>CM035418.1:144789283-145426783 GCA_020310875.1 Ceratopteris richardii | reverse complement strand
AAATTATTACACAATGGAAGAGGCCAATAGATAGAGTTTAGGAAAAAATCCAAACAAATAGAGATGCAAACTTAGAGATAGATGAATCAAATTCTTGAATTTTGAGGAGTAATGTAGCTACAAAGATGGTGTTGTCCACATGTTTGCTCCCAATATGGAGCTAAGATGTTGATTTAGTCACACTCAAGATGAAGTTCTTACTAGTTTGCAATGCTATATAGAGATACACATGGGACATGCTTATATAGCTTTTATGATGGGAGTTTTTATATATAATCATAATTGGGAGACACAAAATAGTTTGAAAAATATACAATGCTACATTATCTCCATCGCCAGAAGACTTGCTGTCTAGGCCCTACGGCTAGGGGGATAGACGGCTCTTAGCTCATAGAAGATGGAAGGCCCCCCTCTTCACTTCCCACATTAAGGTTTGATGGGGAAACCGCACAACACCAAAAAGCCATTATTTTTTACTTGAATGGAAAATGAATGGACCAAAAGTTTTTGCCCTACCTAACCTAATGTCTAAGATCATAAGTATCATCTATTAAGATCGATGGTCACACATAGACCTCATCTAACTTGGAAGTTAGGGTTCTACAAATGATTGGGCTCTCACAATGGCCTCTCCTCATAATGGGGGCCTTACAACATAGAGCAGCATGGATCATTTCTTCTCACTTGAGGGTTGATCATGGAGTGTATCTAACTCCCCCCTCAATGTCTACTCTTTGTTGAACTACTTTCTTCGTCCAATGCCAATTTGAAAACTTTCAATGAAGTTGCTCTCTCCCAAGAGCGTTGGTGAGGATGTATATTCCATTTTCTTCAATTGGACAATATCTTATCTCCAAGACCACATACTTAATCAAATCATGCACATAGTGATACTGAATTTCTATGTCCTTGGTACGTGCATGGACAAGAGGATTCTTGTCTATGGTCATGTAACTTTGGTTGTCACACTTCAACCATGTATGCTCTTGTCCTTCTATTCATGTCTGCCATAGAATCCTCCTCAATTGTATTGCTTCACATGCTTCTTTGGACTTAGCTTCAATAGAAGATAATGCATAAAAAATAGACAATGTATCACATGGATGTCAAATCAACATTCATGAATGTAGAACTCAAGGAGGACGTATATGTGTCTCAGTCACCACGGTTTGAGGCTCCCCATTCAAAGAACAAGGTATGTAAGATGAAGAAGGCATTATATGGACCTAAACAAGGGCCTAGAGCATGGTAACAGTGAATAGATAAGTATATCTTGGATCTAGGTTTCAAAAGATGATTTTGATGCTAACCTATGTGTTCTAGAGAGAGGAGGGAAGAAAATTGTGCTTGTACTCTAAGTAGATGACCTTGTGATTACTGGAAATGATGATGCTCTTCTTCAACAAAAGAAAGACGCCCCGAGTTCAAAATTTGAAATGAAAGACTTAGCTTAGTGCATTATTGATTAGATATTGAAGTATGCCAAGAACTAGGGAAGATTTCCATCTCTCAACAAAGTATGCAAGATAGATTTTGAAGGCATTTGACATGGAGGATTGCAAGGAGACTTCTACAACTATGGAGGTCAACATAAAATTATCTACTCAAGATACTTCATCTCGAGTGGATCTTTGAAGATATAGAAAATTATTTGGAAGTCTCATCTACTTATGCAATAGAAAACTAAATATCTCCTATGTTGTTGGAGTAGTAAGTAGGTTCTCTAATCAGCCTTTCCAAACTCGTTGACAAACAAGTATGTAGATACTGGGGTTTGTAGAATCATAGAGTGGCCTCACCCAATGTGGCAATGGCTTTTTTGCTTGGGTGATGAAAGGATATTAACTTTCAAAATCATCATATGAAGATGATGGTTCCTTCTTTTGTGTAGAAGGGATAACTCTTGGGCCAGGTTCATAGAGTGGATTTCCCTTCAACTCATGATAAAATGGAAGCTATCTTTTCCTCCTCCTCTGCATGTGGCTACTCCTCCTTAAACACCAGATCACAACTCACCATGACCTTCTTAGCCTCAAGTTTGTAAAGCTTATAAGGCTTCTTATCCTTGTTGTACCCTAAGAAGATACATTTGACTCTTTTTGGTTGAAGCTTGTTTCTCTCCTTAGGTGAAACATGTACATAACCTTCACTTCCAAATACTGTGAAATGGGAAACAAATGGTTTTTTACCATTATAGGCCTCTTGTTGAGTCTTTCCATCAAGTGGCTTGGTGTAATTTTGATTCATGATGTAGACATTAGTGTTGAAAACCTCTACCCTGAATTGATTTAGCAAACATTTTCACTGCAACATGCACCTTTCCATCTCCATAAGGGCTCAATTTTGACATTTTGCAACACCCTTTTTTTAAGGGCTATATGCCACTCTCAGTTGATACTGTGAAGTGGTGTGCTGGCAATGCACCACGGTGTATTCCCCTTTGAGAGAGTGCACAATGATACCCTCATAGTAGAAAACCGAGCTCCAGATGTCGCACACAGCAATCAAAACGAGGCCTACAAAATACAATGAAAACAACATAGTATATAGAGAGCATGAAAATAGATTTCCTAGGTTTTACAAATGTGGTCAAACTTATAGTTTGTGGTTGTCGAGGACACTATATGTTTTATTACAGAACATATACAAAAGTTTCTATTAGCAATTTGGCCTTTCACATGAACACTAACATTAACAATCTCCCACTAAAGGCCAATATGGCCAAACTATGGGAGATAATAAAGAATCATAAAGGATACCTAAGTGTATGCATACAAGCTATACCTCCCACGTGATGGACATGTTGCATAGTGTACAAGCAACTATGCAAGATTAGGAATCAAGCAACCCCCATCAAGTGAAAAAAGTGTTGAAAGCTATCTTGTGGTAGAGATTTAGTCAAAGCATTTGCAGCATTATGTGGAGTATGAACCTTATCAAAAATAATGCCCTTAGCAGCTAAGAAGTCTCTAATGAAGTGCTACCTCACCTCAATGTGCTTGGTCTTTGCATGATAGACTAAATTCGTAGCCAAAGAAATGGCACTCTCACTCTCATTAAGCAAACCCATATCACAAGTAAGACAAGAAAGCCACAATGTTTCATTACATGCCTCACTTTTTGAAACATACTCTAATTCTATATAGGAAACAATTCTACATTCTTGAAGATGAGATCCCTAAGAGATAGCACCTCTAGCAAAGTGAAAAATGCACCTTGATGTTTTTTACTTTTGATTCTACATAACCATCATAATGGGAATCTGTGTAACCAATAATGGATGCCTTTGCTCTACCCAAGTATAGACACTTGTACTTATTGCCAATCACGTATCGCAAAATTATCTTTGCCACTTCCCAATGCTTCTTGATAGGATTAGATATATATCTTCTCACAACTCCAACTACAAATGCAATGTCTAGTCTCGTAGCTACAATAGTATACATGAGACTACCAATAACAAATTGATAAGGAATTTTGGTCATGAATTCCTTTTCCTCATCTGATTTGGGGCAACCATCCTTGCTCAATTTCACATATGTAGGTAAACATGTACTCAATGCCAATATATATTGAACTTGTGAAGTACTTTAGATATGTACTCTCTTTGAGACAAGTATATGCATCTTTTACTCCTATCACTAGTAATGTGCATGCCAAGAATATGTTTAACATCCCCCAAATCACTCATATGAAATGCCTCACTCAAATTCTTTTTGAGCAATGACAAGTCATCAAAGGACTTTGTTGGGGGATTCTTAGACAAGAAGGAGTTTGAGGGTTTGTAGGAGAAAAGGAAAAGACCATAAGAGGAAATACACCTTGGAAGCTTCTGCCGATTGATTACAGTAAGACAATTACAATGTTTGAAGCCCAATACAAGCCAATACTTCTGTGCACAATCACAGAGAGTGCTCAATTACAAAATACCAAATATCCCAAAGTCTTCTTGCTACCGGCCTCCTCTGCACCAGACCTCCACCTGCTTCAAGCTTATCCTTGTGCACACCTTGCACCAAGCTTCCACTAAGGGGGAGGAATGAATACCTTCTGTCGGCATGCGCACACTGCAAAGAGACCTTGAGATCCTTGGGGGACTAGCTTAGCACTCTCTGCACAATCCCTTAGTCACTCTCTATGCACTCCTTCAACTCCACTTCTCTGCGTCGCACACTGCTGACTCTTGCCCTTCTCTTTCTTGCTTCACTTAGACTATGCTTTTCTTGCTTACTCTAAGATTGGTCCAAGAATAGTCCTTGCCTTGATTTGAGTGTGTCGAGCACGTACGCTCCTAACTACAATAGTATCTTGGTGCTCACTTTGATGTCCCAAGATTGTCTTCACAAGTGGTAGCCAACGACTCACTGGTTTGTCCTGTAGTGACTTTAGACTAAAACCAAAAAATTTAATTGGGGGGCCATACTTTCCCCTATGTGTACGCTGCCGCTTCACATACCTTCACATTTCCTTTTTAAATCTTCACTTTTTCACATAAGAGAGGGTTCACCTGAACCTTTCAAAACACTTTAAAACACACTTTGAACCTTAGGGAAATTAGAGAAAATACCTCCGCAACCTGCAACCCACTTTCTCCAATTTACCCTTTGTGGACCATTAATTGTGCACTACCTATGCACTTTGACACCTACACTTTAGCACTTTGACTTTGCACCTGTTGACTTTGACCTTGACCTTGTTGACTTTGACTAGTTCACTTTGACCTTTTGACTTTGACTGTAGGTCACTTTGACCAACATGACTTTTATGGGCTCAATAGTTGCCCACCACCTAATGTGCTCTCCGTCCCGGAGAGCTATAGCCAAAACTTTGAGCATATAGGACATCATGATAATGGAGCTGCAAAAACTTGAAGAGGACATCTGAGCAGCAACCAATTCCACCAAAAGTAGGATAGAACAAGCACTAGAGAAGAACCAAAAATTGGAATTTTCCATGGAAAAGCAAAGGGTTGCAATGGGAGGGTAGAAAGGGGGTGGAGGGGAGGGCTGAGGGGCGGGGATTGAAGGGATAGGGAGGGTTAAGGATGTGGCTGGGCAGATTGGTAAAGGTAGGGCATGGGGTAGGATGATAGGGTCTGGATAGGGTTAAAATGGTCAAACAGTAGAGCTACAGAGGGTGCATGTGGGAGATTATGAAACATAAGGTAAGACACGGTGAGAATAGACCATGTGGATAATGTGGGGAAATAAAAACATGTGATTAAGGTGCTCAAAACATGTGAGTTTTGACCAAAAGTCAGAGGAAAAGTTGGAATTTGGAAAGATAAAGCCAAAAACTGAGCTCAGAGGTGCCAAAACATGAAAATGACTCCATTTTTGTAACAAACGGCCAACCGAGGCATGATCCAGAGCCAAAAGCTTTGAGCCATAAAAATTAAAAAATAATAAAAATATATAATTTTTTTTTTTGGAACGCCTATACAAATAAAAATAAAAAGAAAAAGAAATAAAATAAATAATAAAATAAAGTAAAAATAATAAAATAAAAAATAAGAAAATAAAAAAAAATTAATATATAAGAAAATAAAAAAAATAAATTTGGGGGGGGGGGGGGGTGTGTCAGAACGGGGGGGGGGGGGGGGGGGGGTTTGGTCGGTGGTGGTCGGTGGGGGGGGGGGGGGGGGTTTGGTCGGTGGTGGTCGGTGGGGGGTGGGGGGGAGGGGGGGGAAATTTTCCTAGAGTGTTAGGCCAGTTTCTTCACTCAAAACCACAGAGATCTTCCTTTATTCCTCAATTTTGGTAAGAAAAAGACACATGAAAAAGGAGAAAATGCTAGAAAAAATTCTAAAAAATGCTTGAAAAATTCTGAAAAAAATCATAAAAATTCCAAAAATTGTACCTTTGCAAAGTTGATGAAATGGCTGCTAAATTTGCTAAAAACTCAAGAAACAAGCATGAAATGGATAAAGAAAACTACTAAAACTTAAGTAAAAATGACAAGAAAAGACTATGTACAACCTGGACAAATTTTGCAAGTTCCAGGTGATTCATAATTCTTCAGTTGGCTTGATGATAGGCCTTTAGCCATGATCTTTATATGTTGACCACGAGAAACTCCTCCATAATCTGCAATTGTACTACACTTCATTGATTTTATCTTCTTTTTGGGCATGCTGACGCTTTGATAGACCCACCTTAAATCCTTCAGTACAATATTATCTCCTCCATATTGCATCTTTTGTTTCCAAAGACTTGTAGGTACTCCGTCCACATCATTGTAAAGCCATGCACTTACTATCATAAAAATTGACACAACAGATGCTATCCATACTAGTAGCCATAAAAAAGTGGCCATTGACATATGAATTGGAGTAACTTCATCACTGCTACACTTAAGGGCTTTGCTTTTCTTCTCTTTGCTATGGTCTTTGACTGAGACTGTTTTACTCGAATCAATAACCTGAATGATATCCTTTGATTCTTCAAATGCTTCCTCTCTACTTGAGTTTGGAAAAATTCCATAGCAGGAAGATGGGTCTTCTGCATGGAGCCAAGCCAACATGTTTTCTTCTTCATATAAATCTGCTCCTTCAAATAGATCTGCTTCTGGGTTGTCCACTACTTCTTCTTCCATACAAATACCAATTGTCTGCATCATGCTAGTATTTCTCTGATTGTCTGGTCCATCTTCTAAAATTATCTGCTGCAACTCTTTTCCCTCTTGCTTTACCCACATTGTGTCCTTGCCCCAGTCATGCAGCACATTGGCATGCCTTAACCAAGGTCTCCCAATTAACAGGGGGAAAATTCCTTCTACCTGTGGCAGCCTTAAAACAACAAAGTCCAAGTTAAAGATGGTACCTTGTATTTTGACTGGAACTCCAGGGACCACACCCATAGGCCTTACTATGCTTTGGTCTTCCATTGTTACAGTGAAGTTGGCAGGTCGTGAAGGGTATAGTCCAATCTTTTTCATGGTATATTCAGGCATCAAGTTAATGCCAGAACCACCATCCACAATAACTCCTTGAAACTCATGACCTTTAATAGAGACTGTCAACCGAGGGCTCTTGTAATCTGTGAGGGGTGCTTCCCCTACATTTTTATCTTTATGCATAACAACAGCCTTTGCCACTAAACTTATTGTGGACATTTCATCAATTATCTGCAAGAGTTCTAACCTGAACTTCCCATCCATCTTTATTAAAAACAAAATACTAACCTTCTTTTTCATGGACTTGAGTAGTCTGGAAGCTTCTGATTCCTTAAGAGCCTGGGCTCCATTTGACTTATCAAACTCCTCATGAGCCTTGTTGAATGCATGTCCAATAGCATCACTGGTACCTATGAAATTTTCTTTTTGCCTTGTGTCTGCACATGTGGTGGCTTTGTACTCAGACACACCTTTGTCTTTGTTTAATCCATTAATCACTGATTCTTGACCCATGTCCACTGGAGCCTTCCCCTTGCTTCTTGTCTGCACTGTAAAAGATTCAATTTCCTCTAACTGCACCACCCTGGTAGATGGTGATGGCACCTCAACTTGACCTACCATTTCTTCTTCCTGCACAGAAATCATTTGAATGTGGGGCCCAGATGAAGAGGCTTGATTCTTAGGACAACAATTTGTATAGTGGTCTCTGGCCTCTGGGCAGTTTCTACAAGGAGGGGCATTTTTTGGTAGGGTACACCTACTTTGATAGTGCCCATATTCTCCACATCTGAAACAAATAATTGTCCTTCTTGGCCCATTTCCAAAGTTATCCCTCTGTCTAGGGTTATAAGTCTTACCTTGATTTGGTGCAGCAGCCATCACATTTGCTGGTGTTGGGGGTCCTCCTTGTGTCTAGTATGTCGTTGTAGGGATTCCTCTTGATTGGCATTCATGGGACTCACGGCCAACTTTCCTGCATAATTGGCAAGTCACACTGTAGCTCAGTGATGAGTAGCACCTCCTTTAATGTCAATCCCGGAAGACGTGAGGATGGTATGAAGACCTCGAGCAAGTGGAGGCACAAGTGCGTGAGTGAGAAGCACACAAACATGCACACACATACACACACGCGCACACACAGTAAGACAAAGAGTGAGAAGCAATGGAGTTCTTAAATTACTTTCAAAAAGCTCTTACAAGTTTGTTTCAATTACAATCTAACCTCAAAAATGAGCTCTCTAGCTCCTTTTATAGTTTTTGGCTAGCTTTGGCCCTGTTCAGACCTAGTGTCCGGCCTAGTTAAAAATTAGGTTCCAGGGCTTATTTGAGGGCTCAAACGAGATCTAAAAAATACGAAAATTGGTAAGCAACTACTTCTAAGGCTCCTCAAGCTCGAGGACTCCTCGGCTTGCACAAAATGGAGCTACAAAAAGGTGAACATGGTATTTACAGAGGTTGTTAGTGATGAGAATCACTTTTAATTTGTGTAAGGATTTTGAAAAATTAAAGGGTTGCCTTAGTGCTAGATCTGCGTGAATGCTCGTACTTGCTTCTTTATGAAGAAAATTATTGGCCTACTTGCCAGATCGTCGTTGACTCCCTTGTCTGCTTGTGCCTTCTCTCCCTTCTGACTCTCATCTCTGACTGCCATGCCTCGTCAATCCTTCAGTTCCTTGTCTGCTGCTAACACACACTCAATAGAGGACATTCACTTACTATGTGACCTTGCTTGCTGCACATGGAACACCAAAGTCCACTCTTGATGCCACTCCCTTTGAGTTCCTGCAGCTCCTGTCGCAGCTGAGCCAATTCCTCTCCTTGGGCCTCCTCCTCCTTTTGGAGCTTTAGTGCTTCAATCTCCCTCCTCAACTGAGCAACAACAGTCTCCTCCTCTTTGTAGGGCTTATTCCTTTTTAAGCCCTCTAGCTCCTTCCTTAGCTGGATCACTGGATCCTCCATTTCTGTACCATATGTTGGTTGGGAAGAAGTTGCTCCATACTGGTGCCTTATCTGCTCCAAGCGTGTGGCTGTGTTGATGAACTCCTCTATGGAGGTTGTAGGTAACACTAATTCCTTTATTTTGCATTGGGTGGCCACTGGTAGGGGCGTAGCTAACAATTTCTTAACAAAAAAATCGTGTGGTGGATCTGGAAATTTAGCCATTAGTGCTTTGGCCCTAGTCACAAACTCTGGGAACTTTTCTCCTGGACCCAATCTCAAATTTTCTAGTTCTTCTATGATAATCTCTACAATGTTGCCATGCTGGAACTGATTTTTAAATGCATTTTTTATCACATCCCAAGTGGTAAAATGGTTTTCAGCAAACTGGCTGAACCACTTATCTGCTAATCCCTCTAATGTGGCAGGGAAGAGAATCAAGAAGGCATCCTCCCTACCCATTAAGCCTCTAGTCTTACATAATGCCAAAAACCTTCTAATGTGTTCATCCGGATCCTCCTGAGCTAGGCCTTTGAAAGAAGGAAACTTTATATTTAATCTAGAGAGTAAAGTTTCCAAGTCTACGTGACCCGCCATGCTCTTTACTGATGAGGTTGAAGATAGTGGACTGGAGGACCTTCTAACAACCTTCCTTCTTGTCTGCTTGTAGGTGACCCTCAATGTTTGGGACCGGGTTGTGGTCATAAGCAGCTCATAGCCCACTTAATATGAGACACTTGATAAGAATTTTTACCTTTTGTTTGATGAAGTAGCACTATAGTCACGTGACCTCTGCTATACTTTGCACTTGGTTTCTCCTAAGCTCAAATCTCCTTGGAGGTCCCACCGTGCGTGGGGGATTCTTAGACAAGAAGGAGTTTGAGGGTTTGTAGGAGAAAAGGAAAAGACCAGAAGAGGAAATACACCTTGGAAGCTTCTTCCGATTGATTACAGTAAGACAATTACAATGTTTGAAGCCCAATACAAGCCAACACTTCTGTGCACAATCACAGAGAGTGCTCAATTACAAAATACCAAATATCCCAAAGTCTTCTTGCCGCCGGCCTCCTCTGCACCAGACCTCCACCTGCTTCAAGCTTATCCTTGTGCACACCTTGCATCAAGCTTCCACTAAGGGGGAGGAATGAATACCTTCTGTCGGCACGCGCACACTGCAAAGAGACCTTGAGATCCTTGGGGGACTAGCTTAGCACTCTCTGCACAATCCCTTAGTCACTCTCTATGCACTCCTTCAACTCCACTTCTCTGCATCGCACACTGGTGACTCTTGCCCTTCTCTTTCTTGCTTCACTTAGACTATGCTTTTCTTGCTTACTCTAAGATTGGTCCAAGAATAGTCCTTGCCTTGATTTGAGTGTGTTGAGCACGTACGCTCCTAACTACAATAGTATCTTGGTGCTCACTTTGATGTCCCAAGATTGTCTTCACAAGTGGCAGCCAACGACTCACTGTTTTGTCCTGTAGTGACTTTAGACTAAAACCAAAAAAATTAATTGGGGGGCCATACTTTCCCCTGTGCGTACGTTGCCGCTTCACATACCTCCACATTTCCTTTTTAAGTCTTCACTTTTGCACATAAGAGAGGGTTCACTTGAACCTTTCAAAACACTTTAAAACACACTTTGAACCTTAGGGAAATTAGAGAAAATACCTCTGCAACCTGCAACCCACTTTCTCCAATTTACCCTTTGTGGACCATTAATTGTGCACTACCTGTGCACTTTGACACCTGCACTTTAGCACTTTGACTTTGCACCTATTGACTTTGACCTTGACTATTGTATATTATTGAACAATGTATTGTTAAAGTGTTATATTATTAATGTATTAATATGTTTTTGATGTTTTTGATATAGCAGCTGAAGGTTCGTGAGGAGCGTGCAAGGCGTGAAAGGGCGGACATCAATAATCCGAATAATTATTATTTAGCTTGTAAATAAACCTACGTAGAAGGTTCTATTGTTAGAAAAGTAATGGTTAGAATAAGGGTCGTTGTAGACCGCAGTTTCTATTATTCAAAGTAATGGCTTTCTGTAAAAGTTACCAACTTTTAGTTTCACGCCTGCTTTTCAGCCGCCCTCATGTAACCACTATTTTCGACGTAATCAAAAGTCCTATAAATACATGCACTCTGTGGACTGTCGAAACAGAGTGCATGGGGGGAGATTGCACCCAATACTGCGTTGTGTCTCGTCTCTTGTTGCGTCTATTCTCTGTGTGTTTTCTGTGTCCATAATCTCTGTTTGCGCGTGAGCAAGATCCTGACAACAGTGGTATCAGAGCTCTACACGCGTTAATACAGAGGGTTCTGTTCTCTATTCGCGATTCTGAATTCCGATTCCATCTCCATCTCCACCTCCGGTTCTAGTTTCTGTTTCTGTTTCTGTTTCGGTTTCTGTTTCTGTCCTTGACCCAGAACCAGAACCTACGTCTTCACCTACGTCTTCAATAGTGGTATCAGAGCTCTGCACGCGTTAATACAGAGGGTTCTGTTCTCTGTTCGCGATTTTGAATTCCGATTCCATCTCCATCTCCATCTCCGGTTCCGGTTTCTGTTTCGGTTTCTGTTTCTGTCCCTGACCCAGAACCAGAACCTACGTCTTCACCTACGTCTTCTCCTTCCAAGGCGTCGACTAAGGCAAAGAACTTAGGCAATAACTTAGGCAATACATTGGCAACATTGGCACCCAAGGCTCCCTTGGCGACCGTTGGCTACGCGCGAGACAATTTTAATTTTTGAGTGGTAATAGAGAGGTTTAGAGTCCCTAAGGTAGGAGGATTTGAACCCACAACCTCCTACTTTCAAGGGAAGTACTTTAACCACTCCACCATCTCTTGGAATTGTTATTCAAGTTCTCTTTCTTTGGTACTTGTGCAAAGCGCTCGCGGCGATTTCAAGGATGGACTCAACAAAGAATTAAGTGTAACTTTCAATCCGTAGGTCGGATTGAGGCGTGTAATATACCGTTGGAAAGCTCTCGGAACGAACTTTCCAATGAGCTAGCTTGGAAGTGTGAATTCATTCAAAATCCTTGGGTGGCACTTGATTGAGTGTTCAAGATACCGAGCAAGGTTGAGAACACGGGATCGAGACACCAAGGTTGCAAACAAGAAGGTTCAATACACCAAGGTTGAGAGCAAGGGTCCAAGAGCACCATGGAGGATTACAGTAATTCACCTCTACCTGCGGCAACACTTGAACAACAACTAGAGCTCTTGCGGCATGAGCTTCAAGGAGCTCAGAATGAGATCCGACAACGTGATGAAATCCTCCAAATCATGCAAGCTGAGGAAGACAACCTTACGAGAGTAGTAAAAGCTATTTTGTCTGCCCAATCTGATGTTACTCATTCAAAGATTGGTAATAGAAACTACCAGTTTCTACGATTTGATGGCCGAAAGGATGGGCCTTTAGTACTTTCTTGGTTGTCGCAGTTTGATGATTTTTATACCGATGAAATGTATGCTGAAAGTGAAAAAGTTAAATTTGCCACTAATTATTTAGTAGGTAAAGCTCAACTCTGGTGGAATGTCCTGCGGCACAGTACGGAGCGACGAAAAACTTGGAAGGCTTTTCAAGAAAACGTGAAGGATTCATTTCTTCCTCCTCAATACCATTTGCATGTTCGACGTGCATGGGCGACCCTTACATGGAAGGAGGGTGATACGGTTACTACCTATGTTGACAGGATGCGGGAAGAAGCAAGTATGGACACACATGCAGATCTAGCACTGAGGCTACCCTTCATTTTTTTCAAAAACCCCAACATCATTCTAAAGTGATTCTCATCACTACAAACCCTTGTAAATATCATTTCACCTTTTTGTAGCTCCATTTTGTACAAGCCGAGGAGTCCTCGAGCTTGGGGAGCCTTAGATGTAGTTGCCTGCCAATTTTCATAATTTTTAGCTCTCGTTTGGGCCCTCAAATAAGCCCCGGAACCTAATTTTTAACTAGGCCGGACACTAAGTCTGAACAGGGCCGAAGCTAGTCAAAAACTATAAATAGAGCTAGAGAGCTCATTTTTGGGCTAGCTTCTTGTAGTTTGAGCTTGTATGAGAACTTTCTTGCAATAGAAGTGATTCCATTGTCTTACTCTCTTTGTTCTTACGGTGTGTGCGCGTGTGTGTGTATGTGTGTGCATGCTTGTGTGCTTCTCACTCACGCACTTGTGCTTCCACTTGCTCGTGGTCTTCATACCATCCTCATGTCTTCCCGGATTGACATTAAAGGAGGTGCTACTCATCACTGAGCTACACCAAATTTTGGCGCCGTTGCCGGGGATCGAGCTTTGAGGACGAGCGTGTGATGGTAAGACGTAGAGAGGACGCGTTGGAATGGTAAGTAATAGGTAAATTTCTGATTTTCCTCCATCTCCATCTTCACCTTCACCTCCTTCTCCATCTCCACCTCCACCTCCTTCCCCACTACATATCCCCTCTTCCCTTTCTTTCCCTCATTTGTTGTGTGCGAGTTTGAGAGAGAGCGATTGTGTGTGTTTGCATTTGTGTGTTTTTTGCATGTTTCTTGCAGGTACCAGCTCCATCATCATCTCCAGCAAGCTCAGCAGGTACAGAAACTGCCTGCACAGTCCCCGAGGCGTTGAGCTCGAGCTATCGCGACACTCCGAAAAGTTCGACTTCTCACGATTCTGAGTGCACCACGACATTGCGCAGGCCTAGAGCTCCTAGGAACCCTAGATAGAACAGGAAAATTCGCCATATCTCGAGCTATCGCGACACCTCAAGGTATCGCGACACTTCACGAGCTATCGCGACACTTCGGGGTATCGCGACACTTCACGAGCTATCGCGACACTTCACGAGCTATCGCGACACTTCACGAGCTATCGCGACACTTTGGGGTATCGCGACACTTCCAACCGACCTATCGCGACACTTGGGGCTATCGCGACACTTCACGAGCTATCGCGACACTTCACGAGCTATCGCGACACCTCAAGGTATCGCGACACTTCACGAGCTATCGCGACACTTCGGGGTATCGCGACACTTCACGAGCTATCGCGACACTTCACGAGCTATCGCGACACTTTGGGGTATCGCGACACTTCCAGCCGACCTATCGCGACACTTGGGGCTATCGCGACACTTCACGAGCTATCGCGACACTTCACGAGCTATCGCGACACTTCGGGGTATCGCGACACTTCACGAGCTATCGCGACACTTGGGGCTATCGCGACACTTCACGAGCTATCGCGACACTTCACGAGCTATCGCGACACTTCGGGGTATCGCGACACTTGGGGCTATCGCGACACTTCACGAGCTATCGCGACACTTGGGGGTATCGCGACACTTCACGAGCTATCGCGACACTTCACGAGCTATCGCGACACTTGGGGGTATCGCGACACTTCGACCCGACCTATCGCGATACATGGCCATAACGCACGAAATTTTAGAGTGAATATTTGGAGTAAATTGAGGTACAATTGAGCTTAGTTTTGGTCACATTGGAGTAACATTAGAGCCTTAGAAGTGGGACAAGGCCTAGGAACCTGTGAGGAAATCCCTGAACCCTGAGAGCCTGTTTTGACCCCTATCTGCCTGAATGGTCACAACTTGACCATACGAACTCCGATTGATGAGATTTTGGTCTCGTTGGAAAGCTCGTTGAGAATCCTACGTGGACCTCGACTGGTTTTTGTAAGAATTATACGCGGAGTTTCAGAACATGCATTTTTAAGTTGACCTTTAGGTGGAACTAAGTGGTTCCCAGATTCAGGGGGTACAGTGAGTTACTCCAGGGGGACTAAAATTATTGAAGTGTGTCTTTCAAATACTTGTGGCAATCAATCTATACTAACTGGTGAGTTCTTGCAGGAACTTTGTGGGCACTCAAGGCAATCAAAGCAAGCTAGCGAGGGTGAGTACCGAGCCTGGGAGAAGGCTTCCTGGGCTTGCATAGCTGTCGGGTCAACCAGCTGATTGAGGTTGGAAAATCTCATAACCCTCCTTTGTCAATTCCTAGCCTAGACTAAGTACGACTTAGGTGTGGTAATTAACTAGGGCAACGTTAGGCACGAATCAAGTCCAAGAGAATTGATCAACCAAGTGCAAGAAAATAAATAGGTCTTAAGTACGAAAACACTAAGGGACAAAAAGATAAACGGGAATCGATCACTCATCAAGTGCGGAAATTCACTTAAGTACCCCTGACGACGCAATTTCAGACAAGACCATAAACATAATATTCAACTAAAAAGAACGAAGTGATTGATGCAAAATCAACCTGCAACGACAGCGTGCTTGGGTTCCAGGGGGTAAATAAATCAGGCATATGAACCTTAGATCAGGCAGACATTTAGGCCGAGACAGACGAAGCTTCAGATCTTCTGAAGCTAGTGTCAATCACACTGCCAGGTCTTGGGCCCAGCAGTTGAGTGATTACCCATACACTCCCAGATCAGAAACCAGTGATTCTGAAATGTCCTATCACATGGAGAGAACCGTAGGGAGTTCAGGGTTGGCTTATCTAGAAAAGCCAGAGGGGCCTTATAAGACTCAATTGGAATATATCAGGACGAATCGCCTAGGTGCTCGCATCTACGAAGACGGACTGAGAAGACCAGTGGTCCAGATTAAGAACCCCGACCAACCCCATGGAATAGGCCACCCGGTAGTCAAGTTTGAGAATGGAGCATACCTAGATAAAGAGGGGACTATATATGTAGTCACCACTCTTCCCGATAGAACTGATGAGTTTGGAAATGTGATTGCAGAGACCGACATGGGAGATATAGAGCAAGGGAACTTAGAGAGAGAGCCAAGAACTCCCCGTGGTAAGTCTGTCTTGACCAGAATCATGACTCCTGAGTGGATTCCACAAGATAATAAAAGCATAGATCTGCTTTTAAATCGGGAAACCGATGAGGCTTTTTGGAGATATAGAACCTCTCAACCTCAGGAGGGGAACACCCTCACAATCTACGAGTTTAAAGACCCTGATAGTCCAGGCCAAGTAACCTACCTAGACACTGCATCAGAGAGAATCTTCGTGGTCACTGAGCAGGGCAGACATGCCTACACTTGGAAGGGTGAATTAGTTTTTCCCCAACCAAGGTCTAATGTGTCCTTTGGTCATCAAGGAGCTGGGACCTCCCAAGCTCATGGCGCTCAAAGAGATAGAGGTAGAGACAAACCTGAGGTAAGTTTCGCCAACTCCCTGGGAAGAGAAAGAACGGGAACAGAAAGGAATAGAGTAGAAACTGAGAGACATAGAACCCCATGGAATCACCGGGACATTGATGATTTTCCTTTGCCAAGGCCGAGAGAACACACTAGGACCCTGCGTCCAACCCAACTTGTGAAGTCCATGAAGAATTACTTCGATGGCACGGGAGACCCGTATGACCATGTGGTAGAATTTCGACAAGTGTTGAAAGCTGAACAAGTGGAGGACCTATTCACGCAATATAATGCTTTCGGTCTAAGCCTTAGGAACACTGCCCTTACGTGGTTCCAACCACTGAATGAGAGGCATTTCAGAAACATAGACCAACTCTTAGAGGCATTTATTGTTGAGTTTTCTAAGAGTGGAATCAGGCACAACAGCTCCTCACTAATTCATAGCTTCAAACAAACACCTCAAGAGACGGTCAGACTAGCTGGAAGAAGATTTAGACAGTACCTGGAGAGATGCCCTATGCCGGAGTTGCCCACACCAGCCAAACAGGTGGCCTTGTTCCTAGATGGATTGTTGAGCACTAAGCTCAGGTCATATGTGTACCTGAAGGACCCTAGAACGATAGAGGAGTGCGTGCGCATGTGCATAGACATTGAGGACAATCTCGGTGAGGAATTAGGACTATCAAAAATCTATAAGGATTCTGATAACGCTAGCACACAGACATCTGGTCAATCCGCATCCATCGAGGAACTTGCAGAGAAGGTAGCCCAAAAACTAGGCGTCTCTAGCAAGCAAATTCCAAGATTTGCCCCAGTTAAGCGGTGTTACAATTGTGGCGGCGAACATATGGCAAGTGTATGCCCCATTATGGCTCAACCTCAGGCGAACCTTAGTGGCCAGTACTGCACCATAGAGCGCAGGTACACCAATCACATGGCACAAGACTGCCCATATAACAAACAAACTGTTAGGCAAAATTATCCTCAGCCATATCCACAACAGGGTAGATACCAGAATCTGTACCCATCACCACAATACAACAGACCGCAACAAACTTATCAGCCACCTTATCAAGGGCAGCAGAGACCTCAACCAGTCCTAGTGCAGCAACCCCCTACTCCAACCAATGTGATCCCAGTGAAGTATGCATCTACTGAAGAAAATCCGAACAGAGCCATAGTCCCAGTCACCCCATTGCTATCAGACAGTGACCCCAGTGACCATAGTTTTGACTCCGCACATATTGATAGCCCACAGGCTTACTACATGCAGTCACCCGAGCATAACGAGTCATACTACTATGAGGACCCAAGTGAAAATAGTGGGGAACCGGAGTATTCTAATGTCATGTACACAAACCCCAACTCTAGACCTCAACCTAGGCAGGTACAACCCCCATTTCCTAGGGGGCCATGTTTCAGATGTCAGGGAGATCACCTTGTACGTGATTGCCCACTACCTATCCCTACACTACCTCAACCAGTAACCATTCAGGGCTTTTGTCAAGACTGCGGGAAAGAGCATCTCTTACGAGATTGCCCAAAAAACCCCAATAACATGCCTAAGATCACTCCTATCAATGTTGTGGGGTTAGTTGTAGACTCCATAGGAAGCGGGATTTCCACTGCACCTGTGCAGGTGATCACAAGAGCCCAGGCACTTCAACAACACCAAGGTGTTGGTCCCGAAAAGAGCCCCGAGGTGAGTGAAACAGAGAGCATAACCAAAAAGAGGACTAGAGCCTGGAAGGAGAGTTGTGAAAGAATGAAGAGACAATGGGCAAAAAAGATAAATGAACTTGAAGAAAGCGTGAGAGAAACCAAGGCAAAAATCACAGAAATCACATCTCAACCGCACTCCCACACACTTCCTCCACTACTATCCCCATCACCCTCCAATTCTCCACCCTCTAACACACCCCTCGTAACCCACCCACCACCCCGAGTAGGATCAGTATTAGCTGACCCCACTCCTGAAGGCTTGGACATGATGTTTAAAGCCTACCAGGCTCGACTTCAAGAAGGGCCAACAGCTGCAAACCTAGACAGGAGTTATCCTAGAGCCGACTTAGAGATTGAACGGATGAAGATGTGCATGAAAATGGTAGAACAAGCTCAAGCTATACTTGAGACTAGCCAAAAGTTCAACCAGACGAACGCTGTCAAGCCGGATTTGCATTTCCAAGGCTTACTAGAAAGATTAGAGCAGTTGGTAAACAAATCACAAGTTTCTTTACCTCCACAGGCTCAACCAGTTGTTGAAAGAGGAAGCTCACCACAAATGGTAGCTTATGTTCCTAATTCCACGGATGCTGGAATACCTCCTTCAATACAACAGTACTCTCCAGAGTTCTTGCGGGAAATACAAGAAGAGAAATGGGCCAAGGAGAAGGGTGATTCCCCTCCGATTCCTGAGATTGATGATCTTCGTGATCAATTTCCCCAAGACATTCCCTCTATCTATGGGGATCAAGCAGAGCAACAAGAGGATGAGAGATTAGATTTTGAATCTAATTCTTTACAAGAGTTGCCTCATTTCACAGGCCCATGGGAATCTGAATCTCTCCAGATCAGAGCGCCCACGATATTGGTAAGAAATGAAGACTCAGTGATTCCCAGGAACACTGATGTGGTGAAGAACACTAAGGTTCAATGTCACCTCACTGTAGAGGAACTCCTCAAGGCAAAACCGGAGCTCTGGAATCATGTGAAAGATCAGGTTCCAGAACTTGAATCCAATATACCAAAAGTAGGCTCTGAGCAGAAAGTTCCCGAGATACCTCTTGACAAGATAGGAGACATGAGCGAAGGTGAAGAAGGTAACACTTATCTTCCGATCACCTATCAAGGTTACACAACCAAAGCAATTGTGGATTCGGGTGCCGGTGTTGCTATCGCGACCATCTCCCTGTGGAAGCGATGGGGCAAACCCACCTTAAGACCAACGAGAATGAAACTTCAAATGGCAGATGGTCATTTTGAAAGACCTCTCGGATTGCTTGAAGGGATAACTCTAACCACTTGTGGTGTAGAGTTTGAACATACGTTTGCCATATGTGACTTTGAGAAGAATAATGTTTACGAGATGATCCTAGGAAGACCCTTCCTACGACAATTACAAATAGTACAAGATTGGGGAACCAACTCCTTGTACTTACAGCACTTAGGGGTCACCACCAAGGTCAATCTGAAGGATCACACCTTCAGAGATGTACCACCCCTACAGTGGAATCCTATCCACAAAGCGAAAGAAGACTCTATCTCCGTGCATTCTGGAAGTTCACCTGAACCATCCTGGTTGCATGAAGATACTCACTTGTGATGTGCAAGGCGCGGAGGAAGAGGAAAAGCGCCGAAAAGCGAGAGAAGAAGGAGCTCCCCCAGGAGATAGACCAATAAAAGACCCAGCCTATACTCCGATGATATTTCCTGATGAGGAATTTGAGCCTCATGGTTGGGCAGAAATCTTAGCTACCATGGACATTGCAGTCAATGAGGAACAATGGACACCCCATTGCGATGAGGAGGGTTACGATATTTCAGTGTTCATGTGTCGGCCCTTGTTGGAAGAGTGTGATCCTAGTGAGTCCATGGAAGAAGAAGAGAGTGACGATGATCTAGAATCCATTGTGATGGATACTTACTTCGACTCAGAGGAACACTACTTAGAAAACATAGGAGTGTTAACCCAAAAGAAGAAGAACCCCTTGCGAGTATTAAAACGATAAATTCAAAGAAAGGAAGTGAAGGAAGTCAAAAGAAAAGAAAAGGAAAGCAGTAAGACAAGAAGAGGAAGAATCATTGTTTGAAGTACCAGAAAATTTCAAGAAATATGAAGTGGAAGACCGGAAAATATTGGTACGAATGCCTAAGAGAGAGGCCATTATAGGAGAAGCATATGACAATAAAGAAAAGACCAAAAAAATTGTAGTGACCCTTGAAGGGAACGAAGAGAGATGTACGTACATAGGTGACGACCTAAGTGCAGAAGAAGAAGCAGAGCTTGTAGCCCTATTAAGAGAATATAGGGATGTGTTCGCATGGCATTATGGAGACTTGAAAGGAGTAGATCCAGAGATCTGCTCTCATACGATTCCGATGACCGCTGATGCTAAGCCCACCAAACAAAAACCCTACACATATAATGACAATTATGCGGCCAAAATAAAAGAGGAAATTGACAGGCTGATTGAAGCCGGATTCATCTATGAGATTGAGCACACTGAATGGGTGTCCCTATTGTAGTGGTGCCCAAGAAGAATGGGAAATTGCGAGTGTGCATTAACCTTAAAAAAGTTAATGCCGCTACGATTAGAGATAGTTATCCACTGCCCATCACCGAACATCTTTTGGAGCGTGTTGCAGGCAAGGAGGTTTACAGCTTCCTTGATGGATTTTTAGGTTACAACCAAGTAGCCATTGCCCCCGAAGATCAACACAAAACGGCCTTTGCCACAGAATGGGGAATCTTTGCATTCCGTGTGATGCCATTTGGGCTCACCAATGCACCTGCAACATTCCAAAGACTCATGTGTCATGTCTTCAAAGAGTTCTTGCGAAAGAGCTTAGAAGTATATGTGGATGATTTGTGCGCTCATTCCCAAGAGAGAAGTTACCACATCCCTGAACTCAGGCAAATCTTCAACAAGTGTAGAGATTATCGAGTGTGTCTGAATCCAGAAAAGTGTGTGTTTATGGTACGACAAGGTAAGATCTTAGGCCACATCGTTTCTAAGAATGGAATTTCAACAGATGAAGACAAAGTAAGAGCAATAGCAGAGTTGCCCAGACCAAGGAATGTTAAAGAGGTACAAGCCTTTATGGGCCATTGCGGATATTACCGTAGGTTTATCCACATGTATGCCATCATAGCTAAACCTCTTTATGGGTTGTTAACAAACTTTGAATGGAACGAGGAATGCGAAAATTCCTTCAATGAGCTGAAGAGACGTTTGTGCACAGCACCAATACTGACTACTCCGGATTGGAGCAAACCCTTTCATGTCCATGTAGATGCCTCCAATCATGCTATAGGATGTGCTAGCACAACCCACAGGTGAAGGAAACCTAGATTTGCCGATAGCATATGCTAGTAGGCAATTAAATGCAGCTGAACGAAATTACACCACAACGGAGAGAGAAGGCTTGGGCATGATATATGCTGTGAAGAAGTTTAGACACTATCTATTGGCCAATAAGTTCAAGTTTTTCACTGATCATCAAGCGCTACTATATTTGGTCAATAAACCTTGCAATACAGGTCGCTTAGTAAGATGGTTTTCTTACTAATGGAATACGACTTTGAAGTTGTTGTCAGGAAAGGTAGAACCCATCTTAGGGCAGACCATCTTTCTCGCATCACTTCAGGAGAGCCACCGCAAGGAGTGTCTGATGAATTGCCCGATGCGTATCTGTTCAATTTAGAAGTTGTTCCTAAATGGGCAAATAAGTTGGTACCAGTCCTAACCTTCGGGCCTGCAAATAAGAATGTGAGAACCAGCAAAGAAGAAGTTGTAAAATCATTAAAGTATCAAATCTTGGCTGGAAGTATGTACAAGCAAGATACAGAAGGGGTGTTAGCTTGTTGTGTCGAGGAGGATGAACATGCTAGTTGGCTGCAACAAGCCCATGAGGGACCGCTAGGGAATCACTACTCTAAACAACGAACCTTGCAGAATAAAACGCTTAGGAGTGTATTGGCCTAGCATGGACAAAGAAGTACAAGAGTGGATCCAGAGCTGTCCAGAGTGCCAGGAGAGACCCCCAGTGGAGCATGCCACTCTTTATCACATGTCATTAATCCCAGATTGGAGTGCTCCACTGGTCGAGTTCATGAGAACAGGAACATTAACCAATCAGGCTAGTATTGCAAGAAAACGGAGCATGGAGCAAGAGGCTCAAGACTATGCTTTAGTAGGAGACAACCTGTATCGAAGAGGCAAGGATGGTTACCTAAGACTGTGCGTACATGAATCAGACTACTTGAAAGTCTTAGAAACGGCACATAGCAGTGCTGCAGGTGGGCACTTTGGGCCTGACAGAGTGATTAAGACTATTCTCTTCTCAGGACTGTGGTGGCCCACTCTTCATATGGATGCACATACTTATGTGAAGAGTTGCGACACATGCCAACGTGCCCAATATCCGACAAGAAAGGATGAAATGCCCTTGAGGCCAATGATGGGAGGACGTGCATTTTCAAAGTGGGGTATAGACTTTGTAGGTCCCATCAACCCCCCAGCTAGGAGCTCCCATGCAGAATACATTATTGTAGCCACAGATTACCTTACAAAGTGGGTGGAAGTAAAAGCCACGGCAAAGAATGATGCTCAAACGACGGCTAAGTTCTTATTCGAAAATGTGTTCACTAGATATGGGTTACCAATAGAGTTGGTTAGTGATAGAGGAACGCACTTCTTGAATGAGGTCATTGAAAATCTCCTTCAAGAATTCATGGTGGTACATAAGAAGTCTGCACCCTATCACCCACAAGCTAACGGACCAAGCCGAGAGCACGATAAGATCCTGTGTAACGTATTGACGAAACTGGTCAATATAAACCTCTGATTGGGACAAACACTTCACCATGCTGTTTGGGCATAACCGAGTTGCTTACAAAACGGTACTCAATGCCACCCCATTTCAGATGGTCTTTCGGACAAAATGCGGTGCTACCTTAGATTTCCTAATTCCAGCTTTAAGAGTAGCACAAGAGCATGAGTGGAATGGACAACGAGTTGTCCTCTAGGATCTTTGATCTAGAGCGTTTAGGTGAGACGAGGCTACGAGCAAGCAGCAGGCATCTATGCTGCAAAGAAACGGCAAAAAGCATACTTTGATGCCCATGTGAAGGATAAGGGCTTGAAGGCAGGAGAGCTAGTGTTAGTCTACACATTGAAACAACACGCAAGAAAGCTAGAAAAGAGAGGCTATGGACCTATGATCATTAATAGGATCTCCACAAGTGGAGCAGTACAACTAGCCACTTTAGAGGGGGATGTCCTCCCAAACTATATTAGCGGATGCAGAGTCAAACTGTATCAGGAACCCCTCACGGAGGAGGATGCTAAGCCGACTCAATATTGCTAAGCAACGTAAAGAGGAGGAAAAACGAATTCGGGAAGAAGCACAGGCAGAGGCCTTAGAGCGTATTAGAAGAATGAAGTTGAGGAGACGAGGAAGGGACCAGCCTATGACTGACACTCAAGAGTCTCCAGGCTACCACATGGCCATGTGTGAGGCTTCAGGTGGGCGCACCCATAAGATAGTAGACCGACGACCTTTTGTGACCCTAGAAATAGGACAAAAGGACAGCACAACAAGCGTGAGGGCTTTAATTGATTCAGGAGCAGCCACAAGTGCAGTTCGGCTTTCTTATTGCCAGCAGCTGCAGTTGGAGGTAAAACCCATAGAAGCATATCTGATAGGATTAGGAGGTGTTGAAACCCCTTGTATGGGAGAGGTGCTACTCATCACTGAGCTACAACCTACACAGAGCGGTTCTGGCAAAATTTACTACTTGTACGAATGCTTGAAGATGTATCAGAGGATATCTTGCAGTAGAAATACGAAGATGGTTTGGAAGTGGGTATCCAAGCTAAGCTTCACACCCTACGACCTACAACCCTCAACGAGGCTATATCTTTTGCTTATGATGCAGAAAAAGAATTCCAGTCCATAACCAAGTCACTCCGTCTACAGCAACCACGTCCACGATCATTTCCTGTTAAACCTTCATTTCCTATGAAGCGTAATTTAATGCCCCATCTTACCCTAGTTTTCCTCGACCTCTACAATCCAATTACTCAACTTCACCCGTTGCTTCATCTCTCCAACCAACCAAACCACCTACCCTTCAAACTTCAGCAGTGAATGCCAACAGAAGCGACCACGAATCACTTGCTGGAATTGTGGTAAACCTGGACATACAAAAATAAGGTGCAGATTGCCACCTCTTCATATGAAACAGGCTACAGCTCGATTGCATAACATGGAGGTCTATAATGAAGAAATTCCTCCTGTTTGGACAGAGGAATCACTGGAGAAGGACTTAAGTACCTTGGGTAACGATATCTCTCTACACTCTCTTCTTTGCATACAGGGTACAATAATAACAAACTAATTAAAATTCTACATGACGATGGTAGTTCACATGACTTTATTTCACATTTATTAGTACAAGAACTTAAATTACAAACGTTTCCTTCTTTGTATAAAGTGAAAGCTGCATTTCAAGGTAGTCGTTATAATGTAACACGAGAAGTGCAAGATGTTACGATTAGCATAGGCCCTTATGTTGATTCACGAACATTTTTAATTGCACCTTTGCAATCTTATGATGTTATACTAGGTATGCCTTTTCATCACCATTATAACCCACGCATTGACTATCATACTCATACCTTTAAGTTGTTTTCAAAGGTCAATCATTACTTTGTCTGCACGGCATGATTTCCAGCCATTTCCATTGATTAGTCACACTCAAGCAAAGCGTGCATTTAGGAAAGGATTCAACTCATGCATTGTTTTTGTCAATGTCATCAATGATTATACTCATACACTTCCAGATGCATATAAACCTTTCATGAGTACTTATAAGGATTGTTTTATGTCTGAATATCCTTCGGAACTACACCATCTCGAGGATCCTTTGACCATAGCATAGACTTAGTCCCTGGTAGTTCTCCTCCTCATAAAGCACCTTATAGACATGGCCCACTACATCAAAAAGAAATAGAAAATCAAGTAAAAGGACTTATAAGGCCTAGTTCTTCCCCATTTGGAGCACCAGTTCTCTTAGTAGAGAAGAAGAATAAAACTTATCGAATGTGCATTGATTATAGAGCCCTTAACAAGATCACGATCAAGAATAGATACCCTATTCCTCGAATAGATGATCTCTTAGATAAGTTACGAGGAGCTCGTGTCTTTAGTAAAATTGATCTTAAATCGGGTTACCATCAGATTCATATGACACAAAGTGATATTTTTAAGACTGCATTTAGAACTCAAAATGGCCATTATGAATTTATGGTAATGCCCTTTGGACTTACTAATGCCCCTGCTACATTTGCGCGAATGATGAACAATATTTTTCTTGATTACCAAGCTTTTGTTCTTGTATTCTTTGATGACATACTTGTTTACAGTAAGAATGATAGTGAACATGAAAAGCATCTTGAAACAGGTTTTCATTTGTTACGAGAAAACACACTTTATGCTAATCCTGAAAAGAGTTATTTCTTTCAGCGTAAGCTAGAATATTTAGGACATATTATTTCAAGTGAAGGTGTGCATGTGGATCCGAAAAGATTAGAGTTATCATAGAATGGCCTACACCACAATCAGTCAATGATGTTCGTTCTTTTCTTGGGTTGGCTAGTTTCTATAGGAAGTTTGTTCGAAATTTTTCTTATTTAGCATTGCCTCTTACTTTGTTGTTGAAAAAGAAAATAAAATTTGCATGGGGATTTACCCAACAACAGTCCTTTGACAAACTTAAACATGCACTTTCACATGCATCTGTTTTACAATTACCTGATTTCTCACAACCCTTTCATGTTGTTACTGATGCTAGCAGTTCAGGAATAGGTGCTGTTCTGATGCAAAATGACCATCCCATTGCATTTGAGAGTAGAAAGCTTAAACCCTCAGAACAGAATTATAGTACGTATGATAAAGAACTGTTAGCAGTTGTGCATGCTTTGCGAATTTGGAAACACTATCTTATGGGCTCTGAAGTATTAATCAAAACCGATCAACAGGCATCTTAAATGGGCATCATTCATTCAAAATTTCCAACCCATGATACAATATCAACCTGGTAAGCTAATGTTGTAGCGGATGCTCTTAGCCGTTTTCCTTCGCATTCTGTTGTTTTGAATAATATTTCTGCCATCCAAATTCATTCTTTTCAAGAAATGGTTTCCACTTATGCATCTGATTTGTATTTTTCACGTGCATGGCATGACTTCAATAATGCTGCATCTTTATCTGATGAACATTATACATTTCATAATGGTTTTCTCTATTTTCAACATAGATTGTGCATAACCCAAGCTTTTAAAGATTTTGTCATTAAAGAAATGCATGAACCATCTTACATGGGTCATAGAGGCATACAGAGCACTATTTCTGCTTGCAAAGATTTCTTCTTTTGGCCACATATGGAAAAAGACATTGCACATTATGTTTCTCAATGCATTGTATGTCAGCGTGTCAAACGTCATCATGGTAAACCATTTGGATTATTAATGCCCCTTCCTATTCCAAATGAACCATGGGAACAAATCTCTATGGATTTTATCACAGGTCTTCCTATCACTTCATCACATAATGATATGATTTGGACAATAGTTGATAGATTTAGTAAATATGCATATTTCATTTTTGTAGAAAAACTTTGACTGCACCTCAAGCTGCAAAATTATTCATTAAATGCATTTTTCCACATCATGGATTTCCTAAAGTAATGTTATCTGATCGTGATGTTAGGTTTTGTAATCATTTTTGGGTTGCCTTATTTCAACATTTTGGTTCTAAAATAGATTTTAGCTCTGCATTTCATCCTGAAAGTAATGGACAGAGTGAGGCTACAAATAGTACTATTCTTGATTTATTGCGTTGTTATTCATTAGATAATCCTAATAACTGGGATGAAAAGTTGCCATTGCTTCAATTTGCTTACAATAACACTTCACACACCACTACTGGTTGTGCACCTTTTGAAATAGTTTTTGGTAAAAAGCTTCCCACTCCCATGTCCCTCACCCAAACCGACATTCCAATGGCTGATTCTATTGCTCAAGTTCATGTTTCTATACTTCATGATGTTCACGAGCACATTAGGAAAAGTCAAGAGCGATATACACGTATTCTCAATACTAAACGATTAGCCAAAGAATTCAAGGAAAATGATTTTGTATGGTTGCGCATAATTAAAAGACGTCTCAAAAATATTTTGCAGCATCCTAAAATTAAACTTGCACCACACTATTATGGGACCGTTTTGCATTATAGAAAAAATTAATGATAATTCATTTCGATTAGATATTCCATCCCATTGGACTATACATAATTCTTTTCATATTAGCTTACTTAAACCCTTTAAAGGAACTTTACCACTTGCTCCACTTCTTGATGACCCTCCTTTAATTGAAGAACAATCTGAAATCTTAGTTCTTGAGAAAATCATTGATCATGATGTCACTACTACATGCACAGGTACTCAATATCATCGATATTTGGTTAAGTACAAAAATCACTCTATTGAAGAATGTCAATGGATACATAAAACACAATTAACACCTCATTATGACCACTTAATTTCTGCATATCATACACAAACATATTAATGTAACAGCTCCATGAACATTTCCATGCATGTATTTTTACATGGCACATGCCTATTTTCTTTATTCAGTGATGAAACATGTGAATGGCCATCCATGTTTATTATTCTTTTATCACCTGAGGTCAGTTGCTTGTTCAACTAGGGGCATGTTATACCTTATGGAAAATGTTGAACAATGCATTGTTGGATTGAAATATGGAATAGCCAATGCATTGTTGGATTGAAATATGGAATAGCCAATGCATTGTTGGATTGAAATATGGAATAGCCAATGCATTGTTGGATTGAAATATGGAATAGCCAATGCATTGTTGGATTGTAACATGAAATATGTTGGCGAATGCATTGTTGGATTGTAACAGTAATATGGAATATGTTGAACACTGCATTATAATTTTTAGAGTGTTGAATTATTTTATCAACTGAGGTCAGTTGCTTGTCAACTGAGAGGCATGTTGTATATTATTGAACAATGTATTGTTAAAGTGTTATATTATTAATGTATTAATATGTTTTTGATGTTTTTGATATAGCAGCTGAAGGTTCGTGAGGAGCCTGCAAGGCGTGAAAGGGCGGACATCAATAATCCGAATAATTATTATTTAGCTTGTAAATAAACCTACGTAGAAGGTTCTATTGTTAGAAAAGTAATGGTTAGAATAAGGGTCGTTGTAGACAGCAGTTTCTATTATTCAAAGTAATGGCTTTCTGTAAAAGTTACCAGCTTTTAGTTTCACGCCTGCTTTTCAGCCGCCCTCATGTAACCACTATTTTGACGTAATCAAAAGTCCTATAAATACATGCACTCTGTGCACTGTCGAAACAGAGTGCATGGGGGGAGATTGCACCCAATAATGCGTTGTGTCTCGTCTCTTGTTGCGTCTATTCTCTGTGTGTTTTCTGTGTCCATAGTCTCTGTATGAGCGTGAGCAAGATCCTGACAACATTGACCTTGTTGACTTTGACTAGTTGGCTTTGACCTTTTGACTTTGACTGTAGTTGACTTTGACCAACATGACTTTTATGGGCTCAACAGACTTCCTAGTAATGAACATATCATCAACATAAGGTATCAAGCATATTTCTTTATGTAGAGAAAATGATCCTCATTAATTCAATAATAGCCTTGGACCTTGTAAATGCATCAAACATTTGGTACCATTGTCTATGGGATTGTTTAACTCCATATAATCTCTTCTTTAGTTTACAAACTAAACTTTCTTTGCCAAGAACTACATAACCCTCTAGTTGTTCCATATAGATCTCATTTGTAAGATCTCCATGCAAGAATGCAGTTTTTCACATCCATTTGGGCTAGCTCTAAGTCCTCCATTCAAACAAATCCAAGCAACATGTGCAATGTAGTCATGTTAAATACTAGAGAGAAGATCTTCTCTAAATCAAGCCATGCTTTTTCTTAAAACCCTTTGCACTAGTTGTGGTTTATACTTTGGAGAAGCACTATTCGATGTGAACTTTATCTTATATACCTATTTACATGGTAAATGTTCCTAAGCTTTGGTGACGGTACCGAATCACAAGTACCCTTCTTGTGAAAAGAATCTGATTCACTATTGATGGCACACTCCCATTTGACATGATCCTTTGTTTGCATAGCCTCTTTGTAGCAAGAATGATCACCAAAATGTGTTAGCATAACAAAATCCAAACCCAAGAACATATCTATAAGGTGGATATGGACACATGCAAGACATGTCAATGGTTGCAAAATAGGGACATTTGCAAACTCATCTCACAAGACAATCTCCTAAACATCATTATATGCAACACTCTTTTACATGCTAACTAGAGGCCTAGTATCCTCAAACATCCCTCTTCTCACTTCAATCTCCTTAATAAGTTTTTTATGTTGGAACATCAAGCTTACACTATGCTTGAGGTCAATTTGATCTACATGAAAAGCTATCACTTGGATCACATCGAAGGAATATCCGTTGGAGAGTTCTTTTTCTTATGCTCACTTATTGCATTTTTTTTAAAAAGATTTTTCATGGATCTTTTACCATTGTAAAAGCCTAGAGCTTTAAACATGTAAAAGTAGAGAAATAGAGCTAGTCTTCCACGAATTTGTGGTGGTTGAGTTGAAATCAATCAATCAATCAATCACCTAAAAGTAGATCAAACTAGATCTTCACTTTGCCTAGATTGGAGGAAAGTGAATTGATTCCCTCCAACAACCTTTACTACCTTCATTGGAATTCAAAATCCACTTGTAAAAGTCATGGAGCACGTGAAAACTCTATATGAAGACTTCAAATCACTTGTAAATTACATGGAAGCAACATACATGCACTTGTGGCCATCATTGTCTTGCTCCTTCATTTTTCTACATCATCTTCTTTAACAATCGTAAGCTTGTAGAGGCTAGTGCTCTCTCTACAAAGCTCCAAATTGGATGGAGAGGACTCATTGGAAATTTATTATTTTCTAATTTATGCTTGTAAAATTTCAAAGAATTTAATTTTGTAAATTGGGAAAAATCGTACTTTTTGTGTCTCGGGGTCAACCTCTATGTATTCTTGAAAAATAAGAGGTACCACTATTGAGTGTTCGATTCATTCCAAAAGCATATTTTGCTTATTTCTTGTATTCTTGTGCATTTTATACACTCAACTCTACATGTATCACTCCCATAAAAGGATTCTTTGTAATTGCAATCATGTTGGTCGCTATGAGCTTTTGAAGTTAATTATCTCATCCAAAGATAGTAAGTTTCTTGAGCCAGTCAATATGCAAACCTATCTATTTTGTATCAAATCTTTCTCCTTGATGCTCCAAATTACATAGTGCATTTTATTTCACTTATCGCATGGTTATAAGGTCTATATGAGTCTCCATAATCTCAAGGGTTGGTCTTGTGCTGGTTGGCTAGACCAAACTTCGTCACTTTGCAACTCACTACAAGCTTCTCGAAGTCCTTTTAGTGGTATTAGAGCTAGATCAAGATGGGTGATAGCTTTGCCTTAATGATTGAGAAGCTTGAACGACACAACTATGCACCTTGTAAAATCAGAATGGAGGCCTATTTGCAAGGTAGAAATCTTTATGGAATTATAGCAGTTGATGAAGTTATGCCTATTCTAAGATCCAAAGGATGACCTACACAAGAGGAGACAGATAAACTCACACTTTGGTGTGCAAGGGATGCTCAAGGAAGGTCATACATACTAAAAATCTATCTCTAAATTTCTATTACTACATATTAGAGGATGCAAGACATCTCAAGAAGCTTGGGATGCCCTATAGAATTTCTTTTCTGCTAGTACCAAAGCAAGAAAGAATCATCTTTGGAATGAGCTCAACCAAATGAAGAAGACACTTAAACAACCCACCATAGAGTTTGTTACCAATGTCAAGGAGGTTGCAAATGATTTAGCATCCATTGGAGATCTCATTGAAGAGGACGCTATCATGAGGCAATTCGCAATGGGATTCCAAGTAATAAGCAATGGCAATCTTTCACCATGGCTTATGATCTCATCATGGATGTGCAAACTCCAGACTTCAACATCTTTCTTGGACAATTCTTCAATAAAGAGGCCAAAAATAGCATAAAGGAAGGTATCTCCTATCATGGTAATTCAACTTGTGCTCTATATGTAGATAAGAAGGATAAGAAGTTGAAAGGCAAGAAGAAGGATGAAGATGAAGAGGAGACTTCCCAAGCCAACTTCAAAAGCAAGAGCAAGTGGAAAGGGAAGAAGAAAGGAATAAAGCATGACAAAGCCAAAGTTCAGAATGTTCACCCTTGTGCCCTCTGTGATAAGACCAACCGCACCACTTAGAATTACTAGTTCAATGGGAAGACCCAGAAAGGAAGCGGAAGACGTGGATATGGCAGCAACAAAGGAAGAGGTGGAAACAACTTCAACAATAACAATAGAGTCCATAATAGAAGAGACTACAAAAAGTATTCTAAACATCAAGCACATGAAGACTCATTGCTTCTTATGAATCTAAGCCACAAAGAAGGTAAAGAAGATGATCATTTGTTCTACATAGATTCAGGATGTTCAAATGATGTTGCATGCAACATTGCTCTTCTATCTAATTTGGAAAGTCCAAATCATAGACGTGAAGTACAAACAGGGGATGACACAAAGCACAATGTGGAGAAGATTGGTAATGTCAAAGCTTCCAATGGCAGGACAAACATTCTAAGTAAGGTTCTCTATGTACCCACTATGACTAAGAACCTAATAAGCATAGGCCAAATAGTTGAAAAAGGCAAGAAGCATGGTAGGCTCTTTACTTTTGAAGTAGGAGAAACCAAGAACAAATCTCTATTCAATTTCGGGTCTCAAACCCTAAGTGATCTTGAAGTGTGGCATAAGAGACTTGCTCATGTGAATGAAAGAACCTTGAAAGATATATGCAAGGATCAAAGTGTTCATGGACTACCAAACATATCAAAGCAACATATGATCAATAGGTGTGATGCATGTCAGATTGGGAAGGCACAAAGACAACCATTCAACCACAAAGTCTACATCCACAACAACTTATTGAACTTAGTACATACAGATGTATGGGGACAAAGTCAAGAACCTTCATGACAGGATCAAAGTACTATGTCTCATTTATTGATGACCATAGTAGATGGACTATTCTATACTTTATCAAGAGTAAGAATGAAGTGTTTGATTTCTTCAAAACGTATCTAGCACATGTGGAGAATCATACAGGTAGATCACTCAAGAAGTTCAGATCTAATGGAGGGGGAGAATATTTCTCCAAAGATTTTGATGCGTTCTTGAAAGATAAATGTATCAAAAGGGAAGTGACTATCAAGTACTCCCCTCAAGTGAATGGAATTGCAGAGAGGAGAAACAAGAAATTGGTTGGATCAGCCAGAACAATGCTTGAAGAGAAGAGATTGCCACATTATCTATGGGAAGAGGCTATTTCAAATGTTGTGTACCTTCTCAATATACTACCTTCTCAATATACTGCCATGCTTCAAGTATGGCTCCTTATGAAGCATGGCATGAAAGAAAACCTAGTCTTGGACATTGCAAGGTGTTTGGTTGTTTAGCTTATGTTCATGTATCATCACAAATAAGAGGTAAGCTAGATGAAAGGGCAACTAAGGCAGTGTTTGTTGGGTATGACTCAACTCAAATGGGTTACAAGTTCTATAATCCTTCAACCCTGCAATTCACTACAAGTAGATATGTTGTGTCTGAAGAACACATGTCTTGGTATGATGAAGACAAACAAAAGGTAACTCTACCATGTGATCTTGATTCTGAGTCTCATCAATTAGGAAGCAAGCATGATACACAGGTCTAGGATCCAAGAAGTGATACAAATGATCACCAAGATGAAAGGGAAAGGGATTACAAACTATCAAAGTCAAGAGGCAAAGAAAAGATGCAAGAGTGTGGAGAATGCTCTAAGCAAGCTCCTAGAAGATCAACAAGAGAGAAGAAACAACCAGAAAGGTATGGATAGGATTCCATACTTTTTACAAAGCATTCAATCTACTTGGAAAAAGAATCAATTTCAGAAGAACCCTCAACCTATGGAGAGGCAAAGGAAAACCCTAATTGGGAAAAGGCCATGAAAGAAGAAATAGATGCATTGAAGGAGATGAACACTTGGGATTTGGTTCCAATGTCACCGAATCAAAAGTGCAAGTGGGTATATAAAGTGAAAAGAAAATAATATGGATTACTTTATAGGTACAATGCAAGATTAGTTGCCAAAGGATGCTCACTCGTGGTGTAGACTATGAGGAAACATTCTCACCAATTGCAAAGATGACTACAATCAAGACGTTGATAAGTGTAGCTGCTGCAAGAAATTGGAGACTCCTCCAACTTGATGTAAAAAATGCATTTCTAAATGGTTGGATAAGTGAAGAGGTATACATGTCACAACCACTAGGTTTTGAAAACCCTAATCATGCATCTTATGTTTGTAGACTTAAGAAAGCATTCTATGGATTGAAAGGAGCTCCTAGAGCTTGGAATTGCAGGTTGGTTACATACCTTCAAGATCAAGGGTTCAGACCGAGCAGTTGAGGTCCTTCTCTATTCATCAAAAGGGATCACAATGAGGTTATCTAGCTACGTGGATATGTAGGTGATATTATTGTGAGAGGTGATGATCTAAATGGCATTCAAAGGATCAAGAGATACATGTAAGAGGAGTTCAAAATCAATGACTTAGGTGAGCTCACATATTTCCTAGGTATGCACGTGATATACACAGATGAAGGAATGTATTTGACTCAAAGAAGATACATTTAGGATCTACTTCTTAAGTTCAAAATGGACAACACTAAATCTACAGGTACACCTTTGGAGATGAATCATAAACTTAGTGTTTATGAAGGTGAGAAAATTGAAGACATTAAAGAATATCAAAGCTTGGTAGGTATCTTGATATATGCTACTCATAAAAGGGTAGACATCTCATATAGTGTGGGAGTGCTTAGTCAATTCATGCACTCACCTAGAAGACCACACATGGATGCACCTAAGAGAGTACTTAAGTATCTCAAAGGTACAATAAACGAAGTTATATTCTATCCTTAATCTTCATATTTAGATATCAAAATCTATTCAGATGCAGATTGGGAAGGAGCTAACGATGATAGAAGAAGTACCTCTGGTTACTTAGCATTTGCATGTTCAAAGCTAGCATCATGGAGTTCCAAGAAGCAACCTACAATTGCTTTCTCCTCAACTAAAGCAGAGTACAAAAGTTTTACCATACAACTCAAGACGCAATATAGTTAAAAGCATTGTATACAGAATTGGGACTCGTGAGTTCCAAACTTCACATATTTGGAGATAATGTAAGTTCCATGCATCGAGTAGAAAACCCTCTTTTCCATTCAAGAACCAAACACATAGAAGTTCATTACCAGCTCATCAGGGAGAATCTCATGCCAAAGGAGATTGGCATTTCTTTTTTTCCAACTGAAAAGCAAGTAGCAGATACGATGATGAAGGCACTTGATGGAATAAAGCTTTGTAGATTCAGGCAGGTATTCAACCTATTAGAGAATGAAGACTCAAGCATAATTTAGCTTGAGGGGGACCTATTGGAAAATCAAGCTTACACTATGCTTTAGGTGGGTTTGATCTACATCAAAAGCTATCGTTTGAATTACGTCAAGTAATATCTGTTAGAAAGTTCTTTTACTTATCCTCACTTATTGTATTTTCTTAAAAGATTTTTCATGGATCTTTTACCATTGTAAAGCCTAGAGCTTTAAAAATGTAAAAGTAGAAAAATGGAGCTAATCTACCACGAACTTGAGGTGGTTGATTTGCAATCAATCAATCACCTAAAAGTTGATCAAACTAGATCTTCACTTTTCCTAGATTGTAGGAAAGTGAATTGATTCCCTCCAACAACCTTTACTGCCTTCATTTGAATTCAAACTCCCCTTGTAGAAGTCATGAGCACTTGGCAAGTCTATGTAAAGACTTCAAATCACTTGTACATTACATGGAAGCAATGTACATACACTTGTGACCATCATTGTCTTTCTCCTTCACTTTTCTGCATCATCTTCTTCAACAACAATAAGCTTCCAGAGGATGTTGCTCTCTCTACTGAGATGTAAATTGGATGCAATAGGAATCATTGGAAAGGTATTAGTTTCTAGTTTATGGGTGTAAATTTTCCAAGCCTTTCATTTAGTAGACTAGAAGAAATTGCAGTGTTTTTATGTCGAGGTCAATCTCTACGTATTCCTGGAAAATATGTGGTACCACTGTTGAGTGTCTAATTCATTCCAAAAGCATATTTTTCTTATTTCTTGTACTCTTGTGCATTCTATACACTCAGCCTTATGTGTATCACTCCCATAAAAGGATTCTTTCTAAGTGTAATCACAGTGGTTGCTATGAGCTTTTGAAGTTCATTGTCTCATCAAAAGATAGTAAGTTTTTTGAGCTAGTCAATGTGCAAACCTATTTGTTTTGTATCGACTCTTTCTCCTTGATGCTCCAAAGTACATAGTGAATTTTATTGCACTTATTGCATGCTTATAAGGTCTATTTGGGTCTCAATAAGCTCAAGGTCTGGTCTTGTGTTGGTTGGTTGGACCGAACTTCGTCGCTTTGCAACTCATTTTTGTACCTCCTACAAGCATCTCCAAGTTCTTTCAATTTATGCATCTTACATTGAAAATGACATCACTACTTTTGATCACTCACCCTATTGTAGGATCCCTTAAGCAATATCCAAATCAAAAGTCTCAACCATATCCAAGAAAAAATTATTTCTTTGACTTATGATCCAGCATTTTGCTATTTCTCTGCTTTGGGATCTATCTTACCTCTAATTTGTGATGGAATGTGTGGATAGGCTATGCATCAAAATATCCTGCAATGATCAAGGTTAGGTCTTCTTCCATTCCATGCTTCATAGGGTGTCATCCCATCCAATGCTTTTGATGGGAGTCTATTGATGAGCTAGGTGGTTGTGGATACAGCCTTTGCCCATAAATAATTTGGTAATCTTTCTCATTATGCATAGACTTTGCAGCTTCAATTATGGTCCTATTTTTGCTGCTCCATTTTGCTCTGGACCATACCTAGTTGTGATCTCTCTCTTGATACCCCTCTCTTGGAGATAAGTATCAAATTCATGGGAGAAATATTCTATCCCTCCATCTGACCTTTGCCTCTTTAGTTTTTTACCTATTTGATTTTCAACAAGAGAAAGATACTTCTTGAAACATGAGAAGACTTCATTGAGAGCAAGATACTTCCTGAAATTAATGGTTCCTTGCTAGGTCAACAAACATCTTTGTGAACTAGCTCCAACAAGTTGCCATGAATGTATCCTTTTTTTATGAAGGGTTAACCGTCTACGTGATTTCCCAAGTTGACAAGCATTGCACTTATATATCATGTGTTGCTTGGACATATTTGGTAAGCCAAGCAAACTTTGATCCCTACAAATTTGCTTCATATTTCTTTCACCTATATGAGCCAATCTTTTGTGCCACATCTCTAATTCTGATAAGTTCTGACCACCATAATTCAACAAGGCTATATTTCTAGTGTCTTGGAGTTCAAATGTAAAGAATCTACCTGCCTTTTCTCCTTTTGCAATTCTCTTGAATCCTTGTTGTGGATCTTCAAGGAAGGCTCTATTTCTTATGAACCTTACTTGCAATCCTTTCTGTACAATTTGTCCAAAACTTATGGAATTTTTTGTTATGGAAGGTACATACAATACCTTGCTGAGTAGATTCATGTTTCCATCTAGAGTTTTCACATTTCCAATCTTTTCCACTGAGTGTGTAGTGTCAGCTCCTATTTGAACCGCATGTCTATTTCTTGGATCTTCTAAGTCTGGGAGTAGAGCCACATTCCCTTCTACATGATTTGAACAACTAGAATCTATATAAAATACATGCTCATCTGATTTACCTTGCTTCATGGTCATGTTCATCAACAGAAGTGAGTTTGCTCTTCAGTGTAATTATTGTGATCTCTCCTTCCTCTATATCCTCCTTGATTATTTGTATTTTTGAAGTGGTTGTTGTTGTAGCCACTAAAGTTATTTGATGTGCCTCTTACACTTCCATAGCCTCCTCTATTGAAGCCTCTTCCTCTCTTATTTATGGGATTCCTAAAACAATTCTCAATTGTATGATTAGTTAGGTCACATATGGCACATGGAGAAGAGCTTTGAAATATCTTCCAGCCTTGTCTACTCCTCTACCTCTTCCGCTTGAACCTATACCTCTAGGTACAAAATTTTCTTGGGAGGTACTACCTTCATCGTCAGATCTTTTACCTTTTCCTTTGCTATCCTTACTCTTATTCTTATCTATGTATAGGGTAGAGGATTGGTTACCTTTTGAGTTGTCTCCATTTTTCATGAGCTTTGCCTCATGAATGTGTTGATATATTTAATAGTGATGTGTGTGAACACACTAGGACCATCGGGGCATTTTTTCCCTCTTTAGGAGGTTTTTTTCCCCTGGCTTGTATATATGCCTATTGCCCTAATGGGCTACTTATCTTTGTACATTCTCTAGTAATACATTCAGTATTGTGTGTTTGTGCTCCAAACTTCTTCTTCTTCCTTGTGTTGTTCGCGTGCTTCCGCAGACATCTATCTCCAACAATTGGTATCAGAGCAGGTCGTCGCTTCATCTAGGGTGCCGTTGACACTCCTCCATTTGCTCAGATTCGCACGAAATTTGGTGAGCATACTCAGATTCCGAACGCATTATCGCATCGCTTGTGTAGGCTATTTCGTCTTTTTGTGCCAAACATTTATACCAGTTTTGTTCGCCAATATAAGCATCTCAAAGTCTGCTACAGGTCTAGCAAAATTCATTGGGGCAATTCTGTTCAACTTTTTGAGATACAATCAATTTTTTGCATCAAGGTATTTTAGTCACCGGCCATGGCTGAAAGTAGTGATGCATTCCGTATGTTGGCTGTTGAGGATAAGTTGTATGGTACCAACTACCCATTATGCATTTATATGATGCGACATGTATTGGTTGCAAAAGGATTGTGGAACATTGTGCAGGGTGTTGAAAGACGTCCTATTACACCTCTGACTACAGGTATTGCAAATACAGGTGCTGGAGCTGATGAAGATGGTGTCAAAGATGATATTCCGCAGATTCCTATTCGTGCTTCTGTTTCTGTTGCACCTACTGCAGAGTAGATTCGTTGGGATGGCAGAGATGCCCAGGCACATGCATTGATAGCTTTGTCTATCAAACGTGCCATTATTCCTCATATTCGCTCTTGCAGGACAGCTAATGATGCTTGGATACACTTACCACATTGTACCAAGCTAGGAATGAGGCTCGTGTTGCTTACCTCCGAAAATAGTTGGAGAGTGAGCACATGAAGGAAGGTGATTCTATGGACAGTTTCCTAACAAAGATCAAAGACTTGAAGGAACAGTTGATTTCTGTTGATGAGGTTATACGAGATAGCTCACTTGTGGAGACCGTTGTACATAGTGATGTCTGTGGTCCTATGTAGACAGCCTCTTTTGGAAATTACCTTTACTTCGTGACTTTCATTGATGACTTTTCCAGGCATGCATGGGTATATCCACTCAAAGTAAAGTCCGAAGTGTTCATGTGCTTTAAACAGTTTTTGGTTTTGGCTAAAAATCTGTTAGCATGTAAAATGGGCACCCTCCGTTCTGATCGAGGGGGGGAATATATGTCTTCTGATTTTAATGAATTTTTGGCTGAACGTGGGATAAAACACCAGTGTACAGTGCCGTATACACCTCAACAGAATGGAGTTGCTAAACGAAAGAAGAGGTCACTCATGGAGATGGCGAGGTGCATGGTCAAGAGTCAGGCTTTACCACATAGTTTCTAGCTTGAGGCTGTCATGTGTGCAGCATAGGTACTGAATAGGTGTCCCACTAAAGCGCTGTAGTCTATCACTCCATATGAGGCTTGGCATGACCGCAAGCCATCTGTTGCTCATCTGCGTGTTTTTGGTTGTTTGGCATATGCACTAGTGCCTGAACAACATCACAGAAAATTGGATGATAAGGCAGTAAAATGTATTTTTGTTGGGTACAGTTCTGAGAGTAAAGGCTATCGTCTGTATCATCCACAGACTAAACACATTCTATATAGCCGTGATGTTGTCTTTGTGAAAGATGCTATTCAGCCATTGCTTTCATGTACTAAGGAGACATTTGTTAGCTCCGAAGACATGTATGATACTTTGATGCCTCTTTTTATAGGTGGAGAGTCTAGTGCTGGTCCTAATGAGGCAACTTCTCAGCCTTTGCAGGTTTCATATGATGATGCAGATCATTCCATTTCTGGTGCAGATTTACATGATGCACTTGTTGATGAGAGAGCTGATATTGAGCAGGCAAAAACTATGCCAAAATGGTTGGTGTAGACTTTGCGTGATAGCAAATTAGATGCACCTTTGTCATATCATACTCGTTCAGGCTCTCATAGTGCCTCCTTTGCATCAGATTGCTATGCTATGGCTGCGTCTAGTCTCTGTGATGAGAATGAGCCTGTTTCTTTTGATGAAGCACATAGTTCAGAAAATTGGATGGCTGCTATGCAATCTGAATATGATGCTATAATGAAGAATGGTACATGGTCTTTATGTGACTTGCCTCTTGGCAAGAAGGCCATTGGCACTAAGTAGGTATACAAGCTGAAGCGTAACCTGATGGTACAGTTGACAGGTATAAGGCTAGGCTTGTTGCAAAGGGTTATGCGCAGGAAAGAGGCATTGATTTTGATGAGACCTTTGCACGTACATGCCGTATGACTACTGTTCGGAGCATTTGTGCACTTGCAGCCCATCATGGTTGGAATGTACATCAGTTGGACACTAAAAGAGCATTTCTGAATGGTGACTTGCATGAAGAAGTGTATGTTTTTCAGCCCTGTGGCTTTGTGCAGAAAGGGCATGAAAACCAGGTGTGCAGGTTAAAGAAGGCATTATATGGTTTAAAGCAAGCACCACGTGCCTAGTATGAAAAGATACATGCCTATCTGGTTGCACATGGTTTTGAGAACAATCCAACTCAAAGCACCTTATATGTTAAGCGTGCTAATGATGTGCTTCTGATCATTGTTGTCTATGTTGACGACATGCTGCTCATTGGTCCTATTGAGAATCATATTGCTGATTTCAAGGCTGATTTGCATGCCTCATTTGAGATGTCTGATTTGGGGCATTTGCATCACTACTTGGGCATTCAGTTTATGCAAGTTGATGGTGGAATGGCTTTGTGTCAAACGAAATATATTGACACATTATTGCAGTGTTTTGGCCTTGAAGATTGTAAGCCTATTGCCACTCCTATGGAGACACATTTACGATTGAGTCTTCATGATGCTGGAGATGCATTTGATGCTGTTCTCTATCAAGAGGCTGTTGGATGCTTGATTTACTTATGCATTACTCGGCTAGATATTCAGTTTGCTGTCTCACAGATGAGCAAGTTTATGCATTGCCGAGGAGTCACGCATTGGAAGGCGGTTAAGCGCATCTTTCGCTACTTGAGTGGTATTCGGCTACTTGGGTTGTTTCATCCCAAGGGAGGATCACTACCGCCAGATTTGCATGCTTTTTTTGACTCAGATTGGACTCGTTGCTATGACACTCGTGTGTCCACCAGTGGTTTTTGCTTCATGCTTGGTAACTCATGTATATCTTGGTTGAGCAAGAAGCAGCCTACTGTGGCCACTTCCAATTGTGAGGTTGACTATAGGGCAGCTTTCACAGTGACTGTTGAGTGTGTGTGGCTCAGACGCCTTATGGCTGATTTGGGTGTTGGCCAGTCTTCTGCCACCACCATCTTCAGTGACAGTCAGAGCGCATTGGTAGTTGCGAGGAACCCTGTGTTCCATGCTAGCACTAAGCACATTGAGGTGCATTATCACTATGTCAGGGAGGGGTTCTCTACTGGGGAGATCAGCTTGGCATATGTGCCCACGCAGGAGAACATTGCAGACCTTTTCACGAAGGCTCTGCCTAGGGAGAAGTTTGAAGCTTTCCGCAAAGCTTTGGGCTTACTTCCTTTTGTGGAGTGATTTCCACATAGCTTGGCACTTCCTTATACATGAGTGCCAGCTCCTTGTTCACCGCATCACTCCCAGGGGGGATTTGTTGACATATTTAGGTAGTGATGTGTGTGAACACACTAGCACCGCGGGGGCACTTTTTTCCCTCTTTAGGAGGTTTTTTTCCCCTGGCTTGTATATACGCCTATTGCCCTAATGGGCTACTTATCTTTGTACATTCTCTAGTAATACATTTAGTATTGTGTGTTTGTGCTCCAAGCTTCTTCTTCTTCCTTGTGCTGTTCAGGTGCTTCCACAGACACCTATCTCCAATAGAATGAACAATTGTCCCATGGGAGTGTTGAAGTCAGGTACTTGCATGTCCATGTATAGGTCCATTGTTGTGGTGAAGACTTCCCATTTATCATCTCCTTTGATTCCATTGATTACTTGTTTCACTATCTGCTCCTCTTCAATGACTTCTCCAATGCTTCTAAGTTGATCTGCTAAGTCCTTTATTTTTGTGACAAAATCAATCACACTCTACTTAGGCATCTTCTTGCGTGTGGTAAATTCCATCTAGAGTTGGTTCTTCCTAGCTCTAGTGCTTGATGAGGAAAATCCTTCAAGGGAATTCCATGTCTCTTGTTAGTTCTTGAAGCTCCTAATGTGTGGAAGTAAAAAGATTAGAGATTGAGTTAAGAATGTAAGAGGTGGATAGAGCATCCTTTGGACACCATGTAGTTCACCTCTCTTGTTCTTTTTAAGTTGGTTTTCCTTTGCTTCTAAGGATTGGAATCATCTCATCTTCAGAGATGTAACCATAGAGATTTCTACCTTAAAGATATGCTTACATTCTAAGTGACAAAGCTGAGTAATTACCGTGATCCAATTTGTCAATGGATGATTAAAATACATCTCCCATGTTGATTTCATGTAGCTCTCATACCACTGTGAGGAGATGGTTGGATACACTCCAAAGATGAGGTGGTGTTGCAATAATCTTGCTCTACATCTACCAATGTGACTTCAAGGCACCTTAGTAGACACCTTTAGCTTCCCAAATATGCATTTAGACCCATTGAGCGCTTTGGAGCATCATTGCCAAATATTTGTTCTAATATAGATAACTTGCACATAAAAGCTTGCTATTTTTGGACTTGAACCTCTTAGAAAAATGTTCAATTCTCACTCTCTTATAACAACTGACCCAAGAACTTTTAGAGACATCTAGCTAAATTAGCTAACTATTCCAAGTATTTCACTAAATTAGAGTATACAATGAGGAATGAGTTTGAGAACTTAGGGGTGTAATTATGAATTTTTTAGGAGGATGATAGTATGCAGACATAGGTAGCTTGTATGAATCATAACTCGAGTTCTAGTGATTCAAATGTAATACAAATTGATAGCTAGCAACTAGACAAAATATTCTACCCATCCCAAGTTAAATAAAGTCAAGTGATTAGGTATAAGTAGAGAAATTGATCAAACAAAGTCACTAAAATGATGAGATAGTAGCAAATAACAGTAAACAGAGATAATCATGAATGAATGACTCAAATTGTATTATGCTAATGAATGTATGATACAAAGGAGATGTAGTGGACTTACTCATACATACATGAGATCAATGTATTCTCAATTGTGAGGTTGAATGGCTCTCTCTTCTCTGTCATGTCCTACGTCTAAAAATCACTCCTATTTATACACATAAAGAGAATTTGAATTTTGAATTTCTCCTAGCTAAGAGTGTTCCTGCACTTTAGGTGTTAATAGATTTGATTCCAACCACCAATTATTCGTGGTTCTTGGCTCCTAACACCACGAGATTCCTTCAACGCATTTCCAATTCCTTTTATCCAATGAAATAAAGTCCATGACTTTTACAAGAGATGTTCATATGCTAGTCTTTAGTGAGTCCAATGTGGATGTGAGAAGTCCTAATCAGTTGATCAAGCATCTAGGTTTCCCAAATGTACCAGCATACATATGTTGCATACATAATAGCCTCAAGCGAGAAGCTATGTGGTAAAGCCTAACTTTTGACCATACACCTCGCCATCTCCATAAGAGACATGTTCTTTCGTTCTAAGACTCCATTTTTTTTAGGTGTATATGGCAATGTACACTGATGTATTATTAAAATCAGAAGACATGTATTCCCCCCCTAAAAAAGAATGGAGGGTGTCAAGCATAGGTGGGTAGTTAAGTTCATCTTTCACTACTTAAGTGGTGTCCGACTACTTGGGTTAGTTTATCCCAAGGGGGTATCATTATCACCAAATTTACATGCTTTTTGTGACTAGAACTAGTCTAGTTGCTATGACACTCGTGTGTCAACTAGTGCATTTTGCTTCATGCTTGGTAGCTAATGCATATCATGGTTGAGCAAGCAGTAGCCCACTATGGCCACTTCTAGTTGTGAGGCTGATTATAGGGCAGCTTTCATAGTGGCTATTGAGTGTGTGTGGCTCAAACACATTCTGGTTGATTTGGGTGTTGGTCCATCTTCTACCACCACCATCTTCACTTACACTCAAAGCGCATTGGTAGTTGTAAGGAATCGCGTGTTCCATGCTCGCACAAAGCACATTGAGGTGCATTACTATTATGTCAGGGAGAGGTTCTCCACTAAAGAGATAAATTTGGCATATGTTCCCACATAGGATAACCTTGAAAACCTTTTCACAAAGGCTCTACCTAGGGAGAAGTTTGATGGTTTTCGCAAAGATTTGGGCTTAATTCCTTTTGTGGATTGATCTCTATCCACATAGCTTGGCACTACCTTATACATGAGTGCCAATTGCTTGTTCACTGCATCACTCCCTGGGGGGATTTGTTGATATATTTTGGTAGTGATGTGCATTAACACTCTTTGGAGGCACTTTTTCCCTCTTTAGGAGGTTTTTCTCTCCGGGCTTGTATATATTCCTATAACCCTAATGGGTCACTTATCTTTGTACAATCACTTGGTAGTCCATTCAGTGTTGTTTTGTGCTTCAAGCTTCTTCTTCTTCCTTGTGATGTTCATGTGCTTGCACACACCTCAAACTCCAACAAAGGTTCTATCTACAAAGTAATCTTTTTGTGATACAAAATTTATAACACATCTAATTTTTTGAATTTTCTAGATGCTTTCTCATTTAAAGTGTGGATACCAAAGATCTTGCTTCCTACCCAAGAAGATCTTCAATTATCATCAGATCTTCCTATTTAATGCAGGATGCTTTGAACCTATCTCAGATACATGCAATCACATTTTAAGTTGTAGTATGTTTCCTGATGAGGCATCTATCATTGTAATCAATCAATAGGCTAGGCTCCATACCTTTGATCTTATTCTACTTCTTTTTGTCATAGTTTCAAAAGTTTTTCTAGACACAATAGTGTTTTGACCAAAGCCTTTTAGGTCTAGCAATATCCTCCAACCCAAAGGGACTAAAGCCAATAATGGCAAACCAAATTAGATTATGCCTTTCATTATCAATAGCTCATGGATAAGGCTAACAATGCGAAATAAAATCAAATCATGTTTTCTAATATAAAAAAATTATTCTCATTTCTTATTGTTTTTTATAGATAAGTGAAAAGCTAAAATATTTTTGTGTTAACGATGTGAGGGTAGAAGAGAAGGGTGTTAATGTAAATGCTCATTCAAAATTTAAATATTCTTTCAAGCACTCTAAATTGAAAGAATATTTACATTAACACCCTTCTCTTGTATCTTCAAAATTTTAACCCAAAACAAAATTTAGCTTCTCATTGCTTTGTAAAATTTATAGAATATATTGAAGGCTCATATATGTATCAATAAGAAATGGCAATAATTTGTTTATATTTGACAACATGATTTGATTTCATTTTCCATTGTTAGCATTAGTAATGAGGTTCTTATGTTAAAAGAAATAATTCAATTTGGTTTCCAATTATTAGATTTAGTCCCCTCACGTTGTAGGAGATTGCTAGACCTAAAAGGTTTTGATCGAAACACCACTATGTGTAGCAAAACTTTTCAAAACTATGATAAAAACAAGTAGATTAAGATCAAAGATATGGACCCTAGCCTCATGATTGATTACAATGATAGTAATAGGACTTAAAATGTCAACGCTTGTATTTGAGACAAGGTTCAAATCATTCTGCATTAAATAGGAAAATCTCATGATAACAAGCTCTTCTTGGCAAGGAAGCAAGATCTTTGGCATGCACACTATCAAACGAGAAACTATCTTAAAAATTCAGTAAACTAGATGTATTGTAAACTTTATACCACCAAAATATTACTTGGTATATAGAACCTTATCCCAGACTAGAAAATATAATTAATAGCCATGAAAGATATCCAACTTTCTACCTTTCAATCTTTGCAACGTAAGATGATAAAATTTCGAAAACAAAATGACCCTCATCAAAGACATGATAGGTCTATAAAAAATTTGCTTTGTAATGCTTTGAAATGGTTCCCTCTTCCAATGAATGATGGAAGTGTCTAAGAGATGAGAGGTTCTTAAACCTATATTGTATTACTTTTTATTTTCCCCTTCATACGTTTTATATAAATTTATTTTCTCAATGAATCCAGCATAATTTTGTAAAGAAAAAAGAAAATTGACTTCTTTCATTTGTATTGCATTAGAGGATGATGTTGGTAAGAAATTATCCACCTAGTAGGGTAGCCATCTTAAACCACGAAAGTATGGATCCTTGCTACCATGATGTAACATAGCCTTTATAGTGGTGGGGCCTTATCTTTAGTGGCTTCAAATATGAGACATTATAATGAGAGACGGTTAAGAAAGATGCTTTTAGAGGCATTCCATGGTAGACCCATACGTTTTTAAATCTAATAAAGATCAAATTGAATATATCTTCATTGAATAAGGTACTCACAAACCGTTCATTTTGGCAAGTTTAATAGTCAAGTAAATGTTTTTAGATACTAGATTGTCTTACCAATAGCATTGGAACATTGAAACAAATCTAGTCATGAATACCCAACAATGCAAGGAACAAAGAGCTCTTCATAGTGCAATTGCTAGAAACTATGTTTGATAAGACTTCATTATGCATTATTATACTCACATGTTGTATTACTATCCACACCCATCTATTTAATCATATATTCAACACTAGAACTACATGTTGCAAATGCAAAAGTACAAATTATACATAGGAAAGGGAAAAAGTGATTGTGTGTATAACTCACATCCCATCCTCTATATCCTCTTGTCCCATAAATAGGTAGTTTCAATAGTCATCTAGTGTGGCCATGTTGCCATTATGCATACTCACCCTAGTGCCTTTGTCAAGGACATTAGGATATTCCCCAAGTTGGAAACCTTGGCTACTATCCCTTATCCTATGTACACATAATGATGACCTAAAAGGTCTAATGTTTAAGAATCTCTCCCTCTTATAAGTATCATTCTCCTAAATTTTTATTAGACAAGCTTTTCAAGATCCTAAACAATTTGAAGCAAATTGTTTCTTAATGCAACTATCCTATTTAGCATCATCTCTAAAATTATCTAATGTGAGTCACTTTGGTATTGCATCATGTCCTTATAGAAACAGATTAATAAGTTTTAATGATGTGTACTAGTGGTCATTATGAATCTATCAAATTATGCTTCCTTTGATTTCTAAATTTGTCAATTTGGGTGCCACAACTGGAAGCGATGATCTCTTTAAGAAAATTGATCTCTACACAAATGCTCGATAAGAGAGTATATTACTTCTTTGTGAGCATATAAAACGATGGAATTTAAACCAAGCTTTGAACCACTCATTGGAAAACTCTTGAAGTAAGCAATCCTTAAAAAACATGAATCTCTTGATTCTGATATCAAATGAAGAAGTTACAACTCAAATAGTGCACACAAGTGTGCTCATGAAATCCTTCAAAGGGAGTATTGTTGGAGTTGGAGGTGTTCACAAGCACACGAATAGCACAAAGAAGAAGAAGAAGATTGAAGCACAACACAACACTAAATGAATTACAAAGTGAATGTAAAATGATAAGTTACCCATTAGGGTTATAGATGTATATACAAGCTAGGTGAAAAAAACCTCCTAAAGAGGGAAAAAATTGCCTCCCTAGTCCTAAGTGTGTTCACACACATCACTACCAAAATATGTGAACAAATCCCCTATGGGAGTGATGCAGTGAACAAGCAGCTGGCACTTATGTAAAAGGAAATGCCAAGCTACGTGGATAGAGATCAATCCATAAAAGGATGTAAGCCCAAAACTTTGTAGAAAGCTTCAAACTTCTCCCTAAGCAAAGCCTTTGTAAAATGTCTACAATGTTATCCTCTATGGGCACATATTCCAAATTGATCTCTCCGTAGAGAGCCTCTCCCTCACATAATGATAATGCACATCAATGTGCTTTGTGTGAGCATGGAACACAAGGTTCCTCACAACTACAAATGTGCTCTAAATGTTAGTGAAGATGGTGTGGCAAAAGACTGATCACCAACCGAATTAGCCAAAAGGCATCTAAGCCACACATAGTCAAGAGTTATTGTGAAAGCTTCCCTATACTCAACCTCACAACTAGAAGTGGCCATAGAAGGTTGCTTCTTGCTCAACCAAGATATGCATTAGCTGCCAAGCATGACGCAAAAAGCACTAGTGAACACATGATTTTCATAGCAATCAACTCACTCTCAGTCTAAAAAAGCATGCAGATGTGCCCATAATGATCCCCCCGTGGGATAAAACAACACAAGTACTTGGGTACCATAGCAAAATATGTGCTTAACCGCCTCCCAATGCTTGACACCTCAGCAACACATAAACCTGCTCATCTGGAAGACAACAAACAAAATATTAGGTTGAGTTATGCATACGTAAATCAACCATCCAACAACATGTTGATAGAGAAAAACATCAAATGCATCTCCAGCATCATGAAGACTCAACCATAAACATGTTTCCATAGGAGTGGCAATAGATTTACAAACTTCAAGGCCAAAACATTGCAATAATGTGTCAACATATTTTATTTGAAACAAAACTATTCCTTCATCAACTTCCATATGTTGAATACCCAAATGATGATGCAAATACCCAAATCTGATATCTCAAAAGAGGCATGAAAATCAGCCTTAAATTAACCAGTATGCTTCTCATTAGGACCAATGACCAGCATGTCATCAAAATACACAACAATGATCAAAAGTACATCATCTTTACCTTAAACATATAAGGTTTTCTTAGTTGGATTCTTCTCAAATCCATGTGCAATCAAGTAGGTATGTAACTTTTTATATTAAGCGCATGGTGCTTGCTTAAACCATATAATGGCTTTTCCAACCTACACACTTTGTTTTCATGTTTTTTGCACAAACCACAAGGCTGAAATATGTACACTTCTTCATCTAACTCACCATTCAAAAATGTAGTTTTAATGTCAGACGTATGTACATTCCAACCATGATGATCAATTACAAATGCAGAGATGCTACGAATGGTGGTCATTCAATATGTGGGTGCAAAGATCTCATCAAAATCAATGCCTCTCTCTTGAGCATAACCTTTACCAACACGCCTAACTTTATATCTATCAATTGTTCATTCAAGTTTATGCTTTGACTTGTAAACCCATTTAGTGCTAATGGCCTTTTTGCCTAGAGGCAAATCAAATAAAGACCAAGTACCATGCTTCATAAAGCATCATATTTTGATCACATAGGAGCCATCCAATTTTGTTAATTTTGTGCTTCACCAAAAGAAATAGTCTCATTCTCATAAAAAAGACTAGAGGTAGCCATTGCATAGCAATCTGATGCAAAAGAAGCACTATAAGATCCTAAACGATTATGATATCACAGAGGTGCATCTAATTTTCTCACAAAGTCTACACCAACCATTTAGGCATAGTTTTTGCCTCCTCTATATCATCCCCCTCATCAACAAGTTCATGATGTAAATTTTCATTAGCAATGGAATGATCTGCATTATCATGTGGAAACTATAAAGGCTGAAAAAATGTCATATTTGGACCAACATTAGACTCTCCATCTATAAAAAGAGGCACCAAAGTTTCGTACACATCTTTGGAGAAAATCATGTCTCCTTAGTACATGAAAGTAATGGCTAAATTGCATATTCCACAAAAACAACACTAGGGTTAACCAGAATGCATTTAGTTTGTGGATGATACAAATGATAGGCTTTGTTTTCATAATTGTACCCAACAAAAATACATTTCACTACTTCTTCATCTGATTTCTTGCATTGTCATTTAGGCACTAATGTATATGCCAGACAACCAAAGACATTAGATGAGCAATAGGTGGCTTAAAACCATACAAATCCTCATATGGAGTGACACATCTTAGTGCTTTGGTGGGACACCTTTTAAGTACTTATGTTTCAGACATTATAACCTCAAGCTAGAAGCTATGTGCAAAAAGCTAACTTTTGATCATACACTTCATCATATCCATGAGACACATGTTCTTTCTTTTTGCAACTCCATTTTGTTGAGATGTATATGGCATTGTACACTAATGTTTATCCCAAGCTCAGCTAGAAATGCATTAAAATCAAAAGACATGTATTCCCCTCCTCGATCAGAACGGAGGGTGCCCAATTTACATGCTGAAGGATTTTCAGCCATAACCAAAAACTCTTTGAAGCACACAAACACTTTGGACTTTGCTTTCAATGGATAAATCCATGCATGCATGGAAAATGAATCAATGAAATTCATGAAGTAAAGGTAATTCCCAAAATAAGGTGTCTACATATGACCACAAACATCACAATGAACAAGCTACAATTTCTTAGCAACTCTAACTGAACCATCTTTAGGGAAAGAAGAATGCTACATTTTGTCAAAAATACATCCTTCACAAACATGGTTACAAGGTTCCACAAGTTTGGGCAGAGGGGATGTTGAGATATCAAGCTCAACATGTGATGATCCAGGATGACATGTATCACTTTTTCATTTCTCTGACATGTATAGTGGTCACACCGGTATATGTCGGGGATAATTCATTGAGCTTTACTAGATTTACCTACCAAGAATGATGGCACATTTGTTTCTTGCCATCTGACTTATTCACACACATTAGTATTTTCCTTGTGTATTGTTCTTTATATATCACATTAGTTATGGTTGTTTTATATCAATCTTGTATATTCCTTTTATATAATAGAAGAAGAAGAAGACCATTCTTCCTTGCCTCAATCTGTGTGTGCTCCTCTTGAGTGTGAAAGTGTTTGACTAAGCTATCTTCCTTATCTCCTTTCTTTTGACATGATATCAAAGCCAGCATGGCTACAGAGAGCTCGTGGAGGAGGCTAATAGTGAAGAGTATGTGAGAAGGCATGGAGAAAGTGTGATTCACAAACGACCTTAAATTGCTACGAAAATTGGTGTGAAGATAGAAGGCATCAAAGTATTTTTTATTGTTATCCCTTTAGGGTCGATCGTTTTTCTTAGATTTCTATTTCAAAGCCATCTCAACCTCCATTTCAAGCATGCAAGGTGGGCCCACAAAAAAACCAAGTCAGTTTTGCAAACTTGTAACTTGCATCTTGTTTGACAAAACTCAAAAATTCCAGATCCAGAATTTCAAACGATTTTTTTTGTTGATACACGAAAATTGTGTTTTTTTTAGATGGAACTGTCGCTTCATAGTGTGATAGTGTTCAAGCTAAGGTATTTCTTGTACTGTTTTCATAGTGTTGTGAATTGCTACAAAAATGGAAACACACGGATGGAATGAGTTAGCTTATGAGCGACAAGTTGAAAATACCAACTTTCATGCTTGGAGATTTAGAATGATGAATTTCTTGATGGGATGAGGCTATTGGAAGTACATCAAAAGAGAGAATGAAAATGCTCTATAGTTATGAGAGAGGAATCAGACTACGGACTAGTTAAGAGCATATGAAGAATGGAATCGAGAGCATAAAAGGTAATGTATTTGTTGTCCATTAGCATACATGATAGCATGATCGGGCACATACAAGATGCCAAGACTCCAAAATAGGATTGGAATAGTTTGGTCACATTGTATGAGACCAATACAAAGGCACCAAAATTGCAACTCAACAATGAGTTGCGTACAGTAGAGAAAAAGGGCATGTTGATAAGTGACTACACCCTAAAAATTAAAGGCATATGTGAATCACTTGCATCTATTGGCATGAATGTAGATGATGATGATATGGAAGTGTGACTTCATGGTTTAGGGGCTACATATAAGCAGTTCAAAACTTTTATTCAAACCAAGTAAAATATTCCGAATTTTGTTGATTTGATGTTGATTATTCAAGAAACGAATCTTGGTGAGGACTCAAATGCCTAAGGAAAATCTAGTTATGAGGAGGTAATCTACTCTGGTAGAGGAACAGGTAGAGGTAGAGGCTTCGGAAGTAGAAGAGGAAATAGTAACCAAGACCAAGGTCAACATTAGAATCATGTAGGAGGTAGAGGATAGTTTCAAGGCATAGGGAACCAAAGAGGCCACATAATTTTCCAAAGAAATGATTCAGGTAATGACATTAAAGGATGCTAGAATTGTGGTAACATGGTCACTTTGAATGTGATTGCAAGTTGAAGAATCAAAATAACAAAAGGCAACAAAACAAATATGCATCAACAAGTGCAGATGATTTGAAGTTGTTCATGGTCCAACATCATATGATGAATATGATGTCTGTTGAAACTGTTGGTGCATTTTACCCAAGCCTACATGCTTGATATATTTGATATCATCCTCATTTGTAAGTCACATGAGTAGTCATGTGAACACCTCTTGTAAAAGAGTTCATTTTTATCTCCTGTAATTAAAAAAAGAAAAAGGAAAAGGATGGCTTACCTCATGCATGATGTAAAAGCAAAGTCGTGGCCCTATCTACCTAAAACCACGAATTTTTGAGCTGAGGGAATCTCTCCTAACTTTGGGGATCACTTTTAGGTGGAGCCATTCGAATTCGAATTCAAAACTCCCTCCAAGAATAGCTATAAAAGGAGCAAGAAGGAAGTGGCGATTAGCAAGCCTTGTACGTGAACACTTCATGTCATTTTGTAGAGATTGAAGAGCTTAATCCATAGCTCTATCATTCTACTCCCATTGTGCAAGGATTCATTGCCAATGTGGTTGTAATCATATGTGAATCTATACATTTATTATCATCTACTTCTCTGTTTTGTTCTCTGCTATACTCACTCAGAGCAGTACCTTCAGAAGGTCATATCTCGAGTTCTACTGATCCATTTTCAGAGATTTAAAGTGCGCTGGATAGCTCCTACTCTCCACTTTCTGCATATAAAGTTTGAAGGTCATTGGATTTATACTTTTGGCAATATCTGCATTTTACTGCTTACTAGTCTATCTCTATAGAGCCCCGAGAATGGCGGACAGGTTCCAGATTTTGTTAAAAGTTTTTCTCAGTGCTCAGTCCATCATTTGAAGTGTTTTAACTTGGATTGGGAAGCTTGCTAAGTATATTTGCTATGCCCAAAAGGAATTTTTCTAATTCTTACCAGGTTGAGAGCACTGTTCATTTTTTTCCAGTAGGTGTATGTCCAAAAATAGCAAGTTTTGGGAGCTAGTCATTTCGCAACTAGTCTGTCTTGACTTAACTTTTGGGATACATGTTCCAAAGTACTTGGCTGATATTTTTGTGGATTTAGGAAGCTCAAATGGTCTAATAATCAACTCTGAAGTCTCAGTTGGCTGGTGTGAAGCTGGTTGTAGCGGCACCTACTCATCTTTGGATTGCATCCACCATCTCTCTTCACAGTGGTATCAGAGCATAGTCAATTAACATGGGAGATGGATTTCCATCAACAATTGACAAATTGGATCGAAACAACTACCGGGCACGGTATCTAAGGATGGAGGCTTACCTTCAAGGGAGGAATCTATATGGATTCATATCCGGAGATGAAGCAATGCCAACCATGAGGAACAAAGGGCAACCATCACATGAAGAAGTGGAAGGACTTTCGAATTGGTGTTCGAAGGATGCACTTGCAAGGTCCTATATTCTAAACTCAATCTCTGATTTTCTTTTACCTCATGTCAAGGGATGCAAGACATCAAGAGAAACCTGGAATGCACTTGCTTCGTTCTTCTCTTCCAACACTCGAGCAAGGAAGAACCAATTGTGGATGGAGTTCACAACAATGAAGAAAAGCCCGAAGCAAAATGTGGCTGACTATGTCACAAAGATGAAGGATATTTCTGACCAACTTGGAAGCATTGGAGAGGTAATTGAAGAAGAGCAAATCATTATACAAATCATGAATGGAATCAAAGCAGATGACAAGTGGGAGTCATTCACAACAGCCATGGATTTATACATGGATATGCATGTACCCGACCTCAACACACTCATGGGCCAACTCTTCACTCATGAAGCAAAGATTAGCAAAGGTGGTGAGTCCTCAAGAGGTAATCAAAATTCTGCCTTATATTCTGATAAAGCTAAGGTCAAGGACAAGTCAAAGAATAGGAAGAATGAAGATGAAGGAAGCTCTTTCCAAGCAAACTTTGCAGGTAGAGGAAGAGCTAGAGGAAGAGGCAGAGGTGGAAATCAAGGCAGGGGGAGATTCCAATCATCTCAACCTTGCAACATATGTGGCTTATCTAACCATACTACTGAAGAATGTTTCAGGAACCCGAGGAACTCAAGAGGAAGAGGATTCAATAGAGGTGGCTATGGATCAAATAGAGGTAGATACAATGGAGGCTACAACAACAACAACAACAATTACAACAACAACAAAAACTATCAAAGTGGCCATAGAGGAAGAAGAGATTACAATAACTATGCAGAGGACCAAAGTCAAGAAGATTCATTATTGATTATGAATCTATCAGCGAAGAAGGGTAAGGATGATGATCACATATTTTACATTGATTCGGGATGCTCGAACCATGTAGCAGGAAATGTGGCTTTACTTTCTGATTTGGAAGATCCTCATAACAAGCATGAAGTGCAGACAGGAGATGACACAAAGCACTCAGTGGAGAAGATAGGTAATGTGAAGACATCAGATGGGAATATGAACCTCTTAAGCAAAGTCTTGTATGTCCCTACAATTACCAAAAATTTAATAAGTGTTGGATAGATTATTGAAAAAGGATTGCAGGTTAGATTCAATCGATTTGGAGCATATGTTGAAGACCCAAGGCAACGCTCTCTAAGGATTGCCAAAGGAGAAAAGACAGGAAGGCTTTTCACTTTTGAAGTGGAAGATACAAAGAACATAGCTTTGTTTAGCTATGGATCTCAAACTCTAACAGAGTTGGAGATATGGCACAAAAGGCTTGCTCACATTGGTGAGAGGACACTCAAACAGATTTGCAGGGACCAAAGTGTACTTGGTTTGCCTAATATCACAAGGCAACACATGATTTATAAGTGTGAAGCTTGTCAACTCGGCAAGGCTCATAGACAACCTTTCAATAAGAAAGGATATATGTATCAAAATCCTTTAGATCTAGTGCACACGGGTGTGTGGGGTCCAAGTAAGGAGCCATCTATATCAGGCTCAAGATATTATGTGTCTTTCATAGATGATTGTAGCAGGTGGACCATTCTGTTTTTCATGAAGCACAAGGATGAAGTGTTTAATTGCTTTAAGAAGTATATTGCTCTTGTTGAAAACCAAACAGGTAGGACTTTGAAACGACTCAGATCATATGGTGGAGGAGAATACTTCTCTTCTGAATTTGATGCCTTCTTGCATGAAAGAGGCATTAAAAGGGAAGTCACTACAAGGTATACACCCAAACTCATTGGTGTAGCAAAGAGGAGGAACAGAGCTATTGTCGAAGCTGCAAGGTCCATGCTCAACTAAAAGGGATTGCCGAACTACCTATAGGCAGAGGCTGTGTCTACAGCCACATATCTCATAAATAGACTTCCATCTAAGTCACTAGATGGAACCACTCCATATGAAGTGTGGAATGGAAGAAGACCTAGTCTAGAGCATTGCAAAATCTTTGGATGCTTAGCCTATGCTCACATTCCTTCTCAAGTAAGAGGAAAATTGGATCCCAAGGCAGAGAAGTGTGTATTCATTGGTTATGATCAAAACCAAAAAGGATATAGATTGTACAATCCAACCAATAAAGGATTTTCTGTGAGTAGAGATGTAATTTTTGATGAAAACAAATCATGGTTTGATGATGACAGGAAAGTGAAGCTGCCATATGACTTGGATGAAGATTTTCCATCACTTCAACCAAAGGAGCCAAAGCAGATTGAAGAAAGTGATTCGGAGATTGACCTAGAAGACTTGGAAAGACTAAAGCTATGGAAGAACAAAGGTAAAGCAAAGATGCAAGATGCTACATATGGACCCGAGAGCTCACATCAACCACTTAGAAGGTCTTCAAGGGAGAAGAAGAAACCAGAGAGGTTTGGTTATGATACTTCTTTGGTCACCAAGCACTCAATCTACATTGCAAAAGATTCAACCAATGAAGAGCCTACCACATTCGAAGAAGCACAAAGCAAGAAAGCTTGGAGAGATGCAATGGATGAAGAAATGGAAGCCTTGAAGGAGAATGACACTTGGGAGCTTGTACCTAACAAGCCATCGATGAAGATAATCGGATCTCGATGGATATACAAAATCAAGAGGAATCCAGATGGAAGTATAAATAGACACAAAGCAAGGTTAGTTGCTAAAGGGTTTGCTCAAACCCATGGTATTGATTATGAGGAGACTTTCTCTCCTGTTGCAAAAATGCCTACAATTATGGTTCTCATTAGTTTTGCTGCATCTAGAAATTGGAATCTCTATCAACTTGATGTAAAGAATGCTTTCTTGAATGGATGGATTTCTGAGGAAGTGTATATGGCACAACCTCCTGGATATGAGGATGCACATCATCCTAACTATCTATGCAAACTAAAGAAAGCTTTGTATGGATTGAAGCAAGCTCCACGAGCTTGGAATTTCAGATTGGTGACTTATTTGCAGGACCAAGGATTCAAAGCTAGCAAGGCGGATACCTCTTTGTTCATAGAGAGGAATGGATCTGAAGTGATCTATTTATGTGTGTATGTTGATGATATTATTATCACAGGCAATGATCTTGAAGGAATCAAACAGGTAAAGAGTCAAATGAAGGAGGAGTTCAAAATAAGTGACCTCGGACCACTCACTTATTTTCTTGGATTGGAGTTGATCTACACAGATTCTGGTATATACATCACACAAAGGAAGTATGTCCATGACATGCTTGTCAAGTTCAAGATGGAAAATACCAAGTGTGTAGGTACACCTATGGAGCAAAATCATAAGCCAATTGAAGACATCACAAGCTATCAAAGCTTGGTTGGAAGTTTGAACTATGCAACACTCACAAGGGTGGATATATCAAAGGTTAGTGCTTATGAAGGAGAGCTATCAAAGCTTAGTGCTTATGAAGGAGAGCTATCAAAGCTTAGTGCTTATGAAGGAGAGCCAATTGAAGACATCACAAGCTATCAAATCTTGGTTGGAAGTTTGAACTATGCAACACTCACAAGGGTGGATATATGCTATAGTGTTAGCATATTGAGTTAGTTTATGCATAAGCCGAGAAGACCACATATGGAAGCGGCCAAGAGAGTCCTCAAGTACCTAAAGGGGACCATGAATGAAGGTTTGTTCTATTCATATACTTCAGATATTGAGCTAAAGGTCTACTCAGATGCAGATTGGGCCGGATCTAGAGATGATAGAAGAAGCACATCTGGCTATATATCATTTGCAGGTTCAAAAATCATTTCTTGGTCATCGAAGAAGCAACCAACCGTGGCATTATCTTCTACTGAAGCCGAATATAGAGGTTTGTCTAATGCAACTCAAGAAATCATGTGGTTAAAATCTTTGTACACAGATCTTGGACTTCATTCTTCAACACCTCACATTTTTGGTGTCAACACAAGCTCACTACATCTAGCAGCTAATCCGGTATACCATGCTAGAACCAAGCATATTGAAATCCACTACCATTATGTAAGGGAGAAGCTAATGAGCAAGGATATTCAACTATCCTATGTCTCTACAGATATGCAATGTGCAGACATGTTAACTAAAGCTCTTGATGGTACAAAGTTTAGTAGATTCAAGTTGATGATTGGCTTGCAGGAAATCAAGGACAATTGAAGACTTATTTGAAGGCCAAGCATGTTCGGCTTGAGGGGGAGCTATTGGTGCATTTTACCCAAGCCTACATTCTTGATATATTTGATATCATCCTCATTTGTAAGTCACATGAGTAGTCATGTGAACACCTCTTGTAAAAGAGTTCATTTTTATCTCTTGTAATTGAAAAAAGAAAAAGGAAAAGGATGGCTTACCTCATGCATGATGTAAAAGCAAAGTCATGGCCCTATCTACCTAAAACCACGAATTTTTGAGCTGAGGGAATCTCTCCTAACTTTGGGGATCACTTTTAGGTGGAGCCATTCGAATTCGAATTCAAAACTCCCTCCAAGAATAGCTATAAAAGGAGCAAGAAGGAAGAGGCGATTAGCAAGCCTTGTACGTGACCACTTCATGTCATTTTGTAGAGATTGAAGAGCTTACTCCATAGCTCTGTCATTCTACTCCCATTGTGCAAAGATTCATTGCCAATGTGGTTGTAATCATATGTGAATCTATACATTTATTATCATCTACTTCTCTGTTTTGTTCTCTGCTATACTCACTCAGAGCAGTACCTTCAGAAGGTCATATCTCGAGTTCTACTGATCCATTCTCAGTGATTTAAAGTGCGTTGGATAGCTCCTACTGTCTACTTTGTGCATAAAAAGTTTTAAGGTCACTGAATTTATAATTTTGGAGATATCTGCATTTTACTGCTTACTAGTCTATCTCTATAGAGCCCCGAGAATGGCGGACAGGTTCTAGATTTTGTTAAACGTTTTTCTCAGTGCTCAGTCCATCATTTGAAGTGTTTTAACTTGTATTGGGAAGCTTGCTAAGTCTATTTGCTATGCCCAAAAGGAATGGTTCTAATTCCTACCAGGTTGAGAGCACTGTTTATTTTTTCCAGCAGGTGTATGTCCAAAAATAGCAAGTTTTGGGAGCTAGTCATTTCGCAACTAGTATGTCTTGACTTAAACTTTTGGGATACATGTTCCAAAGTACTTGGCTGATATTTTGCTGGATTTAGGAAGCTCAAAGGGTCTACTAATCAACTCTGAAGTCTCAGTTGGCTGGTGTGAAGCTGGTTGTAGCGGCACCTACTCATCTTTGGATTGCATCCACCATCTCTCTTCACAAAAACTGAGTGGTAATGTCTTGTATGTTGATTCAAGTGCTTCAAATCACATGAACAGTCATGCTAGATGGTTTAGTAGTTTGCAAAAATTGATAGTTCCTAGATATGTTGAAACATGTGATGACACATCACATCCTATCATGTATACAAGAAACATAGTACTATCTATGGAGGATGGCAATAGCTTTCTAAAAGGTCATGGAATTCGGTAGTAGTTTTTAGGCAGGTACACACCACAACATAATGGCATTGTTGAATGCAGAAATAGACATATTGGAGAAATAGCAAGAGCCTTGATGGTTGAGAAGAATATGCTTATTATTATTGGGCAAAAGCTGTGCGCATTGTTGTATACATCATGAATAGAACTAACATAGCTGTTATACATTAAGTTACACCTCAAGAGAAGTTTACAAGTAAAAAGCCAAACTTATCATATATAAAAGTTTTTGTTGTATTGCATATGTACATGTTCCAAATGAGTTGATGATAAAGCTTGATCCAAAAGCAAAAATTGTATCTTCATTTGGTACTCCCTTGATCAAAAGGGATATAAATTCTACAATCCACTCACACGATAGCTAAAGGTAAGTAGAGATGTGGTGTTTGATGAAATGTCAAGCTTATATGTAGATGCCAAAAAAGGACTTAATCTTGACTCAAATGACAAAGGAAATGCTGAAAAATCAAGTGCGAAGTCTTGAGTTTTGAGTGTCAAAATCGTGATCTGAACTCGTTTTGGCCTTCAAATGCACTATCCCAGTGGTTGTGCAAGCAATTTCATCTTTTTGTGCCAAAGATATATATGTGTTTTCGGTTTGCCACTATAAGCATCTCAAAGTCTGCTATAACTTCAACAGAACTTGATAGGGTACTTCTATTCAACTTTTTGAGATATAGTCATTTTTCTACATCAGTGTATTTTAGTTAGTGGCCATGGCTTAAAGTAGTGATGTATTCTGTATGCTGGCTGTTGAGGATAAGTTGGATGGTATGAATTACCCATTATGGGCTTATATGATGCATCATGTATTGGTCACAAAAGGACTATGGAACATAGTGGAGGGTGTTGAAAAAAGTCATATTTCACCTACAAATAAAGGTACTAAAGTTGATGTAGCTGGCACCAAAAATGGTGATATTCTACAGATTCTTGTTCTTGCTATGGTTTTTGCTACACCTATTGTAGAGAAAATTTGTTGAGATGGCAGAGATGCTCAGTCAAGCACATGTATTGATAGCCTTATCTATCAACCGTGCCATTATTCCTCATATTTTCTCTTGTAGAACAGCTAAGGATGCTTGGGATACACTTACCACATTGTATTAGGAAAGAAATGAGGCTCATATTACTTACCTTTGAAAACAATTAGAGAGTGAGCATATGAATGAAGGTGATTCTATGGATAGTATTCTGACAAAGATCAAAGACTTGAAGGAATAGTTGATTTCTACTCATGAAGTTATACCAGATAGCTGACTTTGTTGGTGCATGACAATCATCAATTGAAGGATTATGGAGAAATGAAGTCAAGGAGTCAAGAAGGAAACAAAGTCAGATGGTTGAAGGAAGGACAGTTTCAGAAAACTCAAAGATATGTACACATATGTACATTAGCTGACTTATACTCTTGTTTTAAGTCATACACTTGTATATATTCATCTATAAATATGTTTGAAAATGTCGGGCAAGTAGAGCAGAAGAAGATTTGAGAATAGGGAGAGAGAAATTAGTGTCATTAGACACATGAAAAGTGAGTGAATTGTCCATCCTCACTTAGATGTAAGTTTTCTGAGAAATCGAGAATTTTTGCGCCCGATATTTTGCTGTTTGCTCCTTCTGTGTTCAATCTTTTGAGAAATCCTTTTGCACGTATCTAAGTCCATAGCTAATCTATCTATGGCTAGAATTTGAGAAGTTAATTGTAATCAGGCTGTGAGAATTTTGTTTAGGAACATTCATATGTAAGAATGTTCTAACAGTCGAGAAATCTGGCGCACATTTCATCTTCAATGAAATGATCATTGCTCAGTCCATAGTGTAAAGTTTTACACAAGTGAGGGCTCAAAATCTAAGTTGGAAGATAAGCCATCTATGGCTAAAAGATCTTGGTCAAACGGGTTTTACTTTGGGAGAACCAGAGCTAAGAAGTTGCAGGTGTCAAAGTCGCCATTGCAGAGAAGCACTTTCAGACATAGGTAAAGTGTTTCACACATTTCTCAGTGTGTACTTAATCTTTTTGAGAGATTTAACTTGGCAAAGTTGCGCAACCTTAAGGCGAAGTGTTGTGCAAAGTTTTATCAAAAACTTTACAGGATTGATTAGTCAATGAGTGACTAATCTGTAGCAGACTTTTCTGAAGAAACTGAAATTTTCAGAATAATCAATTTTCTGATAATTTGGTGAAGATTCTCTAAATTAGGTGGAGTCTAAAGTTGATCTTGATATAGAGGTGATCTAAATTCAAGGTTAACTTGTTCTTTTGGAGATTAACACTCTCCATCAGTGGTATCAGAGCAGGTTGTGTCAAAATTGAAGTGAAGAAGACTCCGACTATTGCAGAAATACAAAACTTTACATTTTGAAGGTGCAGAAGGGTAAAGGTTGAAGAAAGATCAAAGGAAGACATACAAAGAGCATCAAAAGGATCAGAAGGAGCAACATTCGAAGTAAAGGTACATTTATTATCTGTAAAGGTTAAAGATTTGAAGCTACAGGTGAAGTAAAGATGGGAGATAGTCTCCAAATTGAAAAATTGGATAGAGAGAACTATCCTGCATGGTCTATGAGGATGGAAGCTCACCTTATGAGCAAAGATCTGATAGGATACATCACAGGAGATGAAGAAAAGCCAGAATTCAGAGATCCTAGTGTTCCAACTAGGGAGGAGCTTGCAGATTTGAAGAATTGGATGAAGAAGGATGCTCAAGCAAGAAGCATTATCTACATGGCAGTCAATGACTATTTGCTTCCTCACATTAGAGGACTTGAAAGTGTGTAACATTTGGAATGCTTTGGAAGAGCATTTCCAAAATACAACCAAATCAAGAAAGGCTTCACTATGGGCAGAATTTACTACTTTCAAGAAGAAGGTCTCACAATCAATCTCTGATTATGTGACAAAGATGAAGGACATTGCAGATTCTCTAGGTGCAGTGGATGAAGACATTGAAGAAGACAAATTGGTAAGACAAATACTCACAGGGCTAAGAGGAGATGAGAAGTGGAAGCCTTTCATTTTATCTACAGAACTTTCATTAGATCACTTTACTCCTGATTTGAATCAATTGTTAGGTCATATGCTAACTTTTGAGAATGATGTCAAAGGAGATGTTGATAAGAGTGCAGGTCATGCAATGTATTCTAAGGACAAGAAGAAAGCCAACAAAGGAAAGCAACAATCAGGTGAAGAAGAAGGTACATCAAACCAAGCAAACTTCATAAGAGGAAGAGGAAATGGCAGAAGTAGAGGAAGAGGCAGAAACAACAAAGAGAATGCAAGAGCTTGTTGGATATGTGGTAAGACCAATCATCTATCTCATGATTGTTGGCATAATAATCAAAACAATGGTAATTATCAGAACTTTAATCAAAGAGCAAGAGGTGGTAGATTTCAAAGAGGAAATTTCAGAGGTAGAGGTGGTAGGAATTCTTTTGGAAGAGGTGGTGGAAGAAACTTCCAAAGTCAATCCTATAATAACACCTACTACAACTATGCATCAGATCAAAAGGAGGACTCAACTCTCATTATGAATACATGTGAAACTTCACATGAGGACATGAGAGTGTTTTATATTGATTCAGGATGTAGTAATCATTTGAGTGGAAATATTGCTTTGATGACTGACCTAGATCATAATGCAATTAATCATACAGTACAGACAGGTGATAATACAAAGCATAAGGTAAAGTCAATTGGTTCAGTCAAAGCTAAGGATGGGAGCACTCTTCTGAGTAAGGTACTTTATGTTCCCACAATTCCAAAGAATTTGATAAGTGTAGGTCAAATTGTGGAAAAAGGATATGAGGTAAGGTTCACAAATGATGGAGTTTATGTGGAAGACCCTAGTCAAGGGTATAAACAAGTTATTGCAGGAAAGAAAGAAGGTAGGCTTTTCACATTGAAGGTACAAGGAAATGTTGGACATGCTATGTTCACATATGGAGAGCAGAAGGTGTCAGAATTGGATCTTTGGCACAAAAGACTTGGACACTTTAATGAAAGAGGTATCAAAGAAATGATTAACAATGATTCAGTGCTTGGAATGCCTAACATTGCAGGTCAACACATGACATACAGATGTGAGGCATGTCAATTAGGTAAGGCTCATAAGCAATCCTATTCCAAGCATGGATTTATGTATTCAGAAAGGCTTGAATTGGTGCATACAGATGTGTGGGGTCCTTCAAAGGACTTTAGTATAAATGGTTCAAGATATTATGTCATATATGTTGATGATGCTACCAGGTGGATCACAATTTATGTGATTAAGGAAAAGTCAGAAGTGTTTAATACATTTAAACACTATCATGCATATGCAGAAAGGATTACAGGTCAAAAATTGAAGAGACTAAGGTCAGATGGAGGGGGAGAGTATTTTTCAAATGAGTTCAATGATTATTTGTGGAATGCAGGTATAAAGAGAGAAGTTACTTGCAGGTACTCTCCTCAACAAAATGGGGTAGCAGAAAGAAGAAATAGGGCTCTTGTTGAATTTGCAAGGTCCATGATGAAAGAGAAGAATTGCCCAAATTATTTGTGGGCTGAGGCTGTTAATACAGCTACATATTTGGTTAATAGATTGCCTTGTAAAGCTTTGCAGGGTATGACACCATATGAAGCTTGGTGGGGTAAGAAACCTACCTTAGATCATTGCAGAATATTTGGATGCTTGGCATATGCATATGTGCCATCTCAATTGAGGCATAAGTTGGAGCCTAAGGCAGAGAAGTATGTATTCATTGGTTATGATGATAAGCAAATGGGATACAGGTTGTGGAGTCCATCCACAAAGCAATTTATTGTATCCAAGGATGTTACATTTGATGAGCAAGGTACTTGGTATGCAGGTAAATATAATGTACATGCAGATGATGAAGAAGTAGTGGAACAAAGGAAAGGTAAAGCAAAGATTCAATTACTTGATGAAAGTGAGAGTAATGAAGTGCAGATTGAAGTTGAAGAGAGGCCAAGGTTTGATCCAGAATGTGATGAACCAGAGACCTCAAGAAGTGCAGAAGTTAGGAGATCATCTAGGCACAAATGGCAACCTACAAGGTATAGCTATGACACTTCATTCTTGACTACTAAAGATTATGCTTATTTGGTAAAAGCAGATGAAGATCCTTCTACATATGAAGAGGCCAAAGAGAAGAAGAATTGGGAAGATGCTATGCAAGAGGAGTATGATGCATTGATAGAGAATCAAACATGGGATTTGGTTCCTAAACCTAATAGTCAGAAAATCATTGGTTGTAAGTGGGTTTACAAGACTAAGAGATTTGCAGATGGAAGTGTGTCTAGGTACAAAGCTAGACTTGTTGTGAAAGGATATGCACAGACATATGGAGTGGACTATGATGAGACCTATAGTCCTGTGGCAAAGATGACAACCATCAGGACACTCATAGCAATTGCTGCTTGTAAAGGTTGGAAGTTGTCTCAATTAGATGTTAAAAATGCTTTCTTGAATGGTTACATTTCAGATGAAGTCTACATGGAGCAACCAGATGGGTTCAAAGATCAAGTGAGTCCAAATTATGTGTGTAAGCTCAAGAGAGCTTTGTATGGGTTGAAGCAAGCCCCAAGGGCTTGGAATTATAGGCTTGTAAAATTCTTGAATGATCTTGGATTTCAAGCATCAAAGGCAGATAGTAGCTTGCTAGTCAAAGCAAGTGAAGATGGGTTTATTTATGTGTGTATTTATGTTGATGACATAATACTTACAGGAACAGATGATAAAGGGATACAAATGATCAAAAAGTAGATGGAGAAAGAGTTCAAAATCAGTGATTTGGGGAACTTATCATTCTTCTTGGGAATGGAGATCTCTTATACTCAACATGGAGTATATGTGACCCAAGAAAGGTATCTTAAAAATTTGCTAACCAAATTTAAAATGGAAGATTGCAGGGTTGCACCTACACCTTTGGAAGTGAACCATAAATTGTCTAGGTTTGGAGGAGAAGAGTTCAGAGATATGAAACTCTATCAAAGTTTGGTTGGTAGCTTGATTTATGCTACATTGACAAGGCCTGACTTGTCATATGCAGTTGGTGTGCTTTCACAATTCATGCATTGTCCTAGAAAGGAACATTGGATTGCAGGACAAAGAGTACTTAGGTACATCAAGGGTACACTCAAAGAAGGGTTGTACTATGGGTTTACTTCAGATACAAGAATCAAGATATATAGTGATGCAGATTGGGCAGGTAATGTGGATGATAGAAGATCAACACATGGATACTTGTGCTATGTAGGAGACAAATTGATTTCATGGTGTTCCAAGAAGCAACATACAGTTGCTTTGTCATCCACAGAGGCAGAATATAAAGGTATGGTGGAAGCTGCAAAAGAGGTAATATGATTAAAGACACTTTTGAAAGTTTTTGATGTGATTCAGAGTACTCCTATTATTTGTGGAGACAATATGAGTTCATTATACTTGGCAGCTAATCCTGTATTTCATGCTAGAACTAAGCATATTGAAATACAGTATCATTTTCTGAGAGAGAAGGTCATTGAGAAAGAGATTGAAGTCATACACACTCCCACAAAAGATCAAGTTGCAGATATGATGACTAAAAGTCTAGATGGACCAAAACTACAAAGATTCAAGGATATGGCTGGAGTAAAGAAGATAGAAAAGAACCTCAATTAATGATTGAGGGGGAGCTGTTGGTGCATGACAATCATCAATTGAAGGATTATGGAGAAATGAAGTCAAGGAGTCAAGAAGGAAACAAAGTCAGATGGTTGAAGGAAGGACAGTTTCAGAAAACTCAAAGATATGTACACATATGTACATTAGCTGACTTATACTCTTGTTTTAAGTCATACACTTGTATATATTCATCTATAAATATGTTTGAAAATGTCGGGCAAGTAGAGCAGAAGAAGATTTGAGAATAGGGAGAGAGAAATTAGTGTCATTAGACACATGAAAAGTGAGTGAATTGTCCATCCTCACTTAGATGTAAGTTTTCTGAGAAATCGAGAATTTTTGCGCCCGATATTTTGCTGTTTGCTCCTTCTGTGTTCAATCTTTTGAGAAATCCTTTTGCACGTATCTAAGTCCATAGCTAATCTATCTATGGCTAGAATTTGAGAAGTTAATTGTAATCAGGCTGTGAGAATTTTTTTTAGGAACATTCATATGTAAGAATGTTCTAATAGTCGAGAAATCTGGCGCACATTTCATCTTCAATGAAATGATCATTGCTCAGTCCATAGTGTAAAGTTTTACACAAGTGAGGGCTCAAAATCTAAGTTGGAAGATAAGCCATCTATGGCTAAAAGATCTTGGTCAAACGGGTTTTACTTTGGGAGAACCAGAGCTAAGAAGTTGCAGGTGTCAAAGTCGCCATTGCAGAGAAGCACTTTCAGACATAGGTAAAGTGTTTCACACATTTCTCAGTGTGTACTTAATCTTTTTGAGAGATTTAACTTGGCAAAGTTGCGCAACCTTAAGGCGAAGTGTTGTGCAAAGTTTTATCAAAAACTTTACAGGATTGATTAGTCAATGAGTGACTAATCTGTAGCAGACTTTTCTGAAGAAACTGAAATTTTCAGAATAATCAATTTTCTGATAATTTGGTGAAGATTCTCTAAATTAGGTGGAGTCTAAAGTTGATCTTGATATAGAGGTGATCTAAATTCAAGGTTAACTTGTTCTTTTGGAGATTAACACTCTCCATCAGACTTGTGTAAATTGTTGTGAATGGTCTTCCTGATTTATATCAGAGTTTTGCTTCTACTCTTTCTTTGATGATGAAAGCAATCCAAATGCCTTGACATTTGAGGAGTTAGTCTCTGATCTGTTGCAGGAAGATCACTCTAGGCAAAACAGGTCCATTATGTGTGTTGCAGATCAAGCTTTCCTGGCTAGTTAGAAGGACAAAGGTAAATGGATCTCGTCCACTACTAAGCAGAAATTTGCAAATGCTACACTTTTGAAGAAGGAAGAAAAAGATGGGAAGAAATCAGAAAAGTAGAAATTCTTTTGTACATACTATAAAGGAAACAATCATATCATAAAGAACTGTCCAAAACTGGCTACAAAAGAGGCAAACAAAAAAGAGGCTAGAATGGTTGTTGCAGAGGCCTCTACACTAAAACGGAGTCTGCAAATCTTGTGTAGAATGAAGAATGGGTGTTCACTACTGTTTGCAGTTTTGACCCATCTTCTCATGAGCAGTGTATGTCTTCAGAGACTCAGATGTTTGGTATTTTGATAGTGGGGCAACCAAACATATTGCCTTGCAATGCAGTTTGTTCACTTCACTTAAGCCTGCCCCTACAGGGAATACTTTCACATGCACCAACAACTCCTCTTATCCTTTCATGGGAGTTGGTAAGATCATTCTGACTACTGCTCATGGTAGTTCTTTCACTTTTTTGGATGCTTTATTTGTGCTAGGGATCAAGATAAATCTGTTATAAGTTTCATCTTTAGCCAAGATAGGCTTGGTTGTGAAATTTGTTGATGATAGATGTATAGTTCATGATATCTCAAATGGCAACATGATTATTGATTCTGGCATTTTATGTCCTGGGTTATATAAGCTCATAGACTATGAAAAATCTGTGAACGATTTGACATGTGCAGTCCATGATTCTCACGCTATGTCAAATGCAAATCTTTGGCATGTATGCTTTGGTCATTTGAATTTTGCTAGTTTGCTACACCTCCAGAAATCTGAAATGGTGTCCTCCCTGCCCAAACTTGAGGCACTTGGTAAACATGTATGTGAAGGCTATATTTTGGGCAAAATGCAGTGCTCCTCATTCCCATAAGATGGTTCAGCTTGAGCTACTCAAATATTGCAACTTGTTCACAATGATGTCTCTCGTCCTATGCAGGCACCCTCTTTTGGGAACTATCTTTACTTTGTGACTTTCATTGATAATTTTTCTAGGCATGTGTCACTCTAGCACAATGGCAAGTAACAACATGAGGAGATCCACCTCATAATTGTCAATCCGTGGAGACCTGAGGACTAGTATGAAGACTATGAGCAAGTGATGGCACAAGTGTGTGAGTGAGAAGCACACAAACATGCACGCAGATACACACACGGGCACACAAGGCAAGAACAAGGAGAGGAACAATGGAGTTCTTTGTGTTAGTAAAAAACTCTCTTACATAAGCTCAAATCTCTAACAATCTAACCTCAAAAATGAGCTCTCTAGCTCTTTTTATAGTTTTTTGACTAGCTTTGGCCTTGTCCAGACCTAGTGTCTGACCTAGTTAAAAATTAGGTTCTAGAGCCTATTTGAAGGCTCAAACGGAGTCTAAAAATTATGAAAAATGGTATGTAGCTAATTCTAATACTCCTCAAGCTCGAGGACTCCTCGACTTGAAAAAAATGGAGTCTATTCTACCAAAAATGGGATTTACTCTTACAATGTGTGTGTAGTGATGAAAATCACTTGAGTTGGAAATTGTTTATGGAAAAAATGATTGGGCCTTGTTGCCGTATTGTGCATAATTGCTCCTTTGTGCATGTATGCTCTTCTTATGACTTGTATGCCAACACTCCCCCCTTCCTAACGCCTTTCACCCCTGATAGACCTCTATTCTGTAGGGTGGTCAATATAGTATTGGATAACATTGGTGGCTAGCTCATGTTCTCCTATCCGTAATCCTCATGCTAGATCAGCTTGCAGTGCATCCCAATTTATTGCACCTGGGACATCGGGTTGCAGTGTTGTGTAGTACTCGAAGTACATAGCTTGTTCACATGCAAAGAGATGAAGCATATGTGTAGGCTTCGGTGCGAAGACCTTGGAGTGATACTCCAAGAAACCTGATCTGAACATGTCCTCGAATGTTTGTTTATAACATGCGGGAAGATACTTGATTCATGCATGCCAAGCATAAGCTACCCAAATGCTGGGGGTGGTGCTCATATTGTAACAGAGTTTCTTCTATGACTCTCATGGCCTGATTTTGCACTATTGTGAGCTCTTCATGCTGGAGACGTCTATTTTCCTCTTGTGCTGTTGTAAGGTGTTGTTGGAGCAGGGCCATATTGCGCTGGAGTTTGGAATTTCTTTCCAATTGTATCTACAAATGGCTTTACAACCCTTGGATCGCTTCCTGATCTACGTTCTGAAATTGTGTCTCCAATATGCCATGAGCCTCTTGTAAAGTTTGAAATTGTGTTTGGAGGCGAGCATTCTCCTCTTCTAGTGTAGCAAGAGGATGTTGTAGCACTTATGAGTGCTCTTGCAGTCATTCGTTATGTTGTATTCTGTCCTCAATTGTGAAACACATGCAAGCATGGTGTCAAATGCATTCCCTATAGATGGTGTATTTTGTACAATGGAAAATGCAAGAGGAGGGGATTGGGGAATGGGAAGAGTGAATGTTGTGTCTATTGGGGTTGTGTGTGTGGGTGAAATTGGTGGAGGGGGAATGGGAGAAGGTGGAAGTGTGGGGGGAGATGGAGGTGTCATCGGTGGTGAAATGTCCATACCCTCAGGGGTGGAGGTGAGTGTAGTGTCTACCATGTATACCGGAATGGTAGGTGGTGTGTGTGTGATTGTGATGAATAAGTGTGGTGTGGATGTTGGGAAGGGGCTCGACGGGAGGGGTTGGGAGGTGGCTTGAGACATTCTACAAAAGTATTCATGGGCAGGTTGAAGGACTAGTGGTATGGGGGGGGGGGGGGGGGGGGGAAGTGAGAAACCAGAGGTGGGAAGGCCATGAAAGGTGGCTTGGTGGCAGGGAAACCAAAGAATATGGATCTAGTGTCAGGATGGCCTATGGCCGAGGGTGTGGGTGATGGTTGTCCTATGGTAGGCTCTATGAAGGACTCTCTTATGATGGTGGTGGTATTATATAGAGGGTTTTCAAAGGAGGAAAACAAAGTGGAACTAGAGGTGGGACTACGAAAAATGAAGTTTTTCTCTATGGGTTGGGTAGTCGAGGTGATATTTACAGCTTCTGTTCGAGGAGGTGATGTTGGGGGGATCGATGGTAGTGGTTCGGTTGATTCATCCTGTGTGATTGGGAGCTCTTGGCCAGAGGTTACTGTTGTTTGGGAGGTTGTCTCAATGGGTTTGGATGTAATAATAGGTCCTTCCCCCGTAGTAATGGGAATCTAGATGTTTTTACTAGACCGTGGTCATGTTTGGAATTTTCGCGGGTCATATTGAACAGGAGGCCTCTGGATCGCTGATCGAACTGCTTCCACCCCATACGTTTCTACCACCAATAGTAGGCCTTCGCTGTATTCGGAATCAACTCCAGCTTCTTCCAATAGCTGAGCCATGAGCACCCTATTGCTCTATTCAATGAGCACTTGTTGTGACCGCACTCGTTCCATGATTTGATATAGCCTTCGGAGTTCTATTGTATATGTTGGGATTCCGATGGTTTCTTCTGCTTCTGCTTCTTCTCCTTCCTCTTCTTCTCCCTCTGAGCGTTCTAGTTGTTGAGATAGAGTTCTCTGCTGATCATCACCCCAATGTACATGGCGACTGTCGATGGATCTCCTTCGTCTTTGGGAAGAGGTGCTCTGTTGTTCTGTGTCCAAAAAGAATTCTACATCAGAGAGTTGGGTATTCTATAAGAATGATTTGAAGTCGAAGGTGCTCATCCCTTCAACGTCTCCAGTCGTAGCAAATTCCAATTCGGAAGGTATAGGGGGAGCCGATGGGGCAGCTTGTGATGTACCTTCAGATCTAGACCTGGGTATTCTAATGGTAAATGGAGGTATAGTGGCCTCCCCTCATGCCGAGACTTCCAGAGTTGTCAGAACTTCACGTGTCTGGACACAAGGAATCGAGCCCCTCATGCGCTTGGATTGATGTGTGGTAGTTTTGAGTCTCTTAAACATTTGTAGTTGTGCCCAAGTTAAAGCACGTTCAATGGGTACATCATATGCTAAGCATCTATAGATAATGCATGTCATTGTACAACAACCATTCACCACTAGTTTTCTAGATGACCTTTTATTTGTTTCATACAACTACTTTGCAATCCATACAAGAAGCTTAATCGGTAACGCACCTGTCTCTGCCAAGTAAAGAGCGAACCATATTCGCTTGTGGGAATGTGTGAATCAATCCTACCCGGGAAATGCAAAACGTTGCATGCACATATGGAGAGGGATGGACACGTTTGCTGAGAGTGTGGCCATTTGTAGCTTTCGGTTCTTCATGTTAGTGGGAATGAGAGCATCCTTCTCAGAGGGTACATGTGTACCATGCATATTCAAAGCAAAGCTCACCAATTCCAATGTGAGTTTGAACCTTTTCAACTCATTGTTGCCCAATAAAGAAGGAAGGACAAATGTTCCTGGTTTATCTTTTTCTTCATTCGCTTGTAATGTTGAGACAAAGTAGTAACATCGTAGGAGATCTGGTTTGGGTAAGGGTGCTGCAAAGTACTCCACCAACCTTGCACGCTGCCATATGGTCTGAAGATCTTGTGTGTTCTGGAGAGTCTCAAACTCCTTGGAAAAGAATTGGAATCGGACCCATGACTTGTCATACTCACACTTGGACTCCCAGACATACTTGGCCTCTCCTAAGAGCCCTCGCATGCTATTGAAAAAATGAGAATTTTCATGGACTCTCTTTGTGATTCCTGTGGGAGGATCCGGTATAGGTATTTGTTGGAGGTGTTGCAGCTCTACAGATCGTTCATTTGGTGGCACATCAATAGGTAGACTATCCACATTAATCCTTGTAGTACTTACTCCTACTTGTGAGCTCGAGCCTGCTGCTTCTGCCATGAGACTACTTGTAGCTGTTGATGCTTATCTGCTAGAAGACGAGAGGCACATTAGCATTGCATAGGAAACAAGATGTTATAGTGTTCCCTCCACAATACTAACATGAAATTCCAAGTGGTTAGGGACTAGTGGGCGGAGTGTTTGTGATGTGTGTGAATGTTGGTTAGTAGGTTAGTGTTCATCCTAAATGCATACTTTGGGTGTGCAATGTACTCAGAATGCACCTACATCATAGGGGACTAATTTACAAAATTGGTTCAAGTGGTTTGATATGGGGTTTAAGTCTCCAAACTTCGATGGTGGAATCGTAGCTTTTAGTGGTGATGACATGTAAAGGTTTGTGGACTCGATTGTGTTGCATTTGGGACCTTTTGGGTACCCATTTCTCGACATTCCTAGGTGTGACCGAAGAGGTAGTGGTGTGGAGTGTAGATGTTTACCCTGGGATTTCTGCCAAGGGTGCTTGTGGGTGTTGATTCATTCTTGTGAATGGAGGTGAAGCTATTTGAGCTCGTAAGCAAGTCTTGGGCACCCATATCTGTCTAACATTTAGGATACCATTTAGTGATCGCTCTGGAACCCAAATAGAAATGGTTTGTCTAGATTGATGCCTACGAGACTCATGCATTGTAATCCTCGACACTGTAGCTCCTTTGGTGCATCTTTGGGATCATGTCTCCAATGTTGAGGGTCGTTCACCCTTGTGTACCTAGATCTGCTTCGTGCCACGAGGTACTTTATATTGTACAGGTTGGTGTGCATGCTTCTTGATCATCGACTTCCTTCGTGTCATGTCTTGCTCGGCCTGCCTTCCTCGAATCCTCTTTGGAAAAGAATGGAACTCCTCATTGACTTCTATACCTTTGTCAGCAGTGACCATCTTCTGCACCATAGAACTTTGGACAAGAATAGCATCCTTATCTTCATGTGGGTTCCTAGAGGGACCAGGATTTGGTGCCTTTTCTAGTGGCCTGAGTGCTTGATTTCCTAATTCAATCGTGATGCGGATTTGGCCTATCCAAGCCTGAAGAAGTCCACTTCTTAGGTTGAGGTTGACTGCATGATCATAGATCCATTCTTGGCCCAAGACAAGAGGTTCGGAGAGATCCTCGTCTTCACATACTAGCACTTTGATTGCCATTAGAACCTCTTGAATGTAGAGGGGCAGTTCCACCTCTCCCATGCAAGGGGTTTCCATGCCTCCCAACCCTATGAGATATGCCTCTATATGATTGACCTTCAATTGCAATTCTTGGCAGTAAGAAAGTCAAACTGCACTAGTGGCTACTCTTGAGTCAATTAAAGCTCTCACAGTCCTTGCACTCTCTCCTTGTCCTACTTCTAGGGTCACAAAAGGTCGCCGATCGACTATCCTATGGGAACGTTCACCTTAAGCCTCGCACATGGCCATGTGATAACCTAGAGATTCTTGAGTGTGAGGCATAGGCTAATCTCTACCATGTCTTCTCACTTTCATTCGTCGGATGCGTTCTAAAGCTTCTGATGTGCTTCTTCTCTAATTCACTTTTCCTCTTCTTTACGTTTCTTTGTAGTATTCAGTCGATTTAACATCTCCTCTGTGAGGGGTTCCTGATATAACTTGACTCTGCATCCACTGATGTAACTCGATAGGATGTCGCCTTCTAGAGTGGCTAGTTGAACTGCTCCACTTGTGGAGATCCTATTGATAATCATTGTTCCATAGCCTTTCTTCTCTAACTTTCGTGCATGTTGCTTCAAGGTGTAGATTAGGACTAGGTCTCCCGCTTTCAAGCCCTTATCCTTCAGATGTGCGTCAAAATATGCTTTTTTCTCTTTTTGGCTGCATAAATTCCTGTTGAAGCTCTCAATCATGTTTCATCCAATCGTTCAAGATCAAAAATTCTAGAGGAGAGCTCATGGCAGTCATGCTCTTGTGTTACTTTCAATGTAGGTATCAAAAATTCCAGTGGTAGCACTACATTTTGGCCGAACACCATCTGAAAGGGTGTGGCTTGGAGTACCATTTTATAGGCAACTCTGTATGCCCAAACAGCATGGTGTAGATGTTTGTCCCAATCAAAGTGTTTATTATTGACCAATTTTGCCAATACACTGCATAGAATCTTATTTGTGCTCTCAGCCCGTCCATAGCTTGTGCGATAGGGGGCAGACTTCTTACGTATCACCAAGAATTCTTGGAGAAGGTTTTCTATGACTTCATTCAAGAAGTGTGTGCCTCTATCACTCATTAACTCTATTGGCAATCTGTATCTAGTGAACACATTCTCAAATAAGAACTTTGTTGTCATTTGAGCATCGTTCTTAGTTGTGGCTTTTACTTCTATCCACTTGGTTAGATAGTTTGTGGTCACAATGATGTATTCAGCATGTGAACCCTTGGTTGGGGGATTAATATGACCAACAAAGTATATTCCCCATTTAGAGAATGCACGTCCACCCATCATAGGTTTCAATGGCATCTCATCTTTGCGTATAGGATACTGAGTTCGCTGACAAACATCACACCTCTTCACGTAGGTACGTGCATCCATGTGAAGGGTTGGCCACCAAAGACCTGCAAATAGTATTGCCTTGATCACCCAATCTGGGCCAAAGTGTCCTCCTGCTACACCTTGGTTAGCAGTCTCCAAGATCTTCAGATATTCGTTCTCGTGGACACACACTCTAAGATACCCATCTTTTCCTCGTCTGTATAGATTATCTCCAATGAGAGTATAATCTAAAGCTTCTTATTCTAAGCTCCTTTGTCTGGCCACTGTCATCTCGTGAGGAGTGTTTTCGTTCTCAAGAAGGTTGCTAATGGTTCGCTCCAATCTGGAACTAAAGACACTTGATAAAGAATGGCATGTTCCACAAGCGGTCTAGTGCTGCAGATTGGGAATTCCTTGCACATCCTATGGACATCTGCCTCCATAGTTGGCCAGTGCACTCCGAGTCTCCTTAGTGTTTGTAAAGTTTTTTGCCTCGCGTAGTGTTGCTCTAATGCATCAACATGTGTTAATTGCAACCATTTCACGTACTCATCCTCTTCCACACAACAAGATAATATTCCTTGATCCGTGTACTTGTACATACTCCCTGCCATAATCTCATACTTTTGAGCCTTTACTACCTCCCTATCTTGAGTGTTGACTATTGGATGTTTAGGCCCATATGTTAGTACTCGCACTAAGGTCTTGGCCCGTTGTGGTACAACTTCCAAATTAAACAAGTAAGCATCAGGAAGGTCATCTGATACTCCTTGTGCGGCCTCTCCGGATGTGAGCCTTGATAGATGATCTGCTCTCAAGTGAGTCTTGCCCTTCCTCACCACTACCTCAAAGTCATATTCCATTAGTAAGAGGAACCATCTCACTAGTCTACCTGTATTGCATGGATTGTTTACCAAGTAAACTAGAGCTTGATGATGAGTAAAAAATTTAAACTTATTTGCAAGAAAATAGTGTCTAAACTTTTTAACTACATATACCATGCCTAACCCTTCTCTCTCATTAGTGGTATAATTTTGTTCAACTGCATTTAACTGTCTACTAGCATAGGCAATTGGAAGATCCATATTAACTTCACCCATAGGTTGTGCAAGTACACACCCAATAGCATAATTGGATGCATCCACATGGACATGGAATGGCTTGTTCCAATCTGGTGTAGTAAAATATGGCACTAAACATAAGCGCCATTTAAGCTCATTGAAAGATTTCTCACATTCATCAGTCCACTCAAAATTGGTCAAAAGTCTATACAGAGGCTTTGCAATGATGGCATACATGTGTATGAAATGTCAGTAATAAACACAATGCCCCATGAAAGTTTGCACTTCCTTGACATTCTTTTGCCTAGGTAGTTCTGTGATAGCTCTCACTTTCTCTTCGTCAATGGATATGCCATTCTTTGACACTATGTGTCCTAAAAACTTGCCTTTCCTAACCATGAAAACACACTTTTCTGGGTTCAAGCAGACTTGATATTCTCTACATTTACCAAAGATTTATCTGAGTTCAGGTATATGGGTTCAAGCAGACTTGATATGCCATTCTTTGACACTATGTGTCCTAAAATCTTGCATTTCCTAACCATGAAAACAGACTTTTCTAGGTTCAAGCAGACTTGATATTCTCTACATTTACCAAAGATTTGTCTGAGTTCAGGTATATGGGTCTGTCTAATGTTGGAATGAGCACAGAGATCATCAACATAGACTTCCAAATTCTTCCTCAGGAATTCTTTAAACACATGGCACATCAGTCTCTGAAAGGTTGCAGGAGCATTGGTAAGACCGAATGGCATTACTCGAAAAGCAAATATGCCCCACTCTGTGGCAAATGTTGTCTTATGCTGATCTTCTGGTGCAATGGCTACTTGATTGTAACCAGAGAACCCATCCAGGAAGTTGTATACTTCCTTGCCTGCTACCCTTTCTAATAGATGCTCAGTGATAGGAAGCGGATAACTATCTCTGATAGTGGCTGCATTAACCTTCTTCAAGTTAATGCATACACATAACTTGCCGTTCTTTTTGGGCACCACTACAATGGGGGAAACCCATTCTGTGTGCTCGATTTCATAGATAAATCCAAATTCAACTAGGCGATCTATCTCTTCTTTGATCTTGGCAGCATAGTTGTCATTGTATGTGTATGGCTTCTGCTTAGATGGTCTGGCATCTGAGGTCATGGGGATCGTATGTGAGCATATGTTAGGGTCTACACCTTTCAGGTCCTTGTAACTCCATGCAAACACATCTCTATATCCTTGTAGTAAGGCTATCAACTCCTGCTCCTCATCCTCACTTAATTCGTGTCCTATATATGTGCATCGCTCTTCACCTTCCTCTAAGGTCACTATGATTTTCTTTGTATTTTCTTTGTTATCATAGGCCTCTCCTATGACAGCTTCATGTTTAGGCATTCTTACCATGACTCTCCTATCTTCAACTTCATACTTCTTGAAATTTTTAGGGACCTCAAACAAAGATTCTTCTTCCTCTGTTGTGACATCTCTCTTCCTCTTCTTGCCTTCATTCTTAGTGGTCACTTGTGTTGTTAATCTCACCTCATTCATAATTTCTTTGTGTCTTTGAGGGTCTACTTCATATAAATATTCCTCATCTGATGCAAAAGGTAGGTCCATAATGATTGACTCTAGATCACAGTCACTTGCATCCTCGAATGCATCAGTGCTAGGTTCACATTCTTCAACAATTGGATCACACATGATTGGCTTGATTGTGAAGCCTGAAATGTCATAGCCATCCTCGTCACAATGGGGGGTCCATTGCTCTTCATTGATGGCTACATCCATAGTTGCTAAGATTTCTGCCCAACCATGAGGCTCAAACTCTTCATCGAGAAACACTACCGGTGCATAGGCTGGGTCTTGTATTGGTCTATGCACTTCCTTCACACCTACCTCTCTAGCCTTTTCTCTTTTCTCTTCCTCTTCTGCCACTTTACACATCCATAAGTGAGTGCCTTCGTGCATCCATGAGGACCCTGATCCTATGGAATGCATTGACTCTGTATCATCTGTGGCTCTATGGATGGGATTCCATTGAATGGGGGGCACGTCTCTATGAGAGAAATCTTTGAGATTCACTTTGGTTGTGACACCCAAGTGTTGCAGATACAAAGAATTTGTCCCCCAATCCTGCACTACTTGCAATTGCCTCAAGAAAGGCCTTCCCATAATCATCTCATAGGCCTGATTCTTGCTAAAATCACATATAGCAAAAGTATGTTCAAACTCTATACACCACAAGTGGTGAGAGTTATTCCTTCTAGCAATCCTAAGGGTCTCTCAATGTGACCATCAGGCATTTGTAACTTCATTCTTGTTGGCTTGAGTGCTGGTTTGCCCCATCACTTCCATAGGGAAGTGGTAGCAATTGCAACTCCTGCACCTGAGTCCAATATTGCCTTGGTGGTGTAACCCTGATGAGTGATAGGGAGATAGGTTTTTCCTTCTTCTCCTTTGCTCATGTTCCCTATCTTGTCCAAGGGTATTTCTGGCACTGTCCTATGAGATCCTACCTGGGAACGAGGTTTTGATATGTCTGGCACTTGCTTGGCCACATGTTTCCACAATTCAAGCTTAACCTTGAGTAGCTCTTCTAAAGAGAGATTGCACTGCACTTTAGTATTCTTCACTACCTCTGAGTTCCTAGGTATGATTGAGTCTTCGTTTCTTATCATGACCATGGGTGCTCTCATACAAGTAGACTTTGCTTCCCATGGGCCTGTGAAATGGGGTAGTTCCTGTAAGGAATTGGACTCGAAGTCTAATTTCTCTTGAGATTGGGCACTCTCCTGCTCTCCATAAATGGAAGGAAGGTCTTGTGGGAATTGATCATGTGTGTCATCCACAAGCTCAATGGGAGGAGGATCTTCACTCTCTTTAGCCCATTTCTCTTCCTGAATCTCTCGCAAGAATTTTGGTGATTACCGATTCATAGAAGACGAGAGCTGTCTGGTTCAGTGGAGTTAGGCACATAAGCTTCCTTGGGAGGAATGCTTATTCTATCACTTGCCCTCTCCTTAGCCTGGGAGTTGGCTCCTTTTCCAGACTTTGCAATTATCGTCTCCAATCTATCTAATAGACCATCAAAATGCAATGGTGTTCTAGTGGAGCTAGAGCAATTGAAGAGGCGACTAGCCCCAAACATGGTTTGAGCCAATTCCACCATCTTGGCACACAACTTGGTTCGTTCAAGCTCTAGGTCAGCTCTAGGGTAACATCTTTCATGATCCGTTACATTTGGCCCTTCCTGGATCCTGGCCTGATATGCTCTAAGCATCATGTCTATGTCCTTGGGAGTGGGATCTACTAAGACTGATCCTACTCGGGGTGGTGGGTGGGTTACATGTGGTGGATTAGAAGGTTGAGGAATGGAAGGTGATGCGGATGGTAGTGGAGGTGAGGTGTGAGAGTGCGTTTTGGATGTGATTTCTATTATTTTGGCCTTGTTCTCTCACAGACTTTCCTCAAGTTCACTCATCTTCTTTGACCATTGCCTTTTCATACGTTCACGACTTTCTCTCCAAGCTCTTGTCCTCTTCTTATTCTAGCTCTTAGTCTCACTAACCTCTGCATTCTTTTCCTGGCCTAAGTCTTGGTTTTGCTTAAGGGCCCGAGCTCTCGTGATGACTTGCACCGGGGCTGTGGAAATCACACTTCCCGTAGAGTCTACCACTAGCCCAATCACATTGATAGGAGCAATTTTTGGCATATTGTTGGGGTTCTTGGGACACCCTCGTAACAAGTGCTCCTTCCCACAATCGGGACAAAAGCCTTGAATTGTCACAGATTGGGTTTGTGTAGGTGCAGGTAGAGGGCAATCATGAATGAGGTGATCTCCCTGACATCGAAAGCATGGCCCTCTAGGAAATGGAGGTCTTATCTACCTAGGCTGAGGTCTAGAGTTGGGGCTTGCGTACATGACATTTGCATATTCTGGCTCCCAACTAGATTCACTCAGTTCTTCATAATAGTATGACTCATTATGCTCGGGTGATTGCATGTAGTAAGCTTGTGGGCTATCAATATGGGTAGAGTCAAAACTATGATCACTTGGATCACTTTCTGAAAGCAGTGATGTTACTGGCACTAAGGCTCTATTCAGATTTCCTTCTGCCGTGGCATACTTTACTGGGATCACATTGGCTGGAGGAGGGGGTTGCTGCATTAGGACTAGTTGCGGTCTTTGCTGCCCTTGATAGGGTGGTTGATAGGGTTGTTGGGGCCTACCATATTGCTGTTGTGGGTACTGATTTTGGTATTTTCCTTGTTGTGGATATGGTTGTGGATAACTTTATCTAATAGCTTGTTTGTTATATGGGCAGTCTTGTGCAGTGTGATTAGTGTATCTTCTTTCTATGGTGCAGTATTGGTTGTTAGGGTTCACTTGGGGTTGAGCCATGATAGGACATACATTAGCCATATGGTCTCCTCCATAGGTGTAGCATCGTTTTCCTGGGGTAAATCTGGGAATCTGCTTGCTAGAGACGCCTAATTTCTGGGCTACCTTTTTTTCTAGATCCTCAAAAGAGCTCTAATTCCTCCCCTAGATTATCCTCAATGTCTATGCAAATGCATACATATTCTTCTATGGATCTAGGGTCCTTCAAGTACACATATGATCTCAGTTTGGTACTTAACAATCCATCTTGAAATAAGGCCACTTGTTTGGCTGGAGTGGGTAACTCTGGAGCAAGGCATCTCTCTAGGTATTGCCTAAACCTTCTTCCTACAAGCCTCACTCTCTCTTGAGTTGTTTGCTTGAAGCTCTATATCACGGAGGACGTGTTGTGCCTAATACCACTCTTGGAAAACTCAGTGATGAATGCTTCAAGCAATTGATCTATATTTCTGACATGACCTTGGTGAAGCGGTTGAAACCAAGTCAAGGCAGTGTTTTTGAGTGTTAGGCCAAAAGCATTGTATTGAGTGAACAAGTCTTCAACTTGCTCAGCTCTCAAAACTTGCCTAAACTCTACTACATGGTCATATGGGTCTCTTGTGCCATTGAAGCAATTCTTCATGGATTTAACCAATTGTGTGGGCCTTAAGGTTCTAGCATGTTCTCTAGGCCTTGGGAGAGGGAATTTGTCTGCACTTCTTGGATTCCTAGGTTCTCTATGTCTATCCCTATCCATGCTATCCGTCTCAGTCCTCGTTCTTTCTCTCCCGAGTGGGTTAGCAAAGCTCACCTCGGGTCTATCTCTACTCCGTTCTCTTTGAGTCCCATGAGCTTCAAATGTTCCAGCTCCTTGGTGACTATAAGACATAGTGGATCGAGGTTGGGGAAAAACAAATTCACCCCTCCAAGTGTATGTGTGTCTTCCATGCTCTGAGACCACAAAAATCCTCTCTGAAGCATCATCTAAGTAGGTCACTTTGCCTGGGCTATCAGGATCTTTGAATTCATAGATGGTAAGATCTCCTACTTCATTAGGCTTCTCAGGCGTATACCTCCAAAAAGCCTCATCTGTCTCTTGATTCACAAACAAATCTATGCTCCTATTGTCTTGGGGAACCCACTCTGGAGTGAGTATTCTTGTCAAAACCGACTTGCCTCGAGGGGTTTTTGGCTCTTTTCCTAAGTTCCCTTTGCTCAATGTCCCCTACTTCAGGTTCAAAGATTATGTTGCCAAATTCATCCATCCTTTCAAGTTGGTTGGTGACCACATACATTGTTCCTTCTTTATCTATGTAGGAACCATTTTCCAACTTGACTACAGGGTGTTCTAGTCCAATGGGCTGATCCAGGTTTTCAATTATGACAAGGGATCTTCTCAGACCATCCTCATAGATGCATGCACCTAAGCGGTTGGTCCTGATATACTCCAATTGAGTTTTGTAGGGACCTTCAGGTCTTTCTAGGTATGCCACTCTTGAGCTACCTACAGGTCTTTCCATGCTGTAAAATACATACATACATACATACATACATACATACATACATACATACATACATACATACACACACACACATAAACACACATATGGACATGCACATACACACAATGCAATTGCATGCATATACATATATTTATACACATAAACACATATATAATATGAATGAATTATATAATTTAAGTAATAGAATACATGTTAAATATAAATAGTAATAAAAATCATTCAAACAAGACTTATCACTAATTAATACCATAGACACAATTCAAAACATAACCGGAATGAGAAAATATATAGATATAAAAAAAATATGTATATCAATGTAAAATATATATCCAATGTAATATATCAATCATCTTGAATCATCATCATCCACATCATCATGTAAGTCCTAATCATCGTCATCATCATCATGATCATCCTCATCATCATGATCATCTGCATGATCTGATGTATTTATAGTGGCATCATGGGTAGGAGTCTGAGCACTCTATGATGATCTAGATCATCCCGCTTGTGTCTGTCTCTCCACCTCATCCATATGTGCCTCTCCATAATACTCTTGTATAACATATAATAAACATAAATAAATAAAACATATAAAATATCAATAAAAATAAAATAGTTATATGAAATTTATTACTACTTACAAAAACATTTGGATGCTCTTGCATGTACTCACTCAGACGTTGATATCCACAATGTGTAGCAAAATCAATTTCCTTTTTCATAGGATATCGACCATAATCCTTTCGCTGCATTGAAACAAATAAGAAAGATTAATGATTAGTATTTTAACTAAAATAAAAAATATAGTTACTTACAAATATAGCGACAAAACCATGATGGCCCATTTGGCTAAATGCAATGTATGACCTAACTCATTTCTCTTCTTTGCAGCAGCCTGCGTTTATTTAATGAAACAGAAATACATAGATTAAATGTAAACCATTTAAAACATATATGAGAATTATAAGCAGTAGTAATATAAACTATTGATTTGTATACCTTCTGTTGAGGAAATGATTCTAGAAGACGTATCTATCTACGAAAAAAGTGCCACATCTCAGGTGGTATGTTAGGTCTTCTCTTATTTTGTTTTACCACAATATCTCCTGTTATTTTAATATCAAACAAAAAAGATCAAAATATAAAAAAAACTTTAAATTTATAAACATGCATACACACACACATACATACACTTACACATACATACTTACACATACACACACATACATGCATACACATACACATATACATATACATACACTTACACATACATACATACATACACTTACATATACATACATATACTTACACATACATACACACACACATACATGCATACACATACACATATTCATACACTTATGCATATTCATACACATACACATACACATATTCATACACATACATGCATACACATACATATATTCATACACATATACTTACACATACATACATACATACATACATACATACACACACATACATGCATACACATACACATATTCATACACTTACACATATATACATACCCACACATACACATACATACATACCCATACATACAAACACATACATACATTTACACATACATACATACACACACATACACATATCCACACATATACATACACACATATATACTAAATCGATACACACATACATACATTTATAGTTTTGTATATGTATTTATATTTTAGAATGTATATTTGTGTATATCTGAATATGTGTATGTATAAATATGTACATGTGAATATGTGTGTATGTAAATAATGAGATTATTAATATCTAGTACCTTTATTTTCTACACAATTATATTATGATCAATCAGAGGTCAATGGTATCAAGACAATGCATCAAGAAATGATACTACATTGTCTTGATACCAATATCTCATCAAGATCAATGGCCTCTAGGAAAATGCGTATAAGCTAACAAAAGGTTCTTGTTGGATCGATACAATACAACTTCCCGAAGTTTATTGATCTGTGAAATATATCATCTCATATATCGAGAGCTCAAAGCAAAGATCAAGTTGAATCTTGTACAAAGCTTTAAGCATCAACAAGCTTTCTTGGAGAGTGTTGATGATGATACTGAGATACCATATGTTGTACTTCCTTAGAGGACTAGATCACATGGTGATCATATGAGGAACAACAAAGGGTGCATCAATGCATTTTGAGAAGCATTGAGATTCACAAGAGGAAGGTGGATCAATATTTCCTAAAATTGACTAGAGGTGAGGAAGAACATGATAGGCCTATTGATATGAAGAAGAAAGAGGTAGATGAGATTGTATAGCTTGAAGAGGAAATAAAGTCATTGTGGATGAAAGCTGAGGAATTTATATGGAGTTAACACGTCGAATAGATTCAATGAGATTCGATGAGAATCGACATGTTAACTCCATGTAAATCCTAAGCTTGCTCCCATAATGAATCTATTTCCCCTTCAAGCTGTACAATCTCGTCCGCCTCTTTCTTCTTCATATCAATAGGCCTATCATGTTCTTTCTCACCTCTACTCAATTTTTGAGAGCATTGATCCACCTTTATCTTGTGAATCTCAAGGCTTTCCAAAACAAACTCATGCACTCTTTGTTGTTCCTCGTATGAACCACCATGTAATCTAGTCCTTTTAGGAAGCACAATGTTGTTGAGATATCAAGCTCAACATGTGATGATCCAGGATGACTCGTATCAGTTTTTCATTTCTCTGACATGTATAGTGGTCACGTCGATATATGTCAGGGATACTTCATTGAGCTTAGATTTATCTACCGAGAGTGATGGCACATTTGTTTCTTGCCAGCTCACTCATTCACGAACATTAGTTTTTTCCTTATGTACTAGTCTTTATATATTGCACTTATATTCTTGTTTTAGGTCATTCTTGTACATTCCTTTTTATGTAATAGAAGAAGAAGAAGAAGAAGATCATTCTTCCTTGCATCAATCTGAGTGTGTGCTTCTCTTTGATTATGAGAGTGTGTGTGTGTGAGCTCACTTCCTTATCTCCTTCCTCGTGACATGGTATCACATCCAGCATGGCTATAGAGAGCTCATGGAGAAGGTGACAGTGAAGAGTACGCAGCAAGGCATGGAGAAAACGTAATTCACAAACGACCTCCGTTTGCTATGAAAATCAGCGTGAAGGTAGAAGATCAAAGTTTCAGAGCCATATCGACATCTATTTGAGCCCGCAAGGTGGGACCCATAGAAAAACCAGGTCATTTTTAGAAACCGTCATTTGCATTGTGTTTGGCAACACTCATATATTCCAGATCCAGAATTTCAAGCGATTCCATGTATTGCTGATACACGAAAACTGTGTTTTTCTGAGATCAAACTGTCATGTCATAGTGCAACAGTGTTCAAGCACAAGTGTTGCTTTTAGTGTTTTGTAGTGTTGTGAATTGCTGTAGAAATGGCAAACATAGATGGAATGAGTCAGCTTATGAGCGGTAAGCTAGACAAGATGAGCCCGCAAGGTGGGGCCCATAGAAAAACCAGGTTAGTTTTAGAAACTATAATTTGCATCGTGTTCGGCAACACTCATATATTCCAGATCCAGAATTTCAAGCGATTCTTCGTACTGTTGATACACGAAAACTGTGTTTTTCTGAGATCAAATTGTCACGTCATAGTGCAACACTGTGCAAGCAGAAGTGTTGCTTGTAGTGTTTTGTAGTGTTGTGAATTGCAGTAGAAATGGCAAACACAGATGGAATGAGTCAGCTTATGAGCGATAAACTGGACAAGAACAACTTCCATGCTTGGAGATTCAGAATGACAAATTTCTTGATGGGAAAAGGCTATTGGAAGTACATCGAAGGAGAGAACGAAAATGCTTCGTAGTTGACAGAGAGGAATTGGACTGCAAAACAATTAAGAGCATATGAGGAATGGAATCAAGGAACACGAAAGATAATGTATTGGCTATTTGTTAGCATAGAGGATAGCATGATTGGACACATGCAAGATGCCAAGACTCCAAAAGAGGTTTGGAACAGTTTGTTCACTTTGTATGAGACCAATACAAAGGCACGAAAATTGCAACTCAAGAACGAGCTGCATACCTTGGAGAAAAAGAGCATGTCAATAAGTGACTACACTCTGAAAATCAAAAGCATATGTGAGTCACTTGCATCTATAGGCATGAATGTGGATGAGGATGATAAGGTGGAAGTGTGGCTTCGTGGTTTAGGAGCTACATATAAGTAGTTCAAAACTTCTATACAAACCAGAGAAAATATTTTGAATTTTGCTGATTTGGTATCCATGTTGATTATTGAAGAAAAGAATCTTGGGGAGGATTCAAACTCACAAGGAAAGCCCAGTTCTGAGCATGTATTCTACTCTGGCAGAGGAAGAGGCAGAGGTAGAGGTTTTGGAAGTGGAAGAGGAAACAATAACCAAGACCAAGCTCAACAACAGAATCATGCAGGAGGAAGAGGACAGTTTCGAGGCAGGGGGAGCCAAAGAGGTCGCAGAAATTTCCAAAGAAATGATTCAGGTAATGATAGTAAAGGATGTTGGAATTGTGGTAAACCTGGACACTTTGAACGTGATTGCAGGTTGAAGAATCAAAATAACAGAAGGAAGCAAAACAACTATGCATCCACAAGTGCATATGATTCTAAGAAGTTATTCATGGTTCAACATCACATGATGAATACGATGTCTACTGGTGTTTCAAAATCGAATGATAATGTTTGGTATGTTGACTAAGGTGCTTCAAATCACATGACCAGTCATGTGGAATGGTTTAGTACTTTGTAAAAATTGCTAGTTCCTAGATATGTTGAAACACGTGATAACACATCACATCCTATTGAGCATACAATAAACATAGCATTGTCTATGGAGGACGGGAAGGTAAAACACCTTGCTGATGTGCTGCATGTTCCAAATATAACAAAGAATCTAGTTTCTGTTGGACAAATGGTTGACAGGGATTACAAGTCAGGTTCAGGTTCAATACTGATGGGTTATATATAGAAGAATACAAACGGGATGGAAGATTGATTGCCACAGGAAACAAAGTGAGTAGGATGTTCACCTTAAATGTGAAAGTTCCTGAAATGAATGCAGCCATGTTTGCAAAAGGTGCAGGAGTTATTGCTCATATAGAGATCTGGCACAAACGGATTGGACATGCAAACTTGCAAAGGCTGAAACTGATGCAGTCAAAGGAGATTGTCCATGGACTACCAAATTTCAAGGTTGAAGAGATGCAAAAGGTATGTGCAGCATGTCAATTTGGTAAACAGTCAAGACTATCATTTCCCCATGACAAGCATGCTAACGAGAATGTTCTAGAAATAGTACATACAGATGTTTGGCGTCCTGCAAAGACCACATCTATGGGCGGTTGCAGGTTTTATGTTACTTTCATTGATGACCATACACGAAAATTGTGGGTCTAGTTCATGAAAGAAAAGAGTGAGGTATTCACTCACTTTCAGAATTTTAAAGGTATGGTGGAAAAGCAGACAGGGAAGTATATTAAGACATTAAGATCTGATGGAGGAGGTGAATACATGTCAAATGAGTTCAACAATTTTCTAAAAAGTCATGGAATTCAACGTCAGTTTTCATGCAGGTACACACCACAACAAAATGGTGCTGTTGAACACAAAAATAGACGTATTGTAGAAATAGCAAGAGCCTTGATGGCTGAGAAGAATATGCCTCATTGTTATTGGGCAGAAGCGGTTCATAATACTGTATACATCATGAACAGAACTTCGACTATTGTTGTACATCAAGTTACACGTGAAGAGAAGTTTATAGGTAAAAAACCGAACTTATCACGTCTGAAAGTTTTTGTTTCTATTGCATATGTACATTTTCGAGATGAATTGAGGACAAAGCTTGATCCAAAAGCAGAAAAGTGTGTCTTCATTGGATACTCCCGTGAGCAAAATGGATATAAATGTTATAACCCACTCACATGATAGGTGAAGGTGAGCAGAGATGTGGTATTTGATGAAATGTCAACCTTCTATGTAGATGTCAAGGAAGAACTAAATCTTGAACCAAATAACAAAGAAAATGTTGAAAAATCAAGTGCAAAATCTCAAACTTTGAGTGGACCGGATGCATCACCAAGCAATAGTTCCAACTCAAATGCATGGAGTGGAAGATTGCGTGGAAATTCATCAAGCAATAGTCCAGCAAATTCATCAAATAAAAAAAAAAGCTTTTTGTTGTTCATAAAACATGTGCAGGTTTTGAATATGTTGATGGAGATTCAAGTGGTTCAAAAAAGAGTCTTGATGAGGAACTTGGATTGCCCTCTCTGAAGACTCCAGGAGTTAGAACGACACATGCAAATGATACAAGGATAAGTGACCAAGGACCAAGAAATTCTGGGAGGATGCGGAATTCTGTACAACGATTAACATGTGATAGTTACATGGCTCATCATTGTGCCTACATGACAAAGGTAATAAAAGATGTTGAACCTTCTTGTTTGAAGATGCAATTGGAAATGCAGATTGGAAAAAAGCCATGGATGAGGAGATGGCTGCACTTTATGGAAATGAAACATGGAAGCTGGTTCCATTGCCACAAGGAAAGAAACTCATAGGCTGCAAGTGGGTTTACAAGGTAAAGCACAATGTTGATGGTAGCATAAGCAGGTACAAAGCACAATTTGTAGCAAAAGGATATGCACAGACATATGACATTGATTATGAGGAAACATTCAGCCCTGTAGCTAAAATGTCTACTGTCAGAACACTTGTTGCATTAGCTACAACAAAAGGATGGACTTTACATCAGATGGATGTGAAGAATGTTTTCTTACATGGTGAGTTATAGAAAGAAGTCTACATGGACCAACCATAAGGATATGAAGATTCAAAGTAGCTAGAATATGTTTGTAGGTTGCAAAAGGCTTTGAATGGGCTGAAGCAAGCTCCTCGTGCATGGCATGCAAGGATTGCTCATTACTTAACGACCATTGGGTTTTCTATGTGTGATGTAGATCATTCGCTATATGCAAGGAAGGGTGATGATGGCATCACCATTGTGGCTATTTATGTTGATGACTTGATTGTAGGTGGTGATAATGAAGAAAGCATTAAAGAGGTAAACCCACTTCTTATGCAAGAATTTGACATGAAAGATCTTGGTGTGCTGCGCTGTGGAGGTGATCGCAATCCGGGTGGATCGGGTCCGGTGGTGGCACACACAGGGTGTATGAAGCTAATGAATGTTGGAAGGTTTAAGGACGTGAAAGTGAAATTAATGTTGAGTATGGAGAAGAGAGTGATGTTGAAATGATTATGGGAATGGGAATGTAGGAGTGCAAGTTAGATTGATGAACATGAATGATAAGAATGAAAGAGAACCATACACACGAATCAAATTTGGAAGGAAGAATGGTCCATTAAAGGAGCTTCTTAAACACTTCCTAATTCTAATCCACATGCATAGCCTTCTTTGGATGATATGTATGCATGACGAGAATAGATGGAATCCTTACACATAAATCAATTTCAAAAGGAAGAATGGTCCAATATTGGAGCTTCTTATACACTTTCAGAAACTAATCAATATGTATGGGTATGTATGGATTATATGCATGCAAGTGAATTATGATCATAGAGTTTAATCACAAGCTCAATGAAACATCCTCACTGGTTTAACGCAATATTGCAGAGCCTTCTCACACATAGAAGAAAATAGAAGACATGTAAAAATACTTAAGACCCTGAGAGACAAGAGACAAGAGAAAAGTGACATGAATTAAAAGGATTTGCATTAAGATACATGTATAAGATCGTTGTGATACGTCAAACTAAGCAGTCTACTGATCAAAGGCGGTTCGGACCCTCAAACTATGACAATTCAACCGAATGTCACACGTAAGAAGGTGAGTTCCACTTCATTGACCCTATGTATGTCTATGCTCATAATGTCTAACTAAAGAAGTCTAAGACTCATTAAAACCAGCTCTAACTCACTCACACGCTCCACCGAGGGTGAGTCAAGATAGAGATGCTGGTTTCAAGAGCCTATCCTAGATTAGAGTTCTAACTTAAATTTGAAACTAGGTACTATACTCATACTAGCCCACCTTGGATCCTCACTCGCTCAACCGAGGGTGATCGTCTCAAGGAAACCATAAGCTAGCAAGAGCCCTATGGATGCCTAACAATGATCCTCTAGGAGTTTGGAGGAGGGTTTATATAGTTTTTTGAATGAATTTGGGCCCTTGGATTTAGAGAAATCAACTCTCAACTCTAGGATCACTACTTTCGATTACAACTATTTGATTAATCAAATCAATGGCTTGGAATTGGTATTTCTATCAAATCTAGTGTAAAGGAGTGAAATTTAGGTGCCTTCATCCTCCACCATTGGATCTGGGGATGATCTGGACCGTCAGATTAGTGCTGACATCAATTCGGATAAGATAAGTCACTATTTTTGGAGAAACTTTGCATTATTGATCTTTAACTGTCAAAAAAGTCTTCTTTGATGAAAAAACTCGTGGATCCTCCTTCCTTTATGCATAAGTTCATCTCCACCCTTGAATATGAGCTCATCTTGATCGTACAACATGGCTCAATTAGCTTTCACCATGTGGTAGTCCTTCAACCCTTCAATTTGCTTAAACTAGAAAACTTTGGTGACCTTGAAAACTGGAATTTGAGCTCTTTAATCCTCCAAAAAGGCTTTGATGAAGATGAAACTTTGTAGGACTATGTCTCCAAAGGAATATGCAGAAAAAACTCCCATCTGAATCTCCCTTGTACAAGCTTGACTACATTTGGAAGCTTGCAAGGTGGCATTAAGGTGTCTAGGAAGCTCTGATAGCCATAAAACTTTGTACAAATATGTAGGCTCATATGGTCTTTATACATGCCAAACCATATGCCTAACAAAAATTCCTATACAAGATTTTGTAGGGTCTAAGTGGAAAAATTACATTTTTTACAAAATGCACATGGCATATCAATGTGCTAGAAAATCCATTTTCATGTGAAATTCGAGTTATCGACTGCCTTTGATAGGCTTTACAAATATATGAATTTTCATGTGATTTGGAGACATTGAAATTTTTGCCCTAATTTCCAAAGTTTGACCAGCTTTGACCGCTACCCTGGATTTGCTCGATTTCTTCCAAAGTTTGCATGTGAACTCCCTTTGACATCCTTGATGCATCTTGGACTTCTCAGGGAATTCTGGCTACCTTCACCGAATGTGTTTCCTGTAGGCCTTCATGAGTGAGAGAGGAGAGAAAATCTCGACGATATTCGCCCCCACTAAACCTGCGATTCCTCCGGAAGCGCCACTCTAGCATCTGTGAAAAACAAAATGTTTGAGGCTTCAAATTCTTTTATACAGAACATAAGAAACATGGAAGGAAAATTGATTATATGCATGAATGAGTAGGTAACGTGACATGAAACAATATTTGCATGAAAGAAAGAATTGAAAAGGCAACATGAAAATGCATGAACAAATAGGCAACATATATGCAAATGAACAAGCAACGTTGACAACAAGAAAGAAAACAATCAAGCATCAATATGAAGTGGAAGTGGATGTATTGAGTCGTTTTAAGCATCAGTTCCTCTCATCTTGAAGAAAAATTTGTATCTTTTTCATAAAGTAATCTACCTTAAATATGATTATAAACAAAGATTTAGGATTTTCAAGAGACATCTTTCATCTTTAGCTTATTTTAGATCAACTCCTTTCCTACATAAATATGAATATGCTCTTTCTCTAATAACATGCAAGGAAATCTAACTAAACTCCACTAATGCATAAATCTGCCTATATAGCCCGTAATTTATTCTACTATGCCTGTTTATCCACCTTTGGCTTGCTTTTTTTTTTTTGATGATGATGATTCGGCAACTTTATGGTTAATCACTTTTTTGGGGTGGAAGAAAGTGTAAACTTCCTGGTAATATGTAGCAGGTTTTTTTTTATGACGGGGAAAAATTAAACCCCGATACAAGGTACAACCATTTTTTATGACGAAGAACAGTCGTTTAAACTCCGATACAAGTGTTGTGAGATGGACTAAGGATGTAGAAACATGTAGTAGTAGGAGCTAGGATTTCAACAATTATGCTTTCGATATAGGATACATATACATGTTTATATATGAAATTCATATCACCAAAATAAACCTCTAAATCTACATGTCCTATCTTTCCATAAGCCGAGATTATAACCGATTTCTTAGTAGATAAATTACTACTTAAGATACCATTTTACACAAGTAGAGAAATCATCATTTGCCTTTTTTTTTTACTCAAGTAATGTGGATATGCAATGCAATGCAAAGATTGAAAACAAACATGCATGAAACAAGAATGGAAAAAAATTAGAATGAACTTGAAAAAAAACAAAGCAACATGAGCTTGAAATGATATTTTTATATTTTTTTTATATATTTTCTTTCCTTTTTTTTATTTTTATTATTTTATTATTTTTATTTTTATAACATGGATACTCCTGTTTAAGAATCGGCCTCATTGTTGTCATCTTCTTCAATGTCATCATCCAAAATGTACTCGTCATTATCACGTTTCTTGAATATCTTTATCCTTTTACCTGCAATCAAAGTTTTTAGTACAACACCATTTAATTCAAAAAGAGCATACGTACCATTGTTGTTGACTTTTGATACAATGTATGGCCCAAACCACTGTTGAATGAGCTTTTTGCGTGCATCATATTGAGAGTCAAATGTACTATCATAAATGAGCACCCAATCTCCTACTTCAATTGGCTTAGGACGCAATCGATGAGTTTTATCAAAATAATGCTTGTTCTTCATTCTAGATTCTCTTAATTTTTCAACGAGATCATCAAGTCTTAATTTACCTTGTTCTAACTGTTTAATGCGCAAACTCAAAAAATCATCAGTAGACATGTTTTCAGACCAAGGCAAATTTGACCATGCAGAAATATGAGACTGAATTGGAAACAATGGTTTTTGACAGTACATGAGTTCAGCAAGGCATATATCCAGTAGTACGTGTGCATGTCATTCTATCTGCCCAAAGTGCAAAAGGTAAGAATCTAGGCCATTATTTGATGTCACCGTTACATGCTTTAGATATGGCTTTCACAATAGGTGGATGCCCTCTCTCTATTTTACCATTGGCCTCTGGGTTATATGCTGTAGTGAGAGACAAATGAATACCGTGACGCTCAAAGAACTCTTTAGCTTCTCTCGCATTTAACTCTCCACGATCGGCAACTACTTTCTCTATGTACCCAAAGCGACTTATGACATCTTCAAGCAAGAATTTGCAAACATTGTAAGTGGTCTTAGATCGTAGTGCATGTCCCTCTACATGATTAGTTAAGTCTTCTCTTGCAAGTACAATGTAACGCATTTTGTCAATACCTTTAGGCATAGTTACAAGATCTACTACCCACTTGTAGTGAATACAAGGTGGATAAGTAGGATGCAACGGATCTCTATGTTTGACTGATGAATGAAGTTGACAAGTAGAACATGTAGAAACATAGCTACTAATGTCAACATACATCCTAGGCCAATAATAGGTACTTCTAATTTTTTCATATGTTCCAAAAAATCCTTTATGATCTGCCCATAATGTCTCATGCATTTCCTTCATTACTTGCAATTGAAGACCTCGTTTTCCTAGGACTCGTTGTGGATTCTTAACCTTACCCTTAGCATGTCTCCAAAGATAACCATTACATAAGAAAAAGTTATAAGCTCGTTTCCTAATGTTACGAAATCTATTCGTAGTCCAGTTAGGTAATGGTTGTAGTGTACTCAGATACTTTCCTATGTCTCTCCATTCATTTTTTTACTCAGACTCATGAAATTGCTCATACTCGTATATATGTGGAACATAGTCAATTAAGTTCAAATTCTTTATTAGTTCACTTTCAAGATCATCAAATCTAGCTCTCGATAACATATCAACACTGAATTTGACTTACCTGAAATATGAACTAACTCAGGATTTATGAACTTAATATATGAGATCCATCTAAGCATGGCTATATTAGGAGATGAACAATTGGCTATCATTCCAATGAGAGGCAAACAATCAGTCTCAACTTTGACATTTGCACCAATGAAATATTCTTTGCGTGTTTTCAAAGTTGTTACCATACCCCATAGTTCTCGTTTGATTTGTGGATATTTTCGTTGTGTTTCATGTAAAATTTTGGCACCGAACCTAATTGCATATCTAGACCCTTCACTATCATCTTGACTTATGACCCAACCTATACCAATAGGACTAGTATCAACAATCAATATAATAGGTTTTTTAGCAGAATAGTCTACACACTTAAGGATTGGAGCTTCAAGCAATAATTTCTTCAATTTACGCATAGCTTGAGTGTGTTTGTCAGTCCAAATAAATTTTTGTTTCTTCCTCAACAAGTAATAGAGAGAATCAGCAACATGAGCAAAGTGTGGGATCCAAATAACATAAAAGATGCAAGCACCAAGAAATCTACATACCTCACTCACGTTGTTACATGTTTCAAAAATCTTGCTAATGGCATCAACTTTTTGTGGGTATGGCTTTCGACCATAATGGCCACATAAATGTCCAACAATAAGAACCTCGTTGACACCAAAAACAGATTTCTCTATGGAAAATGTGAGACCTGCCTCTTCAAATCGTTGAAATATTCTTTCACAATCACAGATATGGTCAAGAACAAATTTACGACATCCAGATGAGTCTAAAGTAATGTCCTTTACACGTTCCTCACTCCCTTTAATTGGAATATCATCAATGAATGGCATAGTTATATGAGGGATAAAATCATGTAAGACCATATTCATAGCACTCATCATATGAGCCACAGAATTGGTCGCTCCTTGAGGTAAAGTACAAATTCGCACTAAGCCTATTTAAGGAGTTTTCATTGTGGTTATGTCACGACTATCAATTGCTAATTGGAATTGGTGATATCCCGAATATAAATCACCCATTGAATAGATAGAATGTCCTGAAAATGATTCAGCAAACTCATCTACAATGGGTCCTGTTCCTACATTCCTTATGGTGACTTTATTGGCATGTTGGAGATCTTGAATAAAACGTAGTTTCCCATTCTTTTTAGGCACAGTGAACCATCTGTTTGAGTAAGGTGCAAAAGATGGCTCTAAAATTCTCATATTTATCTACTCCTTAAGTAGTTTCATTAGCTCAGGTAAATGAGCCTTTGGAACTAGTATAGGATGAAGATTCCATGGAATATGTGGAATAGTAAAGATTATCATGGGTGCAACTAGCTTAGGATCTACACAACCAATCTCATGAGGATACATAGTAAAGGCTTTTCCATGGCTACATATGTTGGCAGCAGCGAGAGGCATAGAAGACGCGGAAGCATGTAAAGACAGAGCAGGGAGTCAGTCAAATCAATTTTTCAAAGATTATGTTTTATAAATATTCTTCAAAATCCTCCTATAGTGATTTTCATCACTATTGTGACATATGTAACATAGAAAAACCCTTTCCATAGCTCCATTTTGTGCAAGCCGAGGAGTCCTCGAGCTTGAGGAGCTCAGGTAGAAGGAGTGTATCAATTTTGGTTATTTTTAGACACCGTTTACCCCTTCAAATAGCATCTAGGACCTATTTTTTAACTATGCCGGTCACTAGATGTGAAACCGATCAAAACTAGTCTAGAATCTATAAAAAGAGCTAGAGAGATCATTTTTGAGGTTAGCTTGCTTGAGTAGAGAAGAGCTTAGAGCTATATTGAGCTTGTAAGAGTGTTCTTGAGCATTAGAGTTGATTTCTCACCTTCCATTGTGTCTTGCTTGTCTCTTCGTAGTGTGTGTTTATGTGTGTGTGCATCTTTATGCTTCTCACCTTCACTCTCACTTCATCTCACATTCATGATCTTCATATCACTCCTATCTCTTCCGCGGATTGACATTAAGGAGGTGGAGCTTCTTAACGTGGTTCTCACCATTGTGCTAGAGCAACACAAAATTTGGCGTCGTTGCCGGGGATCGAGTCTAGGACGAATGTGTGATGGTAAGAGTATAGCAAGAAGTGGCGTGGGAAGGTAAAAATTTCAGTTTTTGTTGTTGTTTTTAGTTAGTTTTTAGTGTTTTTCACCTCCCCCACACTCCATCTTCATCACCGCATCATCATCTTCAACTCCAAAAAAATCAGAAAATTCACCATATCCACCCATTCTCCTCATTTCCCCTCATTTGTGCATGCACGTGAGAGAGAGAGAGCTTTTGTGCTTGTGTGTACTTGTGTGTTCTTGAGTTTTCTTGCAGGTACAGTGCTCCAGAGCATCAAGAAGGCTGCAAAAAGGTAAAATTTCACTTTCTGTAAGAGATCTGCGTAGGTGTCAGACCATCACGATCGTCTGCCAACTTCAGAATTTTTGGTAAGCGAGTTCATAAGCGTGTAGGCGACCCTTGCGCATATAGGAATCTAAACTTGCATTTGCAAAATTCATACTTTGGTGGACCATCGCGATTGGCTCAGACCATCGTAATTGTGTCACATCATCGCGATTGGTTCACGCCATCGCGACGGCTCGGCCGAACCATCGCGACAGTCTCACGCCATCGCGACGGTTCACTTGAACCATCATGACGGTCCTTGACCATCGCAACGATCCCGTCGACCCCACACCATCGAGATTGGCTCATGCCATCGCGCTGTTGGAAGGATTTCCTCACTCGAGTTGTCATATGGAAAAATAAAAATATTTTGCTTTATAGTCGGTTAAATGATATCTCCCTCACAAAATTTCTAATGTATTGATTTAAAATGACTGATGTTTCTCTCTTAGTACCTGCAGGCAATAAAAATCATGAGGAGCTGGACTGAACAAAGATCTTCTTATCTAAAAGCCTCAAGTTTATAGTTGGATACAAGGAAGTATTATGACATATATTTTAATCATGCTCATATGTGTGTATATGCATGGGTATGTGTCATGTGTATGCATGAACATTGATGTTGATTACAAGGGTGTGAATGTATTACAATGATTATGGATCTTTATGTTTATGTTCTTGTATATGTGATTTCTTAAAGAAATTAAGATATGTATATAATTATGTATTCCTAAAAAAATTCCTACTCTTGTACATCTATACTTGTCTGCTTAACTGTATTTATGTTGTTAAATAAATGTGCTTTAGTTGTGTTAGATATGAGTAGTGAGTTATTAGGCCTTTATGCTTGCCTCCTTTGATAAACAAGAAAACTTTGAGAGTATAAGAATTTGTTCCTATGAGTTTGCCTATAGGTAAGTTCAAGAACCATATGTATACTTACTTTTTGAATATACCTATTTATTTTTCATAGTAAAATCATCCTACCCTATTATTACCCTATGTGATTATTTACCTTAGATTATCAATTTAAAATAGTTACTTTATCCTAAGTCCTTTGTTAAACCCATGTGTAAATTTGTGCTTATAAACCTTTGTCACTTCGTGATTAACATATGTTTAATTAGTTATTAAATAATTATTAAAAATAACTATTAAATAACTATGATAAATAACTAAATGGCTAATTAAATAATTATCAATGACTAATTATAATAATTATTAATTATAACATATACATTAAATAAATTAATAAATTAATAGTTATTTTATTGTTTTTTATGAAAATATTTTATTAGAATGCTAACTAAATTTTACGCGTGCATAAGTGAAGTTATGTGTGTTAATTAACTAAGTGTGTGTACTAGTTAACTAGTAAATGCATAGTGCGTGTGATGTGTATTAGTTAAGTAGGTATATGTCTTAGTTATCTAGTTGAGTGCATGTGCACATAGGTTCCTATGTATGTATATATATGTATTAAGAAATGTGTTTTTTTTTTCTAATGCTCCTCTGTCTGCAGATCATTGAAGAGATTACAAAGGAGAATACGAGAACACAAGCATACGAGATTTCAAGATCACGAAATTACGATATTTGAAAATTGTTTATTAAGTTGTATAGGATTATCTATTAAGAGAATTGTATTAGCACTTATGATAAACATTTGTATAGGCTTATTGTATAGGCTTAAATAAGGTTGATTTTGAAATTCTTCATACTGTTTCTCTGAAAATTAATTAAGATCTTTACGTTTTTATTTCATATGTCTAAAGAATTAGGATCTACGAGTAGTTCTAAACTAGTATCTTCAAACGATTGAACTAGTATCTTCAAACGATTCTGATATTAAGAATCAAGAATTAGAAAACTTAATAATAGGAACATTGCTTCCGTCTTCAATTGATAGTTCAAATAATAACGAAAATATAGAAGTTGAAATTATTAAAGATAAAGTAGTTAATGAAACTTTACACACGTTAGATTACGATCATCTTCTTTCTAGAATTTTACCTTTAATTACCATAGTTTTTCCAGAACCGGAGGACAAGAAAGACTTATTCCCACCTAATTTAGTTAGAAAACCTAACTCAAATCAAATTGAGAATGGAGAAGTTGACTTTGTTAAAGATAAAATTACAAACAAGAACTTAGTTTTGTCTTATCAATTAGAAGCTATAGAAAATTATAGAAACGCTCGTCCTTACGGTCCTTAGTCTAAATAACTAGTTCTTAATTTACACTCCCATATATTAGAAACATATAGGTTTTTATCACACCTAAACTGAAAAACCAACCGAAGGCCCTAGGCATACTTAGAAGCACCTTGTGTGCAGTCACACGGTTAGGTTAGCGTGATTCTTGTAGATGAATGTCAGCCTCCCTTCACACCCCTCTACGACAGCTTTGGTGAACCCGACGTGAAGCGTGACGATAGTGTGCCTAGGACTTACATTACATTTTCAGTTTTGATTTAAATCTCTAATTTCATTTTCTTCTTGTATGCAGAAAAATTGAAGATTGAAACTGTGACAAAACCGTGGAAGAAGGATTTCCAACTAGTGGAGCTTCGTCGTTTCAAACCCCCCCCCCTCAACGTTCAAGAGAATCAAGATATATTCATGGTCATTTTAGTTTTGTGTTTAAGATTGTTTTAACGTTCACTTTTGAACCTCTTCAGCAAAGATATCATCAAGTAAGGTGTTTAGTTTAAGTTCTTTGTTTTTAGTTTATGCACATCACTTAAAAAGAAAAGTTGTTTTCATCTACATTAGGATTTAAGCACTTTCATATTAGCATTAAAAGAGTATTTGAATCTTTCTTTTATATCTAGGAAATATAAATTTTACTTAAAGAATTTAAATATCTGCATTTTAGGAAAAGCCATTATTTTTGCATCATAAAAAAGAAAAGATTTTAAGTTTTGAAAAAGAAAGATTGTTTGCTTTATTTTCATTGCATAAAAAGAAAAGCTTTTAGCATAAAAATAGTTTAAATTTAGGTTACTTTTAATTTATAGTTAATGCTTTTATTTTTTCAAAGAAATTATTTTTTTTAAAGAAAATTAATATTAAACTAAAGGATTTAAATCAAGAAAATTTATAAAAACTACTTTATTAGGTTTTTTTGGAATATAAGAGATAAATTTAGGTTTTTGAAATCAAAATTATTTTTGAAAAGAGAAAATTAGAATTAGTAAAGCCTAGGACTAGGGTAAAGCCATCCCTGGCTTTATCAACTAGTGATAGATTTAGACAATTTAGAGAGCAATTAGATCCGGCTATTAGGGAACTTCTTCTCTATTTGAAACGTTATCAAGAATGCAAAATGGAGGAGATGTTTAGAAACATGATGATAGAAAAGCAAGGGACACGTACAGTCCAAGCTATTCTAAAAGAAAAAGGAAAATTTATCGGATTAACCATTACAGAATACCTTGATACATTTGAGGAGCAAGTGCAAATCCAGGGATTACCTGAAGATGTGCTAGTGAAATACTTTGGACGTGTAGTTTCTAGTTCAATTCTAGAATCTATACAAGAACACGCTGAAAAACCTTGGGAGGAATTTAGAAAGGAACTTCATAAAATGTTATATCTCGAGGATTTTACCTAGCACAGTCGAGAAGGTTTTTTGCGGTGGTTAAACACTGTTAAGAGCAATGAGTCTTTAACTCATCTTCACGGTGAGTTTATGAGACGTCTGGCTCGAATTTCTGAAGATGACGGAAATGCTATTAATCCAGATGTAATTATATATTTTCTTAAGATACTTAATCCAGAAGATAGGGCTGAAATTGAAAGACGAATAGAAGAGCCAAGAAAAAGGTATGGGCTAATTGATGACTGGGAGAAAGTCAAAAAAGAGATAGAGGTTGTTGCTCAAATGAAGCAAAGGCAAACAATTTTGTCACTTGATAATTCAATTAGTAATGTTTTTGTAAGATTTTCTTTAGTAATATAATGCAAACTAGTTGTAGGAGTAAAAATTAAGTAATTTTCAAATTTATGTTCATTGATAGGCGAGACATCAAAACAACATCCACTATTGTCTCGTTCAATAGTGGAGTCTAGCAGAAATTTTGATCATAGTACGCTCCATATTCTCTTACAGTCAGTGGATCATCACATACATGACTGATTGAGTCAATAGGATTTCTTCTTAAGCTCTTTCTATTTCTAGTGTGATTTGGGCAAACCGTCATAACTTGCAAAGAATCCATCCCTGATTTGGATCGAATTCTTGCATACGCTGATCCGTCGTTCATTGCTTTTGTTTCCATCCTCATTTCAGCTATAAATGGCTGTCCAAGAATCACTTCATATGAACAACTATCTTGAACGAAGAAGTGAAACTCTTCTCGAACACCACCTATCATAATAGGCACATTCGCACATGCACCCAACAAAATGCCAGAGCCATTGTTAGCTCTTCTCATCCGCCAACCGTGCTCTTTATCGATTGGCCATCTAAATTTGTCAAAGAACTTTTTTGAAATCACGTTTATCGCTGACCTTGAATCAATGAGAGCCAAAGCTAAACAAGAATCTTTCTCATCTCCAATTCTAATCTTCACTTCTGGTGTGCCTCTTGCCCAGAAGGTAGAATTGAATTTACTCTCACTCTTTAACATTTCTTCATCAGGTTGTATGGGTCCTAGAAAATTTCTATTTACACTACCCGTTGTAAATTCTTCATCATCCTCATAGTCACTTTCTCTTAATGTAACTGCATCATTCATAGCTAGGGTTTCTTCTGCCACGTCTTGCATATCCTCGTCTTGTGGCAAAGGAAAGCGTCTTCTTCTAATAAGTTGAATAAAACTGTCCTTGAACTCCGGTTTTGCTATGGAAAACACTTGCTCAAGTGACATCGTTACTTGAATTTTTAGAAGAATGTCATTTAAAATCTCCCTAGCATCATTTTTCTTTTCAAGCTCAGAAATCATAATAGCACGTGGAGTTCTTCTACCTTTCTTCTTCCCTTTTTCTTCATTTTTCTTATGATCCTCTTTATTTTCAGGTTTAGAAGTTTCCAATTTCTTTTGTTCTTCTTTCGATTGAACATTTTCATCGGTCGGCTTTTTGCCTTCCTTTATCATTTTTCTCTTTTCTTCTTGAGATAAATTTGATTCATCAAACTGAACTTTTTTATCAATTTTCTTTTCATCTTCTCTCGTTTGTCTCCTAGTTATCCTCCTATCACCTTCTTCTACATCATCCTGTTGATCTTCTCGTCTCCGTTTTTCCTCAACATTAGCAATGTGAGAAAAGACAGAAGATTGATCTACAGGAGATTTCCATGCAGTCTTGTACATTATCTCGTCTCTAGCTCGTACCAGTGCCTCTATCGAATATGGATTTTGGTTCGGCGTTGAAGAAGGCCTATCCTCGACCGGCTCTAGTCTTGCAGCCGAAGTACTGGCAGTTGCATCTGATACTGTTAAATTTTCATAAAGCTTTTTCATTCCGCCTTTGCCCCAATTGACAGACAAAGGAAGACGAGACCTAAAGTCACATAGTCTTCTATCTATTTCTACAACTAATTGATTCGCCTTAGCACTTTTAACTCTTCACAAGCAAATGATGTGTGCTCCAGACTATCACACCAAACACAGCGCTTCACGTCAGTCCCTCTTTTCTCATTAGCTCTTTGGAAGGGTGGCTGTACAGCAAACTGAGAAGCTTGTTGTGGTACCGGCTGAAAGACTGGTTGTGGTGGAACATACTGAGGCATAACTTGTTGATTAGGCGGTGCTTGCCCTGCACCACTACTGTTAGCCCTTGGATCGTTAAAGCTCATGGAGTAAAATTGTTTATTTAAATTAGCAACCTCTTTTGAAAGAGATGCTTGCATGTTCATAACATTTTCCATTTGCTTACATAGAGTATCTAGTTGAAATTCTATGGGAGCTTTAGTAGCAGTTGTATTATTAGCCGTAGTCATAGTAGCAGGCATTGGCATGTCAACTTGCCTTATAGCAGGAGTCTCTCTAGGCTGCGAAGCATTAGGTTTAGCATACAAAATTGTTTGACTTTGCTTCATTTGAGCAACAACCTCTATCTCTTTTTTTACTTTCTCCCAGTCATCAATTAGCCCATACCTTTTTCCTGGCTCTTCTATTCGTCTTTCAATTTCAGCCCTATCTTCTGGATTAAGTATCTTAAGAAAATATATAATTACATCTGGATTAATAGCATTTCTGTCATCTTCAAGAAGTTGAGCCAGACGTCTCATAAACTCACCGTGAAGATGAGTTAAAGACTCATTGCTCTTAACAGTGTTTAACCACCACAAAAAACCTTCTCGACTGTGCTAGCTAAAATCCTCGAGATAGAACATTTTATGAAGTTCCTTTCTAAATTCCTCCCAAGGTTTTTCAGCGTGTTCTTGTATAGATTCTAGAATTGAACTAGAAACTACACGTCCAAAGTATTTCACTAGCACATCTTCAGGTAATCCCTGGATTTGCACTTGCTCCTCAAATGCATCCATGTATTCTGTAATGTTAAATCCGGTAAATTTTCCTTTTTCTTTTAGAATAGCTTGGAGTGTACGTGTCCCTTGATTTTCTATCATCATGTTCCTAAACATCTCCTCCATTTTGCGTTCTAATCTTAAACACAAAACTAAAATGACCATGAATATATCTTGATTCTCTTGAACGTCGAGGGGGGGGGGTTTGAAACGATGAAGCTCCACCAGTTGGAAATCCTTCTTCCACGGTTTTGTCACAGCTTCAATCTTCAATTTTTCTACATACAAGAAGAAAATGAAATTAGAGATTTAAATCAAAACTGAAAATGTAACGTAAGTCCTAGGCACACTATCGTCACGCTTCACGTCGGGTTCACCAAAGCTGTCGTAGAGGGGTGTGAAGGGAGGCTGACGTTCATCTACAAGAATCATGCTAACCTAACCCTGTGACTGCACGCAGGGTGCTTCTAAGTATGCCTAGGGCCTTTGGTTGGTTTTTCAGTTTAGGTGTGATAAAAACCTATATGTTTCTAATATATGGGAGTGTAAATTAAGAACTAATTATTTAGACTAAGGACCGTAAGGACGAGCGTTTCTATAATTTTCTATAGCTTCTAATTGATAAGACAAAACTAAGTTCTCGTTTGTAATTTTATCTTTAACAAAGTCAACTTCTCCGTTCTCAATTTGATTTGAGTTAGGTTTTCTAACTAAATTAGGTGGGAATAAGTCTTTCTTGTCCTCCGGTTCTGGCAAAACTATGGTAATTAAAGGTAAAATTCTAGAAAGAAGACGATCGTAATCTAACGTGTGTAAAGTTTCATTAACTACTTTATCTTTAATAATTTCAACTTCTATATTTTTGTTATTATTTGAATTATCAATTGAAGACGGAAGCAATGTTCCTATTATTAAGTTTTCTAATTCTTGATTCTTAATATCAGAATCGTTTGAAGATACTAGTTCAATCGTTTGAAGATACTAGTTTAGAACTACTCGTAGATCCTAATTCTTTAGACATATGAAATAAAAACGTAAAGATCTTAATTAATTTTCAGAGAAACAGTATGAAGAATTTCAAAATCAATCTTATTTAAGCCTATACAATAAGCCTATACAAATGTTTATCATAAGTGCTAATACAATTCTCTTAATAGATAATCCTATACAACTTAATAAACAATTTTCAAATATCATAATTTCGTGATCTTGAAATCTCGTATGCTTGTGTTCTCGTATTCTCCTTTGTAATCTCTTCAATGATCTGCAGACAGAGGAGCATTAGAAAAAAAAACACATTTCTTAATACATATATATACATACATAGGAACCTATGTGCGCATGCACTCAACTAGATAACTAAGACATATACCTACTTAACTAATACACATCACACTCACTATGCATTTACTAGTTAACTAGTACACACACTTAGTTAATTAACACACATAACTTCACTTATGCACACGTAAAATTTAGTTAGTATTCTAATAAAATATTTTCATAAAAAACAATAAAATAACTATTAATTTATTAAGTTATTTAATGTATATGTTATAATTAATAATTATTATAATTAGTCATTGATAATGATTTAATTAGCCATTTAGTTATTTATCATAGTTATTTAATAGTTATTTTTAATAATTATTTAATAACTAATTAAACATATGTTAATCATGAAGTGACAAAGGTTTATAAGCACAAATTTACACATGGGTTTAACAAAGGACTTAGGATAAAGTAACTATTTTAAATTGATAATCTAAGGTAAATAATCACATAGGTTAATAATAGGGTAGGATGATTTTACTATGAAAAATAAATAGGTATATTCAAAAAGTAAGTATACATATTTTGTTCTTGAACTTACCTATAGGCAAACTCATAGGAACAAATTCTTATACTCTCAAAGTTTTCTTGTTCATCAAAGGAGGCAAGCATAAAGGCCTAATAACTCACTACTCATATCTAACACAACTAAAGCACATTTATTTAACAACATAAATACAGTTAAGCAGACAAGTATAGATGTACAAGAGTAGGAATTTTTTTAGGAATACATAATTATATACATATCTTAATTTCTTTAAGAAATCACATATAAAAGAACATAAACATAAAGATCCATAATCATTGTAATACATTCACACCCTTGTAATCAACATCAATGTTCATGCATACACATGACCCATACCCATGCATATACACACATATGAGCATGATTAAAATATATGTCATAATACTTCCTTGTATCCAACTATAAACTTGAGGCTTTTAGATAAGAAGATCTTTGTTCAGTCCAGCTCCTCATGATTTTTATTGCCTGCAGGTACTAAGAGAGAAACATCAGTCATCTTAAATTAATACATTAAAAATTTTGTGAGGGAGATATCATTTAACCGACTATAAAGCAAAATATTTTTATTTTTCCATATGACAACTCGAGTGAGGAAATCCTTCCGACAGCGCCGACGCTGCCACGTGGCAAGCTAGACCATCGCGACGATACCCTCAGACCATCGCGACACCTCGAAAAGTGAACCATCGCGATTGGCCCACGCCATCGCGATTGGCTCACGCCATCGCATCTGTGACCATCGCGACGGTTCACTTTGGACCATCGCGACGGTCCACGTTGACCGTTGACTGACGCCATCGTGATTGTTCGCCGATCAAGCCATTGTGATCATTCATTCTTGACCATCGCGATCATTCATTTTCGGACCATCACGACCGTGCATTTCAGACCATCATGATTGTTCCCTCTCACGCCATCGTGGAGGTTCACTTGGACCATCGCGACGGTTCTAGACCATCGCGATTATCTCAGACCATCACGATTGCTCACCCCAAACGCCAATTTTAGGGGTTGATTTTTTGGGCAATTTTGGTGCTAATTTTTGAAAATTTTTGGATCATTGCACTCATAGGAGACCCCTTAGCTCATATTTCAAGAAAAACGTGTTTGTCAGTTTTTACTCTCTAGGGAGTTGACCTAGTGTGGGACTAGAAAAGCCAGGGGGCAATCATTGAAGTTTTGGGCAAAAGGGAAAGGATCTTTAAAGGTGTATATACTCAAGTGCCTGATCATCCATTTGTGAAAGTGGTCTAATATTGGATTTTTCGAGGTCTAGCAAGGGCAATCAAGGGCAAACAAAGCAAGGCAAGGCAAGGCAGTGAAGAACGCAAGGCTTGGGAAGCGCGGCTTCTTGGGCATCAGAGCAACCAAAACAGCTGACTTGAGGTTGGAAGATTACTCAACCCCCTCAGTCAATTATTAGCTTAGGCCAAATGTTAGCTTGGTGGATTAAAGACGATAGGAACGATCAAGTTCAAGACATTAATTTATCAAGTCTAAGACTAAAGATAAAGGTGTGTGATACGAAAAGCTAAAGGGAAAGAACTTAATTTTGACGGAACGAGAACTCAAAAGTACCAGAGAAAGTCGATTCCTGACGCATACATTAAGACAAGAATCTAAAGAAACTTAAAAAGAATCAAGAAAGTAAGAACAAAGAACCATTGATGATCTGAGTGTGTACTGAGTGTGCAAGGAAGTAAATTAATGAACCTTAGATCGGGCAAACATATAGGTAAGTCAGACCGACGAAGCCTTAGATCATCAGAAGCAAGTGTAGGCACTACTGCACGATCGTGGGCTCAGCAATTGAATAGTAATTACCCCTACGAGAGCTCAAATACGAGTGAATGAGAAATGGCATTTAGCACAGAATGACCAGAAGGAGGGTCAAACGTAGCATATTTAGAAAAACCAGAAGGACCCTATAGAACTCATTTAGAATTTCTCCGAACCAACCGCTTAGGTGCTCGCATCTATGAGGATGGTTTGCGAAGACAAGTGGTGCAAATGCACAACCCAGATCAACCCATTGGATTGGAACGTCCAGTGGTGAAATTTGAGAGAGACGCTTACATAGACAAAGAAGGAACGATGTACATCTTAAGTACGCAACCAAACAATACGAATGAGTTTGGTGTAATCCAGTTGAAAACGGAAGCGAAATCCCAAGGAAAGGAACCATTAGAAGAACCTAGGACACCTAGAGGGAAATCTGTACTGACACGAGTACTAGTTCTAGAATGGATCCCTCAGGATAACAGAAGCATAGAGCTGTTTGTAAATAAAGAAATTGACGAAGCATTTTGGAGGTACAGAACAGAACAACCAAGTGAGCTAGGCTCCATCATAATCTATGAATTTAAAGACCCGGATACACCTGGAAAGGTTTTATACCTGGATGAAACTTCAAAAAGAGTCTCTGTGGTACCTGACCATGCTAGAAACACGTACACATGGAGAGGTGAGTTAGTATTCCCTCCATCTCGAGCAAACGTAAACACGAGCCAACAAGGGGTAGGAACATCCTCCGCCCATGCTAATCAAAGAGAGAAAAACAAAGAGAGACCCGAAGTAAGCTTCAATCATCCCGTAGGGAGAGATAGAACCACCGTAGACACGGACATAGTGGAAAGACAAAGAATGCCAGGTGGTAGAGATGATTTTCCTCTACCTAGACCTCGTGAACACGCAAGAATACTAAGACCCACTCAGTTAGTAAAATCCATGAAAAATTATTTTGATGGGACAGGAGACCCCTATGACCACGTTGCTGAATTTAAGCAAGTTCTACGAGCAGAACAAGTCAAAGACATGTTCACGCAATATAATGCATTTGGACTAACGTTAAAGAATACAGCTTTAACTTGGTTCCAACCACTGCAACAAAGGCAATTTAGAGATATCCATCACTTTTTAGAGTCATTCATCACGGTCTAAAAGTGGAATTAGGCATGACACGTCTTCGTTGATTCATAGTTTCAAACAGACCCCTTAGGAAACAGTTAGACTCGCAGGACGTAGGTTTAGACAATATGTTGAAAGATGTCCAATGCAAGAGCTACCTTCACAGGCCAAACAAGTGTCATTGTTTCTAGATGGCTTGTTGAGCTCTAAACTACGCTGCTACGTGTACTTGAAGGAACCCAGAACGCTAGAGCAGTGTGTAAGAATTTGCATAGACATTGAGGACAACCTTGGAGATGAGTTGGAACTCTCAAAGGTCTATAAGGACTCAGACTGTTCATCTCTAGCATCCACAAAATTGTTTGGCTCAATAGAGGATCTAGCAGAAAAAGTGGCCCAAAAACTAGGAGTTTCTAGTAAACAGATGCCTAGGGTAACAACAAACAAGCGTTGTTACACCTGTGGTGGTGATCATATGGCAAACATGTGTCCCAATGCAACACAACCACAAACCAATCCTAGTGGCCAATACTGTATGATTGAGAGAAGGTACACAAATCATACGGCTCAGGACTGCCCATACAATAAACAGGCAGTGAGACAGAACTACCCACAAGCATATGCACAGCCAGGTAGGTATCAAGGCCAATACAATGCTCAGACTTATTACTATAGGCCTCCACAAAACTACCCGTATCAGGCACAACAAAGACCTCAACCTGTCTTAGCTCAGCAGCCACCCCCGCCAGCTAATGTCATCTCAATTAAATATGCTCCTGCAGAAGAGAACCTAAGTAGGGCCTTAGTTCCTTATTCACCTTTGATCACAGAGAATGACCCAAACTCAAACAGTTTTGACTCTACTCATGTAGATAGTCCACCCGCGTACTAGACAGAGTCACCAGAACATGTGGAGACATATCATTATGATAGTCCACCAGTGGAACCTAGTTGGGAGCTCGATTATGCTAACGTGATGTACACAAACCCAAATCCACGGCCCCAATTGAGACAGCAAAGACCACACGGCCCTAAAGGACCATGCTTTAGATGCCAAGGAGATCATTTCATAAAGGATTGTCCACATCCTTCGATATCAGGACAATCACAATTCTATAACATACAAGGCTTTTGCGTCGACTGTGGCAAAGAGCACATAATCAAAGATTGTCCTAAGAACCCTACAAATGTGTCAAATGTGACACCAATCAACGTGATAGGTATTGTGCACAACGCAGATGGATCCAACCCTACATATGTGCCTATCCAAGCTATAACAAGAGCCCAGGCGCTCTTACAGAATCAATAGCTTAATCAGGAGAAAATAGTTGGAACTAGTGAAGTTGGAGAGTCTAGCAATAAAAAGACTAAATCTTGGAAAGATTCTAGAGAAAGAATCAAGAGAAAGTGGAGTAAAAAGATAACCGAGTTGGAAGGAAGTTTAAAAGAATCGAGAGCCAAAATCCTAGAGTTGACTTCACAAGAAGTAAATCAAGAGAACCCAGCTTAGAAATCAGGATCAGTTTTAGCGGAACCCATACCAGAAAACCTAGACATGATGTTTTGTGCATATCAAGCAAGATTAAAAGAAGGACCTCAAGTAGCAGAAATGAGTAAGAACTACCCTCAAGCAGACTTAGAAATTGAGAGGACTAAACTTTGCATGAAGATGGTAGAGTTAGCACAAGCAATGTTCGAAGCCTCTAGATATCTAAATTGGAATAAAATGGCAAAACCTGAACTACACTTTCAAGGACTAATGGAGAGGCTAGAATACTTGATAGACAGCAAAGAGAAAAAGGATCAGCATAGGAACCCTATTGTCCCAGAGACACAGGAAAGGAATGCACCATCCCTGTCTCAAGTACCCAACAGAGAAGGGGAAGACAACCTGTCTTCCATACATAGGTATTCACATGAATTTTTGAGAGAAATCCAAGAAGAGAAATGGAGAAGAGAACAAGGAACCCATCCTCCTATTCAAGAAATAGACGACTTGCAAGAACAATTTCCCCAAGATATCCCCTCTATTTACGATGATGTAGAGGAAGAGCAACTGAGTGAACACACGGCTTTTGAATCCAATTCTTTACAAGAATTACCTTAGTTCACAGGACCTTGGGAAGCAAAGTCTATTAGTATGAGGGCACCCACGATAATAGTGAGGACTGAAGAATCAGTAATCCCTAGAAACACGGAAGTAATCAAGAATACCAAAGTACAATGTAATCTCACCCTAGAGGAGTTGTTAAAGGTTAAACCAGAATTGTGGAAACATATAGCAAATCAATTCCTTGAGCTTGCTACTACTCCCTCAGAGACAGGATCACTCAAGAAGGTACCGGAGATACTTGTAGAAAAGATCAGAGATGTAAGTGAAGGAGAGGAAGGTAACACTTATCTTCCAATAACCCATCAGGGCTACACCACGAAAGCCACCTTAAACTCAGGAGCCAGAGTAGCCATCTTTATGGAAACATTGGGGTAAGCCAGCACTAAGACCTACCAGGATGAAGCTACAAATGGCCGACGGACACATAGAAAAACCATTAGGCTTACTAGAAGGCATATCTCTCACCACTTGTGGTGTGGAGTTTGAGCATACCTTTGCCATTTGTGATTTTAGTAAAAATCATGCTTATGAGATGATATTGGGACGACCATTCATGCGTCAGTTGCAAATTGTACAAGATTGGGGAACTAATTCTTTGTACTTGCAACATTTAGGTATGACTACCAAAGTCAATCTCAAAGACTATTCACATCGAGATGTACCCCCAATACAATGGAATACCATCCATAAGACACCAGTAGAAACAGAATCGATACATTCATTAGAATCAGACCCCTCATGGCTGCACGAGGACACTCATTTATGGATGTGTAAAGTAGCAAAACAAGAGGAAGAACGGTTGGAAGCTAGAATTTTAGGTGCAGAACAACACCCAAGAACCCTTCAAGACCCAGCTTATGCACCTATAGTATTTCCAGACGAGGAATTTGAACCCCATGGTTGGGCAGAAATCCTAGCAATCATGGATGTAGCCATCAATGAGGAACAATGGACACCCCACTGTGACGAGGATGGCTATGATATAACAGTTTTCACAATAGAGCGGATCATGTGTGATTCAATTTTAGAAGAATGTGAACCTAACACTAATGCATTTGAGGATGCAAGTGACTTTGATTTAGAGTCAATTATTATGGACCCACCCTTTGCATCAGAGGAAGAATATTTCTACGAGGTAGAGACTTACCCTTCGAGACACAAAGAAATTACAAATGATGTGAGGTTAACCACACATGTGACTGGCAAAAGTGAAGGTAAGAAAAGAAAGAAGAAGGAAACCATGTCAGAAAAAGAAGAATCTGTGTTTGAGGTTCCCAAGAACTTCAAAAACTATGAAATAGAAGATAGACGAATAATGGTACGAATGCCTAACAGAAAAGCTGACATTGGAGAAGTATATGAATTGAGAGAAAACCAAGAAAATCATAGTAGCCATAGAAGGAGAAGAAGTAAAATGTACCTACATAGGGCATGATTTGACGATAGAAGAAGAAGAAGAATTAGTTGCCCTATTGCGCGAATATAGAGATGTGTTCGCGTGGAATTACAAAGATTTGAAAGGAGTAGATCCGGGTATATGTTCCCATAGAATCCCTATGACTCCAGATGCAAAACCTACGAAACAGAAACCATACACGTACAATGATAACTATGCTGTGAAGATTAAAGAAGAAATAGATCGCTTGATAGAAGTAGGATTCATATACGAAATTGAGCATACCGAACGGGTATCCCCCATTGTGGTTGTGCCCAAGAAGAATTGAAAATTGCATGTGTGTATTAACCTTAAAAAAGTTAATGCCGCCATGATTAGAGACAGTTATCCTCTTCCTATCACGGAACATTTATTGGAAAGAGTTGCGGGCAAGGAAGTTTACAGCTTTCTTGATGGTTTCTCATGCTATAATCAAGTAGCCATTGCTCCCGAAGATCAACACAAGACGGCTTTTGCCATAGAATGGGGCATATTTGCATTTCGTGTGATGCCTTTTGGCTTAACAAATGCACCCGCCACTTTCCAGCGACTCATGTGTCATGTTTTTAAGGAATTCTTACGCAAGAATTTGGAAGTTTATGTCGATGACTTATGTGCTCATTCGAATATTAGGCAGACACATATCCCAAAGTTAAAAAAAGTATTTGACAAATGCCGAGAATATCAGGTTTGTTTGAACCCATAAAAATGTGTTTTTATGGTCAGACAAGGAAAAATTCTAGGACACATTGTGTCAAAGAATGGAATCTCTACGGACAAAGAAAAAGTGAAAGTAATTGCAGATCTACCTAGACCAAATAATGTGAAAGAGGTACAAGCATTTATGGGTCATTGTGGTTATTATAGATGATTCATACACATGTATGCAATCATAGCCAAGCCTTTGTAATCTCTTTTGACCCATTTTGAATGGACAAATAAGTGTGAGAATTCATTCAATGAACTAAAACGACGTTTGTGCTCATCACCTATATTGAGAACCCCGGATTGGAGTAAGCCATTCCATGTACATGTGGATGCATCCAATTACGCCATAGGATGTGTGTTAGCACAACCCACGAATGAAGGAAATATAGATCTTCCCATAGCTTACGCAAGTAGACAATTGAATGCAGCAGAAAGAAATTACACCACTACGAAACGAGAAGGATTAGGAATGATCTATACAGTAAAGAAATTCAGGCATTATTTGTTGGCAAACAAGTTCAAGTTCTTTACAGATCATCAAGCCCTATTGTACTTAGTCAATAAACCATGTAATACGGGAAGATTAATACGTTGGTTTCTATTACTCATGGAGTATGACTTTGAAGTAGTAGTCAGGAAAGGAAAGACACATCTCAGAGCTGACTACCTTTCAAGATTAACCTCAGGAGAAGCTCCTAAAGGAATAGTGGATGAGTTACCTGATCCATATTTGTTTAACCTTGAGATAGCACCAGAATGGGCTAAGCCTATAGTCCCTATTCTCACATATGGACCAAGGAATCCTAGGATAAGGATCGAGGAAGGAGAAATTACCAAGTCTCAGAGATATCAAATCATAGCAAGAAGCATATATAAACAGGATAATCAAAAGATTCTTGCTTATTGTGTAGATGAATCAGAACATGCAAATTGGTTGCAATTAGCACATGTAGGTGCATTAAAGCAACATCACTCGAAACATCATACATTGCAGACTCTGCATAGACTAGGAGTATACTGGCCTACAATGGAAGTAGATGCCTACAAATTGTGTAAAGAATGCCATGTTTGTTGTGAAAGACCACCAGTAGAACATGCCACATTATATCATGTGTCTCTCATACCAAAATGGAGCGAACCTCTAGTGACATACTTGAGGACGAAAACATTCCCTCAAGGGATGACTTTAGCGCGACAACACAGTCTAGAGCAGGAAGCTCAAGACTATTCACTTATTGGCGATAATCTATACAAACGAGGAAAATATGGATACCTAAGACAATGTGTTCATGAGAGTGATTATTTGTGCGTACTAGAGACTGGACACCAAGGTGTCGCAGGAGGTCATTTTGGACCCGATAGGATAATCAAAGCCATCCTCTTTGCAGGATTATGGTGGCCCACTCTTCACATGGATGCACATACCTATGTAAAGAGATGTGATGTGTGCCAAAGAACTCAATTTCCTACTCGCAGAGACGAAATGCCATTGAAAACCATGATGGGAGGACGTGCATTTTCTAAGTGGGGTATAGACTTTGTAGGACCCATTAACCCCCCTACAAAAGGTACACATGCTGAATACATTATTGTTGCAACATATTATCTTACCACATGGGTAGAGGAAAAAGCCACAAAAAAGAATGATGCACACACGACTGCAAATTTCTTATTTGAAAATGTCTTTACAAGATATGGATTGCCTATAGAGTTAGTGAGCGATCGAGGAACTCACTTTCTAAACCAAGTCATTGAATAGTTGTTACAAGATTTTATGGTGATTGACAAGAAATCCGCACCATATCATCCTCAGGCCAATGGTCAGGCTGAAAGCACTAACAAGATCCTTTGTAACGTACTGATGAAACTCGTGAACAACAAACGTTCAGATTGGGACAAACAGTTACACCACGCTGTTTGGGCATATCGAGTGGCCTACAAGATCGTACTCAGTGAAACTCCCTTTCAGATGGTTTTTGGTCAGAATGTTGTGCTTCCTTTGGACTTCTTGATACCGACCCTTAAGGTTGCACAAGAACATCAGTGGACCGGCCATGAATTATCAGCAAGAATAATGGACTTGGAACGATTAGGAGAAACCAGGCTGAAAGCAGCAGCAGGAATATATGCAGCAAAGAAGCGACAGAAAGCATATTTTGATGCACATGTGAAAGATAAAGGTTTGATATAAGGAGATTTAGTCCTAGTATATACGCTGAAACAACACGCACGAAAGTTAGAAAAGCGAGGTTATGGACCTATGATCATTAATAGACTCTCTACAAGTGGAGCAATACAGTTAGCCACCTTAGAAGGAGATATAATGCCTAATTACATTAGTGTTTGTAGAGTACCTTATGAACCAACCCACACCTACGCAGATTTGGGTACCCAAACAGTGTATTATAGCTCAACCCTCAAGCCATGTAATATATACCCCTCAGAAATCTCTTCAACCCTCCATACCACCAAATCCGATATCACCTTTTGTCCCTCGGTAGAAACATTCCACCCGCTCATAAACTCTTAGGAAGTGGATACCGAAACGTATCCATAAGTCTTCTCTTAACCCCTTGTCTAACATAATTCCCACCCCGACTAATCTACAACCTTGTAATAACTCATTCATGACTGAACCTTGTACAAATCCACACACTATAACCCAACATCAATCATAATAACACCTCATAGAGAAATGTATGCATCATCTGAAGCATGTAGGTGTCTAGAGACCTGCATTAGTTTGCAAAGATCATTCCATAAACCACATCACCACATTCGGCTACACGGGTTACACATCGGTTATGGAAGGGAATTGCGGTCTCACTTTAATGGGATCATGATTAATTTCCATACTAATGTGTTAATCTTATGTAGCAGATATACTACGCACTCGCATCATACATCATGCAAGCAGAAGGACCATCAGAAGTTGGCCCCAGTGCACCCAAGGCCAATATTGGAGAACTACTAGCGGAGCCCCATCCTATGGTTCAGCCCCCAGAATTCCAAGGATTTCCCGGACCTATGCCGATCGACGATCCTCCTAGGGGATATACTGAGAAGTTTCATCGCAATTCTCACTGGTTTCAAGGGCTAGCAGGACCATTGGCGGATGCCGATTTTATCTTTGAGGCTAATTTGACTTTTGATGACCGTACCTGGGGCAAATATCAGTTTTTCTCAAGAGAGTTCGAAGGACTACAGAACACACAGATGAGAAATAATCAGCAACAAGGATACAGAAATTATCGAGGACAGCGGAATACAAATTATAATACAAATCGCTGGCAGATAGGAACATCATAGGACGGTAATTCTTTGCCACCCCCTCGGTGTCATTTTTGCGGTGAGTTAGGCCACATACGCAGATTTTGTAAAGATGCAGCTGAATATGATCAAAGGAAGAAAGAGCGTCAGAACCCTATGACCAATATGGTATATATTTCACTAGTAGAAACTCAAGCCGTAGTGATTCAAACAAGATCTGGTAAATAGTTACAACCAGTAGCAGAAGTGTTTGTACCTGGCATCCATGAACAACAGAGAATGTATGACAAAGCTAGTCAATGGACCACCAAAGAGCCTATAGTGTTTCCAGATCCCATTCCAGTAACTCAATTTCCGCTGCCAAAGGAAGGATCGCAAGAACAAGATTCTACCCCTGTAACATGCGCATCATCTTCAGAATCGGTGAAAAGTACAATTCAAACAGATCAGGCATGGGAAATTTTATCTAAGGCATCCATTACTGTAGCTCAGTGATGAGTAGCACCTCCTTTAATGTCAATCCGGGAAGACGTGAGGATGGTATGAAGACCTCGAGCAAGTGGCGGCACAAGTGCGTGAGTGAGAAGCACACAAGCATGCACACACATACACACACACGCGCACACACGGCAAGACAAAGAGAGAGAATCAATGGAGTTCTTTAGATTACTTTCAATAGCTCTTACAAGTTCGTTTCAATTACAATCTACCCCCAAAAAATGAGCTCTCTAGCTCCTTTTATAGTTTTTGACTAGCTTTGGCCCTGTCCAGACCTAGTGTCCGGCCTAGTTAAAAATTAGGTTCCAGGGCTTATTTGAGGGCTCAAACGAAGTCTAAAAATTATGAAAATTGGTACGATGGTACTTCTAATACTCCTCAAGCTCGAGGACTCCTCGGCTTGCACAAAATGGAGCCTAATCTACCAAAAACGGGATTTACAATGTTTGTGTAGTGACTAAAATCACTTGAGTTGTACATAATCCATGGGAAAAAATGATCTGGCCTTGTTGCCGTATTGTGCATGACTCCTCTGTTGCTTTGTATGCCAACACTCCCCCCTTCCTAGCGTCTGTCGCCCCTGACAGACCTTTGTTCTCTCGGGTGGTCGATGTAATATTGGATGACATTGGTGGCTAGTTCATGTTCTCCTATCCTTAAGCCTCTTGCTAGATCAGCTTCCAATGCATCCCAATTTATTGCACCAGGGGTCTCTGGTTGCGGGGTGGTGTAGTACTCTGAATACATTGCTTGTTCACAAGCAAACAGTTGGAGCAGATGTGTTGGCTTTGGTGCGAAAATCTCCGAGTGATACTCCCAGAAACCTGATCTGAACATTTCTTCGAAGGTCTGTTTGTAGCAGGCGGGGAGGTATTTGATGCGTGCATGCCAAGCGTAAGCCACACGAATACTGGGGGTGGTGCTCATGTCATACACCAAGTCGTAATTTCCATTGCTAAACCCCGGGAGACGTACCTGTGGTGGGGCTGCATTTCTAAAGGTCTTCAGGACTACTTGCATCATGTCTAAGATTTTAAGCATCATTTGCGCTGCTACATCTTGCATGGGCTTCAAGCGCGGCATCCAGTGGCGAATGGTTCCCATCATATATGCTACTGATGGTGGTCCCTGTGGTGGCGCAATGTACGGGTAGTTCAGCCATTCCTTGCATTGCGCGTTGTTCTATACCTTGATATTGAATGCCTTCCACGACCTGCGGCGGGGGACTGGACCGTAGCATGGATTATACAGGAGGTGCAAAGGCGCATTATTCCATGTGCGTAGCATTTCTGGATATGTCTCTAGAAGTTTCTGCCGCCATGTTGGTTGACAAATTTTGCCTTTTTGCACCTCTGGAGGAAGGTCTTCGGGTTGAAATTGGGTCGCAAAGGTAGGAATCTGACCCGTGACTCTTTGTATTTCTGCATTATAATCAGCCAAGATAATATAATACGGCCTGTATTGGAGTTCAGATGAGAGAATCAGGCGTCTCGATGACAGGTTCTTAAAGTAAGCTGATTGTAACACAGTTTCCTCTATGACCCTCATGGCCTGATTTTGCACTACTGTGCGCTCTTCGTGCGAAGTCCCGATTTCCTCCACTTGACGTAGCCATGGGGGCCGTGGTGCCTCGAATGTGTCCTGTGCTTCTTCTGTTTGTTGGCCTCCTGGGAATGGTTGCGGATCGTATTCTTCGTCAAACGTTTGTTCCACAGGAATTTGCACAACTTCTTCGTCCGTGGGAGCCTCTGGAGGGGAAGATGGTCTCTCATATTGTAGTAGGCGTGTTTGCAATTCTGTGACCTGTTTCTGGAGATCTTTTATGGCCTCTACGTCTGTGAGAAGTGAAGCCGCAGAGGGGGTGGTTGGAGGGGTGGGTGTTGGTCCTTGTTGGTGTTCCTGCTTCAATTGTCCCAGTTCCTGCGATAGTTTATCATGTGCTTCAAGCAGCATGGCATAATCTTCCAATATAATCTTGATATTATCGGGGGTCACTGCTTGAAACTTGGATGGGCTGATGGGTGCCCCCGGTGTGCTCTCAATAGCTGCCTCCAGGTTCTCTTGATTTTGTATTTGCAGGCGTCTATTCTCTTCTTGAGCAGCCACAAGATGGCGTTTGAGTAGTGCCATATTTCGCTGAAGTTTTGAGTTGCGTTCCAGCTGTGTCCGTAGGTGACCTTCTACCACCTGCACCGCTTCCTGATCTACGTTCTGTAATTGTACCTCCAATATGTTATGGGCTTCTTGGAGGGTTTGGAACTGTGTGTGGAGGCGAGCGTTCTCCTCTTCTAGTGCCGCAAGGCGGTGCTGGAGTGTCTCTGAGTGCTCGTGGAGGCGTTCGTTTTGTTGCTGGAGCTGAATGTAATCTGTTCTTAAATTTGATATACAAGCCAACATGGTGTCCAATGCATTTCCTATAGATGAGTGGGTGGTGTTTACCGTGGGAGATGCATGGGAAGGGAATTGGGGAAGGGAGACAGGGAATGATGTGTCTACGGAAGTTGTGTGTGTGGGTGAAATTGGTGGAGGGGGGGAATGGGAGGAGGTGAAACCGTGGGTGGAGGTGCCGTGGGTGGTGAAATGTCCATACCTTCAGGAGTGGGTGTGAGTGTGGGGTCTGCCATATACATTGGGATGGTAGGTGGTGTGTGTGTGGAAGTGGTGAATAGATGCGAAGTGGGGTGGGAAGCTGAAACGACAGGGAATGGTTGAGAGCCTGGTTGAAAAGCCCTAGCAAAGAGGTCATGGAGGGATTGTAGGAATGGAGAGAGGGATGTCGGGGGTTGGGGTCGTAAATTTGAGAAGGGCTGAAAGGGTTGCGTAGTAGCAGGGAAGCCCATGAATGTGGATCTAGGGTCAGGATGACCCATGGCTGAGGGCATTGGGGAGGGTTGCCCTAGGGCAGGCTCTAGGAGGGGTTCGGTGGATTGTGTAAGGATGGGGTTTGCTTCAAAGATCGGGTTATCAGTGGTAGAGAATAGGGTGGCACTAGAGATGGGAGTACGGAAGATGAAGGTGGGGTCAGTGGGTTGAGTAGTCGATGTGGTTTCCACTGTTTCTCTTCTAGGAGGTGATGGTGGGGGAGTGGGTGGTAGTGGTTCGGTGGACTCCTCATGGGTGGCTGGGTGCTGTTGGCTAGCTGTTTGGGAGGTTGTCCTGATAGTTTCAGATGTAGTAGTTGGCTCTTCTGCAACTGTAATGGGAATTTGGATATTCTTACCTGAGCGAGGTCGTGTCTGGAACCTTCGTGGGTCATATTGAACTGGAGGCCTCTGAATGGCAGTGCGCACTGCTTCTACAACTCCATATGTTTCTGCCATCAATAAGAGACCTTCCCTGTACTCTGAGTCAACTCCCGCTTCTTCCAACAACTGAGTCATGAGTACTCTGCTACTCTGTTCAGTTAGTAGTTGTTGCGATCGCACTCTTTCCATAATCTGATACAGCCTTCGGAGTTCTGCTGTATAGGCTGGGGCTTCAGTGGTCTCCTCTTCATACGCACCTTCTTCTTCTGGGTGTCCTTGTTGTTGAATTTGCTGAGCGTCACTCCAATGTACATGTCGACCGTCTGTAGACTTTCTTCTTCTTCGTGAGGATGTGCCCTGCTCCTCTGCCTCTGAATAAAACTCCACATCAGAGAATTGTGTGCTTTGTAGGAATGCCTCAAAGTCCTGGGGGTCCAGTCCTTCAGCATCTCCAGTGGCAGCAAATTCGAATTCAGGTGGAACAGGAGGAGCCGATGGGGTAGCTTGTGTCGTAGTGTCAGATTCAGACCTGGGTATCCTGATGGTAAAGGGAGGTACAGTGGCCTCCCTTAGTGGTGATGCCTCAGGAGTAGTCAGGACTTCCCTTGTCTGGACACAAGGGATCGCACCCCTCATGCGCTTGGATTGATGTGTGGACTGCTTGAGCCTTTTAAACATTTGTAATTGTGCCCAAGTTAAGGCACGTTCAATGGGGACATCATATGCTAGGCATCGGTAAATAATGCGTGTGATTGCACAGCATCCGTTCACCACTAATTTCCTAGAAGCCCGTTTGTTTGCTTCATACAACTGATCTATAATCCATACTGGTAGCTTAATGGGTAACGCACCTGCTTCCGCTAAGTAGAGAGCGAACCAGATCCTCTTGTGTGGTTGTGTGAATCGGTCTTGGCCGGGAAAGGCGAAATGTTGCATGCACATGCGGAGAGGGATGGACACATTTGGGGTGAGTGCTTCCATGTCTTTAAGCTTCAGCAGTTTCCTATCCTTCATGTTAGTGGGAACAAGAGCATCCTTTTCAGAGGGTACATGCGTGCCGTGCATATTCAAAGCGTCGCTTACCAACTCCACAGTAAGTTCAAACCTCTTCAACTCGTTGTTGCCCAGCAAGGAGGGAAGCACAAATAATCCGGGTTTGTCCTTTTCTTCATTAGCCTGTAATGTGGAGACCAAGTAGTAACATCGGAGGAGATCTGGTTTAGGTAGTGGGGCTTCAAAGTATTTTGCCAGCCCTGCTCGTTGCCATATGGTCTGGAGATCCTTGGTGTTCTGTAAAGTCTCGAACTCCTTGGAGAAAAATTGAAATCGAACCCATGATCTGTCATACTCGCACTTAGACTCCCATATATACTTGGCCTCGCCTAATGGACCTGGCATGCCATTGAACCAATGAGAATTGGCATGGACTCTTTCCGTGATCCCTGTGGGTGGATCCGGCACCGGGATTTGCTGAAGGTGCTGCAGCTCCACTGGTCGTTCAGTTGGTGGCACGTCCACAGGTAGACTATCCACATCAATTCCTGCAGTAAGTATCCCTACTTGTGAGCCTGAACCTGTCGCTTCTGCCATTTTACTGCTTGCCTTCTGATTCTGTGAGAATATAGAATCATGTGTTAACATCGTAATGGACAGAATAAATCCGTTGTTGTCCCCGTTACAACATGAACATGAGGTAGATGGTGAGTTAGTGGTTAGTAAGTGCACGAAAACAGTGTGTGTAGTTAATGTTTGTGTATTCCTAGGAGACTAATGCCGTTAGTAAGTGGGGGTGAATTTATGGGGTCGGGGGGTTTATTACAGGTCTTGAGCTGCCAAATGCAGTGGATGGGTTTTTCCTTTGGTTTTGTAGAGGCACTAGAGAACATTATAGGTGTATCAGCTTGAACATGAGGCCTTTTAGGGACCCATTTACAAGTGATTACATGCGTGCTCTTGGTTCTTGGTGTGTTCCTGAGTGTTGAGAACGAGTGAATACGGGCTGTACGCGTAGTTGGGTTATGCTGCATAGGTTGTGGCCTTGGCGTAGCTACTTGTGCCCTCAAGCAAGCCTTAGGCACCCAAATTTGTCTTGATTGTGGGCTAGCCTTCATCGACTTTTTGGGCACCCAAATGGATTTCACTTTAGCAGAAGAATTTCTGACAGACTTCTTAGTGGCGTCACGTTGTTGGTTACTAGTAAGAAGCTTTGCCCGTGTGGTTGTCGTGAGTGCAACCGGGTGTTCGCCTTTCCGCACCCACACTTGGTTTACTTTCTGGGACATTCTGCTGCGCAGGTACTTTTGATCTCGGACATAGGTAGTACTCTGCTTCTTCTGCCTTTGATCCACCTTTGGTTGCTGCCTCCTTCTGGCCTTTGGAAAAGAAGGGAGTTCCATTGCCTCCCTAACTCCTTTTTCGCAAATATCATTCCTCTGCAACACATGGTTTTGAACAAGAACAACATGGTCATCTTCATGTGTACCCCTGGAAGGACCAGGAGTCTGTGCCTTTCCTAGTTCCTTGAGTGCTCCATTGTCTAGTTCTACTGTAACTCGTCTATGATTGACCCAAACCTGGAGAAGTCCACTTCTTAGGTTTAAGTTAATCGCTTGGTCATAGATCCAATCCTGACCCAAGACTAGAGGTTCAGTGAGATCCTCATCTTGACACACCAGTACTTTAACTGTCATTGCCTCATCGTGAATGTAGAGGGGAAGTTCCACCTCGCCCATGCAAGGGGTTTCCACGCCTCCCAATCCTATGAGATATGCTTCCACAGGATTGACAGTTAACTGTAGCTCTTGACAGTAAGACATTCTAACAGCACTAGTGGCTGCACCTGAGTCAATCAAGGCTCTTACGGTTCTTGCACTCTTTCCTTGTCCTATATCTAGGGTTACGAAAGGACGTCGATCAGTTATCCTATGTGAGCTGGTTCCTGCGACTTCACACATTGCCATATGATATCCTTGATCTGCATAGTCATTTGTCCTAGGCTGCTCTCTACCTTGCCTTCGTAATTTCATCCTTCTGATGCGTTCTAAAGCTTCTGCTTGAGCTTCTTCTCTAATTCTCTTTGCTTCCTCTTTGCGTTTCTTAGCAGTGTTGAGTAGGCTCAGCATTTCCTCCGTGAGGGGTTCCTGATACAACTTGACTATGCATCCGCTAATATAGTTAGGGAGAACATCACCCTCTAACGTGGCTAATTGTACTGCTCCACTCGTGGAGATCCTATTGATAATCATAGGTCCGTAGCCTCTCTTTTCTAGCTTCCTCGCGTGTTGTTTCAGTGTATAGACTAAGACTAGATCTCCTGCTTTCAAGCCTTTATCCTTCACATGGGCATCGAAATATGCCTTCTGTCTCTTCTTGGCTGCATATATTCCTGCAGCTGCTCTCAGTCTTGTTTCCCCTAATCGTTCAAGGTCAAAGATCCTAGAGGAGAGCTCATGACCTGTCCATTCGTGCTCTTGTGCTACTCTTAATGTAGGAATCAGGAAGTCCAAGGGTAGCACAGCGTTTTGGCCGAATACCATCTGAAAGGGGTGGCTTGGAGTACCGTTTTGTAGGCAACTCGATATGCCCAAACAGCATGGTGTAGCTGTTTGTCCCAATCAGAGCGTTTAGTGTTCACTAATTTCGTCAGTACATTGCATAAGATCTTATTAGTGCTCTCAGCTTGTCCATTAGCTTGAGGGTGATAGGGGGCAGACTTCTTGTGTATTACCAAGAATTCTTCGAGTAGATTTTCAATCACCTCATTTAAGAAATGAGTGCCTCTATCACTTACAAGCTCTATAGGTAGCCCGTATCTCGTGAATACATTCTCAAACAAGAATTTAGCAGTTGTTTGAGCATCGTTCTTTGTCGTAGCCTTTACCTCTACCCACTTAGTTAGATAGTCTGTTGCAACAATGATGTATTCCGCATGAGAACCCTTAGCTGGGGGATTAATAGGACCTACGAAGTCTATTCCCCACTTAGAGAATGCACGTCCACCCATCATAGGTTTCAGTGGCATCTCATCTTTGCGTATAGGATACTGAGTCCTCTGACAGACATCACACCGGTTCACATAGGTATGTGCATCCATGTGAAGGGTAGGCCACCAGAAGCCCGCAAATAGAATTGCCTTGATCACCCGATCCGGTCCAAAGTGTCCTCCTGCTACACCTTGGTGAGCAGTTTCTAAGATCTTAAGATATTCACTTTCATGGACACACAATCTCAGGTAACCATCTTTACCACGCTTATATAGATTATCACCAATGAGTGAGTAATCCAGGGCTTCTTGTTCTAAACTCCTTTTCCTAGCCAGCGTCATGTCTGGGGGGAATGTGTTTGTCCTCAGGAAGGATACTAATGGTTCACTCCAATCTGGCACAATGGATACTTGATACAGAGTGGCGTGTTCAACTGGTGGTTTTGTGCAACAGATTGGGCATTCCTTGCACAACTTTTGGACATCTGCTTCCATAGTTGGCCAATGCACTCCGAATCTCTTTAGAGTCTGTAAAGTTCGTTGCTTTGAATGGTGTTGCTCTAACGCACCTACATGTGCTAATTGCAACCATTTAGCGTACTCATCCTCTTCTACGCAACAAGCCAAGATCCCTTGATCTGTGTGCTTGTACATGCTTCCTGCCATGATGTGGTACTTTTGGGCTTTTACAACCTCTCTATTCCGTGTGTTTACCACTGGATGGTTAGGCCCGTATGTCAAGACTGGTACCAATGGCTTAGCCCACTGCGGCACCACTTCCAAATTAAACAGGTAAGCATCAGGAAGGTCATCTGATACTCCTTGTGGGGCCTCTCCCGATGTGAGCCTAGAAAGATGATCTGCTCTTAAGTGAGTCCTACCTTTTCTTACCACAACTTCAAAGTCATATTCCATTAGCAAGAGAAACCATCTTACTAATCTTCCTGTATTGCATGGCTTGTTTACGAGATATAACAATGCCTGATGATCAGTAAAAAATTTAAACTTATTCGCAAGCAAATAGTGTCTAAATTTCGTAACTGCATATACCATGCCTAATCCTTCTCGCTCTGTAGTGGTGTAATTCCGTTCAGCCGCATTCAATTGTCTACTGGCATAGGCAATTGGAAGATCCATATTACCTTCACCAGTAGGTTGTGCAAGCACACATCCGATGGCATAATTGGATGCATCCACGTGAACATGGAATGGCTTATTCCAATCTGGTGTGGTCAAGATTGGTGCTGAACATAATCTTCGTTTAAGCTCCTGGAAGGAATTCTCACATTCATCCGTCCACTCAAAGTTTGTCAGAAGTCCGTACATGGGCTTTGCAATGACCGCATACATGTGTATAAATCGTCTGTAATAGCCACAATGCCCCATGAAAGCTTGTACTTCCTTGACATTCTTAGGCCTAGGTAGCTCTGCTATGGCTCTCACTTTCTCTTCGTCGGTAGATATGCCATTCTTTGACACTATATGTCCTAGAATCTTGCCTTGCCTGACCATAAAAACGCACTTTTCTGGGTTCAGGCAGACTTGATATTCTCCACATTTGCCAAAGATTTGTCTGAGTTCAGGGATATGGGTTTGTCTAATGTTGGAATGAGCACAAAGATCATCAACGTAGACTTCTAAACTCTTCCTCAGGAACTCCTTAAACACATGGCACATCAGCCTCTGGAAGGTAGCTGGTGCATTGGTAAGCCCAAATGGCATTACTCTAAAAGCAAAAATGCCCCATTCTGTGGCAAAGGTTGTCTTATGCTGATCCTCTGGAGCTATGGCTACTTGATTGTAGCCCGAAAACCCATCAAGGAAGCTATACACTTCCTTGCCTGCCACTCTTTCTAAGAGATGTTCTGTGATGGGAAGCGGATAGTTATCTCGAATTGTGGCTGCATTAACCTTTTTCAAGTTAATACACACACGCAGCTTGCCATTCTTCTTGGGCACCACTACGATGGGGGATACCCATTCAGTGTGCTCAATTTCATAGATAAATCCAGCTTCAACCAGTCTATCTATCTCTTCTTTGATCTTAGCAGCGTAATTATCGTTATATGTGTAGGGTTTTTGTTTAGAGGGTTTAGCATCTGAGGTCATGGGGATGGTGTGTGAGCATATGTCAGGGTCAACACCTTTCAAATCCTTGTAACTCCAAGCGAATACATCTTTGTATTCTCTTAGCAAGGCAATTAACGCATGCTCTTCTTCCTCTGTTAGGTCATGACCTATGTACGTACATCTCTCCTCTCCTTCTTCTAGGGCCACTACGATTTTCTTGGTAGTTTCTTTGTTATCATAGGCCTCTCCTGATTGTGCCTCTCGTTTAGGCATTCTTATCATGACTCTTCTGTCGTCTATCTCGTACTTCTTGAAATTTTCTGGGACCTCAAACAAAGATCCTACCTCTTCTGGTGAGACTTCTCTCTTCGTTCGTTTCTTTCCTTCTTCCTTTGGAGTCACGTGTGTTGTTAATCTTACATCATTTATAATCTCTCCATGCCTCTGGGGTTGAAATTCTATTTCATGGAAGTATTCTTCATCTGATGCAAATGGTGGGTCCATAATGATAGACTCTAGATCGGAGTCACTTGCATCTTCAAATGCATCAGGGCTAGGTTCGCATTCTTCTAGAATTGCCTCTCCCATGATTGGCTCTATGGAGAAGACTGAAATGTCATAGCCATCCTCATCACAGTGAGGTGTCCATTGTTCTTCATTGATGGCTACGTCCATTGTTGCTAAAATTTCTGCCCAGCCATGGGGTTTAAATTCCTCATCTGGAAAGACTACAGGTGCATAGGCTGGGTCTTGAATGGGTCTATGAGTTTCGTTCGCACCTACCTCTCTGGCTTTCTCTCTCTTCTCTTCTTCTACTGCTACCTTGCACATCCATAAGTGAGTATCTTCATGCATCCATGAGGATCCAGACCCTATGGAATGCACCGATTCTGTATCATCTTTGGCTCTATGGATGGGATTCCATTGGATAGGAGGGACATCTCTATGAGAATAGTCCTTGAGATTGACTTTGGTCGTAACGCCCAAGTGTTGCAAATACAAGGAGTTGGTTCCCCAATCCTGTACCACTTGCAACTGTCGCATAAATGGTCTTCCCAAAATCATCTCATAAGCATGATTTTTGCTGAAGTCACATATAGCAAAACTATGCTCAAACTCGACACCACAAGTGGTGAGAGTTATTCCTTCTAGCAATCCTAGGGGTTTTTCTATGTGACCATCGGCCATTTGCAATTTCATTCTCGTTGGCCTGAGTGCTGGCTTGCCCCAACGCTTCCATAAGGAGGTGGTGGCAATTGCAACTCCTGCACCTGAGTCCAAAATCGCCTTGGTGGTGTACTCCTGGTAGGTAATGGGAAGATAGGTGTTCCCTTCTTCGCCTTCACACATATCTCCTATTTTATCCAAGGGAATTTCTGGTACTGTCCTATGGGATCCTACCCGGGAATGAGGTTTTGCAACTTCAGTTACTCGACTGGCTGCATATTTCCGCGCGTTTGGTCTATCCTCAAGCAGTTCTTCCAAAGTGAGATTGCGTTGTACCTTGGTGTTCGTTACTACCTCCGTGTTCCTTGGTATGACTGAGTCGTCGTTCCTTACCATGACTGTGGGTGCTCTCATACATGTGGACTTTGCTTCCCATGGGCCTGTGAAGTGGGGTAGCTCTTGTATGGAATTAGACTCAAAGTCCAATCTCTCGTGAGACTGAGCACTCTCATGTTCCCCGTAAATAGATGGGATGTCTTGTGGGAATTGGTCGTGTGCATCGTCCACAAGTTCAAAAGGAGGGGCGACCTCGCTTTCGTTATCCCATTTGTCTTCTTGAATTTCTCGTAGGAAGTCTGGTGCAAACCGATTCATAGAAGAAGAAGTGTCTGGCTCCGTAGAATTAGGCGCATAAGCAACCTGGGAAGGAGGACTTATTCTATCGTTGGCTCTCTCCTCGTTCTCATAAGCTTCCTGGGGAGGGTTACTTATTCTATTACTTTTCCGAACAGGCTCATACGCTCCCTGAGAAGGAATGTAGGCCACTTGTGGAGGTACGCAAGCTTTCGAGGGAGGCTCATGTGCCTTTTGGGGGGGAAGATAAGCTTCTTGAGGAGGCACATGGGCTTCCTGAAGAGGCTTGCTTATTTGTTCTCTCGCCCTTTCCTTTCTTTGAGGGGCAGGTTCCTTTTCTGAGTGTGCAATTAGCCTCTCTATTCTTTCTAAGGAGGGGAAGTTGTCTGATTTAGTGGAATTGGCCACATAAACTTCCGATGGGGGATGGTTCATGTTTTTGCTTGCTTTCTCTCCCTCTTGAATTTTTTCTTCCTTGGCAGATCTTGCAATTATCCTCTCTAACTTTTCTAGGAATCCATCCAAGTGTAATTGCGTTTTGGCTGAGCCCGAGTAATTGAAAAGGCGACTGGCTTCAAACATAGTCTGAGCTAATGCGACCATTTTCGCGCACAGTTTGGTTCTTTCTATCTCTAGGTCAGCTCTAGGATAGCACTTGTCATGATCCGTGACGTTTGGCCCTTCTTGGATTCTGGCCTGATATGCTTTAAGCATCATGTCTATGTCTTCAGGAGTGGGATCAGCTAATACTGATCCTGTTTGGGGTGGTGGGTGGGATACGTGGGGTGTCTTAGAGGGTGGAGGGATGGAAGGTGATGGGGATGGTAGCGGTGGGGATGTGTGAGAGTGCGGTTGAGATGTGATCTCCATGATTTTAGCCTTGGTTTCTCGTAGACTTTCCTCAAGTTCACTCATCTTCTTTGCCCATTGCCTTTTCATGCGTTCGCGGCTATCTCTCCAAGCTCTTGTTCTCTTTTTATTTTGGCTCTCAGTATCGCTAGCATCTGGGCTCTTTTCCTGGCCTACCCCTTGGTTTTGCTGCAATGCTTGAGCTCGAGTGACTACCTGTACGGGAGCAGTGGAAGTGACACTTCCTGTTGAATCTACCACTAACCCAATAACATTGATAGGCGTGATTTTTGGCATATTATTGGGGTTCTTTGGGCAATCTCGTAAGAGATGCTCTTTTCCACAATCTTGGCAGAAGCCTTGGATCGTTACTGACTGGGGTTGTGTAGGTGGAGGCAAGGGGCAATCACGAATGAGGTGATCTCCTTGGCATCTGTAGCACGGTCCTCTTGGGAATGGAGGTCTTACTTGCCTAGGTTGAGGCCTAGGGTTGGGGTTTGCATACATGACATTCATGTAATCCGACTCCCAACTTATTTCATTTGGCTCTTCACTATAGTAGGACTCACCATGCTCAAGAGATTGCATGTAGTAGGCTTGGGGGCTATCAACATGTGTGGAATCAAAGCTATGGTCACTCGGGTCACTTTCAGAAAGCAAGGATGTTACAGGGACTATAGCTCTATTCAGGTTTTCTTCTGCAGCAGTATACTTTACCGGAATCACATTAGCTGGGGCTGGGGGTTGTTGTGCTAGCACAGGCTGAGGCCTTTGTTGGTTTTGATATTGAGGTTGGAAATTTTGTTGTGGCCTGCCATATGGTTGTGGAGGGTACTGGTTTTGGTATCTGCCTTGTTGGTAGGGCTGGGGGTAGGGTTGCCTAACTGCCTGCTTGTTATATGGGCAATCTTGCGCAGTGTGATTGGTGTACTTCCGTTCTATGGTGCAATACTGGCTACTAGGATTAATTTGGGGTTGAGCCATAATGGGACAGACGTTAGCCATGTGGTCGCCACCACAAGTATAGCATCTTTTCACAGGGGCAAACCGTGGGATTTGTTTACTAGTTACTCCTAATTTCTGAGCTACTTTCTCTGCGAGTTCCTCAATTGATGTGGATTGCGTGGAAGAGTGACTAGATGCACTATCTGAATCTTTGTAGATTTTTGAAAGCTCTAGTTCTTCCCCTAGGTTATCTTCAATGTCAATGCACATGCGTACACACTCTTCTATAGTCCTAGGGTCCTTCAGATACACATAGGATCTCAATTTCGTACTCAGCAATCCATCAAGGAATAAGGCTACTTGTTTAGCAGATGTGGGTAGCTCCGAAACAGGGCACCTTTCAAGATATTGTCTAAATCTTCTTCCGGCCAATCTGACCGTCTCTTGGGGGGTCTGTTTGAAGCTGTGAATCAATGAGGAGGTATTGTGTCTTATGCCGCTCTTAGAGAACTCTACAATGAAAGCCTCTAGGAGTTGGTCTATGCTCCTGAACTGCCGCTCATCCAATGGCTGAAACCATGTAAGTGCTGTGTTCCTAAGGGTTAGACCGAAGGCATTGTACTGCGTGAACAGATCCTCCACTTGTTCAGCTCTCAAGACTTGCTTGAACTCCGCCACATGATCATAGGGATCTCCTGTGCCGTCAAAGTAATTCTTCATGGACTTAACTAGCTGGGTGGGTCTCAAAGTTCTTGTGTGCTCTCTAGGCCTCGGCAGAGGGAATCCATCTACATTTCTTTGGTTCCTGTGAGCTCTAAGCATCTCAGGTTCTACCCTATTCGTCTCTGTGCTCGCTCTTTCTCTGCCCACTGGGTTGGCAAAACTTACTTCTGGTCTATCTCTACTTCTGTCTCTTTGCATACCATGAGCTTGGGAAGTTCCAGCCCCAGGGTGACCATAGGATACATTTGATCTTGGTTGGGAGAAAATAAATTCACCCTTCCAAGTGTAAGCATGCCTATCATTTTCTGTCACCACAAAGATCCGTTCCAAAGTGTGATCTAAGTAGGTCACTCTACCTGGGCTATCCGGGTCCTTAAACTCATAGATCATGATATTTCCTATATCAGTTGGCTGATTGGATTTATACGTCCAAAAGGCTTCATCAGTGTCTTGATTGAGGAGTAATTCTATGCTCTTGTTGTCTTGGGGAACCCACTCAGGTGTGATAATCCTAGTGAGAACAAACTTGCCTCGGGGTGTTCTAGGTTCCGCGCCCATGTTCCCTTGTTCCAAGTCACCTAAGTTTGCTTCTGAGATTACATTCCCAAATTCATCTGTCCTATCTGGGTGACTGGTGACCACGTATATGGTTCCTTCTTTGTCCAGGTATGCACCATTTTCAAACTTGACAGTTGGGTGCTCTAGTCCAATGGATTGATCAGGATTTTTAATCTGGATCACGGGTCTTCCTAGGCCGTCCTCATAGATGCTAGCACCTAATCGGTTGGTCCTAAGGTACTCCAACTGTGTTTTGTAAGGGCCTTCCACCCTGTACAAGTAAGGCATATCTGAACTTCCCGTAGGTCTGTCCATGCCTTGAGACATCTCTGACTCACTGGTCTCCGAGCTAGGGTAGTGCGAGTGGTGGCTCAACTGCTGGGCCCAGGACCTAGTAGTGTGGTTAACACTAGCCTCTGAAGATCTAAGGCTTTGCCTCTCCCTTGCTAGATGTCGTCCTGATCTAAGGTTCATATGCCTATCTAAGTAGCACAGTTCTTCGCCCAGAGTACAACCTCGTTGCTGGTTACTTTATATTAGTCGCTTGGTTCTTTTTAGTTATTTTATCATGTTTAAGGTCTTGTCTGATATCACGTCGTCAGGAATATTTGAATGTTGTTTCGCACTTACAGTTGATCGTTCCACGTTAAGTTCTTTCCCTTTAAAATTCTCGACAGTACAAGGATTATGCCCTTAGCTTGAACTTGAGTTTTTAGGTGGTCTTCAACTTGATAGTGGCCTATCGTCGCCCTGACTTACTCCTACTTCTAATCGTTCTTAGCCTAAGCTAGGAATTGACAAAGAGGAGTAGAGAGTATTCCAACCTTTCTTGCCGAACCTTGCTCTTTAGTGCTCAAGAAGTTGAATCTCAAGCTTGCGCAAAACCCTTGCTTGGACGCTCTCAATTGCTTCTCAATAGACCTGCATAAGTCTCAAGATTAGCTCCAAGTAGACCTTTCAATTGACAGACAATTTATTTCAGACACTTTTTTAATGACCCTTGTTCCCCCTTTTGTGTTGCTGGAAATTTCTTCTAGAGCTCCCTTGGTGTTTCTACCCTTCTGTGTGTCAACTTCCAAATATCCTATCTGAAAATCAACGCGTTATTCTTATAAAAAACAGTTGAGGGCGTGTAGTATATGCCACGAGCTTTCCGACAAGCCCTAGAGCTCAGAAAATGGATTTCGTATGAAAAAGTTATGACCGTTCAGGGTTTAGGGGGTTAACTAGACAAACAGATACTATCAGGGGTTTTAATGCATTTTCTAAGGCCTTTGTAAGTATATGAGTACTTGAGAGTGCCAATATGCCCAAAATTTAGCCTAAATTCTCAAAAATTTACCCCTTAATTTTTGTCGAAAATGTCTGTCTGTCGCGATAGACGGTGTCTGTCGCGATAGACACAAACTATCGTGGGGGCTGTCTGTCGCGATAGACGGTGTCTGTCGCGATAGACGCTGTCTGTCCCGGATTTTTGTCTGTCGCGATAGACGGTGTCTGTCGCGATAGACGCTGTCTGTCGCGATAGACGGTGTCTATCGTGGAATTTCGGTCTGTCGCGATAGACGGTGTCTGTCGCGATAGACGGTGTCTATCGTGGAATTTCGGTCTGTCGCGATAGACGGTGTCTATCGTGGATTCCTGTCTGTCCCGATAGACGGTGTCTATCGCGGATTTTTGGTCTGTCGCGATAGACGGTGTCTGTCGCGGATTTTCGGTCTGTCGCGATAGACGGTGTCTATCGTGGAATTTCGGTCTGTCGCGATAGACGCTGTCTGTCGCGGATTTTCGGTCTGTCGCGATAGACGGTGTCTGTCGCGATAGACACTGTCTGTCGTGGGTCTCTGTCTGTCGCGATAGACGGTGTCTGTCGCGATAGACAGTGTCTATCGCGATAGACGGTGTCTGTCGCGATAGACTGAAAAAACGCAAATTTTTGAGAAACTTCTAGTGATCTAGAGTGCCCTCAAGGTGTAGGTTACCGTGCTAATCATGCATTCACAAAATTTTAAGATTTTCTGTCTGTCGCGACAGACAGAGATCGTCGTCTCGGGACCTGTGCAGAGCCTGTCGTACCTGCGCACACTGCTGGGGATGCTGATGATGGCAGTACCTGCAAGAATCACAACAACATGCAAAAACAGTGCAAGCAATATCGCTCTCTCGCTCTCTCTCACAAGTGGAATGGAGGAAATGAGGTGGAGATGGTGATATGATCAAAACTGAAAATTTTCGCGATGATGGAGATGGAGGTGGGAGATGGTGATGATGATGGTGAAGAAAGTAAAAGAAAATCAATGAGAGTGAAGAAAATACCTACAACTCCAACGCGTCAACTCTACGTCTTACCATCACACGCTCGTCCTCAAAGCTCCATCCCTGGCAACGGCGCCAAAATTTGGTGTAGCTCAGTGATGAGTAGCACCTCCTTTAATGTCAATCCGGGAAGACGTGAGGATGGTATGAAGACCTCGAGCAAGTGGCGGCACAAGTGCGTGAGTGAGAAGCACACAAGCATGCACACACATACACACACACGCGCACACACGGCAAGACAAAGAGAGAGAATCAATGGAGTTCTTTAGATTACTTTCAATAGCTCTTACAAGTTCGTTTCAATTACAATCTACCCCCAAAAAATGAGCTCTCTAGCTCCTTTTATAGTTTTTGACTAGCTTTGGCCCTGTCCAGACCTAGTGTCCGGCCTAGTTAAAAATTAGGTTCCAGGGCTTATTTGAGGGCTCAAACGAGGTCTAAAAATTATGAAAATTGGTACGATGGTACTTCTAATACTCCTCAAGCTCGAGGACTCCTCGGCTTGCACAAAATGGAGCCTAATCTACCAAAAACGGGATTTACAATGTTTGTGTAGTGACTAAAATCACTTGAGTTGTACATAATCCATGGGAAAAAATGATCTGGCCTTGTTGCCGTATTGTGCATGACTCCTCTGTTGCTTTGTATGCCAACAATTACTCTCCCTCTTGGACAGTTACTTGCACTAGTACCGAGAGTTCGACAGCAAATCCAACAACAGCTTAGTCCTGGATCTTCCTGCATTCCAGCGACAATAACGGTACAATCAGAAACTGATTCTACGGTGGATCATTCGGTCCCCTTGATTATGGTATGGTACCCACAAAATTACTCAAGTACTAATTGATGGTGGGTTTGGTGTAAACATAGCCACTACAGCACTTTGTAAGAAGTTGGGATGGACAAAAATCGAGCCTGTTCAATTTTTCGTAAGAATGGCCGATCAATCCAGAGTTCATCCGGTAGGACTTGTAAGAAATGTTCCGATAACTTTGCAGGGAACAACGTTTAAGATGACTTTTGTAGTCTTAGAACTACCGGAGTCTAGTCTTGATTATAACCTCCTTTTCGGACGACCCTGGTTAAAACAGGATGAGGTTATACAGGATTGGTAAGCACAAGAACTAACATTTAAGGATAATCATCATAAACATGTTGTTAAACCTGATGCCATTTAGCCTTGTGAACTCCATGCTAGGCCATACGTAGCAGATCCAGTCCACATGTTGGATGGTTTATCTGACGATGAAGAAGAAGCATTTTTAAAGAACAATGAAGATCTGATTTCCTTAGGCACTGTAGATCTGCAATCTATTGTAGATAACTGGAGTCGGGCAGCCTGTACAGTGGTGCCTGTGACCAAAGAAGTAAAGACTGAAGATATTGTTGCTATGGAAGAAGCCACTCTACAACATCTTTTACAGTCAGCAGACGATCCAAGCAAACCTCGTCAATTCTATGTTCCCGAAGATCAGTTAATCACCTATAATTTGGGAGATGAAGTAAATCCACGACCTGTCAAGATAAAGGAAGGATTATCTGGAGCATTTCAAGCAGATTTGATACAGCTTATTCGTGAGTTCTTTGATGTTTTTGCATGGGACTATCGTGATATGAAAGGTCTAGATCCTCGAATCTATCAGCATCGGGTCGTGCTCAAACCAAAAGCCAAGCCGATTAAACAACCCAGTTACCGTATGAACCCTAACTATGCAGCACATGTCAAAGCAGAACTTGATCGCCTATTAAAGGTAGGATTCATTGTACCCATTGAGCACGTTGAATGGATCTCCTCGATTGTAATCGTACCAAAGAAAAACAAGCAGCTCCGAATATGTATCGATTACTAGAAATTGACTGCAGCCACCGTACCTAATCCATTTCCTCTTCCATTTCTTGATACAATGCTGGATAAAGTGGTTGGGCATGAAATGTATTCATTTCTTGATGGCTACAGCGGTTATAACTAGGTTCGAATGGCTGAGCAAGATATACTGAAAACAGCGTTTATTATGAATTGGGGTGTTTTTGCTTGTATAGTCATGTGGTTTAGATTGAGCAATGCTCCTAGTACTTTTCAGCAATGTATGCAGGAAATCTTCTCACCCTATCTTACTTCTTTTATGCAAGTACATCTAGATGATTTCTCTTTATTCGGTAAGATGGTTGCACACCTGTGTCATTTACAGTGTTGCTTTGAAAAATGCCGAGAATACCGACTCTGTTTGAACCCCACCAAATCTATCTTTGCAGTTTCTTGTGGTAAACTCCTTGGCCACATTGTATCTGCACAGGGCATACAAGTTGATCCAGACAAAATTGCAGCCGTGTTAGAAGCACATGTGCCTACTACAACGAAAGAAGTCATGAGATTCATGGGTCAAGTCAGGTGGCATGGTCGACATTTACGGTGGCTTACCCATTTGGCAATACCCCTAAATCGTCTAATAACTAGTACTCCTCGACAATTTGATTGGACACCGGAATGTCAAACTGCATTTGATCGTCTAAAAGTTTTATTAACGTAGGTTCCAATTCTACAACCTCCTGATTGGGAACGCCCATTTCATGTTTTTGTAGATGCATCAGATATAGCCATTGGGAGTGTTTTAACGCAACAAATTGATAATTGGTTTCGACCTGTCTATTATGCAAATCGAAGGCTTGCTCCTGCTCAAAAGAATTATTTAGTAACTGAAAGAGAATGTCTTGGTTCAGTGTGTTGATATATTTAGGTAGTGATGTGTGTGAACACTCTAGGACCGCCGGGGCACTTTTTTCCCTCTTTAGGAGGTTTTTTTCCCCCGGCTTGTATATACGCCTATTGCCCTAATGGGCTACTTATCTTTGTACATTCTCTAGTAATACATTCAGTCTTGTGTGTTGTGCTCCAAGCTTCTTCCTCTTCCTTGTGCTGTTCGCGTGCTTCCGCAGACGTCTAACTCCAACAATTGGTATCAGAGCAGGTCGTTGATTCTTCTAGGGCGCCGTCGACACTCCTCCGTTTGCAGTCTCAGATTTGCACTATCGCAGTGCTTGTGCAGGCTATTTCGTCCTTTTGTGCCAAAGGTTTATACCAGTTTCTGTTCGCCAGTTTAAGCGTCTCGAAGTCTGCTACAGGTCTAGCAGAACTCATCTGGGCAGTTCTGTTCAACTTTTTGAGATATAGTCAATTTTCTGCATCAAGGTATTTTAGTCACCGGCCATGGCTGAAAGCAGTGATGTATTCCGTATGTTGGCTGCTGAGGATAAGTTGGATGGTACCAACTACCCATTATGGGCTTATATGATGCGACATGTACTGGTTGCAAAAGGATTGTGGAACATTGTGCAGGGTGTTGAAAGACGTCCTGTTACACCTGTAACGACAGGTACTGCAAATACACGTGTTGGAGCTGATGAAGATGGTGTCAAAGATGATATTCCGCAGATTCCTGTTCGTGCTGCTATTTCTGTTGCACCTACTGTAGAGCAGATTCGTTGGGATGGCAGAGATGCCCAGGCACATGCATTGATAGCTTTGTCTGTCAAACGTGCCATTATTCCTCACATTCGCTCTTGTAGAACAGCAAAGGATGCTTGGGATACACTTACCACTTTGTACCAGGCTAGGAATGAGGCTCGTGTTGCTTACCTCCGAAAACAGTTGGAGAGTGAGCACATGAATGAAGGTGATTTGATGGACAGGCCTTCCTGATTCATATCAGAGTTTTGCCTCTACTCTTCGATTGATGATGAAAGGCAATCCGAATGCCTTGTCATTTGAGGAACTAGTCTCTGTTCCGTTGCAGGAAGATCAGTCCAGGCAGAACAGGTCCATTATGCGTGTTGCAGATCAAGCTTTCCTGGCTAGTCAAAAGGGCAAAGGAAAATGAAGCTCTTCTACTAGTAAGCAGAAATCTGCAAATGCTGCACAATCGAAGAACCAGGATAAAGATGAGAAGAAATCAGAAAAGCAGAAATTGTTCTGCAAGTACTGTAAAGGAAATGATCATATTATAAAGAACTGTCCAAAACTGGCTGCTAAAGAGGCAAAGAAGAAAGAGGCTGGAATGGTTGTTGCAGAGGCCTCTACACCAAAAACAGTATGCAAATCTTGTGCAGGAAGAAGAATGGGCGTTTACTACTGTTTGCAGTTTTGACCCATCTTCTCATGATCAGTGCATGTCTGCAGTAGACTCAGATGTTTGGTACTTTGACAGTGGGGCAACCAAACATATTACCTTGCAGCGCAGTTTCTTCTCTTCACTCGAGCCTGCCCCTACAGGGAATACTATCACATGCGCCAATAACTCCTCTTATCCTGTTATGGGAGTTGGTAAGATGATTCTGACTACTGCTGATGGTAGTTCTTTCACTTTGTCAGATGCTTTATTTGTGCCAGGGATCAAAAAGAACCTGTTATCAGTTTCTGCATTAGCCAAGATTGGCTTGGTTGTGAAATTCGTTGATGACAGGTGTACAGTCCATGATCTCTCAAATGGCAATGTGATTATTGCTTCTGGCATTTTATGTCGTGGGCTGTATAAGCTCATAGACTATGAAAAATCTGTGAATGATTCGGCATGTGTAGTTCATGATTCTCAGGCTATGTCAGATGCAAAGCTTTGGCATGCACGCTTTGGTCATCTAAATTTTCCTAGTTTGTTACGCCTGCAGAAATCTGAAATGGTGTCCTCTTTGCCCAAACTTGAGGCACCTGGAAAACATGTTTGTGAAGGCTGTATTTTGGGCAAAATGCAGCGTTCTTCCTTTCCAAAAGATGGTTCAGTTCGGGCTATGCAGAAATTGCAGCTTGTACATAGTGATGTCTGTGGTCCTATGCAAACACCCTCTTTTGGAAATTACCTTTACTTCGTGACTTTCATTGATGATTTTTCCAGGCATGCATGGGTATATCCACTCAAAGCAAAGTCCGAAGTGTTCATGTGCTTCAAACAGTTTTTGGTTTTGGCTGAAAATCTGTCAGCATGTAAAATGGGCACCCTCCGTTCTGATCGAGGGGGGGAATATATGTCTTCAGATTTTAATGCATTTCTGGCTGAACGTGGGATAAAACACCAGTGTACAGTGCCGTATACACCTCAACAGAATGGAGTTGCTGAACGAAAGAACATGTCACTCATGGAGATGGCGAGGTGCATGGTCAAAAGTCAGGCTTTACCACATAGTTTCTGGCTTGAGGCTGTCATGTGTGCAGCATATGTACTGAACAGGTATCCCACGAAAGCGTTGCAGTCTATCACTCCATATGAGGCTTGGCATGACCGCAAGCCATCTGTTGCTCATCTGCGTGTTTTTGGTTGTTTGGCATATGCATTAGTGCCTGAACAACATCGTAGAAAATTGGATGATAAGGCAGTAAAATGTATTTTTGTTGGGTACAGTTCTGAAAGTAAAGGCTATCGTCTGTATCATCCACAGACTAAACGCATTCTGGTTAGCCGTGATGTTGTCTTTGTGGAAGATGCTATTCAGCCATTGCTTTCATGTACTAAGGAGACATCTGTTAGCTCCAAAGACATGTATGATACTTTGATGCCTCTTTTTACAGGTGGACAGGCTAGCGCTGGTCCTAATGAGGCAACTTCTCAGCCTTTGCAGGTTTCATATGATGATGCAGATCATGCCATTTCTGATGCAGATTTACATGATGCACTTGTTGATGAGAGAGCTGATATTGAACAGGCAAAAACTATGCCAAAATGGCTGGTGCAGACTTTGCGTGACAGCAAATTAGATGCACCTTTGTCATATCGTACTCGTTCAGGCTCTCATAGTACCTCCTTTGCATCAGATTGCTATGCTATGGCTGCATCTAGTCTCTGTGATGAGAATGAGCCTGTTTCTTTTGATGAAGCACAAAATTCAGAAAATTGGATGGCTGCTATGCAATCTGAATATGATGCTATAATGAAGAATGGTACATGGTCTTTATGTGACTTGCCTCCTGGCAAGAAGGCCATTGGCACTAAGTGGGTATACAAGCTGAAGCGTAAACCTGATGGTACAGTTGACAGGTATAAGGCTAGGCTTGTTGCAAAGGGTTATGCGCAGGAAAGAGGCATTGATTTTGATGAGACCTTTGCACCTACATGCCGTATGACTACTGTTCGGAGCATTTGTGCACTTGCAGCCCATCATGGTTGGAATGTACATCAGTTGGACATTAAAACAGCATTTCTGAATGGTGACTTGCATGAAGAAGTGTATGTTTTTCAGCCCCGTGGCTTTGTGCAGAAAGGGCATGAAAACCAGGTGTGCAGGTTAAAGAAGGCGTTATATGGTTTAAAGCAAGCACCACGTGCTTGGTATGAGAAAATACATGCCTATCTGATTGCACATGGTTTTGAGAACAGTCCAACTGAAAGCACCTTATATGTTAAGCGTGCTAATGATGTGCTTTTGATCATTGTTGTCTATGTAGACGACATGCTGCTCACTGGTCCTCTTGAGAAGCATATTGCTGATTTCAAGGCTGATTTGCATGCCTCATTTGAGATGTCTGATTTGGGGCATTTGCATCACTATTTGGGCATTCAGTTTATGCAAGTTGATGGTGGAATGGCTTTGTGTCAAACGAAATATATTGACACATTATTGCAACGTTTTGGCCTTGAAGACTGTAAGCCTATTGCCACTCCTATGGAGACAGGTTTACGATTGAGTCTTCATGATGCTGGAGATGCATTTGATGTTGTTCTCTATCAGCAGGCTATTGGATGCTTGATTTACTTATGCATTACTCGGCCAGATATTCAGTTTGCTGTCTCACAGATGAGTAGGTTTATGCATTGCCCAGGAGTCACGCATTGGAAAGCGGTTAAGCGCATCTTTCGCTACTTGAGTGGTACTCGGCTACTTGGGTTGTTTTATCCCAAGAGGGGATCACTACCGCCAGATTTGCATGCTTTTTCTGACTCAGATTGGGCTGGTTGCTATGACACTCGTGTGTCCACCAGTGGTTTTTGCTTCATGCTTGGTAGCTCATGTATATCTTGGTTGAGCAAGAAGCAGCCTACTGTGGCCACTTCCAGTTGTGAGGCTGAGTATAGGGCAGCTTTCACAGCGACTGTTGAGTGTGTGTGGCTCAGACGCCTTATGGCTGATTTGGGTGTTGGCTAGTCTTCTGCCACCACCATCTTCACTGACAGTCAGAGCGCATTGGCAGTTGCGAGGAACCCTGTGTTCCATGCTCGCACTAAGCACATTGAGGTGCATTATCACTATGTCAGGGAGAGGTTCTCTGCTGGGGAGATCAGCTTGGCATATGTGCCCACGCAGGAGAACATTGCAGACCTTTTCACGAAGGCTCTGCCTAGGGAGAAGTTTGAAGCTTTTCGCAAAGCTTTCGGCTTACTTCCTTTTGTGGAGTGATTTCCACATAGCTCGACACTTCCTTATACATGAGTGCCAGCTCCTTGTTCATCGCATCACTCCCAGGGGGGATTTGTTGATATATTTAGGTAGTGATGTGTGTGAATACTCTAGGACCGCCGGGGCACTTTTTTCCCTCTTTAGGAGGTTTTTTTCCCCGGCTTGTATATACGCCTATTGCCCTAATGGGCTACTTATCTTTGTACATTCTCTAGTAATACATTCAGTCTTGTGTGCTGTGCTCCAAGCTTCTTCCTCTTCCTTGTGCTGTTCACGTGCTTCCGCAGACGTCTAACTCCAACACAGTGTATTCTGTAAAGAAATTCCGACATTATTTACTAGGCCAAAAATTCGTCTTTCATGTAGATCATGCTGCTCTGGTATATCTGGTTTGGCAGCAGCATTTAGGTGGCCACTTGGCACGTTGGGTTTTATTGTTACAAGAATTTGATTATGACGTAATTCATCGACCTGAGACTGCACATGCATTAGCAGATTTTCTCTCTCGGTTAGATTCCGGTGAAGCTCCGGTCGGTGTTGATGACACCACACCAGCTATTTATGTTACTGAAATGACTAATGATGAATCTGCACAATCTCTTGTGACACCTACTTACTATGATCAGTTATTAACCTTCCTTACTGATGGATGTCTTCCTCCTTAAACTTCCTCTGCAATGCGCCAAAAAATTGCAGTTTATAGTCAGAGATTCCGGTTGATTGCCAGAGAATTGTATTATATGGATAACACTGGGGTTTTACTTCGTTGTATTCCTCCACATGAAGTAAACTCAGTAATCGCTCATGCACATTCCATACCCTCCGGTGGACATTTTTCAGCAGATTTAACGCACCAAAAAATTCTGCAAAGTGGGCTCTCGTGGCCCACTATGTACAGAGATGTATCTCAATTTGTGCAGCAATGTGACAATTGTCAGTGATCTGGACAGCCTTTACAACGCCATTTCTTTCCTCTGCAGCCTGTCTTACCTTTAGAACCTTTTCAGAAATGGGGTCTTGACTTTATTGGACCAATAACACCTCCAACAATCCTTAGCGACAATAGATATATTATGACATGCACAGATTATGCTACCAAATGGGCAGAAGCTTGGGCTTTACGGTCCGCCATAGCTGTTTCGATGGCAAAATGTCTAATGAAGGATGTATTCCCACGTTATGGATTACCTTTGGAACTTGTCACAGATCAAGGGACCCACTTTATCAACAGTTTAATGCGAGTGCTCACACACACTTTTCAGATTCTGCATAAATTTAGTTCACCGTATTATCCTCGTGCTAATGGCCTAGCTGAAAGTACAAACAAAATGTTGTTGACTATGCTTCGAAAATTGATTGTGGAATCACCAGAAAGATGGAATCAGTTACTACCTACACTATTATGGGCATACCTGACTACATACAAGGCCGCAACCCGACTAACTCCTTTCAAACTTGCATATGGAATGGAGGCAATTGCACCAATGGAACTTGTAGTACCAAGCTTACGCGTGGCCATCTCTCAAAAATTGTTACCTGAAGAGTCTTTACCATTTCGGTTGGACACACTCAGAGAATTAGATGAGCATCGCTGGGAAAGTTTTCTGACTCTTCAAGAACTGCAGTTGCGGCAAGCTCGTACACATGATCGGTATCTTAAAACTCCAGTTTTTACGGTAGGACAACTTGTGCTGTTTTATAATGCAAAATCAAATCGTTCTGATGGAAAATTCAAATTACGATGGTTTGGTCCTTACCGGATTACTGAACAAGTGGGCCTAGCTACTTTTTGGTTGACTACTTTGACTAGAATTCCTCTTTCGAAAGTGATAAATGGTTCAAAGTTGCGGCCGTATCATCAAGCGCCTGATTCGCACTAAAGTGTTCTACAGTTGCCCGCGTATTTTTTTCTTTTTTTTCTCTTTTCTTTTCTTTTCTTTTCTAGTTTTGCGTGATTAATAAAATAAGTCTGTAAATATCCTCGTTTTAATACCTAATTATGATCAACAGCTGCCTTGCATTATCGTTCTGCTCATGCATGCACACCCTAGTTATGAAGGTTATCATCTCAACATCGCGCGATGATTAATAATTTTGATCGCCTCACACTGCCAAGTATCTACTTAATCTCTTTTGTTTCGCTGTTAAACGCTATTGTGTCTGTGTAATCTGTGTGCTTTGTGTTTCTTGTATTCACTGTGTCTTTGTGCTACGTTGTGTGCGCATCATGGAAGCCCTGACAAACTTTGCTACCTTCCGTGACGGACTCCCTGCGGATGTGGGTGAATTCTTGCACGTCTGTGGGTTGTCTAATTTCACTGAATTGCCTTGGAATTCAATGGAATGTCACCCATTTTATGCCCAAATCATTGCTGCCATCGCTGCCACACCTGCTACGGAGCAGAGTTGGCCAATTACCTCTTTACCATCTCGTACTGTAATCACAATGCAATCATTTGCTAATGCTTTTCGACTCTCTCCGGAAGGTCAAGAGAATGGCCCAAATCTGCCAATTGATACCATGATTCAATTGTTCCCTAGGTACTCTTCAAATGAGTATGCTATACTATGTCATCCTGAGCCTGAAAGAACAGCCTTGCAATTTTTAGTAGCAATACTAAATTTGCAGAAACGAACATATGGGATATCTCGCCCATTCTATTTGGTAATTGATATGGCTGCTCGCGAGCCTATCAATTTCCCTTCCTATTTTTTCCGGCGCATTCACCGCGAATGCGTTTCGGTTATTAAACAGGTTAACAAAGGAGATTTGCCACGATCACGTCTCTCGCACATGATCACTTTCCTGTTTTCGACCATCTTAGTAGCGCAACCACCACCCAGAGGTCCAGTTTTATATCATGAAGAATCTGCTCAGATACTGGAAGACGACAAAGAAGATGATGAAGAAATCTTCCAGCTCCTACGCCGAAAACGCATTAGGATTAGTTCATCTGACAGTCAGGTGCAAGGCTCTACCGCAGGTGATAAAGCAGACAACAATGAAGAAGAAGGGCATGAAGAAGAGACTTTCCACGACACAGCTACATCAATGCACCATGATTCGTCCGCCCGGTCATCTCCAATCAAGCAACAAGAGCAAAGTGTGACCAATTCTGATGACAAATCTTCTAAGGAACAATCTCAGGAGCAGTCCAAACAAGAGGTACAAGAAGATACACAACTTATTCTTGCAGAATTTTTACAGGAATTGATTACTGTAGTAGAATCTGCAAAGGCCCAACCTGATGTAACTACGCAACAACTTACCGAAGCAGCTAACACTCTGAAACCCACTCCTCCACCCGTGCCTCCACTCAAACCCGTTGTTCCCATTCCACCGAGTGTACCTGACGCACCCGATTCATCGTCCTCTTCACCGAACTATTCTCCACCCAATTCCCATCAACTCCTCACTACTTCTTCATCTCAACCACGTCCTTCTCTTCTGTTTCCTTCGCTACCTGTATTTAATGAGCTCGCATCCATGGCTCAGTTGTTCATCCAACTATCGCAGCAACTACCAGCACAGATGAAAGAAGTAACTGATAATCTCAAAGAAGAATTTCAACATAAAGTCGATGTTCTGGAGGCAGATATTAGTCCACTCTAGGAAGAAATAGATGGAGTAACAGCAGAAAATCAAGCTTTACACGAACAGATTAAAAACTTACAAGCTCGCCTTGCCGAACAAAAAACAGTAATCAATCAAAGAGATGATGCCTTGGCCGAAATCAGAATAAAGGATGAATTATTATGTGCTACTGATGCAGAAATTCTACAGTTATGGCAATGAGTTACGGATAAAGAGGATGCCTGCATAGCACTGGGCAATTTGTTTGAAGAGACAAGAGTACAATTGGATGAAGCAGTACAAAAAGGACAGGAAATGAAAACTTTACTAAAGCAAACCAATAGACAGCTAGAGTTTGCAAATTCAAACCTATTTGAATCAAATGTTGCTCTTAAAAGCCAGATGATGTTAGTCGCTCAACTACAAAAGGAGATACTAGGGATAAGAAGAGAAAGAGATGTCTATTATAGGACCATTCAATTTCAGAATCAAGAGTTGGACAGAAGAGAGAATCAACTTGGTGCTCAAGCAGAAAGACTCTCTAGAGTTGATAAACAGATCGCAGACATGAAAGTCAACTGGGATGCAGCTCTATCAAACGACTTTTATCTGCAGGAAGCTTTTCTGCAGACACAAGCACAAATTTTGATAAGCAAGGTAATTGCAACCAGTTCAGTAAGAACTGATGCTCAGCTAGTAGAACCCGAAGTCCTGAAACAGATGTTAGATTCATTAAAAAAGAAAATTGCCCGAACGTTTAAATTAGCTAGAGCAATGTATCTAGAAGGTATAATAGATGAACCGTAATATTTTGTATACCTGCGGGTTCAAGTCCACCGTGCGTGCCAATGTAAGCCGTCGGATTGGCAATTGTAAACCTTTTTCCTTTTCATATTCCGCACGAAACTGAGAAGTCGCTGCGAAGAGATGTAACTTTTCTATAAAGTAATGAAAAGACACTTTCGGTGATGACCAGAAGAGTTGCCAGACTGTCTGTCTGGGCGAGACGTTCTGTGGAGTTCCCATAGTGTGTGTTTAAGAATTCTGCGTACTGTTGTGTCTTTCTGTTTTTTTTTATTATTTGCACCTGTACATTAAAGATTGGGTTGTTGTAATGTTACATTAAGTGAAGTATTGAATCGCTGTTCTGTAAGTTGTTTACTATAAGTCTGTGTTACGGTAATGTTTATCCTTGCGTTGTGTACTGAAATGTATTGATTGGAATACGAATAGTAATTTCGTAAAGGAATGAGCCAGAGTTTTCTGTTAGAAAGTTGGATTAGCAGAGTTGTTTGAATGGAAGGTCATGTGAGTGAGTCGATTCGGGAAAATCAAGTATAGGGCCTCTGATTATTTAGACCCCTTCCACTCCCAAGAACCCGAATAGAGTTTAAACGCATTCTGACGGCAAACGCGCGTTTAACCAGACTTAACGCATGTTTGGGCAAGAGTAGGCTTTACAGAGTATTTCAGCGACCCTTTGCCTAAACCTGACTTCCACAGATGTTACTGTTTAGTCACAACATTGATGGCTTCGGAGAACAAAGATTTGCCAGGCACCTTCATTTTGCCATCCTTAGTGAAGGATCCACCATATAAAAGATTTTATCTTTCTAAAGATTTGATTAGAGCTGCCATTAAGATTCATGGAACGCATACTCCCACAGAACGTGAAAGGTTAATCCCAGAGCCAATGAAACGTGGGGATATTACTAAGTGGGAAGGTATTTCAGCAATCACACGTGAGCTATCTAAACCATTGAGGATATGCATGCAGCATTTTGCTTTCCCCGCTCAGGACAGATTCACAATGCCTCACAAGCGCATATGGTTTGGCTTATATTTAGCATGCACTAGACCTCAGACAGTTGATCTAGCAAGCTGGATCATTGATCAGCTCTACTTAGCCCAACATAGATGGGAAAGAAAGAAGGTCATCAATGGATGCTGCGCGCTGACTAGAATTGTATATATGTGCTTAGCATATGACTTGCCGATCGAACATGCATTGACAAGCGAGGAGCTGAAAGCGTTTAAAGGAACCACAAAGAAAGCTAGGAAGGCTAGCAAAGGAACAGCAGGAAAGCGAATGAGAGGAACCATCCCCTGCCTTCAGGTGCCAGAATCACCCTCACCACAACCCTCTCCAGAGCAGTCTCCGACAGAGGCCACTCCAATAGTACAACCTATTCGCATACGGTTATCAAGACCAGTTGAAACGGAGGGCACTACCAGCACAGTCGCTCCTCAAGTAGCCATTGTCCCAAGACCTACCACCACTACAGCAAAAGTTCCCACCACTATTGGTGCGGAAGCTTTTTCTTTTTCGATACCCAACCTCAAAGCGGAACCCATAGATACAACATTTGATTTCGAAATGCAAGATGCTTTCTCCAATGAATTTCAGTTTTCAGAAGGCCATATCTTCTCTCAAGAATATGAAAGGCCCAGCTACCCTACCACACCGCGAGATCAACCACAAGGACAAGTAGTGTCTAGTTCCGAGGAAGAAAGAACAGAAACCAATGAAGATGAAGGCGATGATGAAGCCAGTCAGGGAACTCATGAATCCCAAGAACATGTGCAAACAGATGAACAAGGACAACAAACCGACACCCAAGGTGACACGAGCACACATGAAGAAGAAACATTCGAAGTAGCAGCTTATACGCTAGCCATCAAAAAATTGTATCGAACCATGGAGAAAGTTTGGGCATGTAAGAAATTGACTGAGGAAGAAAGCCAAGCACTTATAGAACAGGAACTTGTGTCAGGTGGTTTCGAAGAAGTTTACATCAGAGGCTTCCAAGAACTTGTCAAATCAGTGGGATCCACAGAAGCCTTACGATATTTGCAGACTTACCCACGATCACACCACTATTCACGGTTACCACACTTGATACCACGTCCAATGACATGGATATCTCACCACCCACTACACCACCACTTACTTCATTCATGGCACAACCATACATAGGCACACCACAATTTTCCACAATAACCACAGCATCAACTTTCCCAACCCCATTCCCCATTCCTTTTGCATCTACACCAACTGCATCTTCACTTAGCACACCATTAATATTATCACCCACTGTAGATAACGCATTTTGACAGATGCTCACCTGTATGACTCAAGTAAGAGATGAGTTCACATCTCTTGGAACTAATTATCAGCAGCTGCAAAGGACAACCAATGACTTACAGTCGTAGCTTAATTCATTGTCGATCGAGAATGCCTCACTGAATACTCGCTACCAAGAACTACGAGAGGCATATCATAAATTGGAAGTAGAAAGTGAAGAAAAGACGAAAGAAGCTGTCACCGATCTCGATAATTTGTTAAGGACATAGAAGATTCGTAACGCGACTCTTACTAGGAACATGGGCTTACTCAGAAGACACTTGGCAGTAGCAAAAGAAGAAAACCAGCGCTTACAAGAACAGAACAGAGAAAATTTAGAAGCCGCCCTTGATCAACCTGACCAACCATTAAGCCCTAGTTGCTTCAAGGCCGTGCCCTCAAAATCAATGAAAATGTTGTTAGAAGATCATGTCAGATTGTTAGATGACTACAACAGCATGAACGAGGAGTTTCAGAAGCTCAAGGAGGAAGACAAGACATTGCAACTAAGAGCACCAATACCACAAGGACTACCACCCCCTGCGGATCCATCCCCTGACATTCTAGAGGAACTCAACGCATTACGGGCCCAGGTATCTACTCTTCAATCACAGATAGAAGTATATGAAGCACCACCCAGACGAGACTCCCCACCGGACCTACCAGCAGAGGAAGAAACAATGACTATTCCGGTGGAGGAAACTTTTGAAGAAGTGTATGAACCACAACCCATCCTAGGCGGATGTGTCATGGCTGAAGGCCAGACCACTTTCGAACTTCCAACTCCCACATGGATGAAGACAATTGAGGAACTCGGAACAACCCACTCAACACGGGTAGAAGTGCAGCTTCACGCCATGGCAATGATTGAGGAAAGAATTTTACAGTCGCCATACTTTGCTCATTTGGCCCCGCGTAGATACATATCAGGGCATGAGCTACAGTATAAGCCATATTTTATGTTAATGGCGGAATATCAGTTGGCCATAGAGAAAGAAACAGGCAAGAAACCGTCTCACGCGACACAATTGGAGCCAGAAGATTTGCCACTGGATGCACAACAAGGAGAGATCTATCAACCAGAATGGCGCAAGGATCTCTTACAGAATTATCCAGAGATGATGAGTACATGGGCTAAGGCACCACTACACTTAAAATATAACCCATGCTGGGGACCAGTGCCACATCGCCGTTCCTAGAATGCATTTGCCATTAAAAAACAAAATAACAAGCAATGCCAAGATTGGCTAAACTACCCATACTTCAGGCCACCTACAATCGGATACATGATGGCCTGGCTCCCTTGCTTGAAACATATGGACGATATAGCAGCGCATATGACTGTCAAAATCTTTGACATGTGCAAATGGTTTTCAAAGTCTTCCGTCGTGTTAAGGAACCTCATGTAAACACCCCGGGCTTTGAGCATGGCAATCTAGATCTTGCATATGATATGAGTACAATGACATCGCTATGGGTGTGTTATGCCTAGCATTGCAGAATTAAATACCTACCGGCGTGCTACAAGCAAACCTTCGAAGAAATGTTCACAACCGGTTTTTGGGAATACCATTCTGAAGTGTTCATCAGTAGGCCCACACATTTGCTTCATTTATTCGCCTGTGAACAGATCGTTTATTCCACACATTATCGACTCCCACCACCTGATGAACCGCAACCAATTGATTGGGAGAAACTCGAGGTAGATTTGGCCCGAGGCATTCGAATATCAGAACACACCCTCGCTCAGGAACTACTACATAACTACATCCGACAGACCGCATAACAAGGTTATGTCGCAGACGACAGAAGTGAGAGGGTGGGGGGTGTTGGCAGTAGCCAGAGGCATAGAAGATGCGGAAGCATGTAAGGATAGAGCAAGGAGTCAGTCGAATCAATTTTTCAAAGATTATGTTTTATAAATATTCTTCAAAAACCTCCAACAGTGATTTTCATCACTATTGTAACATATGTAACATAGAAAAGCCCTTTTTGTAATCCATAGCTCCATTTTGTGCAAGCCGAGGAGTCCTCAAGCTTGAGGAGCTCAGGTAGAAGGAGCGTATCAATTTTGGTTATTTTTAGACACCGTTTACCCCTTCAAATAGCATCTAGGACCTATTTTTTAACTATGTCGGTCACTAGATGTGAAACCGGTCAAAACTAGTCTAGAATCTATAAAAAGAGCTAGAGAGCTCATTTTTGAGGTTAGCTTGTTTGAGTAGAGAAGAGCTTAGAGCTATATTGAGCTTGTAAGAGTGTTCTTGAGCAATAGAGTTGATTTCTCACCTTCCATTGTGTCTTGCTTGTCTCTTCGTAGTGTGTGTGTATGTGTGTGTGCATCTTTATGCTTCTCACCTTCACTCTCACTTCATCTCACATTCACGATCTTCATATCACTCCTATCTCTTCCGTGGATTGACATTAAGGAGGTGGAGCTTCTTAACGTGGTTCTCACCATTGTGCTAGAGCAACAACGTATGACTCTCTCAAATTTATCTCTCTCTGCTGGCAAAAGGAAGTCATCATCTCTACCAATTTTCACCTGTTTGATCGTCTCATCTGTGAATGTATGTCCTTATGTTTTTCTTATCCCGAAGAGTTGGATCATTTTTCACATCAATAATTTTTTCATTACTTCCTTGAGGTAATGGTTGAGCTATGGGTTTGATTTTTTTGTCTAGAGTTTTGTACTTTGTTTCAACTAAGGCATCATGTGTTTGGTTAAATTTTGAGCACTTGGCAACATTGAGAGCATACTCTTGGATTAGAGCATACTCATCAAGGGAAGAAAGAAGAATAATATGGGAATTAGAATTTTGTTGAAGACATAACTCTAACTCCTCAAGAGTAGAGAAACAATGAGATGTTTCAATCACATGCTCAACGTTCTCATCATGTTCCATGATTTTGTTGTTTTTATAATTTTTTTGGGTTTTTTGGATAAAAGACTTGGACAATTGACTCTTATGAAGAAAATCTAATCTAGAATGTGGAAAACACAGTGACAAACTATTGTACATGTTGGTTGGATGTGAGATGTCAAACCAATATCCACTGTTGTCATACTCAACAATGGATTCTATCCGAAATTTTGATCATATGTATCTTCAAACATGAATCGAGGTGCACAATCACTACAAGCACGCTCATGACCTTGAGTAGCAATAAGTTTCTTTCTAATTGACAATCTGTTGAGCCCATAAAAGTCATGTCGGTCAAAGTCAACTACAGTCAAAGTCAAACAATCAAAGTCAACTAGTCAAAGTCAACTAGTCAAAGTCAACAAGATCAAGGCCAAAGTCAATAGGTGCAAAGTCAAAGTGCTAAAATGCAGGTGTCAAAATGCACAGGTAGTGCATAATTAATTGTCCACAAAGGGTAAATTGGAGAAAGTGAGTTGCAGGTTGCAGAGGTATTTTCTCCAATTTCCCTAAGGTTCAAAGTGTGTTTTAAAGTGTTTTGGAAGGTTCAGGTGAAGCCGCCCTTAGGTGCAAAAGTGAAGACTTAAAAGGAAATGTGAAGGTATGTGAAGCGGCAACGTACGCACAGGTGAAAGTATGGCCCCCCATTAAAATTTTGGGTTTTAGTCTAAAGTCACTACAGGACGAAACAGTGAGTCGTTGGCTGCCACTTGGGAAGACAATCTTGGGACATCAAAGTGAGCACCAAGATACCATTGCAGTTAGGAGCGTACGTGATCGACACACTCGAATCAAGGCAAGTTCTATTCTTGGACCAATCTTAAAGTAAGCAGGAGAAGCATAGTCTAAGGGAAGCAAGAGAGAGAAGTGCAAGAGTCACTAGAGTGCGACACAGAGAAGTGGAAGTGCAAGGTGCATGGAGAGTGACTAAGGATTTGTGCAGAGAGTGCCAAGATATACTCCCCCAAGGATCTCAAGGTCTCATTGCAGTGTGCGCGTGCCAACAGAAGGTATTTTGTTGTCAGGATCTTGCTCACGCTCAAACAGAGGTTACGAATGCAGAGAAACACACAGAGAATAGACGCAAAAAGAGACGAGACACAACGCAGTATTGGGTGCAATCTCCCCCCATGCACTCTGTTTCGACAGTCCACAGAGTGCATGTATTTATAGGACTTTTGATTACGTCGAAAATAGTGGTTACATGAGGGCGGCTTCGAAAAGCAGGCGTGAAACTAAAAGTTGGTAACTTTTACAGAAAGCCATTACTTTGAATAATAGAAACTGCGGTCTACAACGACCCTTATTCTAACCATTACTTTTCTAACAGTAGAACCTTCTACGCAGGTTTATTTACAAGCTAAATAATAATTATTCGGATTATTGATGTCCGCCCTTTCACGCCTTGCACGCTCCTCACGAACCTTCAGCTTCTATATCAGAAATATCAAAAACATATTAATACATTAATAATTTAACATTTTGCTTTAACAATGCCTTGTTCAATAATATACAACATGCCTCTCAGTTGACAAGCAACTGACCTCAGTTGATAAAATAATTCAACACTCTAACAATTATAATGCAGTGTTCAACATATTCCATATTACTGTTACAATCCAACAATGCATTGGCCAACATATTTCATGTTACAATCCAACAATGCATTGGCTATTCGATATTTCAATCCAACAATGCATTGGCTAACATATTCCATGTTACAGTTCAACAATGCATTGGCTATTCCATATTTCAACCCAACAATGCATTGGCCAACATATTTCATGTTACAATCCAACAATGCATTGCTCAACATTTTCCATAAGGTATAACATGCCCCTCAGTTGAACAAGCAACTGACCTCAGGTGATAAAAGAATAAACATGGATGGCCAGTCACATGTTTCATCACTAAATAAAAAATAGGCAGGTGCCATGTAAAAGTACATGCATGGAAATGTTCATGGAGTTGTTACATTAATGTGTTTGTGTATGATATGCAGAAATTAAGTGGTCATAATGAGGTGTTAATTGTGTTTTATGTATCCATTGATATTCCTCAATAGAATGATTTTTGTACTTAACTGCACTCCCAAACTGTTGTTGTAGCATCATTTGTAGGTTTGGATGCCCACTTGAAATTTGTACAGATCAAGGTACCCATTTTGTCAATAAGGTCCTGCACGAAATTTTCAACAGGTATAGAATTCTACATAGGACCTCTTGTGCTTACTATCCAAGAGCCAATGGACAGGCTGAATCGACAAATAAGGTTTTAATCTCAATGTTAAGAAAGGAGTGTATGTTACAGCCCACTTCCTGGGGCATTGCTTATCAAGGTACCCTATGGGCATACAGGTTAGCCTACAAAGAGGCCACATGATATTCTCCATTCCAACTAGTTTATGGCATATTTCCCATTGAGCCCTTTGAATTTTTACATGGATCACCTAAGATAGCATTCATGCAGGGCAAGAAGGATTGTGATGTCTCTCAGAGGCTCGGAGCACTACATAAAGTGGAGGAGATTCGTCTACTAGCAACAAAACAATTGATAGAGACTCAGATGAAGAGGAAGGAGGCACATGATCGACATCTGTGGAACAACAACATTGAAGCAGGCATGTTAGTTCTTCTCCATATACCTCATCTTCATACACAACTGAGAGGAAAATGGCTTCCACATTGGGAAGGACCTTACAGAGTCAAAACAATGCTAAATTGGGGTGTTGTGGAGTTAGAGACGCTAAAAGGAGAGGCCTTGCCACTGATCAACATATCCAGACTCAAGGCCTATCATCAACACACTTGAAGAAGTATGGATCACCTGGAACTGCAAAATCTGTCCAGGTTGTACATAGCTTTCTCATCTCATTTTGCTCAGTTTTAGTAGTTTTCTTTAGCAATTTCATTCTTGTTCCTGGTGTTTTTAGCAAACCTAGAAGGCATGTCATAACCTCTGCAAACGAAAAACTTTTGGGTATTTTTTGGAAATTTTTCTAGCAATTTTAGCATTTTTCTAGCATTTTTTAGCCCTTTCTGATGTCATTTTCTTGCGAAATAGGAGGAATAAAAGGAGGCTCTCTATGGTTTGATGAAGGAAATGGGGCCTAGCCTTGTAGAAAATTTTATGAGAATTTTTACAGAATTTTTTGGCAATTTTTTGGATTTTTCCTTCCTTTTTTCTATTTTTTGGGTTATTTTCCACAAAAAAAAAGCCCCCCCCAGGAATTTCGGGTTGAGGCATTAAATAAAAATAAAAAAAATAAAAAAACAAGCCCCCCCCCCCTTCCCACCCCCCACCAACCACCACCGACCACCACCCCCCCCCACCCCCCCCGGTTTTGACATCCCCCGCCCCAATTTTTATTATATTTATTTTTATTTTATTTTCTTTTATTTTATTTATTTTCTTTATTTTTTATTTTATTTTATTTTTATTTTTTATTTTTTTGCTTTTTTCTGACTGAGCGTGAAAATATATATATATATATATATATATATATATATATATATATATATATATATATATATATATATATATATATATATATATATATATATATATATATATATATATATATATATATATATATATATATATATATATATATATATATATATATATATATATATATATATATTATTACATATTTTTTTTTACTTTTTATGGCTCAAAGCTTTTGGTTCTGGATTGTGCCTCGGTTGGCCGTTTTTTTACAAAAATGGAGTCATTTTCATGTTTTTTTTGCACCTCTGGACTCCGTTTTTGACTTTATTTTTCCAGATTCACACATTTTCTATAGTTTTGTTCAAACCCTCAAGTTTTGAGCACATTTATCACATGTTTTTATTTCTCTACATTGGCCACATGGTATATTCTCACCTCATCTTACATTTGGTTTTTCTATTTCCCATATGTACCCTCTGTGGCCCTCTAGTTTCATCATCTTAACCCCCTCCAGACCCCTGATACGTATTCCCAATCCCTCCCTTTCTACAATCTGCCCACCCACATCATCACCCCTCCCTGCCCCATCCATCTCCGCACCCTCAGCCCTCCCTTCCCATTCCTTTCTACCCTCCCATTGCCATCCTTTTTGCTTTTCCATAAAAACATCCCACTTCTAATTCTTTTCTGGTGCTTGTTCTGGTGGAATTGGTTGCTGCTCAGATGTCCTCTTCCAGTTTTTGCAGCTCCATTATCATGGTGTCTTATATGCTCAGCGTTTTGGCTATAGCTCTCCGGGACGGAGAGCACATTAGGTGGTGGGCAACTATTGAGCCCATAAAAGTCATGTAGGTCAAAGTCAAAAGATCAAAGTCAATTGGTCAAAGTCAATTGGTCAAAGTCAACAAGGTCAAGGTCAAAGTCAACAGGTGCAAAGTCAAAGTGCTAAAATGCAGGTGTCAAAGTGCACAGGTAGTGCACAATTAATTGTCCACAAAGGGTAAATTGGAGAAAGTGAGTTGCAGGTTGCAGAGGTATTTTCTCCAATTTCCCTAAGGTTCAAAGTGTGTTTTAAAGTGTTTTGGAAGGTTCAGGTGAACCCCCCCTTAGGTGCAAAAGTGAAGACTTAAAAGGAAATGTGAAGGTATGTGAAGCGGCAACGTACACACAGGTGAAAGTATGGCCCCCCCATTAAAATTTTGGGTTTTAGTCTAAAGTCACTATAGGACAAAACAGTGAGTCGTTGGCTGCCAATTGGGAAGACAATCTTGGGACATCAAAGTGAGCACCAAGATACCATTGCAGTTAGGAGCGTACGTGATCGACACACTCAAATCAAGGCAAGGTCTATTCTTGGATCAATCTTAGATTAAGCAGGAGAAGCATAGTCTAAGGGAAGCAAGAGAGAGAAGTGCAAGAGTCACCAGAGTGCGACGCAGAGAAGTGGAAGTGCAAGGTGCATGGAGAGTGACTAAGGATTTGTGCAGAGAGTGCTAAGATATACTCCCCCAAGGATCTCAAGGTCTCATTGCAGTGTGCGCGTGCCGACAGAAGGTATTCACTCCTCCCCCTTTGTGGAAGCTTGGTGCAAGGTGTGCACAATGATAAACTTGAAGCAGGTCTAGTGCAGAGGAGGCCGGTGGCAAGAAGACTTTGGGATATTGGGTATTTTGTAATTGAGCACTCTGTGTGATTGTGCACAGAAGTATTGGCTTGTATTTTGCTTCAAACATTGTAATTGTCTTACTATAATCAATCCGCAGAAGCTTCCAAGGTGTATTTCCTCTTCTGGTCCTTCCATTTTCTCCTACAAACCCTCAAACTCCTTCTTGTCTAAGAATCCCCCAACACAATCCATTCCTAGGATGATTCACTCCTACCGTTGTAACATAATCCTAGTAGGAGATGGTTGAACTACACCCTAAGAGAGAGGATTAGGAAGTAATCCTCAACCATGGCTTTTGGGGTAAGTGATTAGCCCATCACATTCTTAATCGGGAGGTTGTGAGTTCAATTCCTTGCATTGGTATCAGAGCCTAGGAAGTAGGCTTGGACAAGGCAGCACGGCGCGGCGCGTCGCAGGGTACACGGTGCCAGGGTACATGGTGCCAGGGTACACAGTGCCAGGGTACATCCTACTAGTCCCATAGCTGGTCAGGATACATCCTGTCAGGGTACATTCCCTAGGGAGTTCAAGGGGGGAAGAATGTAACATAATCCTAGTAGGAGATGGTTGAACCACGCTCTAAGAGAGAGGATTAGGAAGTAATCCTCAACCATGGCTTTTGGGGCAAGTGGTTAGCCCATCACATTCCTAATCGGGAGGTTGTGAGTTCGATTCCTTGCATTTATGCAAGGAATTGAACTCACAACCTCTTGGTTAGTAATGTGATGGGCTAACCAAGAGGTTGTGAGTTCAATTCCTTGAATTGGTATCAGAGCATAGGAAGTAGGCTTGGTTAAGGTGGCGTGGCGCGGCGTAGCGCGTCGCAGGGTACATGGTGCCAGGGTACACGGTGCCCGCGTACACGTTGCCAGGGTACATAGTGCTAGGGTACATCCTATCAGGGTACATCCCGAGAGGGAAGCACTTGATTGAGGGTTCAAGATACCAAACATGGGTGAGAACAAGGTTCAAGACTGAGGTTGGGAACAAGGTCTCAAGACACCAAGGTTGCAAACAAGAAGGTTCAAGACACCAAGGTTGAGAGCAAGGGTTCAAGAGATCAAGGTTGCGAACAAGGTTCAAGAAACTATGAGAGGTTGAGGGACATCAATTCAAGGGCATCACCGAGGCTAGAGGGATACAAGAGCAGATAATTGAGGACAATGATTGACCAAGGGGGGAAGAATGTAACATAATCCTAGTAGGAGATGGTTGAACTACACCCTAAGAGAGAGGATTAGGAAGTAATCCTCAACCATGGCTTTTGGGGCAAGTGGTTAGCCCATCACATTCCTAACCGGGAGGTTGTGAGTTCGATTCCTTGCAACCGTCATGACTTGAAGTGATTGCATTCCATCCTTAGACTTAAATCTAGCATAGGTAGACCCATCATCCATGGCTTTAGTTTCCATACGACTCTCACAAATAAAGGGTTGACCTAAGGGAACTTCATAGGAGCAATTATCTTGAATAAAAAAGTGAAAATCTTCTGTGATTCCTCCTATGGATATGGGCACAGTAGCACAAGCTTCATACAGGGTACCTACACCATTATCTACAGTTCTCATACACCATCCACAATCTTTATCTATGGGCCATCGAAAGTTATCATAGACTTCTGTTCAAATCACATTGATTTCGGAGCCGGAATCTACTAATGCATTTAGAGTGATAGTGTTCTTATCATTTCCTATTTTAACATGCATCTCTGATGTACCTCTAGACCAAAATGTTCTTTTAAAGTGACTTTCAGGATTGTTTCCATGATTTTCATGGTCGGGTTGAATAGGTCTTAAGAAATGTTTATTAAGATTTACTTCATCATCATCAAAGTCCTCTTCATCAGATTCATCAAAGTTTAAGGCTTCATTCATAGCTTGATCTTGATCTAGAGAATCTTGCATCTCAGTATCTAGATTAAGCGGAAACCTCTTCCTTTTAATTAGGCCGATAAAGTTATCTTTGAAAACAGGCTTTGCAATAGAGAAAACTTGTTCTAAAGACATAGTCACTTTACTCTTAAGCAAAATGTCATCTAAAATCTCCATAGGATCTATTTTTCTCTCAATTTTTGAAATCAAGATGGCTTTAGGTTTTCTCTTTGGTTTCTTTTGTTTTTGCTCAGGGTCTTGTTTTTGTTCATGTTCTCGTGTTTGGTCTTCAGCTTGTTTTGATTGTTCTTGTTTATCTAAAGGCTGTGGTTCTGTTTTTCTTTGCTTTATCTTCTTCCCTTTTTGTTTCTCCTCTTCTTTTTGTTCATTGGGTTGTGATTCTTGTTTTTTATCTTTGGATTGTGATGTTTCTCCCTGATCTATGATTGTTTCTATTCCCTCTGAGGTTTGTTTTCATGTTACTCTTCTTTCACTAGGCTCAGCTTCATCTCTTTTTTGTTTTTCTTCTACATTGGATATGTGAGAAATAAGAGATTGATCTTCTATCGGTGACTCCCAAGCCGTTATTCTCCTAATCTCATCTCGTGCTCTTACTAAAGCCTCTATGGAAAAGTCACCTTCCTTTGTGGGTTTACTTGATTCTACTTGTTGTTCATCAAGAGCTTCTAGTTTCACTCCTCTAGTTCCTACGTCCATTATGGTTATATTTTCATAATGTTTTTTCATTCCTCCCTTACCATAATTTCCTTGCAAAGGTAGCCTAGATCGATAGTCAGATTTTCTTATCTATGTCTATTACTAGTCGTTGCTCCTTAGCAGCCTTCAATAGTTCACAATCTCTCAAAAAGTGCTCTAACGAATCACACCAAGGACACCTACGAGGTCCACGCACAAAACCATTTTGATTTTGAGGATTTTGATTAACTTGTGGTGGGAAATTTTGAAATTGAGGATTTTGTTGATAAGGTGTTGCTTGAACATGATAATTAGGATTTTGATAAGGCAATTGATGTATTTGAGGAGCTTGGGAAGCAACATGTGGTACTTGAGGTGCAAGAGGAGCTTCCATATTATACGATTGATGATTTTGAAAATTTTGATTTTGAGGATTTCGAAAAGCTATTTGTGAAGCTTGAGGATACATGTTTTGATACATTTGGGGATTTTGCACAGGAGGATGAGGATTTTGCATTGAAGGATTATGCATTGGAGGAATTTGATATGCTTGAGTAAGAGCTACTTGTGGATTTTGATTGGTAGCTATAACATGTTGATTAGGCTCTTGAAAAGACATTGGGCTCATTTGATTTTGGAAAGTTTTGGTGTAATAGATTGTAAAGCATCTATAGTCTTGGCCAAATTGGATTGTGTAGCAATTAGATTTTCCATTTTCTTAGTGAGAATTTCCACTTGAGATTGTTCAACTACACTTTTATTTGGCTCTACTTTAAAACCTTGAGTAGGCTCCATCATTTAAGGAATAGGAGTAGAGTCAAAAAGCATAGCATGGGATTGTTCTCTAACTTGCTCCTTAGTTTGTGGAAGGTTAGCTTGAGGAAGACTAGTTTGCTCATAAAGCATGGATTGTCTTTGATGTCTATGGGCTACAACCTCTACTACTTTACGCACTTTTTGCCAATTCTCAGTAGGACCATAGCGCTTATCCGGCTCTTCTAATCGTCGTTCAACTTCCCTACGAGTTTCAGGATGAAGAAGCTTAAGAAAATTGATCACAAGATCAGGTTCCAAAGTTATCTTATCCTCATCAGGAAGTTGTTCATAGTGTCTAATATACTCATTTTGTAAGTGAGTAATAGAGCTACTAGGCTTTGGAGAATTGACCCATCGTAAGAATCCATCTCGATTATGTTGGCTATAATCTTCAAGATAGAATTCTTTGAGCATCTCCTTTGTAAAATCACTCCAAGGAAGACTATCATATTGAATGACACGGTTTATGATAGAGCTATCAACAATTCGTTCAAAGAATGATATCAAAAGATCTTGTGGGAAGACCAAAAATCATAGCTTGCTCTTCAAACAAATCGAAATAGCTTGTGATGTTGATGCCATTGAATTTTCCCTTCTCTCTCAACATAGAAGAGACTATTCTTTGGCCTTATTTCTCAACAATAAGGGATTTGAATCCTTCCTCCATCTTATGTGAATAAGCAAGTGATGTACGATGCTCTAGATCTTTCACAAATGCGTTTATTTCACGACGAAGATGTGTACGATACTGTGAGAAATCCAGTGCAACACTCACGACTGATGATGATGATATGATGAGGATGAAAAATATGAAACAAAGGATATGGATCACAACCTCCCAACAACATCAGAAGCAAGTGCCACGAAGCGTTTCACGTCAGGTTCAAATGTGGAGGTGATCGCAATCCGGGTGGATCGGGTCCGATCGTGGCACACATAGGGTGTATGAAGCTAATGAATGTTGAAAGGTTTAAGGACGTGAAAGTGAAATTAATGTTGAGTATGGAGAAGAGAGAGATGTTGAAATGATTATGGGAATGGGAATGTAGGAGTGCAAGTTAGATTGATGAACATGAATGATAAGAATGAAAGAGAACCATACACACAAATCAAATTTGGAAGGAAGAATGGTCCATTAAAGGAGCTTCTTAAACACTTCCTAATTCTAATCCATATCCATAGTCTTCTTTGGATGATATGTATGCATGACGAGAATAGATGGAATCCTTACACATAAATCAATTTCGAAAGGAAGAATGGTTTGGAGCTTCTTATACACTTTCAAAAACTAATCAATATGTATGGGTATGTATGGATTATATGCATGCAAGTGAATTATGATGATAGAGTTTAATCACAAGCTCAATGAAACATCCTCACTGGTTCAACGCAATATTGCAGAGCCTTCTCACACATAGAAGAAAATAGAAGACATGTAAAAATACTTAAGAGCCTGAGAGACAAGAGACAAGAGACAAGTGACAAGTGACATGAATTAAAAGGATTTGAATTAAGATACATGTATAAGATCGTCGTGATATGTCAAGCTAAGCAGTCTACTGATCAAAGGCGGTTCGGACCCTCAAACTATGACAGTTCAACCGAATGTCACACGTAAGAAGGTGAGTTCCACTTCATTGACCCTATGTATGTCTAGGCTCGTAACATCTAACTAAAGAAGTCTAAGACTCATTAAAACCAACTCTAACTCACTCACATGCTCCACCGAGGGTGAGTCAAGATAGAGATGCTCGTTTCAAGAGCCTATCCTAGATTGGAGTTCTAACTTAAATTTGAAACTAGGTACTATACTCATACTAGCCCACCTTGGATCCTCACTCGCTCAACCGACGGTGATCGTCTCAAGGAAACCGTAAGCTAGCAAGAGCCCTATGGATGCCTAACAATGATCCTCTAGGAGTTTGGAGGGGGATTTATATAGTTTTTTGAATGAATTTGGGCCCTTGGATCTAGAGAAATCAACTCTCAACTCTAGGATCACGACTTTCGATTACAACCATTTGATTAATCAAATCAATGGCTTGGAATTGTTCTTTCTATCAAATCTAGTGTAAAGGAGTGAAATTTAGGCACCTTCATTCTCCACCATTGGATCTGGGGATGATTTGGACCGTCAGATCACTGCTGACATAAATTCGGATAAGATAAGTCACTATTTTTGGAGAAACTTTGCATTATTGATCTTTAACTGTCAAAAAAGTCTTCTTTGATGAAAAAACTCGTGGATCCTCCTTCCTTTATGCATAAGTTCATCTCCACCCTTGAATATGAGCTCATCTTGATCGTACAACATGGCTCAATCAGCTTTCACCATGTGGCAGCCCTTCAACTCTTCAATTTGCTTAAACTAGAAAATTGTGGTGACCTTGAAAACTGGACTTTGTGATCTTTGATCCTCCAAAAAGGCTTTGATGAAGATGAAACTTTGTAGGACTATGTGTCCAAAGATCTCCTTCAGGAATATGCTGAAAAAACTCCCATCTGAATCTCCCTTGTATAAGTTTGACTACATTTGGAAGCTTGCAAGGTGGCATTAAGGTGTCTAGGAAGCTCTGATAGCCTTAAAACGTTGTACAAATATGTAGGATCATATGGTCTTTATACATGCCAAACCATATATATGCCTAACAAAAATTCCTATACAAGATTTTGTAGGGTCTAAGTGGAAAAATTACATTTTTTACAAAATGCACATGGCATATCAATGTGCTAGAAAATCCATTTTCATGTGAAATTCAGGTTATAGACTGCCTTTGATAGGCTTTACAAGTATATGAATTTTCATGTGATTTGGAGACATTGAAATGTTTGCCCTGATTTCCAAAGTTTGACCAGCTTTGACCGCTACCCTAGATTTGCTCGATTTCTTCCAAAGTTTGCATGGGAACTCCCTTTGACATCCTTCATGCATCTTGGACCTCACAAGGAATTCTGGCTACCTTCACCGAATGTGTTTCCTGTAGGCCTTCATGAGTGAGAGAGGAGAGAAAATCTCGACGACAGCGCTATTTCTTGGGCATTGATTTTATACATACAGAAACAGGTATATGGATGTCACAAGGGCAATATGCCTTGAATATGCTACAAAAGTATGGTATGGTAGATTGTAAGCCAATTTCTATGCCATTAGATCAGAATTTAAAGTTGGATACAACATCAGGTGAAGCATTGGAAAATGCTACTATGTATAGGAAAATTGTGGGAGTTCTTATATATCTCACAATTACAAGGCCTGATTTAAGCTATACTGTTGGACTTGAAAGTCAGTTTATGCAGGTTCCTAGGAAGCCATATTTGGATGCTCTGAGGTGCATTCAACATTATGTGAGTGCTACTTTGGATTATGCATTGATTTATGAAGCTGGTGTAGATTTGTAGGTTCATGGATACATCGATGCAGATTGGGCTGATAGTATTCGAGATAGAAGATCTACTAGTTGCTATCTATTCTCACTTGGAGGTGCACCTATTACGTGGAGCAGCAAGAGGCAACCCACTCTTGCTTTGTCGAGTACAGAGGCTAAGTATAGAGGTGCTGGAATGACAGCATGTGAGGCATCATGGCTCGAGATGCTACTTGTAGATTTAGGTATGGAAGTGCAAAAGCCTATCACTATCTATTATGATAATCTTAGCAGCATATAGTTAGCATGAAACCCTATTTTTCATGCCAAAACAAATCATATCAAGGTACATTATCACTTCATCAAAGAGAAGGTATTAGCAGGTCATATTGATCTTGTTTATGTGAGAACAGATGAGCATGTTGGTGATATTTTCACCAAAGCCTTTGGAGCTGAGAAGTTGATGAAGTTTTGGGAGATGCTTGGATTATACGATATGATGTTGAGCTTGAGGGGGAGTGTTAAGATATCAAGCTCAACATGTGATGATCCAGGATAACACGTATCAGTTTTTCGTTTCTCTAACATGTATAGTGGTCGCACCGATATATGTCAAGGATACTTCATTGAGCTTTATTAGATTTATCTACCGAGAGTGATGGCACATTTGTTTCTTGCCAACTCACTCATTCGCGGACATTAGTTTTTTCTTTATGTACTGGTCTTTATATATTGCACTTGTTGTATTCTTGTTTTAGGTCATTCTTGTACATTCTTTTTTATGTAATAGAAGAAGAAGAAGAAGAAGAAGAAGATCATTCTTCCTTGCCTCAATCTGAGTGTGTGCTTCTCTTTGATTGTGAGTGTCTGTGTGTGTGAGCTCTCGTCCTTATCTTCTTCCTCGTGAAAAATGTATGGTATCTTAGTATCATCATCAACACTCTTCAACAAAGCTTCTTGATGCTTAAAGCTTGGTACAAGGTTCGACTTCATCTTTGCTTTGAGCTCTCAATATACAAGATGACATATTTCATAGATCCATAGATGGTCTTTAGGAAGTTGTATTGTATTGATACAACCAGAACCTTCTGTTAGCTGATATGCATTGTCCTCGATGTCATTCACCTTGATGGGATGTTGGCATCAAGTCAATAGCATGAAAAGGGACTTGTTGAGAGACAGAAATCGGCTTGTTGAGATAATAGCATTAAGAGGGACTTGTTATGGCCAAGTTTTGATAGAAATATACTTATGCACCTGCTCCTTGGATACTTACAACAAAAGGGATACAAACATGTAAAAAATGATTTTACGTTTTATGATATATTTCAATCTTTTTCAAGCACATAATGATGAATTTTTGTTTTTTTTATTTTTATAGGTTATTTTGAAGATTGATTGATTTTGAGTTGAGCATGAAGGTAGAAATTTCCCATTAAAAAGAGATTGTTATCGATCGTTAACTTGAATCATTTGAATGGGTATCAGACAATAGGTTCTTGTTGTATAAATCATGGGTTAGACCCTCAAAAAGGAACCTATGTTTCTTGGATTTAACCCTTGAGGTTTTATTTCATAGAAGTCTCAATTGAAGGGTTTGTTACCTTAGGAAATTAACCTAAGGGAATAAAACCTTAGTCTTGGGAGAAGCTTCTCCCAAGTGACACCTTGACTCGTACGTGAAAGAAAGACTTCAATTGAAATAGAAGCCATGTGATTCTCTTTGGAAAGTATCCACATGAAGGACACTTGGAAGGACACATGGCTAAAAATTAAGACATTCAACTCTTGGACATTTGGTATATATATGGGTGGAGTTGGATGGGTGGATACGTACTCACTCACTCTCTGGTGGATGCTATACTCTAGAAAGGAGTTTTCACACCAGTGGTAATCAGAGCCAAGTTCTTTTTTCAACTCCAAGTGAGTAAAGAACCTCTAGCAGATGGTTAAAGAAGTACAACAGGAGCCCATGCGTGTACTTAACAAGGACGCCATTGACAGTCTGGCCTTCCTTCAAGTTAGGGCAGCACTCCATGTGTGCATACTGACAGGACTCCATGTGAGCTTGACGGCTTTAAAGGCACCCAGTAGCAAGCCTTCTATCCACAGTCGGAGGGAAGTATTTGGCATCTACCTCGTTGAAGGGGGGAAGTTGGAACACGTGTAGGCCAGCGATGAGAGCAATTATGCACTTTCTCTCTCTAGACAATGCCGTTTGAGCATTGCCATCGAATCTTTGCAGCTCTAAAGGTAGGTACAATAATTATTAAAGAAGTATTTTCCAGCCAACCAACCAACGACTGAGGAGGATAACTGGACGCGAGTGCTTATTCAAAGCGTCTCTGTGGCTTTGTGCATCGAACAACCCGGATATCTAGCTGATGATTGTGCGTGCACAACTCAAAGAAGTACACGTCTGAGTCATCCAATTATATCCTACAAAAAAGACATCATGTCGATGGCGAAGTAGAGATTACTTCTTCAGGCGGCCGCATGCACATTTTGAACCCAAATCTCTCAGGCGACGCCTGTAAAAGGAGAAGGTCCCGCATGGGACTTGAGCCCGCAACCTACTCAAGCGCAAGTCGCTCAAGAAGTGACTGCTTCCTCTTGCCATTCTGTAGAGCTTGCTTTCTTTTCCTTCCTCAGAAAGGCCCGCATTATCTCCAACGTGAAATTAATCACTCTGAGTATTAATTACAATTGTACATTGTGAAGATATACTCTCATTTTCACCAGTTCATCTTGAAGACTGTGCTGAAACTCTCGAGTGAAACTTTTCAATCAAAACTGCATTCCCACCCTGTACATGTACTCCCCTCTTTAAGAGCAAGAGCCCTCAATCGATACTCACTTTTACTTTGGGAAGAACTGATAACCAGGATGAGTTTGATCGAAATCAGCCGTGCCTCTTCGCCTCCAGCCTTTGTGTGTAAGATCATCATAGCAAAGCTTCAATGACCTCTCTATACCTAGTTTGAATCTTTTGCCTTAAAGTATGCACCAGGCTTCTGTTTTGTAGATTCGATTTATCACATGCCTCCAATTTTTTATTGATGTCCCTTGCCATCATGCCCGGAACAGAGTTTCTTTCAAAAAATCAAATACACTGCGGGTATGAAGTTACGAACATGCTCATTCAGATGATGTGAATTCATAGTCTTTGTTTCCCTCTCTGTTGTCCTTCTGTCAGCATGTGACCGTTCCCAAAACCTTAGTTGTGTTTCTATGCGATTAGTACCTTGCATGATTACTCCATAAGCCATAGCTTAGTTTGTACTGATACCCTTGCATAACTCCTTTCTATTGAAGAAATCTTATAGTGGTTGTTGTGCCTTTGGAATATATGCAGAACCATTCATCAGGAAAAACTTCATCTATTAGCTTTTTTGGCCATCTTTGCATCGCTTAGATATTTCTTCGCATGTTCTCACCCTAGAAAGCTGTTCGACTCACACTGGTGTGAAACTCAAGTCTAAGACATAGTAAGAACTACTCCTCCCCTTCTTTGATGTTTGTCGAAGATTTACTTGCTGCAATCTCACCATTACTTGTTAGAATCCAAATGCCTTTCCTTCTCGAATTTTTTCTTTTTTTTTAATTCCCATTCAAAGAGATCATCACACCTTCTGCCCATCTACTTCTAGGACAACCTGATAGTGATTATGTCTGGCCCCAAGATTCATGATCTTGACCGCTAGTGCTGCACATTAATTTCCCGATTAACTTGCTCCTATCACGGCACAATTAAAGAAGCAATTTGGCTTCCTGCAATGCTTTTGTTGCATAAACCACTCCTCTACCAATGGTTGCCCCTCCCTAACTATCCACAAAGATCTAAGATCTAAGGGCTTCCCCTATTACAATTGTTAGAACATTCATGAAACTTTGAACTCATCTAGGATCCAAGCCATTGTCTCAGCGTTAATGCCCATATTAGCTGCAAGATCATCAGTCTGGACATCAATCATATCGTTCATTTGTGTATGAAGACTTGTGTAAGCCTTTCAAACTTAGCTCATAGGGGTTGCAATGGATTCCACCCTTTGCCCCACCATATGATATGTGATATGTATGCAACAATAGTCCGTTGGGTCATTAACTATGTAAAGCAGAATGCAGTTAGACCGTCCTCTCAAAAACATAGTAGTCACATTACAATATGCGGGGCTGTAGCAATATCGCGCAAATACACATCACATGCTTTATGGTCATCAAACTTCTCTGGCTTATCGGTGGTGAGCTTGCTGCTATAAGCAGGCATAGTTACAATTAGCACGAAGGCCACAGAGAGAAAAACCAATGGCATGATCCATGTTCCCCCCATGGTAACAACGTTGCAACAACACAACCACATTGGAAATTTCAAATGTAGTTTCTGCGTTCACTTCATTTGAGTCAACCTAGGCTTGATACTGTATGCCTCCTTTCATGGACCTCGTGCATTGTCATGTTGTACTATTCTAATAACTCAAGTAGTCAAACCCCCTCTCTATCATTGGCGCAGCCTGCCTTATCTAGCTTCTACCTTTTCTCGAAGCATTATCCATAATCTCCTTCATCAAGAGTGAGATCATTGTTTTGATCTTGATACTCTTGAATAATGATGAGACTTGCTCGTAGGCTCCTGGGACTTGGGAAAGATGGGCAACAACAGGTTTTAACACGGTTTCGTTTTCGACTAGTCAAACACGATCCTTAATTGTAGCATGCCCATGGATTCCTAATCCGTTTCCTCATTAGTAAGCCCTTTTATCAAAAATGGTCACCCAAAACTTTCCCCTTGATATGAGAGCAAGAGTTCTCTATATGATGTGAATGAGAAGGAGGAGAAAGCTAGAGTGCAAGATTTTATGGAAAGGATAGTTTTGATCCTCTCTTGTGTTCCAACTAATGTGCATTGTGTAACGGAGAGATGTCACATACCTTGTTTGTTCAAGTAGTTGGAGAGAATACCATTCCCAAGTTTGTCGATGAAGTTGATGAGCCAAAACTCCATTGATTTTTGTAGAAGAACCCCAAAAAGAAACTTACACATGATTAGAGAAAAATCAACAAGATCAATAGAAAAAATTGACATAATAACTAAAAGATTTCTGAAAACTACTCCTATTCTACTCATGACTTGAAGAATCACCACACATGGTAGATTAATCACTCAAGAAGGGGATCCTATCACACCAAAAATGGCTCATCTCAACAACTGTGTAAGAATCTTGCAAGCCACAAATGCTCACAAGAGCGTAATGAAATGAAGAACTAAAAAATCATCATGAAAAGCTTGCATACACGTCACTTTCATGTCATAAGCCATCATGAAAGTGACAAGAGAACTCTCCCCGACAACGGCACCAAAATTTGTTGACGTTGTAGCATCACAACTCATACTTATCAATCCGAGGAGCATGTCATGAAACCCCAAATGTTGTGTACAAGCATTCAGCAGACGTAATGGCGCTTCGTCAATGCATGATTAACAACGTAATTAACAAGAAGACATGACATAAGCATCACTAATTATTCACATAATTGTAATCAAAAGCATAATCACAACGTAATCGCACATTAACATGTCACAAGCATTAGACAAGAAGAGAGCAAGTACACATGCGCATCATGATGACAAGAGAGCTAGAGTCATTCTATAAACTAGCATAATCTCATTACATCTCAGAATGCTCTCCCAAAATGAGAGGTCAAGACCTCTTTATATACAAAATGGGCAAAAAAGCATGATATGTGGGATTTCTAAACTGAAAGGAGAATGAATCCCACTTATTCTCTAGTGTGGCACTCACACACACGTATACAAGAGTGCTTATGCAACTGAATAAGAGGTAGAAAAAGGTACAAATGATTATGAAAAAGAGTGGATCCAAGAATTATATGTTGTCTCGTCAACAACAGTGTGTTTATAATTATGTATCCATGTATATGTATATATGTGTGCATGTAGGCATGTATGTGTGATGTGTATGTATCTAAATATGTGTTTTATAAATATGTATGTGTATATACATGATATGTATATATCTTTATATGTATTATGGTCCTTGATTCGAGTAGCTATATATAGAGGCACAAGGTTTGGAGGAGAGACATCTCTCTAGTAGGTGATGGGAGGACTAGATGCAATATGTGTATATACTTCACCCATACGGCAAACACATACGGGTATGAAAGTTAGAAAAAGTACTTGTACATGATTGCTAAGTTAGATAAGGTTTTGTGACTACACTTTTTTTAAGGCTCACATGGATTTAATATATTCTATGTGTTATTTATATAGATACACACATAAATATCACAAATAAAAGCAATGCATACCATGCATTATCACGACGATGTGCCGTAAGTATCTTCATCTCTTTCAATCACCATTTACATGACCACCCAGTGCCCAATTCTATCTCCAATGAACTAATTACATACTTTTTGTCTCTCTCATCAAACTCACTACAAAAGAAAAAAAGCATATAAGTAAAACATAAAATATTTATCTCAATTTATATGTAAACTTATACTTACTTCCATTTCAAGTGAACAAAATGCAAGCAGGAGTCACATAAAGCTCTCATTCTTCTTCTAAACTCCAACCCATGCCTCATATATACTATATTTTCCTCAGATTCTATGTCACACTCTAGCACTAGGCTACCTATGCATGTCCTCATAGGCACCTCTGTTGTGCTCTCACGAGCTCGAAGTGGTATAGGTGTCTTGCAAATAAATAGATAGAAATGAATAAAAACATGTGTTATAATATCATTAAAAATATTAATTTATGAAAAGAAAACATACCTATGGGCAGATAAATCTCTTCCTACAAATGGAGCCACAGAGGAGCCTTCCTCTGGGCACTAGGTAAGCATCTGTATGATAAATTCTAATTCCTCATCGGGTATGTTGCCATACTCATGCATGACAGCCCCTAAGGAATGAGGTGGAACTTTGCCTCTCATAAGATTCTTTATGAGAGTAAGTTTTGCCTTTCTCTCTCTACTACCATCCATAATATCTGTACATATGAAACAAAATGGATTAGAAATATGTATGCATGTGTGTATGCATGTGTGTATGTATGTGTGTATGTGTGTGTATATGCATGTATGTATGTATGTGTATGTATATATATGTATGTATATGTGTGTGTATATGTATGTAGGTGTGTATATGTGTATATGTATATGTGTATATGTATATATGTATATGTATATGTGTATATGTATATGTGTATATGTATATGTGTATATGTATATGTGTATATGTGTATATGTGTATATGTATATGTGTATATGTATATGTGTATATGTATATGTGTATGTGGGTGTGTATGTATGTGTAAGCATGTATGTATGTATGTATGCATATGCATGTGCATTGTGTATGCATATGTATGTACGTGTGTGTATGTGTATGTGTATGTGTATGTGTAGGTGTATGTGTATGTGTATGTGTATGTGTATGTGTATGTGTATGTGTATGTGTATGTGTATGTGTATGTGTATGTGTGTGTCTCTATGTGTGTGTATGTATATGTGTGAATCTCTATGTGTGTGTGTGTGTATATATATATATATATATGTATATATGTATATATATATATATATATATATATATATATATATATATATATGTGTATATATATATATATATATATATATATATATATATATATATATATATATATATATATATATATATACATATATATATATATATATATATATATATATATATATATATATATATATATATATATATATATATATATATATATATATACACACACACATATATATATATATACATATACACATATATGTATGGGTATATGTATATGTGTATGTGTATGTATACGTGGATGTATGTGTGTATGCATATGTATGTATAGTGTATATATGTGTGTTGTGTATGTATGTGTGTTGTGTATGCATGCGTGTGTATGTATACGAATGCATTTGAGTATGTATGCACATGTGTGTATGTATGCATGTGTGTATGTATGTATGCATGTGTGTATGTATGTATGCATGTGTGTATGTATGTATGCATATGCATGTGTATGCATATGTGTTTATGTATGCATATGAGTGTATGTATGCATGTGAGTGTATGTGTGTGTCTATGTGTGTATATGTATGTGTAAGTATCTGTATGTGAATGTGCATATGTGTATGTGTGTGTATGTGCTTGTGTTTATTTATGTATACATATGCATGTGTGTGTACGGATGCATGTGAGTATGTATGCACATGTGTGTATGTAAGCACATGTGTGTATGTACGCACATGCATGTATGCATGCAAATGTGTGTGTATGTATATGTTTGTGTGTGTATGTGTGTGCGTGTGTTGTGTGTATACGTGTGTTTATGCATGTGTATGCATAAGTTTGTATGTGTGTGTATGCATATGTTTGTGTGTGTGTGTATGCATGTGTTTGTATAGTGCATTTGTGTGTGTATATGTGGATATGTGTATATGTGTGTGTATGCATATGTGTGTATGTATCCACATGTGTGTGTATACATGTGTCTATGTATGTATGCATATGCATGTGTGTGTATGTATGCATGTGAGTGTATGTGTGTGTGTCTATTTATGTGTAGGTATATGTGCAAGTATCTATATGCATATGTTTGTGTATGCATATGTGTGTACACATATGTATGTATCTATCTACGTATGTATGTATGTATGTATGTATGTATGTATGTATGTATGTATGTATGTGCATGTGAAAGTATCTGTATTTATATATGTATGTATGTATGTGTATATGTGTATATGTGTATATGTGTATATGTGTATATGTGTATATGTGTATATGTGTATATGTGTATATGTGAATATGTGCCAGTATCTATATGTTTATGTCTATGTATGCATATGTGCACATTTATAAATGTGTGTATGCATATCATATATGTGTGCATTTGTGTATGTGTGTATGTATGTGTGTATATGTGTATATGTGTGTATATGTGAGTATGTATGGGCATGTGTATGTATGCATGTGTCTATGTATGTATGTGTCACTCTCGTGTCACGAGGAAGGAGATAAGGAAGAGAGCTCACACACACACTCTCACAATCAAAGAGAAGCACACACTCAGATTGAGGCAAGGAAAAATTATCTTCTTCTTCTTCTTCTATTACATAAAAAGAAATGTACAAGAATGACCTAAAAAACAAGAATACAACAAGTGTGATATATATATAGATCAGTACATAAGGAAAAACCTAATGTCCCCGAATGAGTGAGCTGGCAAGGAACAAATGTGCCATCACTCTCGGTAGGTAAATCTAATAAAGCTCAATGAAGTATCCTTGACATATACTGGCATGACCACTATACATGTCAGAGAAATGAAAGACTGGTACGTGTCATCCTCGATCATCACATGTTGAGCTTGATATCTCAACACTCCCCCTCAAGCTCAATGCCATATCCTATAATCCAATCATCTCCCGAAACTTCCTCAACTTCTCAGCGCCAAGTGCTTTGGTGAAAATATCAGTAACCTACTCATCTGTTCTCACATAAACAAGACCAATATCACCTGCTAATACCTTCTCTCTGATGACATGATAATGTACCTCGATATGCTTTGTTCTAACATGGAAAATAGGGTTCCGTGCTAACTGTATGCTGCTAAGATTATCACAATAAATGGTGATAGGCTTTTGCACTTCCACACCTAAATCTACAAGTAGCATCTCCAGCCATGATTGTTGGTGTAGGGCAATCAACAATTGAAGTTTTAATGAAGGTTTGGAAGTCAAGGACTGAAGAAAAGTTCAAGTTATGAAACATGGAGGAAGTGCATATTCAGAAAATGAAGAATGTGTACACATATGTACATTAATTTAGAGACAGCTCATATATATCTTTTGTATAGTCATAAGCTTGTACATATTGTTGAAAAGTGGCAAGCTTCAATGAATCTTTAAAATGTGATTTGGAGGACCCTCTCGTATCTCTAGCCTCGCCTCCTTTCATTGGAATGTTCAAATAAAGTGTGCCCGTAGTTTTTTCCTTTTCTCTCATGTGAACACTATCTTAGTTAGTCTTCAAATACACATATGAATAAACTATTGTGGCCATCCTAGAAAGTCACGTAGAAATCCATTTGCCTTTGTTTACTCCTTGACTTAAGGAATCCTTCAACAACTTGCATATATGCCTTGATATGCTCCTAGATTTTAGGGCATCGTTCACCGATTCATATCTTCTATATAAAGCATTATACATGCATGTATCAAGAGCGGCATTCCAGAGTTTTTCACGTAGCATTGTTTTAGAAGGATTGCATGAAGAAGAAGTGGCAAGTCATGTCAATCTGTCGAACCTCCTCTCTGTAAGTTCTTGAACAATTACAATAGTTGTATGTTTGTTTTATATTATTTGTTCTCAGTTACAAGATCAATTGTATTCTATATGTGAAGCTTCTTCGAACTATATGCACCTGCGCCAAGGTGAAAGTCAGATAATACTACAGGTTCGTGTGGATCATTGATGTGATATAGAGTTGTGTGTGAAGCTTGTTTGAACTCTATATGTGTGTAAAGTAGCAAAGGCTACTAAGATTCGCATATTGATGAGTGTGCATTTTGAGATAGATTTCTTGTTATGAGTAGTGTCACAGAAGATGATTTACCTTAGATTTTTGTAAAGATGATGTGGAAACCTGTTTTGAGTTGCAGACATTGTGGATCACAAGTATTCACATGAGAAACCACAACAAGGTTGCATAATGATTATTTCCTTATATGCGCAATGAGAAAACCAGTATGAATCTACTTATGTAGATCATGTATTTTGAATGAAATGTGATGTAGAAACATTTGGGAAGGATAGAGAAGAACTGTTGGTAAGTTTCCAACAATCTTTCTGTGAAAATATATACTTGCAGAAGGAGATAAAGTTATTGCTCTTTATATATGAAGTATATACTTGCAGATAGTGAAAATATATGCTTGCAGAGAGTGATAAAGTTATTGTTCTTTATATATGAAGTGTACTTCATGGGCAATTAAGTGAAGGTGTTGAACGTTTTCTGATGCAGTATGAATTGTATACAAATCTTCTTTATGATTATGACAAGGTGGTGATAACACACATTGCAGATATGCAAAAGCCTTTGGTTAACATCGGTAAACTGATTTGACATAACTAATATCATTGTTGGATGTACTGGTTTCTATGAGATCATCCATTTACAGGAATAGGAGTAGTTGATAAAAAAAAATTCATGATTGGATATGCAAACTGTTAAACTTGTGCAAATAAAAAGAATATTCATATGTATTGATGTGACCCTCAAGTCAATCATAGGTCGCCTTCGTATGCATGAGTTCTTGTTTATTTAAATTGACCGTTGGATCAGGTTTTCAAATGTACAGACAAAGAAGGATGGGCATCTAATACTCATGCGACCTCCAAGTCAATCACAGTTGTATGAAGCACTTGTTCATTTAAGTTGATCATCATCTCTGATATATCAACCAGACTTCTTTTTTCTTTTTAGCTTCTTACATATGTAAAGTGTGTGTGGCACGTTGGTATGATTTATCTACAATTGCAAAAGGAAGAACTCATAAAATCTTCTATTATTGATATGATCTTCTCTATGAAAGAATTATTTCACATTTCGAGATAAGTCACAAGCTTGTTGGTACTCTAAGAGAATGACAGTATATCTATGAAGTTGAGGTGTTGATGTAATATTATTGTGGTAAATGAATGTATTGCCCATGTGATCATGTATGACTCATGAGGAAATAAGCTTGTAGCTGTGTGCAGCCAAGGATCTACAAGTATGAAAAATAAGATCCATATACCTTCGGTTACGGGCTCACCACTCTTCCGAATGCGAACCTTGATTCTTGACATGGTATCAAAGCCAACCTTGGCTGCCTACAAGCTTATGTAAAGCTATCAACGCTTGTGGAGGTTTGTCGAAACCCATCGGAGCTTGAAGAGCTGAAGGTCACGTATATATTGAGATACTCTAGTCAGGGTTGCTAACCAATTTAGCTATTGTTTGAAGTAATCTACAGGTTCATTGTAAGCAATCAAAGGTTCAAAGCAAAGACTATCTATGAAGAAGAAGCCAATAGGAAGAAGACTACAAGAAGGAAGCTTCACAAATAAGAAGGGCTGGAGTAAAGAAGTTTTGAAGGCTTCACAAATAAAGAAGGCCTTAAGGGAGAAGCTTTGAAGGCTGCAAGAAGGAAGCTTGAAAAAAAAATTCACAAAGGGGAGGCTAATAAGAAAATCTCAAAAGAAAAGGAAGGCTCGAGAAGAAGCCTAAGGTATATCTCCCGTTCCTTATTGCTCTATTGTTTTGTTGAAGGCCTCGACCAAGACAAGTGGACGAGAGGTTCACTTCAAAGTGAAGAGTGCTAAGAGCACTTTGGAAGAGTCAAGGACTCAAGAAGGAAGGTGAGCGAGGAGGCATCACCAAAGTCACCCTGGTCAAAGACAAGCTAATATTGGAGGTAGCTTGTGCTAAAGCTCGATCAAAGGAGCTTGAGTATTTGAACCGCTCACTCAAGAGGAGTTTGAGCAAGAAGGCTTACTCAACAAAGTTGAAGCCAAAGGGAAATCCAACGTATGAAGATTTCAGCAAGGTTGAAGAAGCTAACTCTATGGAGAGTTAGAGCACTAAACTTTTGGAGCATCAAGGAGGTCACTACTCAAAGGAATTCTTCAAAATGGGAGGTAAAATCTTCTTGTTTATGTTGTTTTCAGATTTCCACCAAGAATTCTTGGAAGTGTAGGTATGAAGAGAAAGAAGGAACTATCAAAGAATTCCTTGAGCACCCTATTGAAGGAGTGCATATGGAAGAGTCGTGTGAAGACTCTCATGGATATTTTCAGCCACATGGAGGGGCTGAGGACCAAGGGGGAGACATAGACAATGGCTTGAAAGCCATGTCAAGAGGCAAAGAGCAAGGGAGAGATCACGTGAAAGAAGAAGATGAGCTAGGAGAGCTCATAGCAGCCTATTCCATCAAAGATGAAGAAGAGAGAAGCCAAAGGACAACAGCCCTAACACAAAGACAAACTTTTGTTGAAGAAGAAGATGAGCTAAGAGAGCTCATAGCAGCCCATTCTATCAAAGACAAAGAGAAAAAGAATATGGAAGTTGAAGATGAAGAGAAGGAAGGCCAAAGAACAACCATTTCAAGACAAAAACCAGCCTATGAAGAAGTTGACGAAGCCACTTTGAAGGATAGTCCATCCAAAGGAGAAAGTGCAAGAAGTCTTAAGAAGAAGGAAGCCACCAATGAGAGCAAGGAAAGAAGCTTCATAGTGAGTTGGAATGATTTGAATCTAAAGGAGAACACTCAAAGAAAGGAAGCCGCCATGGAAGATAAGAAGAAAGTGAGAGAGAAGCAAGAGAGAGAGAGAGAAAGAGAAAATACAAAAGAAGACAATAGAAAGAAACGACATGGTAAGAGATCTTATGCATCATGAAAATAATGCTTTACATGTATTTCAGACAGGTTTTAAGGGTGATGATACCATGAGATCAAAAGGAGAGCATACAGAGCTCTCATATCAAAGAATGAAGCAAATGAAGGGTCTAAATGAAGCCATGAAAGACTACAATCAAGCAAGTGAAGAAGAGGAAGGCCTTGAGATGGCAAGAGGCCATCCATTCTTTTATTTCTATCTCATGAAAGCTTGGAGAGAAATTTCGGTTGCTCTTCAAATAGCTTTTGATGAAGATCCTTATAAAGATCTTCGAAGAACTCCTAAGAGAAGAAGATTGATAAAGATCTCAAGCCAATGGAAGTCAAACTTCTTCAAAGGGAGAAAGCAAGCACTCCATCGACAAATTCGGATGCGAAGGCCACCATGGAAATTTCCTCAAGCCTTGCTAGCTATGGTTGCGAGCTTCGAGGAGAACTTTATTTGGCACATCCCGTGGACTAGTCATTGAAGCTTGAGGGGGAATGTTGAAAAGTGGGAAGCTTCAATGAAGCTTTAAAATGTGATTCGGAGGACCCTCTCGTATCTCTAGCCTCGCTTCCTTTCATTGGAATGTTCAAATAAAGTGTGCCCGTAGTTTTTTCCTTTTCTCTCATATGAACACTATCTTAGTTAGTCTTCAACAACACATATGAATAAACTCTTGTGGCCATCCTAGAAAGTCACGTAGAAATCCATTTGCCTTTGTTTACTCCTTAACTTAAGGAATCCTTCAACAACTTGCATATATGCCTTGATATGCTCCTAGATTTTAGGGCATCGTTCATTGATTCATATCTTCTATATAAAGCATTATACATGCATGTATCAAGAGCGGCATTCCAGAATTTTTCACGTAGCATTGTTTTAGAAGGATTGCATGAAGAAGAAGCGGCAAGTCATGTCAATCTGCCGAACCTCCTCTCTGTAACTTCTTGATCAATTACAATAGTTGTATGTTTGTTATATATTATTTGTTCTCAGTTACAGGCTCAATTGTATTCTATATGTGAAGCTTCTTCGAACTATATGCACCTGCGCCAAGGTGAAACTCAGATAATACTACAGGTTCGTGTGGATCATTGATGTGATATAGAGTTGTGTGTGAAGCTTGTTTGAACTCTATATGTGTGTAAAGTAGCAAAGACTACTAAGATTTGCGTATTGATGAGTGTGCATTTTGAGATAGATTTCTTGTTATGAGTAGTGTCACTGAAGATGATTTACCTTAGATTTTTGTAAAGATGATGTGGAAACCTGTTTTGAGTTGCAGACATTGTGGATCACAAGTATTCACATGAGAAACCACAACAAGGTTGCATAATGATTATTTCCTAATATGTGCAATGAGAAAACCAGTATGAATCTACTTATGTAGATCATGTATTTTGAATGAAATGTGATGTAGAAACATTTGGGAAGGATAGAGAAGAACTGCTGGTAAGTTTCCAACAATCTTTCTGTGAGAATATATACTTGCAAAAGGAGATAAAGTTATTGTTCTTTATATATGAAGTATATACTTGCAGAGAGTGAAAATATATGCTTGCAGAGAGTGATACCATTATTGTTCTTTATATATGAAGTGTACTTCATGGGCAATTAAGTGCAGGTGTTGAACGTTTTCTGATGCAGTATGAATTGTATACAAATCTTCTTTATGATTATGACAAGGTGGTGATAACACATATTGCAGATATGCAAAAGCCTTTGGCTAACATCGGTAAACTGATTTGACATAACTAATATCATTGTTGGATGTACTGGTTTCTATGAGATCATCCATTTACATGAATAGGAGTAGTTGATAAAAAAAAATTCATGATTGGATATGCAGACTGTTAGACTTGTGCAAATAAAAAGAATATTCATATGTATTGATGTGACCCTCAAGTCAATCATAGGTCCCCATCGTATGTATGAGTTCTTGTTTATTTAAATTGACCGTTGGATCGGGTTTTCAAATGTACAGACAAACAAGGATGGACATCTAATACTCATGCGACTTCCAAGTCAATCACAGTTGTATGAAGCACTTGTTCATTTAAGTTGATCATCATCTCTGATATATCAACTAGACTTCTTTTTCTTTTTAGCTTCTTACGTATGTAAAGTGTGTGTGGCACGTTGGTATGATTTATCTACAATTGCAGAAGGAAAAAATCATAAAATCTTCTATTATTGATATGATCTTCTCTATGAAAGAATTCTTTCACATTTCGAGATAAGTCACAAGCTTGTTGGTACTCTAAGAGAATGATAGTATATTTATGCAGTTGAGGTGTTGATGTAATATTATTGTGGTAAATGAATGTATTGCCCATGTGATCATGTATGACTCATGAGGAAATAAGCTTGTAGCTGTGTGCAGCCAAGGATCTACAAGTATGAATAAATTAAGTGATAATTTTTTGTGTGAAAAAAAATAAGATCCATATACCTTCGGTTACGGGCTCACCACTCTTCCGAATGCGAACCTCAATTCTTGACCCATATGTGGCTATATATACAAGTAAAAAGTCATGGCAAATATGAGAGAGCATGTGAATAGAGAAATTGGTAGTTGTATGAGTCATTAGAAATCTTAGAAGTGACTAGAATCTCTCTCATCACTAAGTTGTAAAATTCCTTCAGGAATGAAAGAAAATTACGCCTGATGTTTCTGTGCATTCTCCTTCTATACTTGATCATTTCAAGAAACCTTTTGTAGAAGTCTAAGTCCATAGTTAATGAGTCTATGGTTAAAGTTTGAGAGCCTAATTGTAAACAAGCTATGAGAATTATGAGTAGGAACATTCATATGTGAAGAAGTGTTCAATGTTTCGTGAAACAGGTGCAATCTCGATGATCAATGATTTGATCATTTCTCAGTGCACAGGTTAAAGTTTTGCATGAGTAAGGAGTCAAAATTTAAGTTAGAAGGTAAGCATCTATGGCTAAAAGCATTTATATAAACGGGTTCTAGATTGAGAGAACCAAGTGTTAGAAGTTACAGGTGTCTGAATCGACTTTTCAAAAGAGCAGTTTTAGACATAGGTAACTTGTTGAAATCATTTCTCAAGATCTACTGAATCTTTTGGAGTGATTCAACTTGGAGAATGTGCGCAAACTATAGGCGACACCTTGTGCAAAGTTTCATCAAAACCTTAACACAATTGATAAGTTAATGAGAGAGATATGTGCAGTAGATTTTCTGTGTAGTTACTCTTGTTATAGAGGTGCTCTAAATACAAGAGTAGCTTGTTCTTTTGGAGATTAACACTCTCCATCAGTGGTATCAGAGCAGTGTAGTTACTCTTGTTATAGAGGTGCTCTAAATACAAGAGTAGCTTGTTCTTTTGGAGATTAACACTCTCCATCAGTGGTATCAGAGCAGGAGGCATCAGAATTAAAGAAAGGTGGATCCCGACTGCTGCAGTCATAAAGAATTCTTGTTATAGAGGTGCTCTAAATACAAGAGTAGCTTGTTCTTTTGGAGATTAACACTCTCCATCAGTGGTATCAGAGCAGGAGGCATCAGAATTAAAGAAAGGAGGATCCCGACTGCTGCAGTCATAAAGAATTCAACATCTGAAGGTTCAAAAGGTGCAATCTTGAGGGCAAAGCTTGAGAAGTAGGTCATATGACATCAAGGAAGACAAAAGGAACATTACTCGAAGTAAAGGTACATCTATTACTCATAAAGTTTGAAGAATTCAATATACAGGTGAAGAAAGGATGGGAGATTCTCTTCAAATAGAGAAGTTGGATAGAGAGAACTATCGAGCATGGTCAATGAGAATGGAAGCTCATCTTATGGGCAAAAACTTGATAGCTTATATTACAGGTGAAGAAGAAAAGCCTCAGTTCAGAGATCCTAGTGTTCCAACTAGGGAGGAATTATCAGAATTGAAGAATTGGATGAAGAGATGCTCAAGCTAGGATCATTATCTATATGGCAGTCAATGATTACTTGCTACCTCACATTAGAGGTCTTGAAAGTGCAAGTGATATATGGAATGCTTTGGAGGAGCATTTTCAAAACACCACAAAGTCAAGGAAGGCATCTTTGTGGGTAGAATTTACCACTTTCAAGAAGAAGGCATCGCAATCCATCTCAGACTATGTAACAAGGATGAGGGACATTGCAGATGCATTAGGAGCAGTTGATGAAGACATTGAGGAGGATAAATTGGTAAGGCAAATCCTCACAGGGTTGAGAGGTGATGACAAATGGAAGCCATTCATTTTGTCTACTGAATTATCACTTGATCATTTTACTCCTGACTTAAATCAGTTGCTAGGACATATGTTAACCTTTGAGCAGGATGTCATAGGTGAAGGTGACAAGAGTACAGGTCATGCAATGTATTCAAAGGATAAGAAGAAGAATATCAAAGGAAAGCAACAAACATATGAGGATGAAGGTACAACTAGCCAAGCTAACTTCCTAAGAGGAAGAGGAGGTGGAAAAGGTAGAGGAAGAGGCAGGAGTAATAAAGATGGAGTCAAAGCTTGCTGTATTTGTGGTAAGACAAATCACTTAGCTAATGATTGTTGGCATAATACTCAGAGTAATGGTGGATATAATCAGAATTTTAATTCAAGAGGAAGAGGTGGCAGGAATCAAAGAGGTAATTTTAGAGGTAGAGGTAGCAGAGGTTACTTTGGAAGAAATGCAGGTAGAGGATTCCAAACCCAACAATACAACAATACCTACTACAATTATGCTTCAGATCAGAAGGAAGATTCAACATTGATAATGAATGCAACTTGTGAAAGGCAAAGTGAAGATCAAAGAGTCTTCTACATTGACTCAGGATGTAGCAATCATCTGAGTGGTAACATAGCCTTGATGAATGATTTGGAAAATAAGGTAACTAATCATGTAGTTCAAACAGGCGACAATACAAAGCATAATGTGAAGTCAATTGGATCAGTGAAGGCCAAGGATGGTAGCACCCTCTTGAGTAAGGTCTTGTATGTTCTTACAATTCCTAAGAATCTGATAAGTGTAGGACAAATTGTTGAAAAAGGTTATGAAGTTAGATTCACTAATGAAGGAGTGTTTGTGGAAGACCCTAGCAATGGGTGAAAACAGATTGTTTCAGGGAAGAAAGAAGGAAGATTGTTCACATTGAAGATCCAACGTAATGTTGGTCATGCCTTGTTCACCTATGGAGGACATAAGATCTCTGAGTTAGATCTTTGGCACAAAAGGCTTGGACATTTTAATGAAAGAGGTATCAAAGATATGATTAACAATGGTTCAGTGCTTGGATTGCCTAATGTTGCAGGTCAACATATGACATACAGATGTGAGGCATGTCAATTAGGTAAGGCTCATAAGAAATCTTATTCCAAGCATGGTTTTATGTATTCAAAGAAGCTTGAGTTGGTACACACAGATATGTGGGGACCATCAAAGGATTTCAGTATCAATGGTTCAAGGTATTATGTGATTTATGTTGATGATGCTACCAAATGGATCACTATCTATGTGATCAAAGATAAGTCAGAGGTATTCAATGCATTCAAACATTATCATGTGTATGCAGAGAGAATTACAGGTCATAAGTTGAAGAGACTAAGGTCAGATGGAGGGGGAGAGTATTTATCTAATGAGTTCAGTGATTACTTGTAGAATGCAAGTATAAAAAGGGAAATTACTTGCAGGTACTCTCCTCAACAAAATGGTGTAGCAGAAAGGAGAAATAGAACTCTTGTTGAGTTTGAAAGATCCATGATGAAGGAGAAAAATTGCCCAAATTATTTGTGGGCTGAGCAATAAACACAACTACTTATTTGGTTAATAGGTTACCATGTAAAGCTCTGCAGGTTATGACACCATATGAGGCATGGTGGGGTAAGAGACCTACTCTAGACCATTGCAAAGTACTTGGATGTTTGGCATATGCATATGTGCCATCCCAATTAAGGCACAAATTGGAACCTAAAGCTGAAAAATATGTGTTCATTGGATATGATGATAATCAGATGGGATATAGGTTGTGGAGTCCATCCACAAAACAATTCCTAGTGTCAAAGGATGTTACATTTGATGAGCAAGGTACTTGGTATGCAGGTACAATCAATATTTATGCAGGTGATGAAGAAGCTGTGAATCAAAAGAAAGGTAAATCAAAGGTTCAGATATTTGATCAAGAGGAGAATAATGAAGTACAGGTTGAAGTTGAAGAAATGCCAAGATTTGATCCTAAGTGTGATGAACCAGAAACTTCAAGAAGTGGAGAACTCAGAAGGTCAACAGACACAAATGGAAACCTACAAGGTATAGCTATGACACTTATTTTTTGGCTACCAAAGATTATGCTTATATAATAAAGGCAGATGAAGATCCTTCTACATATAAAGAAGCAAATGGAGAAAGAGTTCAAAATCAGTGACTTGGGAGACTTGTCATATTTCTTGGGCATGGAGATCTCATACACTCAATATGGAGTGTATGTAACTCAAGAAAGGTATTTGAGAAACTTGTTGATCAAGTTTACGATGAATAATTGCAGGGTAGCACCTACTCCAACAGAGGCGAATCACAAATTGAGCAGATATGGAGGTAAAGAGTTCAAGGACATGAAACTATATCAGAGTTTGGTTGGTAGTCTGATTTATGCTACTTTAACTAGTCCTGACTTGTCATATGCAGTTGGAGTATTATCTCAATTCATGCATTGTCCTAGGAAAGAACATTGGGTTGCAGGACAAAGAGTGTTGAGGTACATTAAGGGTACACTCAAAGAAGGTTTGTATTATGGTTTTACATCAGATACAATCATCAAGATTTATAGTGATACAGATTGGGCAGGTAATCCTGATGATAGGAGATCAACATAGTTAATTTCTTGGTGTTCAAAGAAGCAACACACAGTTGCTTTATCATCTTCAGAGGCTGAGTACAAAGGTATGGTTGAAGCTGCAAAGGAAGTAATATGGCTTAAGACTCTGATGAAGAGTTTTGACATTATTCAGAGTACACCCACTATTCATGGAGATAACATGAGTTCATTGTATTTAGTTGCTAACCTTGTGTTTCATGCCAGGACTAAACACATTGAGATTCAGTATCACTTTCTAAGAGACAAGGTGATGGATAAAGAGATTGAAGTCATACATACTTCAACAAAAGATCAGATAGCTGATATGCTAACCAAAAGCTTGGATGGACCAAAGCTACAGAGATTCAAAGATATGGTAGGTATAAAGAAGATAGAGAAAATCTCAATTGATGATTGAAGAATTTGTTGGTGTAGGGCAATCAACAATTGAAGTTTTAATGAAGGTTTGGAAGTCAAGGACTGAAGAAAAATTCAAGTTATGAAGCATGGAGGAAGTGCATATTCAGAAGATGAAGAATGTGTACACATATGTACATTAATTTAGAGACAGCTCATATATATCTTTTGTATAGTCATAAGCTTGTACATATGTGGCTATATATACAAGTAAAAAGTTGGGGCAAATATGAGAGAGCATGTGAATAGAGAAATTGGTAGTTGTATAAGTCATTAGACATCTTAGAAGTGACTAGAATCTCTCTCATCACTCAGTTGTAAAATTCCTTCAGGAATGAAAGAAAATTGCACCCGATGTTTCTGTGCATTCTCCTTCTGTGCTTGATCATTTCTTGAAACCTTTTGTAGAAGTCTAAGTCCATAGTTAATGAGTCTATGGTTAAATTTTGAGAGCCTAATTGTAAACAGGCTGTGAGAATTATGAGTAGGAACATTCATATGTGAAGAAGTGTTCATTGTTTCCTGAAACAAGTGCAATCTTGATGATCAATGATTTGATCATTTCTTAGTGCACAGGTTAAAGTTTTGCATGAGTAAGGCGTCAAAATTTATGAGTAAGGTAAGCCATCTATGGCTAAAAGCATTTGTATAAACGGGTTCTACATTGAGAGAATCAAGTGTTAGAAGTTACAGGTGTCTGAATCGACTTTTCAAAAGAGCAGTTTTAGACATAGGTAACTTATTGAGATCATTTCTCAAGATTTACTGAATCTTTTGGAGTGATTCAACTTGGAGACGGTGCGCAAACTATAGGCAACACCTTGTGCAAAGTTTCATCAAAGAATTTACACAATTGATAAGTTAATGAGAGAGATATGTGTAGCAGACTTTCTGTGTAGTCATCTCCTTCACAGGTTTTTTAAAATCTTTATAATTGATCATTGATCCTCTAAAATTGGTGAAGGTTTGAGTTACTCTTGTTATAGAGGTGCTCTAAATACAAGAGTAGCTTGTTCTTTTGGAGATTAACACTCTCCATCAATGATGCCTCAAATGTTGCCATTGCAGCACCTCTATACTCAGCCTCTATACTCGACAAAGCAACAGTGGGTTGCTTCTTGCTGTTCCATGTAATAGCTGCATTCCCAAGTGAGAATAGAAAACCACTAGTAGATCTTCTATTCGGAATGCTACCAGCCCAATCGGCATCGGTGTATCCATAAACCTACAAATCTACACCAGCCTTATACAACAATGCATAATCCAAAGTAGCACTGACATAACGTAGAGTGCGCCTCAGAGCATCCAAATGTGGCTTCCTGGGAACCTACATAAACTGACTTTCAAGTCCAACAGTATAACTTAGATCAGGCCTTGTAATTGTGAGATATATAAGACTTCCCACAATTTTCCTGTGCATAGTAGCATTTTCCAATGCTTCACCTGATGTAGTGTCCAACTTCAAATTCTGATCTAATGGCATAGAAATTGGCTTACAATCAGCCACACCATACTTTTGCAGCATATTCAAGGCATATTGCCTTTGTGACATCCATACACCTCTTTCTGTATGTATAAACTCAATGCCCAAGAAATAGCATAGCACACCAAGATCTTTCATATCAAATTCCTGCATAAGAAGTTTCTTTACCTCTTTGATGTTTCCTTCATTATCACCACCTACAATGAGGTCATCAACATAAATAGCCACAATAGTGATGCCATCAACAGCCTTCCTTGCATATAGTGAGTGATCTACATCACACATAGAAAACCCAATGTTGGTTAAGTAATTAACAATCCTTGCATGCCATGCACGAGGGGCTTGCTTCAGCCCATACAAAGCCTTTTGCAACTTGCAAACATATTCTGGATGCTTTGAATCTTCATATCCTTGTGGCAGGTGCATATATACTTCTTCTTGTGACTCACCATGTAGGAAAGCATTCTTCACATCCATCTGATGCAAAGTCCATCCTTTTGTTGTAGCTAATGCAACAAGTGTTCTGACAATAGACATTTTAGCTACAGGGCTGAATGTTTCCTCATAATCAATGCCATGTCTATGCATACCCTTTCGCTACAAATCGTGCTTTATACCTGCTTATGCTACCATCAGCATTATGCTTTACCTTCTAAACCCATTTGCAGCCTATCAGTTACTTTCCTTGTGGCAATGGAACCAGCTTCCATGTATCATTTCCATAAAGTGCAGCCATCTCCTCATCCATAGCTTTTTCCCAACCTGCAATTCCAATTGCATCTTCAAAGCAAGAAGGTTCAGCATCTTGTATTACCTTTGTCATGTAGGCACAATGACGAGCCATATAACTGTCATACATCCATCGTTGCACTGAATTCTGCATCCTCCCAGATCCTCTAGGTCCTAGGTCACTTCTCCTTGTATCATCTGCATGTGCCCTCCTTACTCCTGGAGTCTTCACAGAGGGCAATCCAAGTTCCTCATCAAGACTCTTTTTCGAACCGCTTGAATCTCCATCAAAGTCTTCAAAACCTGCACATGTTTTACTACCAGCAAAAAGCTTTTCTTTACCTTTCTTGGATGTATTTGATGAATTTGCTGGACTGAAGTTTCCACGCAATCTTCCACTCCATGGATTTGAGTTGGAACTATTGCTTGGTGATGCATCCGGTCCACTCAAAACTTGAGATTTTGCACTTGATTTTTCAGCATTTTCTTTTTCATTTGGTTCAACATTCAGTCCTTTGGCATCTCTAAACTTCTCTTCAGGTGTAACTTGATGTACAACGTGTTGAGGTTATGTGTTATTGCGACAAAAGCTTGTTTACTAACAAGACTACGGAAAATTGCCACGCCTCAACTAGAACTAAGCTAGAGTGATATTAGAACACCTCTATAATCATCAGTAGCTTAGCAATCTTTCTAAAAACTGAAAAATGTGCCAAAACTGTGTTTTGAATTTACTAGAATTTCACCGAAACTTCATCGGACTGTTACCGGATTGTCACCGTAATCTTACCAGAATCTTACCGGAATCAACAGCAATTTTGTTTGTAGTTACTTCAAATGTTTGTAATTGAAGTAAAGAAGTGATACCTGAGCTTCCTTCAGTGAATGAACTTTATCTGAAGTTTGAAGAAAAAACTTCACCAGTTCTAGATGCCTTTACGGTCAGACTTAGTACTGTGTGTACATGTCCCGTTTTACAAAAATCTTTGATCAGTTTGTAGTTGAGACTACTAGCTTCACGTTAAGCTATCATTCATGAAAAGCCTTACATTATACTGCGAGATATTACTTGTAGAAGTACACTAAAATGTATATTGAGATAACTGTAACTGTTAACTAACTTTCACAGTAACATGAAATCACTTAGATTTCTTCACACAAGGAGAATGCGCTCAGATCTTTCTACATAAGTATGTGTTTTCTATTAGAGAAGATGTGTACAGAATGGCTTGGCCTCACTTTGCTCATAGCCATGGAAAACTCTCCTATACTAAGTAGTTCTTCCTTACTATCTCTCTTAGATGAATAACTGACTATTCAGGTTCTACAATTCATCTCTACATACGCACACTTGCGTCTACTACAAGCGCATCTACATCATCTATTTCTTATCTCTCTATTTTAAACACTCTTCCAACTCTCTTATATACATTTTTGATCCGAGAAAAAAAAAACTCGTAATTCTGGAAGTTTCTGTGAATTATAGTCGTGAATTTGTCCCTTCACTAAGGCTTGATTTTCTGACTGCTTTGTTTCTGCTTCTCTTTGTCTTTCTTTGTCCTTCATATGTTTTCATGTCTTTATGTCTAATTAGTAAGTGAATCTTCAACAGCTCCCCCTCAATCACTAATTAGCATCTTCTGATCTTTCATATATTCTTCTTTTCTTTTATTCCTGCCATTTCTTTGAATCTGTTTGTTTTTACTCCGTCCAAGCTCTTTGTCAGAATATCTGCAATCTGATCTTTTGTAGGAGTGTATACTATTTCAATCTCCTTCTCCATTACCTTTTCCCTCAGGAAATGATATTGAATCTCTATGTGCTTTGTACTTGCATGAAATACTGGATTTGCTCCAAGATACAACAAACTCATATTATCTCCATGTATGATAGGTATACCTTGATCAATACCCATGCTTTTGAACAAGGTCTGCATCCATATTACTTCTTTAGCTTCTTCCACAAGTCCTTTATACTCAGCTTTAGTTGACGATAAAGCCACTGTATGTTGTTTCTTTGATCACCAGCTTACAAGCTTATCTCCCAGGTATATCATATACCCATGTGTTGACCTTCTGTCATCTTGACTTCCTGCCCAGTCTGAGTCACTGTATGCTCTCAGCTTCATATCTAATGTAAAAGGATAATATAATCCTTCCTTTATAGTTCTTTTGATATATCTAAGAACTCTCTGTCCTGCAACCCAATGTTGATCCTTCGGACAATGCATAAACTGTGAGAGAACTCCTACTGCATAACTAAGATCTGGTCTTGTTAGCGTAGCATAAATCAAACTTCCCACTAAATATTGATACTTTCTCATATCTTTAAACTCTGCACCATCATATTTGCTGAGTTTATGATTGACCTCAAGTGGTGTTGAGGCTTCTCTGCAATTCTCCATGTTAAACTTCTTTAGTAAGTTTAGGAGATATCTTTCTTGTGAAACATATACACCATGATCTGTATATGTAACTTCCATTCCAAGAAAGTATGATAACTTTCCTAGATCACTGATCTTGAACTCTTTTTCAAGCAATCTCTTTACCTCCCTGACTCCTTCATCTGAGGTACCTATGATTATAATGTCATCTACATAAATACAAATGTAGATCATACCTTCATCTGTTCTCTTAATGAGTAGACTTGCATCTGCCTTCGAACTTTGGTATCCAAGGTCATTGAGATACTTCACAAGTCTGTAATTCCAAGATCTTGGAGCTTGCTTCAATCCATAGAGTGCTCTTCTTAATCTACAAACATGATTTGGGTAACTGGAACTACAAACCCTTCAGATTGTTCCATATAGACTTCATCTGATATATATCCATTTAGAAATGCATTCTTTATATCCAACTGACTTAGATTCCATCCTTTTGATGCTGCTATAGCAATCAATGTCCTTATGGTTGACATCTTTGCCACCGGACTGAATGTCTCATCATAGTCTATGCCATGCGTCTGAGCATAGCCTTTGACTACCAGTCTAGCTTTGTATCTGGCTATTCTTCCATCTGCAAGCTTCTTAATTTTGTAAACCCATTTATTTCCAATCACTTTCTTACCATTTGGTTTTGAAACAAGTTCCCAAGTCTTGTTCTCTGCCAGCGCATTGAACTCCTCCTTCATTGCTTCTTCCCATTGTTCCTTACTTTTTGCTTCACTCTAATTTTGAGGTTCTTCATCTTCCTTTACTAAGTAAGCATAGTTTTTCTGAGTCAAATAAGAAGTATCATAGGAATACCTTGTTGGTTGTTTCCCTACTCTGTTTGACCTTCTTGGTTCATACTCTTCATGTGTATCTGAATACACTTCTTCATCAAATCTCGGTGCATCTTCATTTCTCATAGTTGATCCGATCCTAGATGTACTTGCCTGCATATGATTTTCATCTACATTCACCTGCATATGTGATTTACCTTTTTCAATTCTTCTTACCTCTTCTTCAAATGTTTCGTCGTTATGCTCTTTATCTGCATACCAACTCCTCTCTTCATCAAATGTCACATCTCTAGAAATAGTAAATTGTTTGGTTAACGGACTCCATAACCTATAACCCATCTATTTTTCATCATATCCGATGAACACATATTTTTCAGCTTTTGGTTCAAGCTTATGTCTAAGTTGTGATGGTACATAAGCATAAGCAACTGATCCAAACACTTTGCACTGATCAAGTGTTGGCTTCTTACCCAACCAAGCTTCATAAGGGGTCATTCCATTTAAATCTGCACATGGTAATCTGTTTACAAGATATATGGCTGTATTTACAACTTCAGCCCAAAGATAGTTTGGACAATTCTTCTTCTTTAACATTGCTCTTGCAAACTCAACTAGAGTTCGGTTTCTCCTTTTTGCTACTCCATTTTGTTGCAGTGTATACTTGCAAGTTATTTCCCTTTTTATACCTGCATTCCACAGATAATCATTGAACTCTTGAGAAAAATATTCTCCTCCTCCATCTGACCTTAGTCTTTGAGTTTTTGTCCTGTAAGTCTTTCAGCATATGCATGAAAATGCCTGAAAGCTCCAAATACTTCTGACTCCTCTTTCAAAACATAAAGAGTTATCCATCTTGTTGCATCATCAATAAAAAGAACATAATACCTTGAACCACTGATAGATCCTTCTTTTGTTGGTCCCCATACATCTGTATGTATGAGCTCTAGCATACCATCGTGTTTGTAACCATTTTTCTGAAATGGTAACCTGTGGGCTTTTCCCATTTGACAGGCTTCACATTTGTGAATCGTATGTTGATTCTTCATATTTGGCAATCCTTTTATAGACTGTTTCTCCACCATAGCTTTGATTCCCTTTTCATTAAAATGTCCTAACCTCTTATGCCAGAGGTCTAATTCTGTAAATGCTTTATCACCATGTGTGATTAAAGCTTGACCAACATTCCCTTGTACTTTAAGAGTAAAAAGTCTACCTTCCTTTTTACCATGGACAATTTGTTTGTATCCTTTCTCTGGATCTTCAATAAATACTCCTTCATTTGTAAACCTGACTTAAAAACCTTTTTCTACTATCTGTCCCACACTAATCAGATTCTTTGGGATTGTTGGAACATACAAAACATTTGTTAGTAGGTCAGCTCCATTCTTACACTTCCCCTTTCCAATTGACCTCACATTATGTTTTGTATTATCACCTGTTTGTACTGTATGATTCGAAATACCTCCTTCTAGTTCTGATAGCAATTCTATATTTCCTGACAAATGATTTGAACAACCAGAGTCAATATAGAATACCTTGAGATCTTCATTCTCTGACATGCTTATCAAATTCATCATCAACATTGTATGGCTGTCATTCTGCGTATCATTCGCATAGTTGTAGTAGGTAGTGTTGTGAGACTGATTCTGTCCCCAACTTCTTGCTCCACCTCTACCATATCCACCTCTTTGGCTTTGTCTACCTCTTTGATATCTTTCGCTTCTGCCTCTACTATTGTTATTCTGATTCTGACTTGATCCTTGATTATGCCAGCAATCATGAGCCAAATGATTGCTTAATCCATAGATCCAACAAGTCTTCTTCTGATTACCTCTTCCTTTTGTATTACCTCTTTTTCTAACATTACATCTTCCTCTTGCATAATTTGCTTGAGTAGTCATCTCTTCTTCATCTTTTTCTTTTCCTTTATCACCTTTCTTCTTATTCTTTGCGTACATAGCAGAAATATGCCCTTTATCTTCGTCTATCTTCAAATCTTGCTCAAATGTTAGAATTAGTCCATGCAACTGATTTAAATCTGGTACAAACTGATTTAATGAAAGTTCAGTTGAAAGTACGAAAGGTTTCCACCTTTCATCTCCTCTCAATCCAGCAAGCAATTGCGCTATCAACCTGTGGTCTTCAATATTTTCATCAATTGATCCAAGACAGTCTGCCAAGTCCTTCATCTTAGTGACATAATCACTAATGCTTTGACTTTGCTTTTTCTTGAACATTGTAAATTCTGACCATAAGCTAGCCTTCCTAGCTTTGGTAGTATTTTGGAAGTGATCTTCTAACACACTCCATATATCTTCCGCTTTTTCCAGACCTCTAATGTGTGGTAGTAGATGATCTGTAATGGTATTATAGATATACGCTCTTCCACTGCCATAGCTTCAAGACTTCTAACTCTTCTTTCTTCGGTTGACCGTCGTCTCCAAAAGTAGGCTTCTTTTCTTCTCCTGTCACATATATCATGAAGTCCTTACTCATAAGTAAGGCTTCCATTCGCATTACCCATGCGGGATAGTTATCTCTGTCCAATTTATCAATAGAAATGTGATCTGCCATAATCTTCTTGTTTCTGACACTGCCGGTGAGTATAACGTTAAAAGATTTTACCTTTTGTAAACCTTTACCCTTGAGAATGACTTTGGAATGCTTCTCTTATGCGGTTTGTTGTTGATCTCCTCAGCTTTCACCTTTCTTATGAAGAATTCTTTAAATTCTCTTGTATCTTCACTTCCGTTTACTCTTGAGAACCTTTTCTTCTCTTCAGAACCTTTTCAGCTCTGATACCACTTGTTGAGGTTATGTGTTATCGTGGAAAAAGCTTGTTTACTAACAAGACTGCGAAAAATCACCACGCCTCAACTAGAACTAAGCTAGAGTGATATTAGAACACCTCTATAATCATCAGTAGCTTAGCAATCTTTCTAAAAACTGAAAAATGTGCCAAAACTGTGTTTTGAATTTACCAAAATTTCACCAAAACTTCACCGGACTCTTACTGGATTGTCACCGTAATCTTACCGGAATCAACAACAATTCTGTTTGTAGTTACTTCAAATGTTTGTAATTGAAGTAAAGAAGTAACACCTGAGCTTCCTTCAGTGAATGAACTTTATCTGAAGTTTGAAGAAAAAACTTCACCAGTTCTGGATGCCTTTACGGTCAGACTTAGTACTGTGTGTACATGTCCCGTTTTACAAAACTCTTTGATGAGTTTGTAGTTGAGACTACTAGCTTCACGTTAAGCTATCATTCATGAAAAACTTTACATTATATTGCGAGATCTAACTTGCAGAAGTAACGTAAAATGTATACTGAGATAACTATAACTGTTAACTAACTTTCATAGTAACATGAAATCACTTAGATTTCTTCACACAAGGAGAATGCGCTCAGATATTTCCACATAAGTATGTGTTTTCTATTAGCGAAGATGTGTACAGAATGGCTTGGCCTCACTTTGCTCATACCCATGGAAAACTCTCCTATACTGAGTAGTTCTTCCTTACCATCTCTCTTAGATGAATACCTGACTGTTCAGGTTCTACAATTCATCTCTACATACGCACACTTGCGTCTACTACAAGCACATCTACATCATCTATTTCTTATCTCTCTATTTTAAACACTCTTCCAACTCTCTTATATACATTTTTTTATCCGAGAAAAAAAAACTCGTAACTATGTTACAATCGTGAATTTGTCCCTTCACTAAGGCTTGATTTTTTGACTGCTTTGTTTCTGCTTCTCTTTGTCTTTCTTTGTCCTTCATATGTTTTCATGTCTTTATGTCTAATTAGTGAGTGAATCTTCAACACAACGGTAGTTGGAGTTCTGGTCATGATGTATACAGCAGTATGCATAGCTTCTGCCCAATAACAATGAGGCATATTCTTCTCAGCCATCAAGGCTCTTGCTATTTCTGCAATATGTCTATTTTTCCATTCAGCAACACCATTCTATTGTGGTGTGTACCTGCATGAAAACTGACGCCAAATTCCATGATTTTTTAGAAAACTACTGAACTCATTTGACATGTATTCGCCTCCTCCATCATATCTTAATGTCTAAATGTACTTCCGTTCTCCTTTTCCACCCTACTTTAAAATTCTCAAAGTGAGTGAAGACCTCGCTCTTCTCTTTCATGAAATATACACATACTTTGCGTGTATGGTCATCAATGAAAGTAACATAAAACCTGCAACCACCCATAGATGTGGTCTTTGCTGGACCCCAAACATTTGTATGTATTACTTCTAGTACATTCTCACTAACATGCTTGTCATGTGGAAATGATGCTCTTGACTGTTTACCAAATTGACATGTTGCACATACCTTTTCCATTTCTGCAACTTTGAAATTTGGTAGTCCATGAAGAATCTCCTTTGACTGCATCAGTTTCAGCCTTTGCAGATTTGCGTGTCCAATTCATTTGTGCCAGATCTCTATATCAGCAATAACTCCTGCACCTTTTGCAAACATGTCTGCATTTCATTTCAGGAATCTTCACATTTAAGGTGAACATCCTACCCACTTTGCTTCCTTTGGCAACCAATCGTCCATCATGCTTGTACTCCTCTACATAAAATCCATGAGCATTGAACCTTACTTGTAATCCCTAGTCAACCATTTGTGCAACAGAAACCAGATTCTTTGTTATATTAGGAACATGCAGCACATCAGCAAGATGTTTTACCTTTCCATCCTCCATAGATAGTGGTATGTTTCTTGTATGCGCAATAGTGTTGATATATTTAGGTAGTGATGTGTGTGAACACTCTAGGACCGCCGGGGCACTTTTTTCCCTCTTTAGGAGGTTTTTTTCCCCCGGCTTGTATATACGCCTATTGCCCTAATGGGCTACTTATCTTTGTACATTCTCTAGTAATACATTCAGTCTTGTGTGTTGTGCTCCAAGCTTCTTCTTCTTCCTTGTGCTGTTCGCGTGCTTCCGCAGACGTCTAACTCCAACAATTGGTATCAGAGTAGGTCGTTGCTTCTTCTAGGACGCCGTCGACACTCCTCCATTTGCAGTCTCAGATTCGCACAAAATCTGAGCTTGTTTCGGCCTCCGAACGCACTATTGCAGTGCTTGTGCAGGCTATTTCGTCCTTTTGTGCCAAAGGTATATACCAGTTTCTGTTCGCCAGTTTAAGCGTCTCGAAGTCAACTACAGGTCTAGCAAAACTCATCTGGGCAGTTCTGTTCAACTTTTTGAGATACAGTCAATTTTCTGCATCAAGGTATTTTAGTCACCGGCCATGGCTGAAAGCAATGATGTATTCCGTATGTTGGCTGTTGAGGATAAGTTGGATGGTACCAACTACCCATTATGGGCTTATATGATGCGACATGTACTGGTTGCAAAAGGATTGTGGAACATTGTGCGGGGTGTTGAAAGACGTCCTGTTACACCTGTAACGACAGGTACTGCAAATACAGGTGTTGGAGCTGATGAAGATGGTGTCGAAGATTATATTCTGCAGATTCCTGTTCGTGCTGCTGTTTTTGTTGCACCTACTGTAGAGCAGATTCGTTGGGATGGCAGAGATGCCCAAGCACATGCATTGATAGCTTTGTCTGTCAAACGTGCCATTATTCCTCACATTCGCTCTTGCAGAACAGCAAAGGATGCTTGGGATACACTTACCACTTTGTACCAGGCTAGGAATGAGGCTCGTGTTGCTTACCTCCGAAAACAGTTGGAGAGTGAGCACATGAATGAAGGTGATTCGATGGACAGTTTTCTTACAAAGATCAAAGACCTGAAGGAACAATTGATTTCTGCTGATGAGGTTATACCAGATAGCTCACTTGTGTAGACCGTTCTGAATGGCCTTCCTGATTCATATCAGAGTTTTGCCTCTATTCTTCGATTGATGATGAAAGGCAATCCGAGTGCCTTGTCATTTGAGGAATTAGTCTCTCTTCTATTGCAGGAAGATCAGTCCAGGCAGAACAGGTCCATTATGCGTGTTGCAGATCAAGCTTTCCTGGCTAGTCAGAAGGGCAAAGGAAAATGGAGCTCTTCTACTAGTAAGCAGAAATCTGCAAATGCTGCACAATCGAAGAACCAGGATAAAGATGAGAAGAAATCAGAAAAGCAGAAATTGTTCTGCAAGTACTGTAAAGGAAATGATCATATTATAAAGAACTGTCCAAAACTGGCTGCTAAAGAGGCAAAGAAGAAAGAGGCTGGAATGGTTGTTGCAGAGGCCTCTACACCAAAAATAGAGTCTCCAAATCTTGTGCAGGAAGAAGAATGGGCGTTTACTACTGTCTGCAGTTTTGACCCATCTTCTCATGATCAGTGCATGTCTGCAGTAGACTCAGATGTTTGGTACTTTGACAGTGGGGCGACCAAACATATTACCTCGCAGCGCAGTTTCTTCTCTTCACTCGAGCCTGCCCCTACAGGGAATACTGTCACATGCGCCAATAACTCCTCTTATCCTGTTATGGGAGTTGTTAAGATCATTCTGACTACTGCTGATGGTAGTTCTTTCACTTTGTCAGATGCTTTATTTGTGCCAGGGATCAAAAAGAGCTTGTTATCAGTTTCTGCATTAGCCAAGATTGGCTTGGTTGTGAAATTCGTTGATGACAGGTGTACAGTCCATGATCTCTCAAATGGCGATGTGATTATTGCTTCTAGCATTTTATGTCGTGGGTTGTATAAGCTCATAGACTATGAAAGATCTGTGAATGATTCGGCATGTGCAGTTCATGATTCTCAGGCTATGTCAGATGCAAAGCTTTGGCATGCACGCTTTGGTCATCTGAATTTTGCTAGTTTGTTACGCCTGCAGAAATCTGAAATGGTGTCCTCTTTGCCCAAACTTGAGGCACCTAGAAAACATGTTTGTGAAGGCTGTATTTTGGGCAAAATGCAGCGTTCTTCCTTTCCAAAAGATGGTTCAGTTCGGGCTATGCAGAAATTGCAGCTTGTACATAGTGATGTCTGTGGTCCTATGCAGACACCCTCTTTTGGAAATTACCTTTACTTCGTGACTTTCATTGGTGATTTTTCCAGGCATGCATGGGTATATCCACTCAAAGCAAAGTCCGAAGTGTTCATGTGCTTCAAACAGTTTTTGGTTTTGGCTGAAAATCTGTCAGCATGTAAAATGGGCACCCTCCGTTCTGATCGAGGGGGGGAATATATGTCTTCAGATTTTAATGTATTTCTGGCTGAACGTGGGATAAAACACCAGTGTCCAGTGCCATATACACCTCAACAGAATGGAGTTGCTGAACGAAAGAACAGGTCACTCATGGAGATGGCGAGGTGCATGGTCAAAAGTCAGGCTTTACCACATAGTTTCTGGCTTGAGGCTGTCATGTGTGCAGCATATGTACTGAACAGGTGTCCCACCAAAGCGTTGCAGTCTATCACTCCATATGAGGCTTGGCATGACCGCAAGCCATCTGTTTCTCATTTGCGTGTTTTTGGTTGTTTGGCATATGCATTAGTGCCTGAACAACATCGCAGAAAATTGGATGATAAGGCAGTAAAATGTATTTTTGTTGGGTACAATTCTGAAAGTAAAGGCTATCGTCTGTATCATCCACAGACTAAACGCATTCTGGTTAGCCGTGATGTTGTCTTTGTGGAAGATGCTATTCAGCCATTGCTTTCATGTACTAAGGAGACATCTGTTAGCTCCAAAGACATGTATGATACTTTGATGCGTCTTTTTACAGGTGGACAGGCTAGCGCTGGTCCTAATGAGGCAACTTCTCAGCCTTTGCAGGTTTCATATGATGATGCAGATCATTCCATTTCTGATGCAGATTTACATGATGCACTTGTTGATGAGAGAGCTGATATTGAACAGGCAAAAACTATGCCAAAATGGCTGGTGCAGACTTTGCGTGACAGCAAATTAGATGCACCTTTGTCATATCGTGCTCGTTTAGGCTCTCATAGTACCTCCTTTGCATCAGATTGCTATGCTATGGCTGCATCTAGTCTCTGTGATGAGAATGAGCCTGTTTCTTTTGATGAAGCACAAAATTCAAAAAATTGGATGGTTGCTATGCAATCTAAATATGATGCTATAATGAAGAATGGTACATGGTCTTTATGTGACTTGCCTCCTGGCAAGAAGGCCATTGGCACTAAGTGGGTATACAAGCTGAAGCGTAAACCTGATGGTACAGTTGACAGGTATAAGGCTAGGCTTGTTGCAAAGGGTTATGCGCAGGAAAGAGGCATTGATTTTGATGAGACCTTTGCACCTACATGCCGTATGACTACTGTTCGGAGCATTTGTGCACTTGCAGCCCATCATGGTTGGAATGTACATCAGTTGGACATTAAAACAGCATTTTTGAATGGTGACTTGCATGAAGAAGTGTATGTTTTTCAGCCCCGTGGCTTTGTGCAGAAAGGGCATGAAAACCAGGTGTGCAAGTTAAAGAAGGTGTTATATGGTTTAAAGCAAGCACCACGTGCTTGGTATGAGAAAATACATGCCTATCTGATTGCACATGGTTTTGAGAACAGTCCAACTGAAAGCACCTTATATGTTAAGCGTGCTAATGATGTGCTTCTGATCATTGTTGTCTATGTAGACGACATGCTGCTCACTGGTCCTCTTGAGAAGCATATTGCTGATTTCAAGGCTGATTTGCATGCCTCATTTGAGATGTCTGATTTGGGGCATTTGCATCACTATTTGGGCATTCAGTTTATGCAAGTTGATGGTGGAATGGCTTTGTGTCAAACGAAATGTATTGACACATTATTGCAGCGTTTTGGCCTTGAAGACTGTAAGCCTATTGCCACTCCTATGGAGACAGGTTTACGATTGAGTCTTCATGATGCTGGAGATGCATTTGATGCTGTTCTCTATCAGCAGGCTGTTGGATGCTTGATTTACTTATGCATTACTCAGCCAGATATTCAGTTTGTTGTCTCACAGATGAGCAGGTTTATGCATTGCCCAGGAGTCACGCATTGGAAAGCGGTTAAGCGCATCTTTCGCTACTTGAGTGGTACTCGGCTACTTGGGTTGTTTTATCCCAAGGGGGGATCACTACCGCCAGATTTGCATGCTTTTTCTGACTCAGATTGGGCTGGTTGCTATGACACTCGTGTGTCCACCAATGGTTTTTGCTTCATGCTTGGTAGCTCATGTATATCTTGGTTGAGCAAGAAGCAGCCTACTGTGGCCACTTCCAGTTGTGAGGCTGAGTATAGGGCAGCTTTCACAGCGACTGTTGAGTGTGTGTGGCTCAGACGCCTTATGGCTGATTTGGGTGTTGGCCAGTCTTCTGCCACCACCATCTTCACTGACAGTCAGAGCGCATTGGCAGTTGCGAGGAACCCTGTGTTCCATGCTCGCACTAAGCACATTGAGGTGCATTATCACTATGTCAGGGAGAGGTTCTCTGCTGGGGAGATCAGCTTGGCATATGTGCCCACGCAGGAGAACATTGCAGACCTTTTCACGAAGGCTCTGCCTAGGGAGAAGTTTGAAGCTTTCCACGCAAAGCTTTGGGCTTACTTCCTTTTGTGGAGTGATTTCCACATAGCTCGGCACTTCCTTATACATGAGTGCCAGCTCCTTGTTCACCGCATCACTCCCAGGGGGGATTTGTTGATATATTTAGGTAGTGATGTGTGTGAACACTCTAGGACCGCCGGGGCACTTTTTTCCCTCTTTAGGAGGTTTTTTTCCCCCGGCTTGTATATACGCCTATTGCCCTAATGGGCTACTTATCTTTGTACATTCTCTAGTAATACATTCAGTCTTGTGTGTTGTGCTCCAAGCTTCTTCTTCTTCCTTGTGTTGTTCGCGTGCTTCCGCAGACGTCTAACTCCAACAAATAGGATGTGATGTGTCATCACATGTTTCAACATATCTAGGAACTGGCAATTTTTGCAAAGTACTAAACCATTCCGCATGACTGGTCATGTGATTTGAAGCGCCTAAACCAACATACTAGACATTATCATTTGATTTTGAAACACCAACAGACATCGTATTCATCATGTGCTGTTGAACCATGAATAGCTTCTCAGAATCATCTGACTCGTGGATGCATAGTTGTTTTGTGGCCTTCTGTTATTTTGATTCTTCAACCTGCAATCACATTCAAAGTGTCCACATTTACCACAATTCCAACATCCTTTACTATCATTAACTGAATCATTTCTTTGGAAATTTCTGCAACATCTTCCCCCTACCTCGAAATTGTCCTCTTCCTCCTGCATGATGCTGTTGTTGACCTTGGTCTTGGTTACTGTTTCCTCTTCCATTTCCAAAACCTCTACCTCAGCCTCTTCCTCTGTCAAAGTAGAATACCTGCTTAGAACTGGGCTTTCCTTGGGAGTTTGAATCCTCACCAAGATTCTTTTCTTCAATAATCAACATGGATACCAAATTAGCAAAATCTGGAATATTTTCTCTAGTCTGTATAGAAGTTTTGAATTTCTTATATGCAGCTCCTAAACCACGAAGGCACACTTCCACCTTATCATCATCATCTACATTCACACCAATAGATGCAAGTGACTCACATATGCTTTTGATTTTCATAGTGTAGTCACTTACTGACATGCTCTTTTTCTCCAATGTATGCAGCTTGTTCTTGAGTAACCAATGTATGCAGCTTTTGATTTTCAGAGTGTAGTCACTTACCGACATGCTCTTTTTCTCCAATGTATGCAGCTTGTTGCAATTTCCGTGCCTTTGTATTGGTCTCATACAATGTGACCAAATTGTTCCAAGCCTCTTTTGGAGTCTTGGCATCCTGTATGTGCCCAATCCTGTTATCATGTATGCTAACAGATCGCCAGTACATTACCTTTCATACTCCTTGATTCCATTCCTCATATGCTCTTACCTGATCTGCAGTGCGATTCGTTTCTGGTAACTACGGAGCATTTTCATTCCCTCCTTTGATGTACTTCCAGTAGCCTTTTCCCATCAGGAAATTCTTCATTCTGAATCTCCAAGCATGGAAGTTGTTCTTGTCCAGCTTATCGCTCATAAGCTGACTCATTCCATCTGCCTTTGCCATTTTTGCAACAATTCACAACACTACAAGAAACACTTCTACTTGAACACTATCACACTATGACGTGACAGTTCCATCTCAGAAAAACACATTTTTCATGTATCAACAATACATAATCGTTTGAAATTTTGGAGTTAAATATTTTGAGTTCTTCTACCTTCACGTCAATTTTCATAGCAAACAGAGGTCATTTGTGAATCGCATTTTCTCCATGCCTTGTTGCATACTCTTCACCGTCGCCTTCTCCACGAGCTCTCTATAGCCATGGTGGCTCTGATACCATGTCACGCGGAAGGAGATAAGGAAGAGAGCTCACACACACACTCTCACAATCAAAGAGAAGCACACACTCAGATTGAGGCAAGGAAGAATGATCTTCTTCTTCTTCTTATATTACATAAAAAGGAATGTACAAGAATGACCTAAAAAACAAGAATACAACATGTGCAATATATATATAGATCAGTACATAAGGAAAAACCTAATGTCCGCAAATGAGTGAGCTGGCAAGGAACAAATGTGCCATCGCTCTTGGTAGGTAAATCTAATAAAGCTCAATGAAGTATCCCTGACATATACCGGAGTGACCACTATACATGTCAGAGAAATGAAAAACTTGGTACGTGTCATCTTGGATCATCACATGTTGAGCTTGATATCTCAACATCTAGCACAATGGCAAGTACCAACGTGAGGAGATCCACCTCATAAATGTCAATCCGTGGAGACATGAGGAGTGGTATGAAGACCATGAGCAAGTGATGCCACAAGTGCATGAGTGAAGCACACAAGCATGCACACACATACACACACACGTGCGCACACAAGGTAAGAGCAAAGAGAGGAACAATGGAAAGCTTTCTATTACAAAAGAACTCTCTTACAAAGCTTCAATCTCTAACACATCAACCTCAAAAATGAGCTCTCTAGCTCTTTTTATAGTTGTTTGAGTGGTTTTGGCATTGTCCACACCTAGTGTCTGGCCTAGTTCAAAATTAGGTTCTAAGGCTTATTTGAGGGCTCAAACGGAGTCTAAAAATTATGAAAATTGGTAGGACGATACTTCTAATACTCCTCAAGCTCAAGGACTCCTTAGCTTGAACAAAATGCAGTTGCAAAAATGTGAAATGGTATTTACAATGGTTTTTAGTTATGAAAATCATTATTTTCATAGGGATTTCTTTGGAAAATTTGACATGCGCTTCTAGGAGCTCCCTATATGCTCCTTATTCTTGCATGTCCACTTCTTTGACATGTTCTCACACCTTCAGCTTGACCTTGAGTGCCAACACTCCCCCCTCTCTTGAGTCTTTTGTCTTTGATAGACCCTTGTTGGAGTGGTTGTTCCATGTAGTACGTTGAGATGTATTGTCCCTTATGTATCAACAAGAGCGGTCCATCTTCCAAATGTAGCTTGGTCTATTGTCTGGTTCTTCATTTTGTCATGGATAGCCTTTGCAAGCTTTAATCCGTATGCATGTACCTCATTCTTTGATTTCAACATGATGGTGTATTTGTGAGCTTCCAAAAATTGCTAGTTTCTCAAAAGAGGTTGTCAATGTTAATTTTGAGTGGCTATCGGTGGTGGATTGATTCCATGCTATTGTTGTTGTAACCTTGATGTCCTTTCCATCTTTGAAACATGGGTTTCATAGTTATTGTGCCAAATATTCGTGACCCATTATAGTTATGGTTAAGTGTGGTAGTGCATGGGTTGAAGAAAATATGTGCCTTGTGCATGGCCTTGTAATGTGGCCCTATGCATGCTTACTTTGGGAACACATTAGAAGAAATATGGTGCAAGAAGTTGGGTCTTGAGCTAAGTGCCCAAGGTTATGTTGATGAAGAGGCTTCCTAATCTATCATGTTTATGGTGTTGCCAAAGTAGACAATTCTTACCATGGTGAAAGGTCCATCAATCTTCACTCTTCGTGTTGTATGCCCATCACGGTGATTGACCATTGGTATGTCTTGTGTTGTTGATGCATGTTCTTGTTGATGATTCACTGATAAGATTCATTGAGCACATGGTCCTGTTTCTTCTTTCCCTTTTTTTTGAGAGGAACAATGGCATAAAACAAGAAGAAGTGGTTAGTATCAATAAAAAATTTTACATATGTTAACTGTGTCTCATGTGCCTAGGATTCTCAACTGTGTCTATGCACAGTTGAGAATCCCAGGCCCTATATTAATGCATACTTTGCAAATGCATGACCTGAATGGTGCAAAAGACAAGGCTATGCCAAAGGCACATGGGTGTTGCATGTGGAGGCTTCCTTGTTCTTCTAGATGTTGATGCAGCCTTTGTTTGGAGGTATATATGGATCTTGATCATTCCTCTTTATAGGGATCCATTTGCGAACAGTGTTTGGTTGCATACAAGTCACTTGTGACTTCTTCATCTTTGGGTGGTTGCTTAAATTTTGTATTTGGAATGGTTGGCTCTTTGGCTCGGTGGATGCTACTAATGCGTTTGGTATCCAAACCCATACCCTTGATGATTGTCTTCTTACTATTGTTGAAGACGTGAATTGATTTTCTTTTGATCTCTATGCTTGCTTCTGGCCCTTTCTTCTCCTTGGCCTCTTTGTTGAGACTTTTCTCATGTGGGAAGCATAGGTTTTTGTGCATGTAAGAGTTTCTTAGGTACCCAAATGTGTAATTGCCCTTGTTGAGCTACAAATAATTTCTTAGGCACCCAAATTTGTCGAAGACCTTGTGGTTGAGCTTGTCCTAGTTGCTTGGTGTGTCTTTGGGCATGGTTGGCCTGCTTGTATGGGAATTATTGTGGAAACATTAGTGGTTGCTCTCCTTTTCATACCAAGATATGCTTCATGCTCAAAAGTACTTTCTTCTTGAATTCTACTCATCTATTTGATCTAGCAATTGTCTTGTACTGTTTCACTTACCTCTTTGGTTGAATTTTTGTGGCTACACTAGTCTTTGAGAAAGAAGTGAGGTCCACTCGCCTTTGAGCTTGTTCTTCCATGACTAAGTCCTTTTGCACTATAAAGCTTTTGACACATACAACATCTTCTTCTCTAAGATTAGGCTTTGAAGAACTAAGAGAATGTGTGACATCTAGATTTATGAGTATGCAATTCTCTAATTCTAATGTAATGCATTGTCCATGTACCCAAAATTGAAGAAGTTGACTTCTTAGGTTTAAGTTGATGACATGGTCATAGATCTAATCTTGACATAAGACAAGTGGTTCAGTAAGGTCCTCATCTTGACACATTAGCATTTTGACTCTCATTGGAACATCTTGAAGGTAAATGGAAAGCTCCACCTCACCCAAACAAGGTGTTTCCACACCTCCTAAGCCCACTAAATAAGCTTCTAATGGCTTAACTTCCATGCCCAATCCTTCACAGTATGAGTATCTAATTGCACTAGTGGCAACTCAAGAATCAATTAGACCTTTGATTGTCTCATTTCCAGTGTCGTGCCCTAGTTCAACCGTGATGAATGGTCATCTATCTTTAATGCTAGGATGTGTGCTCTTTTTGGTGCACATAGCCATGTGATAGCTTGGGGCTTCCGGATTGAAATCTAGGCCTAATCGCCTTAACTTATTTTGCCTAATGCGCTATCTAGCCTCTGCATGTGCTTCTCCTCTAACCCTCAGCTCTTCTTCTTTTCTCTTCCTAGCAGTGTTGAGTCTCGTTAGCATATCCTCTGTAAGAGGTTCCTGATATAGCTTGACTCAACATCCACTAATATAGTTTGGCAAGATGTCACCTTCTAGAGTGGCCAATTGAACCGCACCACTAGTAGAAATTCTATTGATGATCATGGGTCCATATCCTCATTTTTCCAATTGATGGGCATGCTGCTTTAATGTATAAACCAAAACTAGGTCTCCCTCTTTCAATCCTTTATCCTTGATGTGTGCATCAAAGTATGCCTCTTGTCTTTTCTTTGCAGCATAGATGTCTGTGGCTGCTCGTAGCCCCATCTCACCTAATTATTTTTAGATCAAAGATCTTAGAGGACAACTCGTGTCCATTCCACTCGTGCTCTTGTGATACTTTTAAAGTGGAGATCAAGAAGTCTAATGGTAGCACAACATTCTATCCGAAGACCATCTGAAATGGGGTGGCATTGAGTACCGTTTTGTAGGCAACTTGATAAGCCCAAATAGCATGATGAAGTTGTTTATCCCAATCAGAGCATTTACTATTTACGAGTTTTGTTAACACATTACATAGGATCTTATTTCTGCTCTTCGCTTGTTTGTTAGCCTGTGGATGGTAGGGGCAGACTTCTTATGTATCACCAAGAATTCTTCGAGAAGGTTTTCAATAACTTCATTCAAGAAGTGTGTGCCTCTATCAGTTACTAACTCTATTGGTAACCCATATCTGCTGAACACGTTCTCGAATAAGAACATAGCCATCATTTGAGCATCGTTCTTTGTTGTAGCTTTTACTTCCACCCACTTTGTAAGGTAACATGTGGCTACAATAATGTATTCTGCATGGGAGTTTCTAGTTGGGGGGTTAATAGGACCTACAAAGTCTATGCCCCACTTTGAGAAGGCATGTCCTCCCATCATTTCCCTCAAAGTCATCTCATCCTTTCTGATTGGATAATGTGCACCTTGGCATGTGTCGCATTTCTTCACATAAGTATGTGCATACATATGAAGAGTGGGCCACCAAAGTCCTAAAAATAGGATGGTCTTAATCACTCGATCAAGACCGAAGTGTCCACCTACAACACCGCTATGTGCCATTTCTAAGACTTTCAAATAGTCCGATTCGTAAATGCATTATCTTAAGTACCCATTGATGGAGAGTGTTAATCTCCAAAAGAACAAGTTAATCTTGAATTTAGATCACCTCTATATCAAGATTAACCTTAGACTCCACCAAACTTAGAGATCATTCACCAATTTATCAGAAAATTGGTTATTCTGAAAAATTCAACTTCTTCAGAAAAGTCTGCTGCAGATTAATCACTCATTGACTAATCAATTCTGTAAAGTTTTTTACAAAACTTTGCACAATACTTTGTCTTGAGATTGCGCAACTTTACCAAGTTAAATTTCTCAAAATGATTGAGTACACACTGAGAAATGTGTGAAACAATTTACCTATGTCTGAAAGAGCTTCTCTGCAATGGCGACTTTGACACCTGCAACTTCTTAGCACTGGTTCTCACAATGTTGAACCCGTTTGATCAAGATCTTCTAGCCATAGATGGCTTACCTTCCAACTTAGATTTTGAGCCCTCACTTGTGTAAAACTTTACACTGTGGACTGAGCACTGACCATTTCTTTGAGGATGAAATGTGCGCCAGATTTTACGACTCTTAAAACATTCTTACATATGAATGTTCCTAATCAAAATTCTCTCAGCCTGATTTCAATTAATCTCTCAAATTCTAGCCATAGATAGATTAGCTATGGACTTAGATAAGTGCAAAACGATTCCTCAAAAGATTAAGCACAGAAGGAGAAAGGGAGAGAAGATCGACGCGCAGAATTCTACAACATTTTCTTCTTCATTACTTTTCATACATATGGTTGATGATACATACAATGTTCATCACCTCTTCACCTATTGTCTTCTCTATCTGATCTATATCACTCTCTCTTACTACGAATACATATCTGTTGATATATATACGAGTCTAACTCGTCATCCTTTTCAAAATACATTGAACTATTTACAAGAGTAATATACAAAAGAAACATTTCTGATTCTATTCTCTTCCTTTGAAAGTAATCTTCATCCTTCCACATATCTTTTCACTTTTGGACTTCATGTAATCACTTATTGATGATTGCTCTGCTCCAACAGCTCCCCCTCAATCTTCAATTGTGATTACCTGTATCTTTTTTATTCCTGCCATATCTTTAAACCTCTGCAACTTAGGTCCATCCAAACTTTTAGTCATCATATCTGCAAGTTGATCTTTTGTAGAAGTGTGTATGACTTCAATTTCCTTCTCAATGACCTTCTCTCTCAGGAAATGATACTGTATTTCAATATGCTTAGTTCTAGCATGAAACACAGGATTAGCTGCCAAATATAAAGAACTCATGTTGTCTCCACAAACAATAGGAGTACTTTGAACCACATCAAAAACTTTCATAAGTGTCTTTAGCCATATTATCTCCTTTGCAGCTTCCACCATACCTTTATATTCTGCCTCTGTAGATGACAAAGCAACTGTATGTTGCTTCTTAGAACACCATGAAATCAATTTGTCTCCTACATAGCACAAGTATCCATGTGTTGATCTTCTATCATCCACATTACCTGCCCAATCTGCATCACTATATATCTTCACTCTTGTATCAGAAGTAAACCCATAGTACAACCCTTCTCTGAGTGTACCCTTGATGTACCTAAGTACTCTTTGTCCTGCAATCCAATGTTCCTTTCTAGGACAATGCATAAATTGTGAAAGCACACCAACTGCATATGACAAATCAGGCCTTGTTAATGTAGCATAAATCAAGCTACCAACCAAACTTTGATAGAGTTTCATATCTCTGAACTCTTCTCCTCCAAACCTAGACAATTTATGGTTGACTTCCAAAGGTGTAGGTGCAACCCTGCAATCTTCCATTTTAAATTTGGTTAGCAAATTTTTAAGATACCTTTCTTGGGTCACATATACTCCATGTTGAGTATAAGAAATCTCCATTCCCAAGAAGAATGATAGGTTCCCCAAATCACTGATTTTGAACTCTTTCTCCATCTGCTTCTTGATCATTTGTATTCCTTTATCATCTGTTCCTGTAAGTATTATGTCATCAACATAAATACAAACATAAATGAACCCATCTTCACTTGCTTTGACTAGCAAGCTACTATCTGCCTTTGATGCTTGAAATCCAAGATCATTCAAGAATTTTACAAGCCTATAATTCCATGCCCTTGGGGCTTGCTTTAACCCATACAGAGCTCTCTTGAGCTTACACACATAATTTGGACTCACTTGATCTTTGAACCCTTCTGGTTGCTCCATGTAGACTTCATCTGAAATGTAACCATTCAAGATAGCATTTTTACATCTAATTGAGATAACTTCCAACCTTTGCAAGCAGCAATTGCTATGAGTGTCCTGATGGTTGTCATCTTTGCCACAGGACTATAAGTCTCATCATAGTCCACTCCATATGTCTATGCATACCCTTTCACAACAAGTCTAGCTTTGTACCTAGACACACTTCCATCTGCAAATCTTTTAGTCTTGTAAACCCACTTACAACCAATGATTTTGTGACTATTAGGTTTAGGAACCAAATCCCATGTTTGATTCTCTATCAATGCATCATACTCCTCTTGCATAGCATCTTCCCAATTCTTCTTCCCTTTGGCCTCTTCATATGTAGAAGGGTCTTCATCTGCTTTTACCAAATAAGCATAATCTTTAGTAGTTAGGAATGAAGTGTCATAGCTATACCTTGTAGGTTGCCATTTGTGCCTAGATGACCTCCTAACTTCTGCACTTCTTGAAGTTTTTGGTTCATCACATTCTGGATCAAACCTTGGCCTCTCTTCATATTCAACCTGTACTTCATTGTTCACTTTCATCAAGTAATTGAATCCTTGCTTTACCTTTTCTTTGTTCCACTACTTCTTCATCATCTGCATGTACATTATATTTACCTGCATACCAAGTACCTTGTTCATCAAATGTAACATCCTTGGATACAAGAAATTGCTTTGTGGATGGATTCCACAACCTGTATCCCATTTGCTTATCATCATAGCCAATGAATACATACTTTTCTTCCTTAGGCTCCAACTTATGCCTCAATTGAGATGGCACATATGCATATGCCAAGCATCCAAATATTCTGCAATGATCCAAGGTAGGTTTCTTACCCCACCAAGCTTCATATGGTGTCATACCCTGCAAAGCTTTACAAGGCAATCTATTAACTAAATATGTAGCTGTATTAACAGCCTCAACCCACAAATAATTTGGGCAATTCTTCTCTTTCATCATGGACCTTGCAAATTCAACAAGTGTCCTGTTTCTTCTTTCTGCTACCCCATTTTGTTGAGGAGAGTACCTGCAAGTAACTTCTCTCTTTATACCTGCATTCCACAAATAATCATTGAACTCATTTGAAAAATACTCTCCCCCTCCATCTGACCTTAGCCTCTTCAATTTTTGACCTGTAATCCTTTCTGCATATGCATGATAGTGTTTAAATGTATTAAACACTTCTGACTTTTCTTTTATCACATAAATTGTGATCCACCTGGTAGCATCATCAACATATATGACATAATATCTTGAACCATTTATACTAAAGTCCTTTGAAGGACCCCACACATCTGTATGCACCAACTCAAGTCTTTCTGAATACATAAACCCATGCTTGGAATAGGATTGCTTGTGAGCCTTACCTAATTGACATGCCTCACATCTGTATGTCATGTGTTGACCTGCAATGTTAGGCAATCCAAGCACTGAATCATTGTTAATCATTTCTTTAATACCTCTTTCATTAAAGTGTCCAAGTCTTTTATGCCAAAGATCCAATTCAGATACCTTCTGCTCTCCATATGTGAACATAGCATGTCCAACATTTCCTTGTACCTTCAATGTGAATAGCCTTCCTTCCTTCTTTCCTGTAACAACCTGTTTATACCCTTGACTAGGGTCTTCTACATAAACTCCATCATTGGTAAACCTTACCTCATATTCTTTTTCCACAATTTGACCTACACTGATCAAATTCTTTGGAATTGTGGGAACATAAAGAACCTTACTCAGAAGAGTGCTCCCATCCTTAGCTTTGACTGAACCTATTGACTTTACCTTATGCTTTGTATTATCACCTGTCTGAACTGTATGATTAATTGCATTATGATCTAGGTCAGTCATCAAAGCAATATTTCCACTTAAATGATTACTACATCCTGAATCAATATAGAACACTCTCATGTCCTCATGTGAAGTTTCACATGTATTCATAATGAGAGTCGAGTCCTCCTTCTGATCTGATGCATAGTTGTAGTAGGTGTTATTATAGGATTGATTTTGGAAGCTTCTTCCTCCACCTCTTCCAAAAGAATTCCTACCACCTCTACCTCTGAAGTTTCCTCTTTGAAATCTACCACCTCTTGCTCTTTGATTAAAATTCTGATAATTACCATTATTTTGATTATTATGCCAACAATCATGAGATAGATGATTGGTCTTACCACATATCCAACAAGCTCTTGTATTATCTTTGTTGTTTCTTCCTCTTCCTCTACTTCTGCCACTTCCTTTTCCTCTTATGAAATTTGCTTGGTTTGATGTACCTTCTTCTTCACCTGATTGTTGCTTCCCTTTGTTGGCTTTCTTCTTGTCTTTAGAGTACATTGCATGACCTGCACTCTTGTCAACATCTCCTTTGACATCATTCTCAAAAGTTAGCATATGACCTAACAATTGATTTAAATCAGGAGTGAAGTGATCTAATGAGAGTTCTGTAGACAAAATGAAAGGCTTCCATTTCTCATCTCCTCTTAGCCCTGTGAGTATTTGTCTTACCAATTTGTCTTCTTCAATGTCTTCATCCACTGCACCTAGAGAATCTGCAATGTCCTTCATCTTTGTCACATAATCAAAGATTGATTGTAAGGCCTTCTTCTTGAAAGTAGTAAATTCTGCCCATAGTGAAGCCTTCCTTGATTTGGTTGTGTTTTGGAAATGCTCCTCCAAAGCATTCCAAATGTCACATGCACTTTCAAGTCCTCTAATGTGAGGAAGCAAATAGTCATTGACTGCCATATAGATTATGCTCCTTGCTTGAGCATCCTTCTTCATCCAATTCTTCAAATCTGCAAGCTCCTCCCTAGTTGGAACACTAGGATCTCTGAATTCTGGCTTTTCTTCATCTCCTGTGATGTATCCTATCAGATCTTTGCTCATAAGATGAGCTTCCATCCTCATAGACCATGCAGGATAGTTCTCTCTATCCAACTTTTCAATTTGAAGACTATCTCCCATCCTTGCTTCACCTGTAGTCTCAAAACTTTAACCTTTACAGATAATGAATATACCTTTACTTCGAATGTTGCTCCTTCTGATCCTTTTGATACTCTTTGTATGTCTTCCCTCAATCTTTCTTCACACTTTAACCTTTGCACCTTCGAGATGTAAATATTTGTATTTCTGAAGTAGTCGGAGTCTTCTTTTTCTCAATTTTGACACAACCTGCTCTGATACCACTGATGGAGAGTGTTAATCTCCAAAAGAACAAGTTAATCTTGAATTTAGATCACCTCTATATCAAGATTAACCTTAGACTCCACCAAACTTAGAGATCATTCACCAATTTATCAGAAAATTGGTTATTCTGAAAAATTCAACTTCTTCAGAAAAGTCTGCTGCAGATTAATCACTCATTGACTAATCAATTCTGTAAAGTTTTTTACAAAACTTTGCACAATACTTTGTCTTGAGATTGCGCAACTTTATCAAGTTAAATTTCTCAAAATGATTGAGTACACACTGAGAAATGTGTGAAACAATTTACCTATGTCTGAAAGAGCTTCTCTGCAATGGCGACTTTGACACCTGCAACTTCTTAGCACTGGTTCTCACAATGTTGAACCCGTTTGATCAAGATCTTCTAGCCATAGATGGCTTACCTTCCAACTTAGATTTTGAGCCCTCACTTGTGTAAAACTTTACACTGTGGACTGAGCACTGACCATTTCTTTGAGGATGAAATGTGCACCAGATTTTACGACTCTTAAAACATTCTTACATATGAATGTTCCTAATCAAAATTCTCTCAGCCTGATTTCAATTAATCTCTCAAATTCTAGCCATAGATAGATTAGCTATGGACTTAGATAAGTGCAAAACGATTCCTCAAAAGATTAAGCACAGAAGGAGAAAGGGAGAGAAGATCGACGCGCAGAATTCTACAACATTTTTTTCTTCATTACTTTTCATACATATGGTTGATGATACATACAATGTTCATCACCTCTTCACCTATTGTCTTCTCTATCTGATCTATATCACTCTCTCTTACTACGAATACATATCTGTTGATATATATACGAGTCTAACTCGTCATCCTTTTCAAAATACATTGAACTATTTACAAGAGTAATATACAAAAGAAACATTTCTGATTCTATTCTCTTCCTTTGAAAGTAATCTTCATCCTTCCACATATCTTTTCACTTTTGGACTTCATGTAATCACTTATTGATGATTGCTCTGCTCCAACACCCATGTTTGCCTCTTCGGTATAGGTTGTCTCCTACTAAGGCATAGTCTTGAGCCTCTTGCTCCATGCTTCATTTTCTTGCTAGACTAGCCTCATTGGGTAGTGTCCCCAATCTCATAAATTCTACCAATGGAGTGCTCCAATCTGGAATTAATGATACATGATAGAGAGTGGCATGCTCCACTGGGGGGTCTCTTCTAGCACACTAGACAATTCTTGATCCACTCATGAATTTCTTTGTACATACTAGGCCAATACACTCCTAAATGTTTTAGATTATGTAATGTTCGTTGTTTAGAATAGTGATTTCCTAGCAATCCTTCATCAGCTTGTTGCAACCAACTACTATGTTCATTGTCCTTGACACAACAAGCTAATACACCCTCTATATCTTGTTTGTACATGCTTCATGCCAATATTTGATATTTTTGTGATCTTACAATTTCTTCTTTGTTCATTTTCACATTCTTATTTCCAGGTCCAAAGGTTACGACATGTACCAACTCATTTGCCCATTTAGCAACAACTTCTAAATTGAACAGATAAGCATCGGGCAACTCATCAGACACTCCTTGTGGTGGCTCTCTTGAAGCGATGTGAGAAACGTGATCCACCCTAAGGTGGGTTCTCCCTTTCCTCACAACCACTTTAAAGTCATATTCCATTAGTAGGAGGAACCATCTTACTAGTCGTCCTATATTGCAAGGTTTATTGACCAAATATAATAAAGTTTGATGATCAGTGAAACATAGTATATTTGCAGGTTGTAAACGGCTTTGTATGGGCTTAAACAAGCCCCTCATACTTGGCATGCAATGATTTCTAATTACTTAACCACCATTGTATTTTCTATGTATGATGCATATCATTCATTATATGCAAGGAAGGGTGATTATGGCATCACGATTGTGGCTATTTATGTTGATGACTTGTTTCTAGGAGGTGATAATGAAGAAATCACTAAAGAGGTAAAGAAACTCCTTATCCAAGAATTTGACATGAAAGATCTTGGTGTGTTGCATTATTTTTTGGGCATTGAATTTATACATACAAAAACTGGTAATGGATGTCGCAAAGGCAATATGCCTTAAGTATGCTGCAAAATTATGGTATGGTTGATTGTAAGACAATTTCTATGCCAATAGATCATAATATCAAGTTGGATACTATATGTAAAGTATTGGAAAATGCTACTATGTACAGGAAAATTATGGGAATTTTGATATATCTCACAATTACAAGGCCTGATCTAAGCTACACTATTGGACTTGAAAATCAATTTATGTAGGCTCCTAGGAAACCACATTTAGATTATCTAAGATGCACTCTATGTTTTGTGAATGCTTCCTTGGATTATGAATATCTTTATGAAGCTTGTGTAGAATTGCACGTTCATGGATACATTGATGCTGATTGGGCTAGTAGTATTCCACATAGAAGATCTACTAGTGGCTTTATATTCTCACTTGAGAATGCAACTATTACATGGAGCAGCACGAAGCAACCAACTCTTGCTTCTTCGAGTACATTGGCTGACTATAAAGGTGTTGCAATGGTAGCATCATCTATTTTGATAGTCTTATGAGCATACAATTAGCAGAGAACCTTGTTTTTCATGCTAGAACAAAGCATATCGAGATACATTATCATTTCATCAAGGAAAAGGTATTAGTAGGTGATATTGACCTTGTTTCTGTGAGGAATGATGAGTCATTTGCTGATATTTTTGCTAAACCACTTGGGGTTGAGCAGCTGAAGAACTTTCAAAAGATGCTTGGATTATAAGACATGATGTTGAGCTTGAGGGGGAATGTTGAGATATCAAGCTCAACATGTCATGATCTAGGATGACATGTATCACTTTTTCATTTCTCTGACATGTATAGTGGTCATGTGGATATATGTCAAGGATGCTTCGTTGAGCTTTACTAGTGACGGTACATTTTTTTTCTTGCTAGCTCACTCATTTGTGAACATTAGGATTTTACTTATGTATTGTTCTTTATATATTGTACTAGTTCACATTGGTGAGAGGACACTCAAACAAATTTGCAGGGACCAAAGTGTACTTGGTTTGCCTAATATCACAAGGCAACACATGATTTATAAGTGTGAAGCTTGTCAACTCGGCAAGGCTCATAGACAACCTTTCAATAAGAAAGGATATATGTATCAAAATCCTTTGGATCTAGTGCACACGGATGTGTGGGGCCCAACTAAGGAGCCATCTATATCAAGCTCAAGATATTATGTGTCTTTCATAGATGATTGTAGCAGGTGGACCATTCTGTTTTTCATGAAGCACAAGGATGAAGTGTTTAATTGCTTTAAGAAGTATATTGCTCTTGTTGAAAACCAAACAGGTAGGACTTTGAAAAGACTCAGATCAGATGGTGGAGGAGATTACTTCTCTTCTGAATTTGATGCCTTCTTGCATGAAAGAGGCATTAAAAGGGAAGTCACTACAAGGTATACACCCGAACTCAATGGTGTAGCAGAGAGGAGGAACAGAGCTATTGTCGAAGCTGCAAGGTCCATGCTCAACGAAAAGGGATTGCCGAACTACCTATGGGCAGAGGCTGTGTCGACAGCCACATATCTCATAAATAGACTTCCATCTAAGTCACTAGATGGAACCACTCCATATGAAGTGTGGAATGGAAGAAGACCTAGTCTAGAGCATTGTAAAATCTTTGGATGCTTAGCCTATGCTCACATTCCTTCTCAAGTAAGAGGGAAATTGGATCCCAAGGCAGAGAAGTGGGTATTTATTGGTTATGACCAAAACCAAAAAGGATATAAATTGTACAATCCAACCAATAAAGGATTTTCTGTGAGTAGAGATGTGATTTTTGATGAAAACAAATCATGGTTTGATGATGACAGGAAAGTGAAGCTGCCTTATGACTTGGATGAAGATTTTCCATCACTTCAACCAAAGGAGCCAAAGCAGATTGAAGAAAGTGATTCGGAGATTGACCTAGAAGACTTGGAAAGACTAAAGCTATGGAAGAACAAAGGTAAAGCAAAGATGCAGGATGCTACATATGGACCCGAGAGCTCACATCAACCACTTAGAAGGTCTTCGAGGGAGAAGAAGAAACCAGAGAGGTTTGGTTATGATACTTCTTAGGTCACGAAGCACTCAATCTACATTGCAAAGGATTCAACCAATGAAGAACCTACCACATTCGAAGAAGCACAAAGCAAGAAAGCTTGGAGAGATGCAATGGATGAAGAAATGGAAGCCTTGAAGGAGAATGACACTTGGGAGCTTGTACCTAACAAGCCATCTATGAAGGTAATTGGATCTCGATGGATATACAAAATCAAGAGGAATCCAGATGGAAGTATAAATAGACACAAAGCAAGGTTAGTTGCTAAAGGGTTTGCTCAAACCCATGGTATTGATTATGAGGAGACTTTCTCTCCTGTTGCAAAAATGCCTACAATTAGGGTTCTCGTTAGTCTTGCTGCATCTAGAAATTGGAATCTTTATCAACTTGATGTAAAGGATGCTTTCTTGAATGGATGGATTTCTGAGGAAGTGTATATGGCACAACCTCCTGGATATGAGGATGCACATCATCCTAACTATGTATCCAAACTAAAGAAAGCTTTGTATGGATTGAAGCAAGCTCCAAGAGCTTGGAATTTCAGATTGGTGACTTATTTGCAAGACCAAGGATTCAAAGCTAGCAAGGTGGATACCTCTTTGTTCATAAAGAGGAATGGATCTGAAGTGATCTATTTATGTGTGTATGTTGATGATATTATTATCACAGGCAATGATCTTGAAGGAATCAAACAGGTAAACAGTCAAATGAAGGAGGAGTTCAAAATAAGTGACCTCGGACCACTCACTTATTTTCTTGGATTGGAGTTGATCTACACAGATTCAGGTATATACATCACACAAAGGAAGTATGTCCATGACATGCTCGTCAAGTTCAAGATGGAAAATACCAAGTGTGCAGGTACACCTATGGAGCAAAATCATAAGCTTAGTGCTTATGAAGGAGAGCCAATTGAAGACACCACAAGCTATCAAAGCTTGGTTGGAAGTTTGAACTATGCAACACTCACAAGGGTGGATATATGCTATAGTGTTAGCATATTGAGTCAGTTTATGCATAAGCCGAGAAGACCACATATGGAAGCGGCCAAGAGAGTCCTCAAGTACCTAAAGGGGACCATGAATGAAGGTTTGTTCTATTCATATACTTCAGATATTGAGCTAAAGGTCTACTCAGATGCAGATTGGGCCGGATCTAAAGATGATAGAAGAAGCACATCAGGATATATATCATTTGCAGGTTCAAAAATCATTTCTTGGTCATCGAAGAAGCAACCAACCGTGACATTATCTTCTACCAAAGCCGAATATAGAGGTTTGGCTAATGCAACTCAAGAAATCATGTGGTTAAAGTCTTTGTACACAGATCTTGGACTTCATTCTTCAACACCTCACATTTTTGGTGACAACACAAGCTCACTACATCTAGCAGCTAATCCGGTATACCATGCTAGAACCAAGCATATTGAAGTCCACTACCATTATGTAAGGGAGAAGCTAATGAGCAAGGATATTCAAATATCCTATGTCTGTACAGATATGCAATGTGCAGACATGTTGACTAAAGCTCTTGATGGTACAAAGTTAATTAGATTCAAGTTGATGATTGGCTTGCAGGAAATCAAGGACAATTGAAGACTTATTTGGAGGTCAAGCATGTTAGGCTTGAGGGGGAGCTATTGGTGCATTTTACCCAAGCCTACATGCTTGATATGCTTGATATATCCTCATTTGTAAGTCACATGAGTAGTCATGTGAACACCTCTTGTAAAAGAGTTCATTTTATCTCTTGTAAATGAAAAAAGAAAACAGGAAAAGGATGGCTTACCTCATCCATGATGTAAAAGCAAATTCGTGGCTCTAACTACCTAAAACCATGAAATTTAGAGCTGAGGGAATCTCTCCTAACTTTGGGGATCACTTTTAGGTGGAGCCATTCGAATTCGAATTCAAAACTCCCTCCAAGAATAGCTATAAAAAGAGCAAGAAGGAAGAGGCGATGAGCAGGCCTTGTACGTGACCACTTCATGTCATTTTGTAGAGATTGAAGAGCTTACTCCATAGCTCTATCATTCTACTCCCATTGTGCAAAGATTCATTGCCAATGTGGTTGTAATCATATGTGAATCTATACATTTATCATCATCTACTTCTTTGTTTTGTTCTCTGCTATACTCACTCAGAGCAGTAACTTAAGAAGGTCATATCTCCAGTTCTACTGAACCTTTTTCAGTGATTTAACTTGCGTTGGATAGCTTGTACTGTCTACTTTTTTCATATAAATTTGCAAGGCCGTTTGATTAATACGTTTGGAGATATCTGCATTTTACTGCTTACTTATCTATCTCTACAGAGCCCCGAGAATTGTGGGAATGTTCCAGAAATTGATGAAACTTGTTCTCAGCGCTCACTACATCATTTGAAGTGTTTTAACTTGGATTGGGAATCTTGCTAAGTCTATTTGCTATGCCCAAAAGGAATATTTCTAATTCCTACTAGGTTGAAAGCACTATTCATTTTTTTTCAGCAGGTGTATGTCCAAAAATAGCAAGTTTTGGGAGCTAGTCATTTCGCAACTAGTCTGTCTTGACTTAAACTTTTGGGATACATGTTCCAAAGTACTTGGCTGATATTTTGGTGGATTTAGAAAGCTAAAAGGGTCTACTAATCAACTCTAAAGTCTCAGTTGGCTGGTGTGAAGCTGGTTGTAGCAACACCTACTCATCTTTGGATTGCATCCACCATCTCTCTTCACAGTGATGATTTTCGGAGTTTGCCAATTAAACAGTTAGAACAAGGTAAATTAAGACTTGATGATGCCGTTGAAAAATTAAGAGAATCTAGAATGAAGAACAAGCATTATTTTGATAAAAGTCATCGATTGCGTCGTAAGCCAATTGAAGTAGGAGATTGGGTGCTCATTTATGATAGTACATTTGACTCTCAATATGATGCATGCAAAAAGCTCACTCAACGGTGGTTTGGACCATACATTGTATCAAAAGTCAACAATAATGGTACGTATGCTCTTTGTGAATTAAATGGTGTTGCACTAGAAACTTTGATTGCAGGTAAAAGAATAAAGCTATTCAAGAAATGTGATAATGATGAGTACATTTTGGATGAGGACATTGAAGAAGATGACAACAATGAGGCCGATTCATAAACAGGAGTATCCATGTTATTAAAAAATAAATAATAATAAATAATAAATAATATATATATATATATATATATATATATATATATATATATATATATATATATATATATATATATATATATATATATATATATATATATATATATATATATATATATATATTCTACTTTTTCAAGTTCATTCTACTTTTTTTCCATTTTTGTTTCATGCATGTTTTTTTTTCAGTCTTTGCATTGCATTGCATATCCACATCACTTGAGTCAAAAAAAAAGGGGAAAATGATGATTTCTCTACTTGTGTAAAATTGTATCTTAAGTAGTAATTTATCTACTAAGAAATTGATTATAATCTAGGATTGTGGAAAGATAGGGCATGTAGATTTGGATGTTTATTTTGGTGATATGATTTTCATATATAAACATGCATATGTATCCTATATCGAAAGCATAATTGTTGAAATCCTAGCTCCTGCTACTGCATGTTCCTACATCCTTCGTCCATCTCACAGCACTTGTATCGGAGTTTAAACGACTATTCTCCGTGATAAAAAATGGTTGTACCTTGTATCGGGGTTTAATTTTTCCCCGTCATAAAAAAAAAGCTGCTACATGTTACCAAGAAGTTTACACTTTACCCAAAAAAGTCATTGTAACCATACAATTGCCAAATCATCATCATCATTTAAAAATTATATAAAAAAAAGCAAGCCAAAGGAAGATAAAGAAGCATAGTAGAATAAATCACGAGCTATATAGGCAGATTTATGCATTAGTGGAGTTTAGTTAGATTTCCTTGCATCTTATTAGAGAAAGAGCATATTCATATTTATGTAGGAAATAAGTTGATCTAAAATAAGCTAAAGATGAAAGATGTTTTTTGAAAATCCTAAATCTTTGTTTATAATCATATTTAAGGTAGATTACTTTATGAAAAAGGTACAAATTTTTCTTCAAGATGAGAGGAACTCATGCTTAAAATGACTCAATACATCCATTTCCACTTCATATTGATGCTTGATTGTTTTCTTTCTTGTTGTCAATGTTGCTTGTTCATTTGCATATATGTTGCCTATTTGTTCATCCATATTCATGTTGCCTGTTTCAATTCTTTCTTTCATGCAAATTTTGCTCCATGTCACGTTACCTACTCATTCATGCATATAATCAATTTTCCTTCCATGTTTCTTATGTTGCCTATAAAAGAATTCGATGCCTATACCATTTTGTTTTTCACAGATGCTAAAGTGGCGCTTTCGGAGGAATCGCAGGTTTAGTAGAGGTGAATGTCATCGAGATTTTCTCTCCTCTCTCACTCATGAAGGCCTATAGGAAACACATTCGTTGAAGGTAGCCAGAATTCCCTGAGAAGTCCAAGATGCATCAAGGATGTCAAAGGGAGTTCACATGCAAACTTTGAAAGAAATCGAGCAAATCTAGGGTAGCAGTCAAAGCTTATCAAACTTTGGAAATTAGGGCAAAAATTTCAATATGTCCAAGTCAAATGAAAATTCAAATACTTGTACAGCCTATCAAAGCAGTGTATAGCCCAAATTTCACATGTAAATGGATTTTCTAGCACATTGATATGCCATGTGCATTTTGTAAAAAATGTAATTTTTCCACTTAGACCCTTCAAAATCTTGTATAGGAATTTTTGTTAGCCATATGGTTTGGCATGTATAAAGACCATATGTGGCTGCATATTTGTACAAAGTTTCAAGGCTATCAGAGTTTCCTAGACACCTTAATGCCACCTTGCAAGCTTCCAAATGTAGTCAAATTTGTACAAGGGAGATTTAGATAAACGTTTTTTCTACATATTCTTGAAGGAGATCTTTGGAGACATAGTCCTACAAATTTTCATCTTCATCAAAGCCTTTTTGGAGGGTCAAAGAGCACAAAGTCCAGTTTTCAAGGTCACCATAGTTTTCTAGTTTAAGCAAATTGAAGGGTTGAAGGGCTGCCACATGGTGAAAGCTGATTGAGCCATGTTGTACGATCAAGATGAGCTCATATTCAAGGGTGGAGATGGACTTATGCTTAAATCAAGGAGAATCCACGAGTTTTTTTCATCAAAGAAGACTTTTTTGACAGTTAAAGATCGATAATGCAACTTTTCTCTAAAAATAGTGGCATATCTTATCTGAATTGATGCCAGCACTGATCCAACGGTCCAGATCATCCCCAGATCCAATGGTGGAGAATGAAGGTGCCTAAATTTCACTCCTTTACACTAGATTTGATAGAAAGAGCAATTCCAAGCCATTGATTTGATTAATCAAATGGTTGTTATCGAAAGTAGTGATCCTAGAGTTGAGAGTTGATTTCTCTAGATCCAAGGGCCCAAATTCATTCAAAAAACTATATAAACCCCCCTCCAAACTCCTAGAGCATCATTGTTAGGCATCCATAGGGCTCTTGCTAGCTTAAGGTTTCCTTGAGACGATCACCCTCGATTGAGCGAGTAAGGATCCAAGGTGGGCTAGTATGAGTATAGTACCTAGTTTCAAATTTAAGTTAGAACTCCAATCTAGGATAGGCTCTTGAAACCAGCATCTCTATCTTGAGTCAACCTTGGTGGAGCATGTGAGTGAGTTAGAGCTGGTTTTAATGAGTCGTAGACTTCTTTAGTTAGACGTTACGAGCCTAGACATACATAGGGTCAATGAAGTGGAACTCATCTTCTTACGTGTGACATTCGGTTGAACTGTCATGGTTTGAGGGTTGGAACCGCCTTTGATCAGTAGAATGCTTAGCTTGACGTATCACGACGATCTTATACATGTATCTTAATTCAAATCCTTTTAATTCATGTCACTTGTCACTTGTCTCTTGTCTCTTGTCTCTCAGTCTCTTGAGTATTTTTACATGTCTTCTATTTTTTTCTATGTGTGAGAAGACTCCGTAGTATTGCGTTGAACTAGTGAGGATGTTTCATTGAGCTTGTGATTAAACTCTATCATCATAATTCACTTGCATGCATATAATCCATACATACCCATACATATTGATTAGTTTCATTGAGCTTGTGATTAAACTCTATCATCATAATTCACTTGCATGCATATAATCCATACATACCCATACATATTGATTAGTTTTTGAAAGTGTATAAGAAGCTCCAATATTGGACCATTCTTCCTTTCGAAACTGATTAGTGAGGATGTTTCATTGAGCTTGTGATTAAACTCTATCATCATAATTCACTTGCATGCATATAATCCATACATACCCATACATATTGATTAGTTTTTGAAAGTGTATAAGAAGCTCCAATATTGGACCATTCTTCCTTTCAAAATTGGTTTATGTGTAAAGATTCCATCTATTCTCGTCATGCATACATATCATCCAAAGAAGACTATGCATATGGATTAGAATTAGGAAGTGTTTAAGAAGCTCCTTCAATGGACCATTCTTCCTTCCAAATTTGATTCGTGTGTATGGTTCTCTTTCATTCTTATCATTCATGTTCGTAAATCTAACTCGCACTCCTACATTCCCATTCCCATAATCATTTCAGCATCTCTCTCTTCTCCATACTCAACATTAATTTCAGTTTCATGTCCTTAAACTTTCCAACATCCATTAGCTTCATACACCCTGTGTGTGCCACGATCGGACCCAATCCACCCAGATAGCGATCACCTCCACACTGTGACATGCATTGTATGTGACAAGGATCAAGAAAAACTCTTGTTAGTTTCAGCATTATCCAAGATTTGCGTGGTTGTCAAACTTGTTGATGATAAGTGTACAGTTCATGATCTTTTAAATGGTGATGTCATTATTGCTTATGGAATTTTATATTGTGGGTTTTATAAGCTCATAGACTATGCAAAATGTGTGAATGATTTAACATGTGCAGTTCAAAATTTTCAAGCTATCTCAGATTCAAAGCTTTGGCATGCACGCTTTGGTCATTTGATTATGCTTGTTTGCTATGCCTACAGAAATCTGATATGATGTCCTCTGTCAAGAGAAAGGAGATAAGGAAGAGAGCTCACTCAGACACTCTCACACTCAAGAGGAGCACACAGAGATTGAGGCAAGGAAGAATGCTCTTCTTCTTCTATTCAAAGGAATATACAAGAATGACCTAAAAAAGAGAGCATATTCCTGGATAAGAGCATACTCATCAAGGGAAGAAAGAAGAATAATATGGGAATTAGAATTTTGTTGAAGACATAACTCTAACTCCTCAAGAGTAGAGAAACAATGAGATGTTTCAATCACATGCTCAATGTTCTCATCATGTTCCATGATTTTGTTGTTTTTATAATTTTTTTGGGTTTTTTGGATAAAAGGCTTGGACAATTGACTCTTATGAAGAAAATCTAATCTAGAATGTGGAAAACAAAGTGACAAACTATCGTACATGTTGGTTGGATTTGAGATGTCAAACCAATATCCATTGTTGTCCCGCTCAACAATGGATTCTATCCAAAATTTTGATCATATGTAGCTCCAAACATGAATCGAGGTGCACAATCACTACAAGCATGCTCATGACCCTGAGTAACAATAGGTTTCTTTCTAATTGACAATCGATTCCTAGGATGATTCACTCCTACCGTCATGACTTGAAGTGATTGCATTCCATCCTTAGACTTAAATCTAGCATAGGTAGACCCATCATCCATGGCTTTAGTTTCCATACGACTCTCACAAATAAAAGGTCGACCTAAGAGAACTTCATAGGAGCAATTGTCTTGAATAAAAAAGTGAAATTCTTCTGTGATTCCTCCTATGGATATGGGCACACTAGCACAAGCTCCATACAGGGTACCTACACCATTATCTGCAGTTCTCATACACCATCCATAATCTTTATCTATGGGCCATCGAAACTTATCATAGACTTCTCTTGAAATCACATTGATTTCGGAGCCGGAATCTACTAATGCATTTACAGTGATAGTGTTCTTATCATTTCCTATTTTAACATGCATCTCTGATGTACCTTAGACCAAAATTTTCTTTTAAAGTGACTTTCAGGATTGTTTTCATGATTTTCATGGTCAGGTTGAATAGGTCCTAAGAAATTTTTATTACCATTTACTTCATCATCATCAAAGCCTCTTCATCAGATTCATCAAAGTTTAAGGCATTAGCTTGATCTTGATCTAGAGAATCTTGCATCTCAGTATCTAGATTAAGTAGAAACCTCTTCCTTTTAATTAGGCCGATAAAGATTTCTTTAAAAACAGGCTTTGCAATAGAGAAAACTTGTTCTAAAGACATAGTCACTTGAATCTTAAGAAAAATGTCATCTAAAATCTCCATAGGATCTATTTTTCTCTCAATTTTTGAAATTAAGATGGCTTTAGGTTTTCTCTTTGGTTTCTTTTGTTTTTGCTCACGATCTTGTTTTTGTTCATGTTCTCATGTTTGGTCTTCAGTTTTTTTTTTATTGTTCTTGTTTATCTAAAGGCTTTGGTTCTGTTTTTCTTTGCATTGTCTTCTTCCCTTTTTGTTTCTCCTCTTATTTTTGTTCATTGGGTTGTGATTCTTGTTTTTTATCTTTGGATTGTGATGTTTCTCCCTGCTCTATGATTGTTTCTATTCCCTCTGAGGTTTGTTTTCGAGTCACTCTTCTTTCACTAGGCTCAGCTTCATCTTTTTTTCCTTTTTCTTCTACATTGGATATGTGAGAAATAAGAGATTGATCTTCTATCGGTGACTCCCAAGCCGTTATTCTCCTAATCTCATCTTGTGCTCTTACTAAAGCCTCTATGGAAAAGTCACCTTCCTTTATGGGTTTACTTGATTCTACTTGTTGTTCATCAAGAGCTTCTAGTTTCACTCCTCTAGTTCCTACGTTCGTTATGGTTATATTTTCATAGTGTTTTTTCATTCCTCCCTTGCCATAATTTCCTTGCAAAGGTAGCCTAGATCGATAGTCACAGATTTCCTTGTCTATGTCCATTACTAGTCGTTGCTCCTTAGAAGCCTTCAATAGTTCACAATCTCTCAAAAAGTGCTCTAACGAATCACACCAAGGACACCTACAAGGGCCAGGCATAAAACCATTTTGATTTTGAGGATTTTTATTAACTTGTGGTGGGAAATTTTGAAATTGAGGATTTTGTTGATAAGGTATTGCTTGAACAGGATAATTAGGATTTTGATAAGGTAATTGATGTATTTGAGGAGATTGGGGAGCAACATGTGGTACTTGAGGTGCAAGAGGAGCTTCCATAGTATACGGTTGATTATTTTGAAAATTTTGATTTTGAGGATTTTGAAAAACTATTTGAGAAGCTTGAGGATATATGTTTTGATACATTTGAGGATTTTGCACATGAGGATGAGGATTTTGCATTGAAGGATTATGCATTGGAGGAACTTGATATGCTTGAGTAGGAGCTACTTGTGGATTTTGATTGGTAGCTATAACATGGTGATTAGGCTCTTGAAAAGACATTGGGTTCATTTGATTTTGGAAAGTTTTGGTGTAATTAGATTGTAAAGCATCTATAGTCTTGGCCAAATTGGATTGTGTAGCAATAAGACTTTCCATTTGCTTAGTGAGAATTTCCACTTGACATTGATCAACTACACTTTTATTTGGCTCTACTTTAAAACCTTGAGTAGGCTCCATCATTTGAGGAATAGGAGTAGATTCAAAAAGCATAGCATGGGATTGTTCTCTAACTTGCTCCTTAGTTTGTGGAAGGCTAGCTTGAGGAACACTAGTTTGCTCATAAAGCATGGATTGTCTTTGATGTCTATGGGCTACAGCCTCTACTACTTTATGCACTTTTTGCCAATTGTCAGTAAGACCATAGTTCTTAACTGGCTCTTCTAATCTCCGTTCAACTTCCCTACGAGTTTCAGGATGAAGAAGCTTAAGAAAATTGATCACAAGATCAGGTTCCAAAGTTGTCTTATCCTCATCAGGCAGTTGTTAATAGCGTCTAATATACTCATTTTGTAAGGGAGTAATAGAGCTACTAGACTTTGGGGAATCGACCCATCGTAAGAATCCATCCCGATTATGTTGGCTATAATCTTCAAGATAGAATTCTTTGAGCATCTCCTTTCTAAAATCACTCCAAGGAAGAGTATAATATTGAGTGACGCGGTTTATGATAGAGCTATCAACAATTCGTTCAAAGAATGATATCAAAAGATCTTCGGGAAGACCAAAAATCATAGCTTGCTCTTGAAACAAATCTAAGTAGCTTGTGATGTTGATGCCATTGAATTTTCCCTTCTCTCTCAACATAGAAGAGACTATTCTTTGGCCTTGTTTCTCAACAATAAGGGATTTGAATCCTTCTTCCATCTTACGTGAATGAGCAATTGATGCACAATTCTCTAGATCTCTCACAAATGTGTTTACTTCATGGCGAAGATGTGCACGATACTGTGAGTTTCTAGTGCAATACTCAAGAATGATGATGATGATATGATGAGGATGAAAAATATGAAACAAAGGATATGGATCACAACCTCCCCACAAGATCAGAAGCAATGCCACGTAGCATTTCACGTCGGGTTCAAATGTGGAGGTGATCACTATCCGGGTGGATCGGGTCCGGTCGTGGCACACACAGGGTGTATGAAGCTAACGGATGTTGGAAGGTTTAAGGACGTGAAAGTGAAATTAATATTGAGTATGGAAGAGAGAGATGTTGAAATGATTATGGGAATGGGAATGTAGGAGTGCAAGTTAGATTTATGAACATGAATGATAAGAGCAAAAGAGAACCATACACAGGAATCAAATTTGGAAGGAAGAATGGTCCATTGAAGGAGCTTCTTAAACACTTCCTAATTCTAATCCATATGCATAGTCTTCTTTGGACGATATGTATGCATGACGAGAATAGATGGAATCCTTACACATAAATCAGTTTCGAAAGGAAGAATGGTCCAATATTGGAGCTTCTTATATACTTTCAGAAACTAATCAATATGTATGGGTATGTATGGATTATATGCATGCAAGTGAATTATGATGATAGAGTTTAATCACAAGCTCAATGAAAACATCCTCACTAATTCAACGCAATACTGTAGAGCCTTCTCACACATAGAAGAAAATAGAAGACATGTAAAAATAGTTAAGAGACTGAGAGACAAGAGACAAGAGACAAGTGACAAGTGACATGAATTAAAAGGATTTGAATTAAGATACATGTATAAGATAGTCGTGATACGTCAAGCTAAGCAGTCTACTGATCAAAGGCGGTTCCGACCCTCAAACCATGACAGTTCAACGGAATGTCATACGTAAGAAGATGAGTTCCACTTCATTGACCCTATGTATGTCTAGGCTCATAACATCTAACTAAAGAGGTATAAGACTCATTGAAACTAGCTCTAACTCACTCACACGCTCCACTGAGGGTGAGTCAAGATAGAGATGCTGGTTTTAAGAGCCTATCCTAGATTGGAGTTCTAACTTAAATTTGAAACTAGGTACTATACTCATACTAGCCCACCTTGGATCCTCACTCGCTCAACCGAGGGTGATCGTCTCAAGGAAACCTTAAGCTAGCAAGAGCCCTATGGATGCCTAACAATGATGCTCTAGGAGTTTGGAGGGGGGTTTATATAGTTTTTTGAATGAATTTGGGCCCTTGGATCTAGAGAAATCAACTCTCAACTCTAGGATCACTACTTTCAATTACAACCGTTTGATTAATCAAATCTCTTTGACCCTCCAAGAAGGCTTTCATGAAGATGAAACTTTGTAGGACTATGTTTCCAAAGATCTCCTTCAGGAATATGCAGAAAAAACTTTTATCTAAATCTCCCTTGTACAAGTTTGACTACATTTGGAAGCTTGCAAGGTGGCATTAAGGTGTCTAGGAAACTCTGATAGCCTTGAAACTTTGTACAAATATGTAGCCACATATGTTCTTTATACATGCCAAACCATATGGCTAACAAAAATTCATATATAAGATTTTGTAGGGTCTAAGTGGAAAAATTACATTTTTTACAAAATGCACATGGCATATCAATATGCTAGAAAATCCATTTACATGTGAAAATTGGGCTATACACTGCCTTTAATAGGCTTTACAAGTATATGAATTTTCCTGTGATTTGGAGATATTGAAATTTTTGCGTTAATTTCCAAAGTTTCACCAGCTTTGACCGCTACCCTAGATTTGCTCGATTTCTTCCAAAGTTTGCATGTGAACTCCCTTTGACATCCTTGATGCATCTTGGACTTCTCAGGGAATTCTGGCTACCTTCACCGAATGTGTTTCATATAGGCCTTCATGAGTGAGAGAGGAGAGAAAATCTCGACGACAATAGTGTGAAAGAACTACCATCACTAGTAGCCAAAATGATCTTACGAACCCCCACTACAAGATATGAGGAGTTGTTTGGGCATGTGATAGTATTCCTTGTCGGGGCAAGATCAAGTGAATTAAAGAAGTTGTAGTGCAAGGTAATATGTTTGGTCGCCCCACTATCAAACTACCAAACATCTGAATCTATTGTAGATATACATTGCTCATAAGGTGGGTCATAGCTGCATATAGTAGTAAATGCCCATTCTTCATTCTACACAAGATTAGTGGACTTTGTTTTTGGTGTAGAAGCCTCTGCAACAACCATTTGAGCCTCTTCCTTCTTTGCATCTTTCGCAGTTAGTTTTGGACAACTCTTTATGACATGATCATTTCCTTTATAGTATTTCGAAAATTTTTTATCCTTTTCTATTTTTCTTCTCATCTTTGTCTTCCTTCTTCATTGTGTAGCATTATCAAAATTCTACTTACTAGTAGATGAGCTCCATTTACCCTTCCCCATTTAACTAGCTAAGAAAGCTTGATCTGCAACACACACATAATAGACTTCTGTTGCATGGGCTGATCTTCGTGCAAGAAAACAGAGAACTCCTCAAATGTTAAGCCATTTGGATTTCCTTCCATCATCAATCGAAGAGAAGAAAAAAAAATCTAATATGAATCTGGAAGACCATTAAGAACAATTTGCATAAGTGAACTATCTAGTAAGACTTCATCAGCATAAATCGATTGCTCGTTCAAATCTTTGATTTTTTTCAAAACACTATCCATAGAATCCCCTTCATTCATAGGCTCACTCTCCAACTATTTTCAAAGGTAAGCAACATGATCCTCATTTCTTGCCTGGTATAAAGTGGTAATGTATCCGAAGCATCCTTTGTTGATTTGCAAGAGAGAATATGAGGGATAATGGAACCTTTGATAGACCGTAAGCTATCAATGCATGTGCCTAAGCATGTCTTCCATCCCAACGAAGTTTCTCTACAGTAGGTGTAGCAAGAACTGCAACACGAATAGGAATCTGAAGATCATCATCTTCAATGCCATCTGCATCACATTCAATAACTGTATTCATAGGTGTAGTAATATCCTGCATAATATTCCACAACCCTTTTACCATGAATACATGATGCATCATATATGCCCATTAAAGGTAATTGGTACCATCCTACTTGTCCTCAACAACCAAAATATGGAATACATAATTGCTTTCAGTCATGGCCACTTACTAAATACCCTCATGCAGATAAATGGTTGTATCTCAAAAAGTTGAATATAACTACCCGGTCGAGCTTGTTAAACCTCTAGAAGATTTTGAGGCGCTTGGACTAACAAACCAAAACTTGGATATATGTTTGGCAAAAAAGGATGAAATTTCTTGCATACGTGCTCCGATAGTGCATTCAGAGGCCGAAAGGAGCTCAAATCAAAATTTTGATGCCATAGAGCAAACTTGTTTTGAACTCCTAATTGCCCTAAGTTTGCTCATTAGTTTTCATGAGATTATGAGACTGTGAACAGAGGGGTGTTGATGATGCCCGAGATGAAGTGGTGACATGCTCTGATACCAATTGTTGGAGTTCTGAGATCTGTGCAAGCACACGAACAACACAATGAAGAACAAGAGGCTTGAAGCACAACACTGAATGAATTACCAAGTGAATGTAAAAAGATAAGTGAACTGTTAGTTTCATATCTGTACATACAAGCTAGGGGGAAAAAAGCCTCCTAAAGAGGGAAAAAAGTACTGAACCTGTCCTAATTGTGTTACACACATTACTACCAAAATATGGAAAACTTGAAGCTCCATGAAGAAGAAACTTGGTTGAGGATTTAGCTCTTATGAAAAAATGGCACGAGTGGAACTACTAACTTAGAGAAATCTGGTATATCATGTTTGTGCACGTTTTGTGGAGTGTAAAAAGCAACGCCTTTACTTTCAGAGAGGAGATGAGAAGGAAGTCTCTCCATGTTCAAATGCAATGGCACACGGACAATCACGCTTTGATGTTGAAAAATGCAAAAGCTACTGATAACTTAAATCTATATATTTTTAAGCTAGATGATATCAAAGTGCAAATTTTTTTTCTAAAACAAGCTTTAAAGTATAAACAAGGAAAAAATACAAAAAGATTAGGGAGAATTACAAAAAACATTGATAACCTTTTCGTCCAGTCAGTGGGGGACCCACTTGTTTTTTAGCTTGTTGTTTCCTAAAATGAACACCTTGTGGTGCTTGAAGGGGGGATACTTCTTGCAATCACAAATCCTTCTACCTAAACATCGTAGGGACATCTCAATAGACCACTCTTTGGTTTGTTTTCAAAAAGTTGATGGCATGTGTTTCCTTCTAAATCTTCCAAAGTGCTTTGCCCCTAATGGTATTCTATAGTGTAGATAAACACCCCAGTGATTCTCAAAGAAGTACTTGCTTCCAATAACTTGATTTGCTAATAAATGGAGCTTCTTAAGGCATTGCGAAGTTGGAATGCTCCTAGAACATGAGAAGGATTGGTGTCCCAAATCTTCCTTACTACTTGTGCAATGCTTGCACCAAGGGGGAGTACCACAAATTTTATCCATATCTCCCTATGAAAAATCTTCCACGTTAATACAATTTCTTATTTTCAACAAGTGTGTGCCATAAGTCCACGAACTTAAATCCCCATATGATCCACATCTAATTCACCCACCAATCACTTCTTGCTAAGAGAGTGATAAAAGTCCAAATTTCTTTTAATTTCTATCTTGGTGCCATATGTGCTTCTACATACAAAAACCTTTATTCCAAAGCCTCTTAGCTCTTTGGAGGTTCTTAGACTCCACTTTCGAGATACCCATGATAGGGAACCAAAAAGAGTTGTTCTACCTAATCCCAATTGCCCACTTCCAATCGTCATTAATGGCATAGAAAGGTTTCATCTAGTTCCAACCTTTCAATGGGGAACACACAAGATCAGAGCACTTGGAAACAACTAGAAACGAAGAGGACAAGAGAGTATTTCAATTTTTCCTCTAGGGATCCTAGCAAGAGAACAGTAGCCAATGTTTCAAGAATTAGCTTGGGTGAAGAAGAATCATTGTTACTGCAAGCTTTAATCGTGCAATTTTGATAAGCAAAATCAGACTTTGCTATTACCTCGCTTATTAAATGGATGCAAATTGAGTGTACAAGGACAAGTGGTTGTATAAAACTTTCAAATCACTTCAGCTCCTCCTAGATGTCTGTTAGAAGTCAACTCAAATCTCTTGAACTTGCTTGCAAGTAGTGAGCTTGAAACTATCAACTTCATGTTCTTACAAAAATTTATTGATCAAGTGCTATTGATGTGTATCAATAGCCATTAGGAACCTCTCAAATTGTAATTGTGATTTCTAAATTTGTCACTTGGAGCTAGAGCTGAAAGCTATGATCTTTATGTGTGCAAATTGATCTTTTTATAAATGCTTGAGAGGAGAGAACATTGCTTCTTTGGGAGAAGATACGAGGGAATTAAGTTCAAACTAGGGTTCCAAGCATTCATTAGAAAACTCTTGAAGTGAGGAATCTTAAATCAGTTCGACTTCTGGATTTGGATATAGGATGAAGAAGTTATGGCTCAAATATTGCACAAACGCGTGCTCATGGACACCTATAGAGGGAACATGAAAAAAAATTGAAGCTCCATGAAAAGAAAACCTGGCTGAGGATGAAACTCTTATGGAAAAACGACACTTTTGCAACTACTAACTCAAAAAAGAAGTCATATACCATGTTGGCGTGCATTTTGTGGGCTATTAAAAGCAATCTCATATGCTTTCACATAAGAAGGAAGTCTCTCCATATTCAAATGCAAGGGCATATGGGCAAGCGTCCGTGAATGATAGATTTGAACTTTTGGGCACTATTCACGTTGTGATGCCCCCTTAGGGTTTCAAAGATCTTGAAGGGGCTCTTCTCCACAACAACAACAACAAAAAAAAAAAAAGCTAAGCAACTTCCATACTTTTCATCTGCACATCCACGAAGGGGCTCAAATCTCACAACAAAATCTCCCAAAAAAAAATAGCCAAAACAACCACAGATTCTCTCGCTTCACATGCCCAAGAGTTACTAAGTTGTGATACCAACTGTAGAAGAATGAATAAATTGATTGTGCGTATAACTCACCTCCCATCTTTCCACATAAATAGATAGTTTCTAGAGTGATCTAGTTTGGACATGTGGCCATCATGCACACTCACTCTACAGCCTATCTCGAAGACCTTAGAATATCTCTTGGACTTGGGATGCTATTAGCCCTTGTCTCATGCACATAATGATGGCTTAAAGGTCCTAATGTCGAACACACAACTCAATTGAGAGGCACTAACGCCCTTTATGGTCAAGCTCACTGCTATTGACTGTGTAGCATTAGAGGATGATGCTGGTAAGAGACTTCACGTTTAGTATTGTAACCATCTTAAATCAAACTGTCTTGGATCCCTGCTACCATGATGTAAAATAGTTCTTACAATGGTGCAACCTCAACTTTAGTGATTCAAATTGTTAGATGCCGTACCCTCTTGATAACGAATTGAAGGTTCTACAGCCTGCTTCCTCACTCTCAATAGGAGACTACATACTACCTATCCACCTACCTATTCTTAAATATTGACGGCTTTGTCCACCACATCACACATATGCCCATCGATCAAAAAAGTAAAGTACATATTGAAAACCATCCCCCAACAGAATTCAGATTTTCTGCCATTCTTGATTTCAGTAAATCGACACCCTCTTCTATTACAAAAGTGGCTTTGTTATCCATGAAACTCATTTTTCATGATTAATAGACCTCCTTGTTAGTATCCAAGACTAAGCCCCACTTCCCTGTTGCCTTCATCAATACTAAAAAAGGGATGCTTTACTACCCGGGAGAACAGAAGATATGATTGATAGCACACTCATCAAATCAAGATGGGATACAACTTTCTGCATGTTTCATTATCGTGTTAGATCAACACTTGACATGCTGATCAGAAAGACGCACTGATGCTGATGATTAGCAACTCCAACTCTGTTACAAACAAAAAACAAATACAAATCCGAGTGGAAAAATAATCAAGATAAACTCCAGAAATTCAGAAAAGAATATACACAGAAATAGCAAATGTCTTAAATGCCATCATCCTTGTTGGGATGGGCTTAAAAGTGTAAACTTATCTAAGGTCACCTGCAGATGTTTTCATCATAGTTTACAAGTCCATAACTATGCTTATTTCTTATGTAACCATGAGATCACTACATTGAGCCATCTTCCCACTAGAAAAAAGACCAACCCCGCTTTCCAGGGTACTGGAACCGGCACCAAACACATTCATCTGATATACAAAAAAAAATAACAATGTTGTTCAATCCCAAAAGACCCCATTTATGTACACACACCAATATGTGAGCACAGAGGATTATCCCTACTATCAGTTACTGCCAAAGAATGATATGGGTGCTAACTCCATTTTTCTGATGACGCGCCAGAGGCGTGAAGCCTTTCTTCTAGCACGGTCAGTGCCACTGTTGGCAAGGCTATGCAGAGATGGCCAGAAAGAACATAAATCTGTAATCTCCTTCACAACTGGTTGACCAACATACCTACACAGATTGAGCAAAATCGAAACAGAATTCTCCTTGCCCTTTGGGCTGGAGGAATGAAGTAAATTTACAAGTAAAGGAATTGTATTGAGATTAACAATGGCTGCACAACCGTCTGGTGAGCCTGCCAAAACTGCAAGTACAGAAAGTGCCTCTATGTGTAAGTCTGATTCTGATGGTGAAAGCAGAGACACTAAAACCTCCACTGCCCCACTCTTCACCACATTTATTGGATTTCTAGAATAGGCTGAAATATTGAACAGAGCTGATGCTGCATCACGTTTTCCTCTCAAACTACCCTCGCATAGTAGCTGCAAGAGACCATCAATGGCCTCTGACTTCTGACAGAGAAGTTCTGCATAGTCTGCCACATGAGTCAAGCTAAATAATGCTGCAGCAGAGTTCTCTCTTGCTGCATCTGATGAGAGAGAGTTGCTGAGTACTTTGACCAGGGGATCAATAGCACCTGCAGAAACAATTATTTCCTTGTTCGTTGTGAAGATAGAGAGGTTAAGAATAGCTGTTACCGCATGCTCTTGAGTACGGACATCAGACGAAGACAGCAGCGGAATCAGAAGGGGAACTGCACCTGCCTCTCCAATTACTTTTCTGTTGTCTGATCCACACTTAGCTAACAGACGGAGCTCACCAGCAATATGTCGCTGGGTTTCTGCAGATGCTGACGAAAGCTGCAACAAAAGAAAATCTACCGTGAGTTTGGTAGCCTCCAATGATGTTGGGGTAGACTGAGGTGCTCGGATGCCAGGATTAATAGGCTCAGATGGTGATATACTGATGCCGAACTCATCACACCATTGCTGGATAAGGTTACGAAGGGCTTCATTAGGGATTAAAACTGTATGGGCCATCATGAGACCACTCTTAGGACATGTATGATTCCCCTCTTCAATCCATCTCGTGATGGATGATCTCTCATATGTGTGCCCAGTTGCAATAATCACAGGGTCTGTCATGATGTCTAAAGAGATCGGACATCTAAAATCCTCTGGCACCACCACATCCTCACAAAAATTGGGGTTTTCCGGGGATTCTGCTATTTCCTTTAGTTGCAACTCTGATACACCATAGAGAACACATTTACCGTACCTTATGAAACTGAGCAGATCATTGAAAAGGAAATTCGCCTCCTCTGATGTATCCTGTGATCCTTCTAGCTCCTCTTCAAGTTTACCAAGCTCACTTTGACATTCATCACCACTGTTAAGGCCTAAACTGGTAAATACTTCCCTCAATTTCATCGTATTTGGCGTTTCCTTTCGTTCGATCTGTGACATGAGGGATTTCACTTTCAGCAACAGTTTGGATTCATCTGGATCAAGATGAATCTGGGATTTCCTAGCCTGCTGTAGAAGAAGTCCGACCTGTTCACGCACCTCGCATGACAAATCCAACAAGGACATGGGAAGGATCTCCAGGGACGTGGCAATATTCAAGGTCAGCCTGTGAAAACCTTCGGAAAGACGGTGATTTTCTAGCATGAGCCACATCCGACTGGATTCGACGCAATCGTCGAGGAGGAGTTTCACACCCTGTAGAACGACGTGGAGTTCCCCGAAGCAAAGGATGGCAGAGGGCGGAAGGATAGAGGAAGTGTCACGGACCTCTTCGAAAAATATGAGCAGGATCTTAACCTTGCGGACCATGGCGAAAGCGTTGCGCCTCTGAGAGACGAAAAGGGCACTTTGTGCAGCCTTGTGACTTCGGGCAGCTGAAGAGTTGACAATATCATTTGCAAGGTTGATGAGGCTTTTGATGAGAGAACACCCTGATGACTCTAGGGGAGGTACGAGGGGCACCCCAAAGTGTCGTCTCTTGTGTCGAGAAGGATTCGACATGGATAATGGATTACACACAGAAACGCGAATCGCCACTACAAATGCACGGCACAGATCGGCATAATCGATTTTGAACGATCAAGCGGGTCTTGCTATAGCCATAGTGCAGAAGGTGCATCCATCCTCTGGCATAGCATCCGTCTACGAGTGCAGCGCAGCTGGGTTGACCGCTCCAACTAAGAAGCGAACGCCAGCGCAGGTAATGACTATTCCACCGTTGCCTCATCGCCCGCCCACTTTCTGTAGAGTATGGTTTGCTCACGGTTGAATGATGGGACCTTTGAATGTATTCACGCATATACGAGTGGTTTTGGAAAATGGCACCTACCTAAAGAAATTTGTGGGTGTCACAGAAAAGGCTCGGTCGGTTTGTATTCTCTTGTGGAAAATAGGATCGAATGATGTTGCGCTCCTTCATTGATCAATTCCTGCTTTACGAATTCCTCACATTTCAGATCGCGGATACTGCTCGAAGAATGACGTAGTTTGGATGTACGATCTATCCTTGCTGTGAGAACGCTGTGTCTCCTTGTGAATGCGCCAATCTGGAATCTGGTATAGTAAATAATAATAATTAGAGAGCGGTCATAGTTCCGGAGATCTTATCGCGCGGACCGCACATGGTCGGTCGCTTGAAGCTTGCAATCATGTTTGCATCCTCCTCGAGTCCTCATCGATTGCGCCAAATCTCCATTGCTACCATCGCTCTCGTGTTTTCACGTGATGGCTGGAAGCTGAGTGCAAGCATCCAACGATCGACGATTCGACGCGCTTTGCTGATTGCCCTTGACCAAGCTTTCCTCTGAACCAACGAACAGCTTGTAATATGCAGTGTTTTTTTTATAAAAGGAAGTTCGGCCATGGCCTAATCTCCCGGACTTTAATTAAAATAATGAAGACGAGTTACAGGTGAGTGGGAGTAGTGCCCATGAGACCTCCCAAATCCCACAAAGCAGGGGGTAAGTTCGGTAAGCTAGAGGGCGTTACAAATGAGGCGTACAAAACTATCATCTCCTTCATGGGGGACCCATTTGGGTTTTAGCTTGTTATCTACGAGGAGATAAATACAGTGGTGTCTAAATGGAGGAGTTCTCTTGTTACGGGAGATTCTTTTACCTAGAAGAAACAAGTATTTCTCAATCGACCATTCCTTTGGGGTTTGGCCAAAGTTGACAGCACATCTCTCCCTCCAAATTTTCCAAAGAGTCTCGCCTCTGATGGCATTCCACAGCCTGGAAGAGCAGCCAACCACCTCACCCAACATCGCCTGTTGCCAATTGAGTTGGTTCGAGAGACCCAGAATCCGTGTCACATGATACCAGATAACACGGGACTTGGGGCAATCGAAGAAGAGGTGAACAAGGTCTTCGATGCATCGGTGGCACCGCTTGCACCATGGAGGCACACCACAGATTTTGTTGGCCCTTGCGTTGTACCAGATCCCTTTATGCAAGATTTGCCACATGAGAACGGATTTCTTGATCTCAATAAGGGGGTGCCAAATTGACATGAACTTAAGTTCCCATCGAAGTTTGGACCAAGAGAGACACCACACCTTGTTAAGAGTGTGATGAACATCTAAGTTATCTTTGAAGTTGGGAATTTTGGATAGTTTCTTACCATTGTTCCATTTGAGGCCCTCTAGGCAAGGAAGATCATGTCCACCGAGAAGGCGGGTAGTTGAGTGGTCCCACGCTGAACACCTGCTTTGAAGAAGATTCCATTCTTCGAGAGAAATTCTATGTCTTGGGTCTAAATCTTCAAACCTAACTCACTCGCCGGTCTCTTGTTTCCAGAGTTGTTTCCACTGTTTGTACCCCTTGTTCCAAAGACGCTTAGCCGTTTGGAGGTTCCAAGACTCCACCTCCCTTAAGCCACTGATCGGGAACCAGATAGAGTCATTTTGTCTTATCCCCGCAGCCCACTTCCACTCATCACTGATTCTGATGAATTGTTTGGCTTTGTTCCAACTCTTCCATAATGAACACACGAGGCTAGAGCCTTTAGGGCACACCGGGTGGGGGAAGAACAACAGCGTGAGGATCCCAATGTCCTTCCAGCTGGGAAGACCAACTAAGGTAAGGTCTTTCGAATTTCTGAAGATCAATTTAGCCCAGGAGGACTCTCTATTGCACCAAGCCTTGATAAACCACTTTGCTGCCAGCTTGTCAGCTAAACGAGTGATATCCAAGATACCCAAGCCTCCCGAGTCTTTTGAGCTAATGCAAGTTTCCCATTTGATTTTGGAAATCCCCCTCCTATTGGGGTCCCCCATCCATAGGAAGTTTCTGGAGATCCTTTCCACTTATGGCCAATTCTTTCTCCTTAGGTCTCCAACACGAGATATATGCAGTGTTGATAAATTTTTGTAGAAACATGTTTGATTATAGTTATATTATTTAAATGTTTTTTCAGTTTCAAAAATCTGTACTATATTAAAACAGAAATCTGTACTACATTAAAACATGGTCTCTTCAATGGGAGCTTCAGTTCATGTTCCGGAGCTGCTTTGTTTCCATTGGGCTTGTTGCAAGGGCTTTTTTTTTTTACTTTGAGGGGTGTGCCCCCTTCCAGTTCATCTTCCGGAGCTGGTTTGTTTCCATTGGACTAATTGCAAGGGCTAGACAAAGCACAAACGTGGTGGCAATGGTAGGCGGACCTCTGAAGGTGTTGGAGCTTTGGTGGTGGTTCCAAAAATCTCTGTGTATGAGTTTTCTCATGCAAACTACCTTGTAGTCCCCTATGTATATATCTACACAAAACCTATCTCTTAGCTTTTAGTTACTTTTTCAAAAGCACATTTCTTTTAGATTTAGAAGCATATTTGTCTTTTTTGTTACCGTCTTCACATTTGTATCTTTAGGATTCCATTTTTAGCTATTTCCATATCTTAAAAGTTCTTTTGGATTTAGCCCATGCGGTTTATTGATCATTTCATTACAAAAGATGAAGGGGCATGGCGATGCTCCCAATTAAAAAAAAAACGAAAAACATCGCTTATGCGATGCTTTAAACCGAAGCAATGCACATTAAAAAAAGGGGGGAATTGTCACATAAACGACGGTAGAATCGCTTGTGTGTGACAGTAATTAAGTAGCGTTGCTATCATTGTCACACTTTATTGATGCTGGCAAACTTCCTGTGACACAAAAGCATTGCATGAGTGATGCTATCTGTAAGACAAAAAAAAAAAAACAATTTCCCTCAACACAAATCATTCGAATTCAAAAGAGAAGGAGAGAAAGCCAAAAACGTGCACGCAAGAGGCAAGAAAGGTTGAGAGACAGAGAGAGAGAGAGAGAAAGAGGTGTTTATACACACATGCATACATACATACTTGCATGAGTACACAGACATATGCATAAGTACATACACACACATACTCATACACATGCACACACATTACATACACACATGTACACACACAAATCCACACACACATACATGTATACACACACATACACACACATACACTCACATACAAACATACACACACACATATACATACACATACACATACTTATACATACACATACACACACATACATGGACACACATAACACACACACAGATAAACACACATATACATACACACACGTACGCGTACACATACTGTTAGACTCAAGAAGTGACAGGCAAAAGATGGTTGAACCACACCCTAAGAGAGAAGATTAGGAGTAATCCTGAACCATGGCTTTTCAGGCAATTGGTTAGCTCATCGTACTTCTAGCCAGTTGGTTATGAGTTCAATTCTCACAATTGATATCAAAGCCTAGAAAATGGGCTTGGGCAAGGTGAATGGGAGGCACATGTGTCACTTTCAAAGACGTGCCCATCAAAGATTGTACTGTATCTCCCAATTTCTAGGTCCGATTTAGACTTAAAAGATAGCATTTGAAAGCTCTTGAAATGAAATTTCCAATGGACGCACTAGATTCAGGATCCAAGATGCCTTGCATGGGTGAGAGCCTAGTCCAAGAGACCAAGGTTGAGAGCAAGGCAGGTATGTAGGATAGTGGCCAAGAAGTGGAAAGGCAAGGTTCAAGATACCAAGGTTGAGAGCAAGGCAAGACCTTAGGCAAGTAACCAAGAAGCAAAAAGGCAATGCTCAAGGCACCAAGGTTGAGAGCAAGGCAAGTCCATAGGCAAGTGGCCAAAAGGTAGAAAGGCAAGGTTCAAGATACCACGGTTGAGAACAAGAAGGTTCAAGAGACTATGCAAAGGGTGAGGACATCAATTCAAGGGGAGATCAAGGATTGATCATTGAGGACAATGTGTGCCAAGTGCCTCAGTTAGCTAGAGTTAACTCAAGCGGATGCTTCTAGAAGGTTCTAGAGCTCTTCGGGCAAAACACTCTCCCCATGTACCCCATGGGGATTGAACCCTAGACCTCTTCCTTCACATCCTTGAGTCTTAACCACTAGGCTAAGTGGATTACTTGGTTACAAGAGTAAATGACCTTCTAGTAAGTCTAGACTCGAGATCTTTGGTCACACATACAGATGACCAAATGGTATCCGATTTTAGATCCATCTGAACCGGTCGGACCCTTAGATCATAGACTTTCTTTATTACAAAAGTATTCCTCAACCATGACTTTTGGGGCAAGTGGTTATCCCATCATACTTCTAGCCAGTAGGTCATGAATTCAATTCCCGCACATACACATACACACACATACACACATATACACATATACATACATGCATACACACATACACACATACACCCACATGCACATGCATACACACATACACACACACATACACATACACATATGCACACATAAACATATACACACCTACACATACACACACACACATGTACATACACACATGTACATGTTGGAGTGAGACGTCACCTGAACAACATAAGGAAGAAGAAGAAGCTAGGAGCACAACGCACAATACTGAATGTATTACCACTAGAATGTACAAAGATAAATAGCTAGTTAGGACAATAGGCATATATACAAGTCGGGGGAAAAAACCTTCTAAAGAGGGAAAAAAGTGCCCCGGCGGACCTAGAGTGTTCACACACATCACTACCTAAATATATCAACAAATCCCCCGTGGGAGTGATGCCATGAACAAGGAGCTGGCACTCATGTATAAGGAAGTGCCAAGCTATGTGGAATCAATCCACAAAAGGATGTAAGCCCAAAGCTTTGTGGAAAGCTACAAACTTCTCCGTAGGTAGAGTCTTCGTAAAAAGTTCCGCAATGTTCTCCTGCATGGGCACATATGCCAAGCTGATCTCCCCAACAGAGAAACTTTCCAGGACATAATGATAATGCACCTCAATGTGCTTAGTGGGAGCATGGAACACAGGGTTCCTCACAACTCCCAATGCTCTCTCAGTGTTAGTGAAGATGGTGGTGGTAGAAGACTGGCCAACACCCAAATCAACCGTAAGGCGTCTAAGCCACACACACTCAACAGTCGCTGTGAAAGCTACCCTATACTCAGCCTCACAACTAGAAGTGTCCACAATAGGCTGCTTCTTGCTTAGCCAAGATATGCATGAGCTAGCAAGCATGAAGCAAAAACCACTAGTGGGCACACGAGTGTCATAGCAACCAACCCAAACAGAGTCACAAAAAGCATGCAAATCTGGTAGTAGTGATCCCCCCTTGGGATAAAACAACCCAAGTAGCCGAGTACAACAAAAGATGTGCTTAACCGCCTGCCAATGCTTGACACCTGGGCAATGCATAAACATACTCATCTATGAGAAAACAAACTGAATATCTGGCCAAGTAATGCATAAGTAAATCAAACATCCAACAGCCTGCTGATAGAGAACAACATCAAATGCATCTCAAGCATAATGAAGACTCAATCGTAAACCTATCTCCATAGGAGTGGCAATATGCTTACAGTCCTCAAGGCCAAAATGCTGCAATAATGTGTCAATATATTTCATTTGACACAAAGCCATTCCACCATCAACTTGCATAAACTGAATGCCCAAATGGTGATGCAAATGCCCCAAATCAGACATCTCAAATGAGGCATGCAAATCAGCCTTCAAATCAGCAATATACGTGTCATGAGGACCAGTGAGCAGCATGTCATCAACATACACCACGATGATCAGAAGCACATCATTAGCACGCTTAACATATAAGGTGCTTTCAGTTGGACTGTTCTCAAAACCATGTGCAATCAGATAGGCATGTATCTTCTCATACCAAGCACGCGGTGCTTGCTTTAAACCATATAATGCCTTCTTTAACTTGCATACCTAGTTTTTATGCCCTTTCTGCACAAAGCCATGGGGCTGACAAACATACACTTCTTCATGCAAGTCACCATTTAGAAATATTGTTTTAATGTCCAACTGATGTACATTCCAACCATGATGAGCTACAAGTGCACAGATGCTATGAACAGTAGTCATTGCGAAAGTAGGAGAAAGGTTTCATCAAAATCAATGCCTCTTTCCTATGCATAACCCTTTGCAACAAGCCTAGCTTTATACATGTCAACGGTTCCATCAGGTTTACGCTTCAGCTTGTATATCCACTTAGTGCCAATGGCCTTCTTGCCAGAAGGCAAGTCATTTTCATGATAGCATCATATTCAAATTGGATTGCAAGCATCCAATGTTCAAAAGTTTGTGCTTCATCAAACGAAATAGGTTCAGTCTCATCAGAGAGACTAGAGGCAATCATAGCATAGCAATCTGATGCAAAAGAGGCACTATGAGAGCCTGATCGGGTACAATATGACAGAGGTGCATCTAATTTGTTGTCACGTAAGGTTTGCACCAGCCATTTTGGCATAGTTTTTGCCTACTCAATATCAGCTCTCTCATCAACAAGTGCATCATGTAAATCTGCATCAGAAATGGAATGATCTACATCATCACATGAAACCTATAAAGGCTTAAAAGTTGCCTCATTAGGACCAGCACTAGACTGTCCACCTGTAAAAAGAGGTAGCAAAGTATCATACATGTCTTTGGAACTAACCGATGTCTCCTTAGTACATGAAAGCAATGGTTGAATAGCATCTTCCACAAAAAAAAACATCACGGCTAACCAGAATGCATCTAGTCTGTGGATGAAACAGACGATAGCCTTTACTTCAGAACTATACCCAACAAAAATACATTTTACTGCTTTATCATCCAATTTTCTGTGATGTTGTTCAGGCAGTAATTCATATGCCAGACAACCAAAAACATGCAGATGAGCAACAGATGGCTTGTGACCATGCCAAGAATCATATGGAGTGATAGACTGTAGTGCTTTAGTGGGAAACCTATTCAATACATATGCTACACACATAACAATCTCAAGCCATAAACTATGTGGTAAAGCCTGCCTCTTGACCATACACCTCGCCATCTCCATGAGTGACATGTTCTTTCGTTCAATGACTCCATTTTGTTGAGGTGTATACAACACTGTATACTGATGTTTTATCCCACGTTCAGCAAGAAATGCATTAAAGTCGGAATACATATATCCCCCCCCCCCTTGATCAGAATGGAGTGTGCCCATTTTACATGCTGACAGATTTTCAATCAAAACCAGAAACTTTTTGAAGCACATAAACACTTCCGACTTTGCCTTCAATGGATATACCCATGCGTGCCTGGAAAAATCATCGATGAAATTCACAAAGTAAAGATCATTCCCAAAAGAAGGTGTCTGCATAAGACCACAGACATCACTATGTACAAGCTGCAATTTCTGAGTAGCCTGAATTGAACCATCTTTTGGAAACGAGGAACGCTACATTTTGCCCAAAATACAACCTTCACAAACATGCTTTCTAGGTGCCTCAAGTTTGGGCAAAGAGGACACCATTTTAGATTTCTGGAAGTGTAGCAAATTAGCAAAATTCAGATGACCAAAGTGTGCATGCCAAAGCTTTGCATCTAACATAGCCTGAGAATCATGTATTGCACATGCCGAATCATTTACAGATCTTTCATAGTCTATGAGCTTATACAACCCACAACATAAAATGCCAAAAGCAATAATGGCATCGCAATTTGACAGATCATGAATTGTACATCTGTCATCAACAAATTTCACAACCAAGCCAATTTTGGGTAATGCCGAAACTGATAACAAATTTTTCTTGATCCGTGGCACAAACAAAGCATCTGACAAAGTGAAAGAACTACCATCAGCACTAGTCAAAATGATCTTACCAACTCCCATAACAGGATAAGAGGATTTGTTGGTGCATGTAATAGTATTCCCTGTAGGGGTAGGCATGAATGAAGAGAAGAAATTGCATTGGAAGGTAATATGTTTGGTCACCCCACTATCAAAGTACCAAACATCTAAGTCTACTGAAAACATGCAGTGCTCAAGAGAAGATGGGTCAAAACTGCAAACAGTAGTAAACGCCCATTCTTCATCCTACAAAAGATTAGCAGACTCTGTTTTTGCTGTAGTGGCCTCTGCAACAACCATTCTGGCCTCTTTCTTCTTTGCCTCTTTAGCAGCCAGCTTTGGACAGCTCTTAATGACATGATCATTTGCTTTACAGTATTTGCAAAACAATTTCTCCTTTTTTTATTTCTTCTCATCTTTGTCTTCCTTCTTCAAATGTGCAACATTTGAAGATTAATGCTTACTAGTGGAAGAGCTCCATTTTCCTTTACCCTTCTGACTAGCCAGGAAAGCTTGATGTGCAACACACATAATAGACATGATCTTCAAATGTTAAGGCATTTGGATTGCCTTTCATCATAACTCTTCAAATGTTAAGGCATTTGGATTGCCTTTCATCATCAAACGAAGAGTAGAAGCAGAACTCTGATATGAGTCGGGAAGACCATTGATAATAGTCTGCACAAATGAACTGTCAGGAAGAACTTCATCTGTAGAAATCAATTATTCCTTCAAATCCTTAATCCTTGTCAAAAAACTATCCATAGAATCACTGTCATTCATGTGCTCACTCTCCAACTGTTTTCAGAGGCAAGAAACACGAGCCTCATTCCTAGCCTGGTACAATGTGGTAAGTGTATCCCAAGCATCCTTCGCTATTCTGCAAGAGCAAATATGAGGAATAATGGCACGTTTGACAGACAAAGCTATCAATGCATGTTCCTGAGCATCTCTACCATCCCAATAATTTTCTCTACAGTAGGTGCAACAAAAATAGTAGCACGAACAAGAATCTATAGAATATCACCATCTTTGACACCTTCTGCATCAGCTTTAGTACCTGTAATTGTAATAGTTGCAGGTGTGCTAAGACATTTTTCAACACCCTGCACAATGTTCCACAGTCCTTTGCAACCAATACATGTCACATCGTATAAGGCCATAACGGGTAGTTGGTACCATCCAACTTATCCTCAACAACCAACATATGGAATACATCACTACTTTCAGTCATGGATGGTGACTAAAATACCTTGATGCAAAAAATTGATTGTATCTCAAAAAGTTGAACAGAACTGCCCAGACAAATTCTGCTAAACCTATAGCAGACTTTGAGACGCTTATACTGGTGAACCGAAACTAGTATATACCTTTGGCACAAAAGATGAAATAGCCTGCACAAGTGCTACGATAGTGCATTCAGAGGCCGAAACGAGCTCATATCACAATTTCAGCACCACAGAGTGAAACTGTTTACCCTGAGTATGCTTACCAAATTTCATGCAACCAGAGAGGTTTCGACGACACCCTAGGTGAAGCGGCGACGTGCTCTGATACCAATTGTTGGATTTAGACGTCTACAGGAGCATGCGAATAGCACAAGGAAGAAGAAGAAGCTTGGATCACAACACACAATATTGAATGTATTACCACTAGAATGTACAAAGATAAGTAGTCCATTAGGGCAATAGGCATATATACAAGGGGGGGGACCTCCTAAAGAGGCAAAAAAGTGCCTTGACAGTCCTAGAGTTGTTCATACACATCACTACCTAATATATCAACAATACATACACACATACACATACATATATACACACATACACATGCATACACACATACATGCATACACACATACACACACATGCATACATACACATGCATGCACACGCATGCATACATACATACACATGCATACATACATACACACATGCATACATACATACACACATGCATACATATACATACATACATATATACATTCACACATGCACACATACATACATACATGCATAAATACATACACACATATATGCACACACATGCATCATATATGCATGTATGCATACATGCATACGAAGCTTTGAAGTCTACTATTTGCTATCAACGACTCTCATAGAAGCAATTTTTTGATGTGAGGAGGATCAAGATCAATGTGGAGATGCAAGAGGGCTACATAGAGATAATTTCAAGCATGTACACCATAATTGCATATGGAAATTTCAAAGCTTAAGATACATTTTCTCATGATTTTATGCATTTGTACTCTCTTTTTAAGATACATTTTCTCATGATTTTATGCATCTACGACAAGCATAACACATTACATATGCATATATGTTGTTTTGCTTGTTTGACTCTGCATTTTGTATGTAAGTAGCATGGTCGCATGTTCTTTTGTAGGTACCACACGGAAGAAGTAAGAACATCCAATGTCCTTACCATCTTTTATGCATGTTGCAAGCACGAAGGTTTTGATACTAGGGTGTATAGTGTCCTTTGGTCATATTATTGTATATTATGTGCCCACCAATGCACTTGCTTGAAAGTGCATGTAGAGAACTTATTCAAACTTTTTTCTAATTTTCAATTTCCTGCCGAAATGATTCCAAAATTTTCAAATATTTTGCATGCATAAGCATAAAAGCAAAGAAGCATATAAAAGTGTTGTTGTTTTGTTATTTCTTTATGCATATGCCTGTGATTACTTACTTTTTGCTGCAACTCTTTACTTTATGTGTACATAAATGCATAAAATGAAAACATAAAAAAAACAAAAAATAATAAAAAACATAAGAAGACATTTACTCTTTCCAAGTTATGGATTCAAGACCATCTTCATCTCTTAGGGATGACATGCTGTCGTAGAGAACTTTGTCTCTAATTTTGTGGATTTGAAAACATAAAGATCAGTGCAATTTAACTTTTCGATATGAAAATTTAAGAAGAACATGATCTTCCAAATGTTGGCTCTATCCTTCCAAATAGTACTTGGATGAGAAAGTACTTGTGTAGGCAATTTTGTCTTTTTGCACCAAAAATATATACACGTTTTAGTTCTCCAGTATACGCATCTCGAAGTCTACTACAGGTTAGCAGAACTCAACAGGGTGGTTCAACTTTTTCAGATACAAGGATTGTTTTGCATCAGGGTATTTTAGTTAGTGGCCATGGTTGAAAGCAATGATGTATTTTGTATGTTGATTGTTGAGGATAAGTTGGACAGTACCAATTACCCATTATGGGCTTATATGATGCATCATGTATTGGTTGCAAAAGGACTATGGAATATTGTGTAGGGTGTTGAAAAATGTCATATTACACCTACAAACACAGCTATTGAAGGTGATGCAGACGACATTGAAGTTGACGATATTCTTCATGTTCCTATTCTTGCTGTGGTTCTTCTTGCACCTACTATAAAGAAAATTCATTGGAATGGTAGAGATGCTCAGACATATGCATTGATAGCCTTGTCTATCAAACATGCCATTATTCCTCACATTCTCCCTTGCAGAACAACTAAGGATGCTTGGGATACACTTACCACTTTATACCAGGCAAGGAATGAGGCTTGTGTTGCTTACCTCAAAAAATAGTTGGAGAGGGAGCTCATGAATGCAGGTGATCCCATGGACAAATCTCTCATAAAGATTAAAGATTTGAATGAATTGTTAATTTCTACTGATGAAGTCTTGTATGACAGTTCACTTGTGGAGACTGTTCTTAATGGTCTTCTCGATTCATATCAGATTTTTGCTTCTACTCTTCATTTGATGATGAAAGGCAATCCAAATGCCTTAAAATTTGAGGAGTTAGTCTTTGTTCTATTGCAAGAAGATCAGTCTAGGCAGAAGAGCTCCATTATGCATGTTGCAGATCAAGATTTTTTAGCTAGTCAGAAGGGCAAAGGTAAATGGATCTCTTCTACTAGTAAGAAAAAATCTACTAATTCTACACACTCAAAGAAGGATGATAGAGATGAGAAGAAAACAGAAAAGCATAAATTGTTTTGCAAATACTATAAAGGAAATGATCATGTCATAAAGATTTGTCCAAAATTGGCTACTAAAGAGGCAAGGAAGAAAGAGGCTAGTATGGTTGTTGTAGAGGCTTCTAGTCCCAGAACAAAGTTTTCTAATCTTGTGCAGAATGAAGAATGGGCATTTACTACTATTTGCAGTTTTGAACCATCTTCACATGAACAATGTATGTTTGTTTTAGACTGAGATGTTTGGTACTTTGATAGTGGGGCAACCAAACATATTACCTTGCAACACAGTTTCTTCACTTCACTTAAGCCTGCCCCTACAGGGAATATGGTCACATGTGCCAACAACTCCTCTTATCCTGTTATGGGAGTTGGTAAGATTATTTTGACTACTGTTGATGGTAGTTGTTTTACATTGTTAGATGCTTTATTTGTGCTAGGGATCAAGAAGAATCTGTTATCAGTTTTAGCATTAGCCAAGATTGGCTTGGTTGTGAAATTTGTTGATAACAGATGTAAAGTTCATGATTTGTTAAATGGTGATGCCATTATTTCTTCTGTCGTGGGCTATATAATCTCATAGACTATGAAAACTCTGTGAATGATTTATAATGTGCAGTACATGATTCTCAAGCTTTGTCAGATGCAAAGCTTTGGCATGCATGCTTTGGTCATCTGAATTTTGCTAGTTTTCTATGCTTGCAAAAATCTGAAATAGTGTCCTCTTTGTCCAAACTTGAGGCACTAGGTAAACATGTATGTGAAAGTTGTATTTTGGTCAAAATGCAGCATTCATCCTTCCCAAAAGATGGTTAAATTCGAGCTACTCAAAAATTGTAGATTGTTCATAATGATGTCTGTGGTCCTATATAGACACCCTCTTTTGGGAACTATCTTTACTTTGTGACTTTCATCGATGATTTTTCTAGGCATGCATGGGTATATCCATTGAAAGAAAAGTCCAAAGTTTTTATGTGCTTCAAACAGTTTCTAGTTTTGGCTAAAAATCTGTCAGCATGTAAAATGGGCACCTCCATTCTTATCGAGGGGGGAATATATGTCTTCTGACTTTAATGCATTTTTGGGTGAATGTGGAATAAAACATCAGTATATAGTACCGTATACACCTCAACAAAACGGATTTACTGAATTGAAGAACATGTCACTCACGGAGATGGTGAGGTGTATGGTCAAGAGTTAGGCTTTACCACATAGTTTTTGGCTTGAGGCTGTCATGTGTGTAGCATATGTAATTAACATGTGTCCCACCAAAGCATTGTAGTTTATCACTCCATATGAGGTTTGACATGGTCACACACCATCTATTGCTCACCTGTGTGTTTTTGGTTGTCTGGCATATGCATTAGTGCTTGAACAACAACACAAGAAATAGTATGATAAAGCAGTGAAATGTATTTTTGTTGGGTATAATTCTGAAAGCAAAGGCTATCCTCTATATCATCCATAGAGTAAACACATTTTAGCTAGCCATAATGTTGTTTTTGTGGAAGATGCTATTCAACCATTACTTTCATGTACTAAGGAGACATCAGTTAGCTCCGAAGACATGTATGACACATTGCTGCCTCTTTTTATAGGTGGACAGTCTAGTGCTAATCCTAATGAGGCAACTCTGCAGCCTTTATAGGTTCCATGTGATGATGCAAATCATTCCATTTCTGATGTAGATTTACATGATGCACTTGTTGATGAGAGAGCTGATATTGAGAAGGCAAAAACTATGCCAAAATGGCTAGTACAAACTTTGTGTGACAGCAAATTAGATGCACCTCTGTCATATCATACTTGTTCTAGCTCTCATAGTGCTTCCTTTGCATCAGATTGCTATGCTATGGCTGACTCTAATCTCTGTGATGAGAATTAGCCTGTTTCATTTGATGAAACACAAAATAAAAAAATTGGATGGTTGCTATGCAATCTGAATATGATGCTATAATGAAAAATGTTACCTAGTTTTCATGTGACTTGCCTCGTGGCAAGAAGGCCATTGGCACTAAGTGGGTATACAAGTTGAAGCATAAGCCTAATGGAACAGTTGACAGGTATAAGGCTAGGCTTGTTGCAAAGGGTTATGTGCAAGAAAGGAGCATTGATTTTGATGAGACCTTTGCACCTACATGTTGAACGACTACTGTTCATAGCATCTTTGCACTTGTAGCTCATCATGGTTGGAATGTATATCAATTGGACATTAAATTATTATTTTTTTTGGTGACTTGCATGACGAAGTGTATGTTTTTCAGCCTTGCGTCTTTGTGCAAAAATGGCATGAAAACCAAGTGTGCATGTTGAAAAAGGTATTATATGGTTTCAAACAAGCACCACGTGCTTGGTATGAAGAGATACATGCGTATCTGATTGCACATAGTTTTGAGAACAATCCAATTAAGAGCACCTTATATGTTAAGCGTGCAAATGATGTGCTCGTGATCATTGTTGTCTATGTTGATGACATGCTGCTCATTGGTCCTCATGAGAAGCATATTGCTAATTTTAAGGCTGATTTGCATGCCTCATTTGAGATGTTTGATTTGGGGCATTTGCACCATTATTTGGGCATTCAGTTTATCCAAGTTGATGGTGGAATAGCTTTGTGTCAAACAAAATATATTGACACATTATTGAGGCATTTTGGCCTTGAAGACTGTAAACCTATTGCCACTCCTATACACACAGGTTTACAATTGAGTCTTCATGATGTTGGAGATGCATTTGATGCTATTCTCTATCAACAAGATGTTGGATGCTTGATTTACTTATGCATTAGTCGGTGAATTATTCAATTTGTTGTCTTACAAATGAGTATCTTTATGCATTGCCTAGGTGTCAAGCATTGGCAGGCAGTTAAGCGCATCTTTCGCTAGTTGAGTGGTACGCGACTTCTTGGATTGTTTTCTCCCAAGGGGGGATCACTACCATCAAATTTACATGCTTTTTCTGACTCTGAATGGGATGGTTGTTATTATATTCGTGTGTCCACTAGTGGTTTTTGCTTCATGTTTGGTAGCTCATGCATATCTTGATTGAGCAAGAAGCAGTCTACTCTGGACACCTCTAATTGTGAGGCTCAGTATAGGGTAGCTTTAACAATGATTGTTGAGTGTGCATGGCTTAGATGCCTTACGACTGATTTGGGTGTTGGTCAGTCTTATGCCACCACCATCTTCATTGATAGACTGAGCGCATTGGTAGTTGTGAGGAACCCTATGTTCCATGCTCGCATTAAGCATATTGAGGTGCACTATCATTATTTCAGGGAGAGGTTCTCTGCTCGAGAGATCAGTTTGTCATATGTACCTACACAGGAGAATATTGTAGACCTTTTCGAAAGGCTCTACCTAGGGAGATGTTTGAAGCTTACCATAAATCTTTGGGCTTACTTCCTTTTGTGGATTGATTCCAGATAACTTGGCATTTCCTTATACATGAGTTCCATCTCCTTGTTCATCGCATCACTCCGAGGGGGGATTTATTGATATATTTAGGTAGTGATGTGTGTGAGCACACTAGGACCGCTAGGGCATTTTTTCCCTCTTTAGAAGGTTTTTTCCCCAGCTTGTATACATGCCTAAAGCCCTAATGGGTTACTTAGCTTTGCAAATTATAGTGGTAATTCATTTAGTATTGTGTGTTGAGTTACAAGCTTCTTCTTCTTCCTTGTGCTGCTCACGTGCTTCCGTATACCTCAAATTCCAACACTACACATCCTATTGAGCAAAACCCTTTACATGACCACGTAAGATTCACTCCTAGATCTACACATAGAAGACAAAATAGAGTCTCTAATTGACATATTAGATGTTTTTGGTGTGATCAAACTTGCCATATGTATGGGGATTGTATTGCTTATGAAAATGCATGTAGACATAACTTACTTTAGATTGAATAGAAAATATGTACTTATCATGATCGTTTACCTTTACACTTGAATTCAAGAAGAGGAGCGATGAGAGCATATTTTGACCATGCAAGACATAATCCAAGATTTTCTAACAGATTGAAGAAGTATTGGATGCCAAAGAAACATAACAATACTCAATTTAATGACCATAAAAGTAGTTGTCCATCTGAAAAGCATGAAATCTCTGTAATGGTGAATCAAGTTGAATCATTACATGTAGATACTTTGAGAATTTTTTGAACAAACAATTACAAATAAATAATAAAGAAAAATCAAAATAAAGTGAAAACTAAAGATGACTGGAGATAATGTTTTTCCGAAGATGCCTTTTTTGACCTGCCTCACAATTTTGTGCAAGTCTTGTGAGAACCTTTGAATCTATTGTGCCCTTACCTCGCTCAATATCAACTGAATCCTCATCAGGTTCTCCATGGATGTATGAGCTATCCAACATTCCACAAGAGCTTGATGAGAGATAAGTTCATTTAGTCTATTGCATATGAGAATCGATCCTAGCATGCGAGCCTCTGCCTATGAGCTATGGGAGGAGGAGAGATGGACCCCCTTCTCTCCCTCCCTCAAGACCTTTTGGGTAGTTGCCCAAATTTTTGGGAGTAATTTTGGTTGTGGAACTTCATATTTAGGAGCATCGTGAGTGTTCTTTCCCAAAGTGGTTGGAGTACTCATCAACAAAATCTATTGGAACTGTGTCAAAAAAAGATGCCAGAGAGGAAGAAGGTGAGAGAAGCATCTCAATCCTATGTAAAAAGGATGTTTGTAATATATCAGAGCCTAGGGGTCATTATGCCCATTTGGTAGAATGAATTAGAGAGTGAGTCTTTTTTTTAATAAAAGGAAGTTCAACCTTAGCCTACTCTCCCGGACTTGTATTAAATAAAGGAAAAGAAATGTACAAGTGAAGGGGACTAGTGCCCATGGGACCCCCCATGTCCCACAAAGCGGGGTAAGATATTACAATGATTAGATGGCATTACAAAGAAGGTTAATCAACCTCTCGTCACCCTCATGAGGGGCCCACTTGGGTTTAAGCTTGTTGTTGATCAAAAGGAGCACTTGATTGTGCCTGAAGGGGGGGTATTTCTTGCAATTAGCGATTCTTTTACCGACGCAAAATAGTGATTTCTCAATCAACCACTCTTTGGGGGGTCGCCAAAGTTATAAGCATATCTTTCCCGCAAGATCTTCCACAAGACCTCCCCTCTAATGGCATTCCAGAGATTAGCGGAGCATCCAATCGCTTCTCCTAGCAGAGCTTGTTTCCAACTAATATGTTTATGTTTCTGAAGTCTAATTTTCCTTCCAACAATCTGCTAGAGCTTGTTGGAGTTGGGACAAGTAAAGAAGATATGAGAAACATCTTTGATGGATCGGTGATAGCGCTTGCATCAGGGAGGCACCCCACATATTTTGCTAGCCTTGAACTTGGTCAAGATACCATGATAGAGAATTTGCCATAGGAGAACAAACTTTTTGATTTCTATGAGAGGGTGCCAGATAGCCATGAACTTCACGTCCCACTGCAACTACGTCAACGAGAGGCACCACTTCTTGTTGAGATGTTCGGGATTTTTGTTAGGCACTTACCATTGTGCCATTTGAGACCAAGCGGGCTCGGTGTGTCATGCCCCTTGAGAAGGCGAACTTTAGAGCGGTCCCATGCAAGACATCTTTTTGCAAATTATCCCATTCTTCATAGGTAATGTTGACACTAGGGTCAATGTCCTTGAAGTTGATCCACTAGTTGGTGTCTTGTTTCCACAGATGTTTCCATTTTTTGAAGACTTTGTTCCATAGCCTCTTGGCATTTCGAATGTTCCAAGATTCCACGATCGGGATGCCATGGATCGAAAACCAAATAGAGTCGTTTTGTCTGATACCAGCCGCCCACTTCCAATCTTCACTCACTATTGTGAAGCTTTTGACTTTATTCCAACTCTTCCATAGGGAGCACACACGATCCGAGCCTTTTGAGAAGACCAAGAGCGGGGAAAAGAAGAGGGTCAGAGTGTTAAGATTCTTCCAATTTGGGAATCCCACGAAGGTCAATGCATTCTTGTTTCTGAAGATCAACTTGGCCCACAAGGTCTCCCCATTGCACCATGCCTTAATCATCCATTTTGCCGCAAGTTTGTTGGCCATGCACCCAATGTCCAGAATGCCAAGGCCCCCACCATCTCTTTGGCTAGAGCAGATGGACCACTTGATTTTGGGCACACCTCTCCTATTGTGGTCGCCTATCCAAAGGAAGTTTTTGCAAATTCTTTCTAGTTTGGAGAGCTCTTGCTCTTTCGGTCTCCAACAAGAGAGCAAGTAAATCTTCCTTCGATCTTGAGGAAAACCACATCTTGTCTTGACTCACTCGTGAAGTTGAGACCTTCCCAAATGTCAATAATGGCTTCCAATATAGACCTACCTTTGACGAAACCTTTTTGGTCCTCGCTTAACCAAGCTCTCAGATGGCTAGAAATTCTGTTCGCTATGACTTTGGCAATGATCTTATATCCCATTTGGAGCATCGTTATCAGACGCCAGTTCTCAATTCTATTCTTTTCCCTTTTTTTGTGTATTAACTTGATGATGCCATTGTTGAGACAGGTCGGAAGCGCACCAAACTCGAGTGCCTCTTGCTAGACCAGACAAAGAGGGGTGGAAACCACCAACTTGAAGGACTTAAAGAAATCATTAGTGAGCCCGTCCATCCTCGGGCTTTTACCACTAGGGAGGGCATCAATGACTTCAATGATTTTTGCTTCCGAGATAGGGGCATCAAGCAAGGAATGGATGTTGTGTGGGATCCTATGAGAGGATACCCTAGATATGGTTCCCATGCAGCCCTGTCTATGGTGGGAGAAGGGGGCCGAGACCCCCAGGAGTCTCGTAAAGTGCTCCTCAATGATTTCTAAGTTTTCTTCTTTTGTATTGCATACATCTCCATTTGAGTCTAGGAGTATGGGGATAGAATCTCTGTTTTGTTTGCTTTTAAGGATGCGGCACATCTCTTTGGTTGGTTTGTCAGCTTTTCCAACCCACCACTCCTTAAAGAAAATTTGCAAATTTTTCCTTTGTATTTCTTCTTCGTATCTCAACAGCGCTTTGATTTTTTGTAGACCTCTCTGGGATTGAGCTTTACCTTTGTTCACCTCCTCCTCAAGTCTCCGGAGTCTATGATAAAGAGCTTCTCTACGTGTCCGCTGAACAGTCTCAAGCATCGTCTTGGTTCTAATCATGATCTATCGGGACTTATCGACCCATGTCTCCAACACTTGGCGGGATGCTGACGTGACACATAAAGCACTGTTGAACATGTGTGTGGACTTCTCTAACTAATCCAAGCCACCAAAATGTTCTTCTAACAAGCTGAATGGTCTTGTCAATACTAGGATGCCTTACACAAGGAACATCAGTGTTATCATGCATGAATTTTCTTCTATAAAACCAAGAATCTGGTATGAAAACCTTTACTTTTCATTTAAATATTCCATTCTACATTGAGAAATTGTAATACGGACTTGAATTTACACTATCCATGACAATGCATCAACTACAACATTCTCTTTGCCTCTTCTATTCAAGATTCCTTTGTGAAAATCCTATAGGACCTCAACCCAATGAGCCTGTCTTCCTTGAAGCTCTAGTTGACTCCAAAAGTACTTGAGTGTATGGTGATCCGTGTATACCTTAAAGTTTTCACCATAAAGATAGTGTCTCCGGGCTTTAAGATCATGCACCACTGCATACAACTCGTATTCATGCACTAGCCAATTGTGTTTTGCACTACTCAATGTTCTTCTTTCAAAAGCTATTGGCCTGCTATCTTGGCTCAAGAATGCCTCTATGGCTATTGGGCTAGTGTCATGGACAAAAAGATATCCTACATCAAAAATTTCATATGACCTCCTTTATCTCATGATTGGTTCAAAATTTGGGGAAACTAATGCTTCCATTATGTCTAGAACTTGTAAAAACCCTAAGATTGATTATCTACTTGCTTGATTTTGATATCTAGAGATCATGTTTTGAATTTATGACATCATCAATTTGTGGCCACCCTTGAAAACCTATATAAGGAGGGGTTGGCCACATACATACTCAATCTTGCCAATGGCAATCTTGGGAGCTCAATGAGTCATGATCACCAAGTAAGTACTTTCAAGTTCCAGTTCGAAATCCAATCATTTCCTTTGTTCTAGTCTTGTATTGCCTTGTATCTTGGACGTCCTCCCTTGTCTTGTTGCAATCCCATAGTAAGAGATCCTTTCTAGTTATTCCTTGTAACTAGTTTATATCCTTGAAAGGATTTCTTGTAATCCATAGATGTTGCTTCATACCTATGGTCCCGAGTTGTGGGATCTCTTGTATCATCTCTAGTTGAGTTATCTATACCTATCAGTCTTGAGTTGTGGGACTTCTTGTATCAGTTATATATTCTTGTATGGTTTCCCTATGTGGGTGATCTGTAATCTAAAGTGTAATTCCACAATCTTGTCTAGTCTAGTCAAAGGGCACAATCTAGTGCTTCCGTGACATTTTGCCAATACTAGCTTCTATTCAAGACGAGGCATCATGGAGAAGAGTTATGAATAAATTGTCAAATCACTTCAGAGTTTCAAACAACAAATGGAGGACCTAACTCATCGATAGACACAAGTCCAGAGGGGACATTCAGTACATGTAGGTGCACTCCTCCAAGAATTACAAGAACGAATCAAGAATCTTCAAGCAAATCAAGGAAGTAGTCAAGTGAATCAAAGGCCTAGTTCATCCTTCACGAAGGAACCCAATATTTGCATGCCACAAAAGTTCGATGGTGATCACATGAAAGTTCCATGGATTTCTCCACCAAGTTAAATTATACATCAGCATGCAACCTCATAGATACCCTAATGAGACATCCAATGTCGGGTTTCTTGGAACCTTGTTTTGTGGCCAAGCATTATCATGGTTTGCCCCAATCTTGAAGAAAAACATGGCAGTACTTCAGGATTATGGGGGGTTTCTTTGAGAACTCACTACCATATTTGGAGATGTAGACACGAGTCGAGTGGTAGAAACAAAACCCTAAAAGCTACATCAAGGTAATCACCCTACTTATACTTATGCATCAGAATGTAGGAGTTGATATGTGATCGCATTTGGCATGAAGATTATTTCATAAGCCAATTTAGATGGGGTTTAAGAGATGATGTGAAGGAGCTTTTGCTCATGATGCCAATGGTTAAGACATTGAATGAATACATTAGTCAAGCTATTCAATGTGATAAACACCTTTTTGAAACGAAACAAGAAAAACAAGTAGAATGAAGAAATCACCAATGGAAACCCTTTTGGTCCACTGCTAATGATGAGTCTATGTTTGAACCTATGTAGATATATGCAACTAGGTTCCAGCCTCTAACACTATAATAGAAATAGAAAAGGAGAGATAATAAGTTATGCTCCTATTGTGGAAACTCTCGCCATATTGCAATTAATGTTCCCAACAAGAGAACAAACTCTAGAGTTGTAGTCATCCTTGTAGAGTAGGAAGACCATGATAAAAGAAAGCGTCTCATAATTCTAGCTACACCGATAAAAAAATGTCTTGCCCCTATCAAGTTAATCATGCCTAAGAAGACCCTTTCCTTACAGCCCTAGTAGATTCAAGAGCCTCCTCAAGTTTCATCGATGGAGGATTAGCTAAGAAACATAGAATTCTAGTACCTCAAAAGAACAAACTAGTAGTAGCTAAAGTAGTAGATGGATAACCTCTAGCATCTGGGAATATTAGCATGGAAACCACACAATTCAGAGTACACCTTAGTGACCATGATTCCCATGATATGTTTCAACATAATATCAAGTCCAAGAAATCTAGTTATCATTGGAATGCCCTAGCTAAACAAACATAATCCATACATTAACTAGGAAAAGAATAAAATCACCCGTCAAGATATCCAAAAGCACCTAACATACATCTGAGCCAAATCCTTCATACATGTAGTATGGAAGGAACTTACATATATGATCTATGCTATACCAACTCAAGAGTCCAGGAAAGATGATTGAGTGAAGCTACGCGACTAGTACCAAGGTTTTGAAGATGTTTTTGAAAAGAAGAATGCAGATATCCTCAAACAAAATGAAAAGAAGAGCTTACTCACAAAAGAAAGAGTGTGAGAGACTCAAAGTGAGTAGACCAAGAAATGGGTAAACTCACATGGATTTAAAATGAGCTTGCCAAGAGTATGGAGTAGGCTCCTCACACTTCTAAACAAGTACAAATGGGGGGAGATGCCCTCCTTATAAATATTTGGGAGGGGCTCTCCAAAGTACATCTCATGTGGGATAATAACCCTTCAAAGAAAATCAATGTAGTGGTAGAAGAAAATGGCAAGGTACCCATATACAAAAGAGATACAATATAAAATGGAAATAAACTACAAATGGAGTGCCTCCTAGATACAAAATGGAGATGCACTCATGTGGATACAAATGGAAATGATGTAAAAGAAATAATGTCATGAACACCCCTATGCATTGCCATTTTCGAGTGACAAAATGCTACAAAGATCCACCAAGAGTTGGAGCAGAATTAGAGGTAGAGCCTTTGTGAACATGTCCTCCAAGTTCTCTTGAGAGGTACACTACTCTAGAGTAATCTCTTGAGAAATGAGCTTCTCCTGGATGAAATGGTATTATATCTCAATGTGCTTTTTTTGAGCATGGAACACTGGATTCTTGGTGATGGCCAAGGCTGACTTGTTGTGTGTGTGGATGCATGTCAGAGTAACCTGTAAAACACCAATGTTAGATAATAATTGTCTAAGCCAAATGGCCTCACATGCTGCGAACCTGGATGCTTGGTACTCGGCCTCGATGCATGATAGAGAAAATGTAGGCTGCTTCTCACTTGCCAAAGAGAGAGGTCCTAAGCCAAACAAGAATATGTAGCCAAAAGTAGACCATCAAGAATCATGATCACCACCCCAATCTGAATCTAAATATCCGGTGAGTTCGATGTCCCAAAGACCATGATGTTAGGTGAAGGCAAATTATTGAAGTAGTCTTTGGGTAGCATCCGAATGTATCGAATGAGGCTGATGTGCAAATTATTGAAGTAGTCTTTGGGTAGCATCCGAATGTATCGAATGAGGCTGATGTGCAAACTAATTGATGATACCAACTACATAGGCAATATTAGGTCTAGTATTTGCAAGGTAGAGTAACGAGCCAACAAGTTTTCAATAAGTATGCATATCCACAATTGATGGTGAATCCTCCACTGTGAGCTTGATGTTTGGATCAAGTGGTGTAGATACTAAGTGACATTGGTCCATGTGATATCTAGAAAGAAGATCAATGGAGTACTTCTTCTATGATAGTAATATACCTTCTTTGGTTTGCCAAACATCCATATCTAAGAAGTAGTGAACTACAACAAGATCAATCAGAGAGTACTCAAGGTGAAGTTGTGTGATGATGAATTGGATGCCTTCTTCATCTGAACTTGAGATCAATTCATCAACATAGAGAATAATGATGGCTACTAAGGATTCTTTCTTGTAGATGTATAAGTTGGCATTGGTACTACTTCTTTGAAACCCTTTATCTTTGAAGAACTTGTAAATCTTTTCATACTAGATCTTGGTAGCTTGCTTAAGTGCATAAAGTTCTTTTTGAAGCTTGTAGACTTGATCTTCCTTTCCATTGATCTTGAAACCTTCACATTGGTGAACATATACTTCTTCTTGAAGATATCCATGGAGAAAAACACTTTTGTAGTCGAATTGCTAGATGGGCCATTTGAAGTGTGCACTTAGTGCTAGAATGATTCTTATAGTTGTAAACCTTGAAGTAGTGGCAAATATTTCTTCATAATCAATGCCATGTTGTTGCTTATATCCCTTAGCTACAAGTCATGATTTGTACTTCTCCAATGTACCATTGGATTTGTACTTCAATTTGTATAGCCACTTAACTTTGATGAATCCATGATTTGTGGGCTTAGGAACAAGTGTCCAAGTGTTATTGTATCCATTTCAACTTGCATAGCTTCTTCCCACTCAGCTTGTCCCTGAGATTCTTTGTAGTTGGAAGGCTTTGGAATCTTTTGGATCTGATGCATCAATGCATAATTTACATAATGATTTTGTTCTCTCTGTTGCTTTTCAATGGGCCTTTGTGATCGTCTTGGTTGGTTTGAAGTACTTTCCTCTATTTTGTGTTTGGAAAAGAGTGTGTTTCCCTCTAAAGTGTAGATGGGTGGACTAAAACTTGTACTTGGATCTTTAATTGAGTATGTTGAAGCTTCATTAAATATAACATCTTTTGAAATTTTCATGGAGTTGTTCTCAAGACCATACAATCTATACAATTTTAATTGTTCACCATAGCCAATGAATATATGCTTCATAAACTTGAACTCTAGCTTACTTCAATCATCTTTTGGCACATGGACAAATGCTTCACTTCCAAATATTATACAGTAATTGACATTGGGCTTTCTTCCATAGTAGGCTTCAAAGGGTGTTTTATTTTTCAATGCACTAGTGAAACCTTGATTGAGTATGTGTGTTGTGTTGTGTACTACTTCTACCCAAAACTTGAAGGGTAATTCTTTGTTGTGAAGCATGGTACACACCATTTCCATCACACTTCGGATCTTTCTCTCAACTACTCCATTCTAGAATGGAGTGTGAGGTTAAGTGACTTGTCTCTTTACCCCTTTTTTCTTTAAGAAATTGTCAAAGTCATGATTGATAAGTTCATCAGCAGCATCTGATCAAATATTATTGATTGTCTTGAATGCTTCATTCTCAACTTGAGTTATCCATTCTCTAAACTTTGAAAAAGTATCTGCCTTGGACTTTAAAAAATATACCCAAATGTATCCTGAGTGATGATCTTGTAGAATAAAGAAGTAGATTGATCCACTATGGGAAGGGGTATTCATGGGTCCACAAAGATCCATGTGGACTAGGGCTAAAGGGTTCCTACCTTGTGTGCAAGCCTCCTTGGGAACGGGAGCCCTATGTTGCTTAGCTTGCATGCAAGCCTGACAGACATTGTTGACTTGCCTGAACTTGGGTAATCCTTTAACTATCTGTGATGCATAAATCTTTGGTAAATATGAGGTGTGGTCATACCTTAGATGCCAAATGCTAGAAAGTGACTTCCTAGATAGAAAGCAAGATAATTTATATAGCCCTTTTTTTTCTTTGCCTTGTGTGATGATGTCTTCAGTTTTTGGGTCAATCACCTTTACAAAAGTGTTATCAAAGAACACACTTGCTTATCATGGTCAGTGATGGCCTTCAATCTCTTGAAAGGAATCTCGATCTTTACACATGTGCAATGTGGCTCCGTTGTCAAAGATCCACTCTTGAGATGAACTCGAAATAACTAGGGCATTGACTTCTATCAAAATAAACAATTCTTTACTTTAATAATGAGACCTATGCTGAAAGAGTTTTGAGTGGTTTGTGGAGTTAGAGAGCTTCAAGTTGTTCTTCTTTTTGCAACAAAATTTTTCAAGCTTCCCTATTTGGCCACAAAAAATACAACTAAACTTCTTGGATGAAGTGTTGGATGATTGTTTGGGAGCGTTTTTGGTGTTATGACTAGCATGTTTCCCTTTTGGAAGGGTCCCTTAGCTTTCATCGTGGTCTCTTGTGAAGAGGCTGACATTGCTCCTGAGTCCTCGAGGAGCAAAAGTCATCGAACTTCTTCCCAAGATAGAACTTGGCCACAATTATAAAGGGTGGTTACAAATTTCTCATAGGATCTAGGGATCTTATTGAGAAGGCAGATGGCCATATCTTCACTAGAGACTTGGTGGCCAAATAATGCTAGTTTCCATTGATAGTCCTCAAAGCTGGCAATAAGTTTGGAGATAGGATCCTAGGGCCAAATGGGTAGATTATGGAACTCAGCCTCTACAGTGTAAATCTTTAAGGGATTTTTATCTTTGTAGAGGTCTTGGAGGATCTTCCAAGCCTCATGAGACATTTTACAGGACGTTATATGGCCTTTGGTTAACTTGTCACAAGCTAGGAGTAATTGTGCTAAGGCTTGTTTATCTTCGATGTTCAACATATTCCAGGATCCTAGATCACTTTCTTTGTCAGACTCTTGCTTAGTTCCTTCAACTACTTCATATAAGAGGTTTTTATAAAGGTAAGCCATAATGGTATCCTTCTAGAGATTATAGTTTGTGCCATTGAGCCACTCATCTTTTTGCATAAAGATATGAGGGTAAATACCATGGACTCGATGATGTTGCATTCAAAAATGTTGTCATGGTCACTATTGAAAATAAGATACCACACTTGAAAAATGGAAGTCAAAATTTGCACAAAAGTTGCGATCCCATAGGGGAGGGGGCTTAGAATAGCTACTCCTACATTTTCTAGATAGTACTCTTTTGAGTCAAAGCAACTATCATCACGATGGACTCTAGATCATCGTCATGCTCTTCTTCTTATATGACCTCATTAGATTCTTACTCTTCTAGCAAAGGTTCACACATGAACATAGAGATAGCATAACCCTCCTCATACAAATGAGGTGTCCATTGTTCTTCATTGACAGTAATGTCCATGGTGGCTAAGATTTTTGCCCAGCCATGAGGCTCAAATTCTTCATCTGGAAAAATTATTGGCATGTAGGTTGGGTCTCTAATCGGTGTGGCTTCTTCAAAAGTTCATTTTTCTCTAGCTTATAGGCATCTTTCCTCTTCTTTACAACCTTGCACATCCACAAGTGAGTATCTTCATGCATCCACGATGGATCAAAAGAACTTTCATAATGGACAAAGATTGAATCTTCTTGCACATTGTGGATAGGATTCCACTATTGGGGTGGTACATCTCTGAAAGTATAATCCTTAAGATTGAATTTGGTTGTGACCCCTGTTGAGCCCATAAAAGTCATGTTGGTCAAAGTCAACTACAGTCAAAGTCAAAAGGTCAAAGTCAAATGGTCAAAGTCAACAAGGTCAAGGTCAAAGTCAACAGGTGCAAAGTCAAAGTGCATAGGTAGTGCACAATTAATTGTCCACAAAGGGTAAGTTGGAGAAAGTGGGTTGTAGGTTGCAGAGGTATTTTCTCTAATTTCCCTAAGGTTCAAAGTGTTTTTAAAGTATTTTGGAAGGTTCAGGTGAACCATCTCTTATGTGAAAAAGTGAAGACTTAAAAGGTAATGTGAAGGTATGTGAAGCAGCAGCGCACTCACAGGGGAAAGTATGGCCCCCCAATTAAAATTTTGGGTTTTAGTCTAAAGTCACTACAGGAGAAAACAGTGAGTCGTTGGTTGCCACTTGTGAAGACAATCTTGGGACATCAAAGTGAGCACCAAGATACTATTGCAGTTAGGAGCGTACGTGATCGACACACTCAAATCAAGGCAAGGACTATTCTTGGACCAATTCTAGAGTAAGCAAGAGAAGCATAGTCTAAGTGAAGCAAGAGAGGGAAGTGCAAGAGTCACCAGTGTGCGACGTAGAGAAATGGAGTTGAAGGAGTGCATGGAGAGTGACTAAGGGATTGTGCAGAGAGTGCTAAGCTAGTCCCCCAAGGATCTCAAGGTCTCCTTGCAGTGTGCACGTGCCGACAGAAGGTATTCATTCCTCCCCCTTAGTGGAAGCTTGGTGCAAGGTGTGCAGAAGGATAAGCTTGAAGCAGGTGGAGGTCTGGTGCAGAGGAGGCTAGCGGCAAGAAGACTTTGGGGTATTTGGTATTTTGTCATTGAGCACTCTGTGGGATTGTGCACAGAAGTATTGGTTTGTATTGTGCTTCAAACATTGTAATTGTCTTATTGTAATCAATCAATAGAAGCTTCTAAGGTGTATTTCCTCTCTTGGTCTTTTCCTTTTCTCCTACAAACCCTCAAACTCCTTCATGTCTAAGAATCCCCCAACAAAATTTGGCACGCCCGGTGGGACTTCCAAGGAGATTTGAGCTTAGGAGAAACCAAGTGCAAAGTATAGCAGAGGTCACATGTCTATACAGTGCTACTACAGTGTTACTTCATCAACCAAAAGGTAAATATTCTTATCAAGTGTCTCATATTAAGTGGGCTAGGAGCTGCTCATGACCGCAACCCGGTCCCAAACATTGAGGGTCACTTGCAAGCAGACAAGAAGGAAGGTTGTTAGAAGGTCCTCCAGTCCACTATCTTCAACCTCATCAGTAAAGAGCATGGCGGGACAGGTAGACTTGGAAACCTTACTCTCAAGATTAAATATAAAGTTTTCTTCTTTCAAAGGCCTAGCTCAGGAGGATCAGGATGAACACATTAGAAGGTTTTTGGCACTATGTAAGACTAGAGGCTTAATGGGCAGGGAGGATGCCTTATTGATTCTCTTCCCTGCCACATTAGAGGGATTAGCAGATAAGTGGTTCAGCCAGTTTGCTGAAAACCATTTTACCACTTGGGATGTGATGAAAGATGCATTTAAACATCAATTCCAGCATGGCAACACTGCGGAGATCATCATAGAAGAACTAGAAAATTTGAGATTGGGTCCAGGAGAAAAGTTCCCAGAGTTTGTGACTAGGGCCAAAGCACTAATGGCTAAATTGCCAGATCTACCACATGATTTTTTTGTTAAGAAATGGTTAGCTAAGCCCCTACTAGTGGCCACCCAATGCAAAATAAAGGAATTAGTGTTACCTACAGCCTCCATAGAGGAGTTCATCAACACAGCCACACGCTTGGAGCAGATAAGGCACCAGTATGGAGCAACTTCTTGCCAACCAACATATGGTACAGAAATGGAGGATCCAATGATCCAACTAAGGAAGGAGCTGGAGGGCTTAAAAAGAAATAAGCCCTACAAAGAGGAGGAGAATATTGTTGCTCAGTTGAGAAGGGAGATTGAAGCACTAAAGCTCCAAAAGGAGGAGGAGGCCCAAGCAAAGGAATTGGCTCAGCTGCGATAGGAGCTGCAAGAACTCAAAGGGAGTGGCATCAAGAGTGGACTTTGGTGTTCCATGTGCAGCAAGCAAAGTCACATAGTAAGTGAATGTCCTCTGTTAAGTGTGACTTGCCAATTATGCAGGAAAGTTGGCCATGAGGCCCATGAATGCCAATCAAGGGGAATGCCTACAACGACATACTGGACACAAGGAGGACCCCCAACACCAGCAAATGTGATGGCTGCTGCACCAAATCAAGGTAACAACTATAATCCTAGACAGAGGAATAACTTTGGAAATGGGCATAGGAGGCCAATCATCTGTTTCAGATGTGGAGAATGCGGGCACTATCAAAGTAGGTGCACCCTACCAAAAAATGCCCCTCCTTGTAGGAACTGCCCTGAGGCAAGAGACCATTATACAAATTGTTGTCCTAAGAATTAAGCCTCTTCATCCGGGCCCCATATTCAAATGATTTCTATGCACAAAGAAGAAGTGTGTGATCTAGTCAATGAGCCATCACCATCTACCAGGGTGGTGCAATTAGAAGAAATAGAATCTTTGACTGTGCAGACAAGAAGCAATGGGAAGGTTCAAGCAGACATAGGACAAGGATCAAAGATTAAGGAATGGAATCAAGAAAGAGAACCATCTGAAGATAAAGCCACCACGGGTGCAGATACAAGGCAAAAAGGAGATCTCATATGCACCAGTGATGCCATTGGGCATGCCTTCAACAGTGCTCATGAGGAGTTTAATAAGTCAACTAGAGCCCATGCTCTCAAGGAATCAGAGGCTTCAAAACTACTCAAGTCCATGAAAAAGGAGGTTAGTATTTTTGATTTAATAAAGATGGATGGGAAATCCAGGTCAGAGTTATTGCAGATAATTGATGAAGCTTCCACTACAAGTTTGGTGGCAAAGACTGTTGTTTTACATAAAGGAAAAATTGTAGGGGAAGCACCCCTTACAGATTATAAAAGTCCTTGGGTGACAGTATCTATCAAAGGTCATGAATTTCAAGGAGTTATTGTGGATGGTGGTTCTGGCATTAACTTGATGCCTGAACATACAATGGAAAAGATTGGACTCCACCCTTCAAGGCCTGCAAATTTCACTGTTACTTTGGCAGATCAGAGCAAAGTAAGGCCCTTGGGAGTGATCCCAAAAGTTCCACTTGAAGTACAAGGTAATCTATTCATTCTGGATTTTGTGGTTTTAAGATTTCCCCAGGTTGAAGGAGGATTTCCCCTCTTAATTGGACGACCATGGCTGAGGCATGCAAGTGTCATTCATGATTGGGGCAAGGACACTATGTGGATACAAAAGAAAGGGCAAGAGCTGACACAGATTCATTTAGAAGAGGGCCTTGATAATCAAGGAAACACTAGCATGATGCAAACAGTTGGCATATGCATGGAACCAGAATTGGAGGATCAACCCCAAATAGATTTCAAGGAAGAAGAGGATATTCTAAATTGGCTCCAAGCAGGCAACTCTTCCTCTTGTTTTGGAATTTTTCTTAATAATTCTTGCACGACTGAAGGTTATGATGAAGATGAGGAGAAAGTCCAGGTTGATGGATTGGGAGAGCCCATCACAGACGACAGAAGGGGCAGGACGACACCCCTCAAATACAACTTGGAGGAGGATATGACAACCACAGATAAGGAAGTTACTAAAGCTAAAGGCAAGGTAAAAGATTCTAGTGAAGAGTGTTCTTTCCCGATTCAAGAAATCCCTGCAGGATGGATGCAGGACAAGGAGGAACACATTGAAATCCAAAATACACCTACTTATGAAGCAATGCACGAAAAGCTAGTGGAAGAAGACAAGGAAGGAGATGAGAAGGAAGATAATATGGTAGAGAGAAATCCTGTCAAAGAAATACAATTAGGCACTCAAGACAATAATCGGCCAGTTTTGGTGGCCACTTGGTTGTAGAGTCACCCAGGGCTCCTTGAAAAGGTAAGATCATTCTTGACCCATTATACAGATGTTTTTGCTTGGCATTATAAAGACTTAGAAAGAGTGCCTGCGACCTATGGAGAGCATAGAATCCATCTGGTTGATGGAGCCAAACCCATAAGAGGGAAGAGTTATAGACTTAATCCAAAATATTGTGAAGCTGTCTATGTGGAAATACAGAAGATGGAGGATGCAGGAATCATCATTCCTGTGGAACACTCAGAGTGGCTCTCACCTATGGTCATAATACCAAAGAAGAATACTAATAAAATCAGAATTTGTGTTGACTTTAGAGCACTCAACAAGGTGACCATTCCAGATGGTTTCCCAATGCCTTTTGCAGAGCAGGTCATTGAAGAAGTGGCTGGGCATGCATTATATAGCTTTATGGATGGATTTAGTGGCTATAATCAAATATCAATACACCTAGAGGATCGTGAAAAGACTGCTTTTATCACACCTTGGGGAACATATGTGTATGTAAAAACGCCATTTGGGCTTAGAAATGCTCCAGCCACCTTTAACAGAATGGTCAATCTCATTTTTGGCCCCCTATTCCTGGAATCACTTAGAATCTTCATGGATGACTTCTCTTCGTTTTCAGGTTCTCACAAAGAAACCCCTCTAGATTGTTTGGACCATCACTTGAGGCAGCTGCACAATGTTTTCAAGAGATGCAGGGAGACTAAGCTGAAGCTCAATCCAAACAAATGTCATTTCCTTGTGACAGAAGGAACTCTCTTAGGACATGTGGTGTCAGCTAAAGGTATGGCCCCAGATCCTAACAAAATCATTTCTATATTAAAGTTGCCTAAACCTAAATCTCCTAAAGAGATTCAGAGTTTCTTGGGGCATACTGGATACCATAGAAGGTTTATAAAAATGTATGCAGAGATAGCTAGACCACTGACTAGACTTATAGGTAAGGAAGTACCTTTTAAATGGGAAGAAGAGGAGGAAAAAGCATATCAAACATTACGGTCAAGGTTAGTGTCTGCTCCTATTTTGATCACACCTGAGTGGTAAAAAATCTTTCATATACATGTAGATGCGAGTGCCTATGCAGTGGGGGCAGTTTTGACCTAACCTAGTGAGGAATTTAAAGTGGACAGACCAATTCAATATGCCAGTAGAATATTGACCAAGGCTGAAAGGAATTACAGTACTACAGAAAGGGAAGCCCTAGCAATGGTTTTTGCTGTCCAAAAATTTGGTCATTACTTACTGGGAGTAAAATTTATTATTATAATAGATCACCAACCACTAAAATACTTGCTCAACAAACCACAAGCCACTGGTAGAATATGGAGGTGGTTAATGTTGTTCCAAGAGTTTGATTTTTCTGTAGTCCATAAACTAGGTAAAGAAAATGTTATGGCGGATCACCTATCTAGAATCAATATGATGGATCAAGCTAGTGGAATCAATGATGATTTTCCAGATGCCCATCTGTTTGTTGTACAAGCTCAAGGTTGGTATTATGATATCAAGAATTTCATTAAAACTGGTGTGTATCTAGAAAAGTCTAGTGTTGTGCAAAGGAAGAGACTGCTAATAAAGAGTAGACCGTATACCTTCATTTAAGATAAATTATATAGACAGGGAAAGGATGACAGGTTTAGGAAGTGCTTGGAAGAAGAACAAGTGAGAGAAGTACTTCAATCTGCACATGAAGGAACAGGTGGTGGGCACCTTCCAGGACATATTATGAGTCAGAGGATAATGGATGCTGGTCTATGGTGGCCTACACTATTTAAGGATGCAGATGAATGGGGAAAGGCATGTGACGTTTGCCAGAGGTGTGGACCTAAGCCAACAAAGCAGAGGCATAACCCCTTGATTGTTTCCACTTCCTGGCAACCATTTGAGAAGTGGGGGCTAGATTTTGTAGGGCCCATCTACCCTCCGTCGATTCCAAAAAGAGACAAATATCTCTTGATAGCTACAAATTATGCAACAAAGTGGGCTGAAGCTATTGCCTCCCCCGACTGCACTGCCCAAAGTGTTGCTGATTTCATTTACAGTAGCATCATTTGCAGGTTTGGATGTCCACTTGAAATTTGTACAGATCAGGGTACCCTTTGGGTATTTTTGGAAAATTTTTCTAGCATTTTTAGCATTTTTTATCCTTTTCCGATATCATTTTCTTGCCAAATAGGAGGAATAAAAGGAGGCTCTCTGTCTTTTGATGAAGGAAATTGGGCCTAGCCCTGTAGAAAATTTAATGAGAATTTTTTGGCAATTTTTTGGCAATTTTGTGGCATTTTTTTGGATTTTTCCTTCATTTTTCTCTATTTTTGGGTTATTTTCCAAAAAAAAAAGGGCCCCCAGGATTTTCGGGTTGAGGGTAAAAAAAGAAAAAAAAAAGAAAGCTCTCTCTCTATCTTTCCCCCTCCCCCCACCGCCCCCCCCCCCCCCCTCCCCCCCCCTCCCCCCCCCCCTCCCTCCCCCCCCCCCCCCCCTCCCCCCCCCCCCCCCCCCCCCCCTCCCCCCCCCTCCCCCCCTCCCCCCCCCCCCATTTTTATTTTTATTTTTTATTTTTTATTTATTTTTTTATTTTATTAATTATTTAATTATTTTTATTTTTTTATTTTATTTATTTTATTATTTACTTTCTTTAATTTTTTTATTATTTTTATTTTTCTTTTATTTTTCTGTATGGGCGTTCGAGGAAAAAAAAAACTTATTATTTTTTTTATTTTTTATGGCTTAAGGCTTTTGGCTCGGGATTGTGCCTCGGTTGGCCGTTTTTTACAAAACTGGAGTCATTTTCATGTTTTTTGGCACCTCTGGATTCAATTTTTGCATTAATTTTATCAAAATCTCACCTTTTCTCTAACTTTTGGTCAAAACCCACATGTTTTACGCACATTTCTCACATGTTTTTATTTCCCCACATTTTTCACATGGCTTATTCTCCCTTTGTCTTTCCTTATGTTTCATAATGTCCCATATGCACCCTTTGTAGCTCTACTGTTTAACCATTTTAACCCTCTCTAGACCCCATCATCCTACCCCATGCCCTACCTTTACAAATCTGCCCAGCCACATCCTTAACCCTCCCTATCCCTTTAATCCCCGCCCCTCAGCCCTCCCCTCCCATTGCAACTCTTTGCTTTTCCATTACCAAAATCCCACTTTTGGTTCTTCTCTGGTGCTTGTTCTGGTGGAGTTGTTTACTGCTCATGTGTCCTCTTCAAGATTTTGCAGCTCACAATTCATGATGTCCTCTATGCTCAGAGCTTTGGTTATAGCTCTCCGAGACGGAGAGCACATTAGGTGGTGGGCAACTGTTGAGCCCATAAAAGTCATGTTGGTCAAAGTCAAAAGATCAAAGTCAACTGGTCAAAGTCAATAAGGTCAAGGTCAAAGTCAACAGGTGCAAAGTCAAAGTGCAAAAGTGCAGGTGTCAAAGTGCATAGGTAGTGCACAATTAATTGTCCACAAAGGGTAAATTGGAGAAAGTGGGTTGCAGGTTGCAGAGGTATTTTCTCTAATTTCCCTAAGGTTCAAAGTGTTTTTAAAGTATTTTGGAAGGTTCAGGTGAACCCTCTCTTATGTGCAAAAGTGAAGACTTAAAAGGAAATGTGAAGGTATGTGAAGCGATAGTGTACGCACAGGGGAAAGTATGGCCCCCCAATTAAAATTTTGGGTTTTAGTCTAAAGTCACTACAGGACAAAACAGTGAGTCGTTGGCTGCCACTTGTGAAGACAATCTTGGGACATCAAAGTGAGCACCAAGATACTATTGCAGTTAGGAGCGTACGTGATCGACACACTCAAATCAAGGCAAGGACTATTCTTGGACCAATTCTAGAGTAAGCAAGAGAAGCATAGTCTAAGTGAAGCAAGAGAGGGAAGTGCAAGAGTCACCAGTGTGCGACGCAGAGAAGTGCAGTTGAAGGAGTGCATGGAGAGTGACTAAGGAAGAGAGTGCTAAGCTAGTCCCCCAAGGATCTCAAGGTCTCCTTGCAGTGTGCACGTGCCGACACAAGGTATTCATTCCTCCCCCTTAGTGGAAGCTTGGTGCAAGGTGTGCACAAGGATAAGCTTGAAGCAGGTGGAGGTCTGGTGCAGAGGAGGCTAGTGGCAAGAAGACTTTGGGGTATTTGGTATTTTGTCATTGATCACTCTATGGGATTGTGCATAGAAGTATTGGTTTGTATTGTGCTTCAAACATTGTAATTGTCTTACTGTAATCAATCGGCAGAAGCTTCCAAGGTGTATTTTCTCTCCTGGTCTTTTCCTTTTCTCGTACAAACCCTCAAACTCCTTCATGTCTAAGAATCCTCCAACAACCCCTAAGTGCTACAAGTACAAGGAGTTAGTTCCCCAATCTTGTACTATTTGCAGTTCGCATAAGAAGGGTCTTCCTAGGATCATTTCATAGACATTAGTTTTACCAAAGTCACATACAGAAAAGGTGTGCTCAAAATCTACACGACAAGTAGTTAGAGTTACCCCTTCTAGCAATCCTAGAGGTATTTCAATATGGCTATCAACCATTTGAAGCTTCATTCTAGTTGGTCTTCACACATGTTTGCTCCATTGCTTCCACAAGGAGGTGATTGCAATCACAACACTGCACCTAAATCTAAGATAGCTTTGGTTGTGTAACCTTGGTAGGTGATTGGAAGATAAGTATTACCTTCTTCACCTTCACTCATGTCTTCTATTTTTTCTAGAGGTAATTTTGGGACTTTTAGCTTGGAGGGTGCTTTTGACATATTTGAAGCAAGTTTTGGAGCTTGATTTTGCACATATTTCTATAGTTCAGGTTTTACTTTGAGTAGCTCTTCCAAGGTGAGATGACACTGCACCTTAGTGTTCTTTATGACTTTAGTGTTTCTTAGAACTACTGAGTCTTCATTTCTTATCAATATTGTGGGTGCTTTGATCTATAGAGATTCAGATTCCCATGGGCCTATGAATTGTGGCAACTCTTGTAAGGAATTAGATTCAAAAATGAATCTTTCATCTTCTTTTTGATTTGCTTGGTCTCCATAAATAGATGGAATGTCTTTGGGAAATTGATCATGAAGATTCTCAATTTTAGGAATAGGAGGGGGATTACCCTTCTCCTTGGTCCATTTCTCTTCTTGTATTTCTCGCAAGAACTCTTGAGAGTACTGCTGCATTGAAAGAGGTGTTCCATCACCCATGGAATTAGGAACATAAACTTCCATTGGTGGTGAGCTTTCTCTTTCAATAGCTGGTTGAGCTTGTAGAGGTAAAGAAACTTATGGTTTGTTTACCAACTGCTCTAATCTTTCTAGCAAGCATGGGGAATGCAAACGTGGTTTGATAGAATTTTTCTGATTGAACAATTGATTTGGCTCGAGCATAGCCTGAGCTAGTTCTACTATTTTCATGAAAAATTCTGTCCATTCAATCTCTAAATCTGCTCTAGGGTAACTCTTGTCTAGGTTTGCAATTGTTGGTCCTTCTTTAAATTGAGCATGGTAGGCCTTAAACATCATGTCCAATCCTTCTGGGGTTGGATCTGCAAGGATAGACCCTGGTTGCGGTCTATTTACAATGATTGGTGGGGTGGGGTGAAGTGGAGTGGATGGATTTTTGGCATGTGAGGGGTTTTGAGATGCAATGTCTGCTATTTTATTTTTGCATCTCTTAGGCTTTCTTCTAGTTCAGATAACTTTCTAGTCCACTTATGATTGGCCTTCTCCCTAGTATCCTTCCATGTTCTTGTTTTCCTCTTACTAGGCCCTCTTGATTCACTTGTCTCAGATTGCTCAACTAGTTTAGCTTGTTGCAAGGCTTGTGCCCTAGTAAATGACTATATAGGAGCCACATTAATGCTACTTAAACTTGAATCCACCACTAAGCCTACCACATTAATGGGCGTAACCTTGGGTGCACTAGAGGGGTTCCTTGTACAATCTCTTGGGAGATGTTCTTTACCACACTCAATACAAAATCCTTGTATTGTGATATTCTGTCCTTGTCCTGGAGCAGCTGGGTGGGGACATTCACAAATGAAATGGTCTCCCAAACATCTAAAACATGGTCCTCTAGGGGCTTATTGTCTCATTTGTCTCAATTGGGGCCTAGGGCTAGGATTTGTATACATGAAATTGGAGTATTTTGGATCCCAATTTGGTTCCTTAGGTAGTGCCTCATATTGATATGGATAAGTCTCACTATGCTCAGGTGACTCTGTGTAATAAGCTGTTCGACTATCATCATGGGTGTAGTCAGAACTCTGAGCATGAGGGTCATTTTTTGAGATGAAAGGGGCACCAATGCTATGTTAGGGTTCTCCTCTCGCACTACATACTTAACTCGAATCACATTGGCAAGAGGTGGCGGTTGGTTTCCTAGGACTAGCTATGGCTTATATGGTGCCTGATATTGTTGCTGATATTGAGGTTGATATTGTTTTTGTGGCCTATAATATGGATGTTGGGATTGGTTCTGATACCTACCCTCTTGGTATGGTTGTGGATAAGTTTTTTTGACAGCGTGCCTATTGTATGGAAAATCTTGAGTTGTGTGGTTTGTGTATTTTCTCTCAATAGTGCAGTATTGAGCATCCATTTCTCTCATGTTCTGATTTTGCAATGGGCATATGTTAGCCATATGGTCACCTCCATAAGTATAACATTACTTGAATGAGGTGACCCTAGGTGTTTGTCTATTTTAAACTCCTAGCTTCTTGGCAACACATTCAACTATTTCATCTATCTTTGTGGAAGTTCTAGAAGTGTGACTAGTAGAATTGTCAGAATCCTTATAGAGTTTGGAGAATATTGACTCCTCACCCAAGTTGTCTTCTATGTCAATACACATCCTCAGGCATTGATCTAGTGTAATTGGCTCCTTGAGATATACATATGATCTACGTCTCCTGCTTAGAAACCCATCTAAAAATAGGGAAACTTGTTTTGCTTGTGTAAGTAATTCAAGTGTGGGACATCTTTCCACGTATTGTTTAAATCTCCTTCCAGCTAGCTAGACTATTTCTTGGGGTGTCTACTTGAAGTTGTGGATCAAGGATGATGTGATATGCCCGATGCCACTCTTCAAAAATTCTACGATGAATGTTTCTAGTAATTGACCTATATTTTGGTAGTTGCAACTATTTAGGGGTCGAAACAAACCAAATGCCTCAATTGGGGTGAATAAGTCCTCGACTGTTAGCTCTTAAAACTTGTTTGAATTCAGAAACATGATCATAAGGATCTCTTGACCCGTCAAAGTAGTTTTTCATTGTCTTGACCACTTGAGAGGGTCTAAGGGTTCTTGGGTACTCTCAAGGTCTAGGAAATGGAAAATCATGTTCATCTCTTTGATGCCTATGTGCTCTATGTCTCTCTCTTTCAGGTCTTTCACCTTCAAGTCCTGATCTATCTCTACCTATAGTGTGTGCAAAACTGAACTCAGGTCTCTCTCTTGTTCGTTCTCATTGTGCTTCATGAGCTTACGATCATCCTGCTCCTTGGAGGCCTTGGGAAAAATTAGATCTTGCTGGAGGGAAAATCAATTCACCCTACCAAGTGTATGCTTGCCTACCATGCTCTATTACCATGACTACTCTCTCTGATGTGTTGTATAAATAGACCATTTTTCCAGGGCTATCAGGATCCTTAAGTTCATATATCATCACATTTCCCACTCTGCTAGGTTGATCAGTCTTAAACCTACAAAAAGCTTCATTTGTCTCCCTACTCTAGAACAATTCTATGATTTTGTTATCCTGGGGAATCCATTCTGGTGTGAGTATTTTGGTGAAGGTCGATTTTCCTTGAGGATTCTTGGGTTCTCGTACTATGTCTCCTTGCTCTAGGTCTCCTATCTCATTCTCGGCAATGACATTTCCAAACTCATATGTCTTGCCTGGTACACTGATAACCACATACATGGTTCCTTGCTTATCAATACGAGAACCATCTTCCAACTTAACCATTGGGTGTTCAAGTTTGAAGGGTCGATCTAGACTTTTGATTTAATTGATTTCCTTAGACCATCCTCATAGATGCATGCACCTAATCGATTGGTCCTAGTATACTCCAATTGCATTTTATATGGACCTCCTGATGTTTGTAAATAGGTAGTGCTTGAGCTACCTGCTGGTTTCTCCATGCTAAAACACATTTTTGAATCACTTGTTTCTGGGCTTAGCACGTACGGATAATCACTAAGTTGTTGTGCCCATGACCTAGCTGTGTGACTGACATTAGCTTCAGATGATGTGATGTTTTGTCTATCTCGGCCTAGGTGTCTACTTGATCTTAGGTTCATAAGCTTTGTCCACTAGTCTCAATTCAAGTACAACCGTGTTGCAATGTTCTTTTGAATCACTTACTTGTTTCTTTTATAGATTTCTCTCGCATAATCTTAGCTTGAACTTGAGAAATTAGGGTTTCTTGCACTTATGTTGTGGTTATCATCACCCTAATTAATCAATATCACTAGCCATATTTAGACTAAGATAAGAATTGATTGAAGGGTTAAGAGTGATTCCAACCTCAAGTCACTTGCTCCTTGATCACCTTTGAATGCTCAAGACATGTGTTCCCAAGATTGCAGCACACTTTCCACCTTGCTTTTGACTCCCTTGAATGGCTCTCATTAGACCTCAAGTTGCTTCTTCCTTGATCACCTTTGAATGCTTGAGATGCATTTTCCCAAGCTTGCAGCACACTTTCCACCTTGCTTTGACTCCCTTGAATGGCTCTCAATAGACCATCACAATGGTCATCATCGAGCAGTGCTCCCCGATAATGGTGCCAAAATTTGGTGTAGCTCAAGCATGAGTAGCACCTCCTCTACTTGTCAATCTGCGGAGATGTGAGGAGGATATGAAGATTGTGAGCAATTGTGGTGAGCAAGTGTGAGTGATAAGGACATACATGCACTCACACACACACGCACACACACACAAGGCAAGATCAAAGAGAGGAACAATGGAAAGCTTCAATTGCACAGGAACTCTCCTACAAAAGCTTCAATCTCTCATAAGCTAACCTCAATGAACTACTAAAAAGCTAACTCCAAAATGATCTCTCTAGCTCTTCATATAGTTTTTTGACTAGTTTTGGCCCTCTCCAGACCTAGTGTCCAGTCTAGTTAAAAATTAGGCTTCAAGGCTTATTTGAGGGCTCAAACTGAGTCCTAAAGTTCTGAAAATTTATAGGTAGGTACTTCTAATACACCTCACACTTGAGGACTCCTCGGCTTGAAAACATGGAGTTACACAAATGTGAAATGATATTTACAATGGCCTTTATTGATCAAAATCATTGATTTCTTCTGAAAATTCAACATATACTTCTTGGAGCTCCCTACATGCTTCCTTTTCTTCTGTGTCCACTTCTTCAATGTTCTTTCCTGTGCTTCGTGCTTGACCTTGAGTGCCAACAATATTCTTTCCCCTCAACATGTGAATTCATAAAAAGAGTTCAAACGAGTATGTTATTTCTATTGACGACATGATTGCTCCTACTTCATCTACATTTGTATCCGCATGAGTGCATCTCCATTTTGTATCCACGAGACACTCCATTTCTAGTCTATTTCCATTTTATATTGTATTTCCTTTGTATTTGGGTACATTGCCATGTGCTTCTACCAGTTGTATTCATTCTCCTTTCAGGAGACTTATCCCACATATGATGTACTTTTGAGAGCCGAGGGCCTCTCCCCTCATTTGTACTTGGTTAGAAGCTTGAGGAGCCTACTCCATGCTCTTGGCAAGTCATTTCTAATCCACATGAGTTTACCCATTTCATGGTCTACTCATTTTGTGTCTCACACATTCTTTGTTTTGTGAGAGTACTTTACTTTTCATTTTGCTTCTGCATGCGTACTCTCTACATGGTATCAAAGCACTAGGTAGAGGTCTTGGTGGTGCATTTGGTGGTGATTTTGGTGGTGATGGTGCTTTATTTTGCTGGCGTGCTTTCTCCTCATTGAGGGAAGCCTCTTGCCATCAATTTTTGGGTTCCATTTTACCCATTTTCCCACCCCCCCCCCTTCTTCTTCATCAGTTTTTCCACTCTTTACCCCTCCCACCCTTATGGGACCCATTTTTGTTGAAGTTACATGGGCATTTTGAGCCTTTGCAATGCTCTTGGACATGGTTTTCTTCTACTATAGCATGTCTGATGCATCTCACGACCATACAATGTTTATAAACACTTTGTGTGGGATTTCTGAACTTTTGATGCATCTCAACTTGATAGTGTTTGTAAACACTATTGGAATAAATTTGGTTGCTCGGTCCTCTATGATGAATGGAACAGTCTGTCGTTTGCTTATGGTTTCTGTCATACACACATTTGGTTGAAGGTGACCAGGGAGTTGGAAATTGCACGATATAGCACCACTAAACTATTTAGTATATCATTTGTGTCCCGATAATGTACAATAGTGCTCTCTATGCGTGCATACATTAAGCCCATAATGCCTAGCTTGTTTCCAGATGAGTGACCTCTATGTCCTGAAGCGTTTGAGGGTATCATCTTTCTCTGTGGCAAGTAGGCCATCTGAGATACCTTGGCCATCGCCTATTAAAGCACCTGCAAGGTAGCCGCATCCTGTCTAACAGGTCAACTTTTCGCTCCAATTGCGTCGTTGGACTACAGCCTCCTCAGGAAATAGGCATTCAAGAGAAGAAGGAAGACGATAAAGCTTGTTGATCGATCTTGGATCAAGGACCTACCTCGATATTGCTCATAAGGGTTATAGAAGCGCCCTTCGTCGCTTGCATTGGCCATTGAGGATGCTTCCTCTTCTGTATATCTATCGCTTTCTTTAGAACGTGAACGCACACACCCCGCTTTGACTGGTTTTGGAGGATAGTATACAGAGAGGGATCACCGGTCCCAAGCCTGGACGTCCCTGTGGAGATAGATCTCCAATCGACCTCTAAGAGGAGTCTACTCTGCGACTGCCATTGCAGCCCTGCCCAAACTTCATCACCACTCGACTGAGAAAGGGAGCGATCTGTGCGTGTCTCAAAGAGAGAGAGAGAGAGAGAGAGAGAGAGAGAGAGAGAGAGAGAGAGAGAGAGAGAGAGAGAGAGAGAGGTGCTTTCATATCTGCATCTCTATGTCTGCTCAAAACAACATTCGGATGGGGCTGCATCAAGTCTAGTTGCCACCATGGTGCTCCTTCATCGATTCACATCATCAATGATGTCACCTAAAGCAAGATCAGACATTTTTCAAAACTGAGGCCTAGTGCCACAATTTTGAATTGGCATGCCCTCAGCTATATTGTCATGTTGTGCGTCAGTTCAATGAATCAATATCTCTATAAACTCCGAGCCACATAAAGAATGGGAGATGAACTTCTACACGTTGTACTCACATTTGCACAAAACGTTAATCATGCTCCCAATAGAACGCTTCCTTGATGCTTCTAAACAATTTTCACATTGGCATATCTTTGTGCACTCACCAACTCACCCTATAAGGGTCATCTTGCCTTTATCTAAATTTTTTAACTCTTTCTCAAAGGAGTTACTGAAATCTCTCAAAAGTAAGTGAACTTATCTTGATGTTCAATTTGGAACCCTTCCCAAGAGTGACTTTGTACTCCCTTAAGGGCACACTAAGTCATTGTTTAACAAGTTACTTACAAATGTTTTCCAAGGGTTTCACCCTCTTAGGTTTTCCACTTCAAGCACCTTGTAAGGATTTTTCATTATCTTGGCACCATCTGGCACTAAGTGCCCTCTGTTGTACGCTCAAGCAATAATAAAAAAAAAGTATTGTGTGTGTAGGATTGTGGGATTGGAGGCTAGTCTAAGCCCACCAACAAGTTCTCTTTGAGCATCGACTCTCCCCACTCCAACGTGTCTCTCTGTGCACAAGTGAAGGGCTATTCTAAGCCCCCCCGAAGTGTCTCTTCTAATTCTTGGTGCAAGTGAAGGGCTACTCTAAGCCCCCCCTCCCCAAGGAGTTTTTCAGTCTATATCGAGTCGTTCATTTCAAGCTTTGCAATTATTTCAAAGCAGTATTTTTTGGCAAGTATCTTTGATAGTGTTTCTAAACAATTTATCCTCAAAGCTTTGTAATGATCAAAAGTGAAAGTAGCTCATCATCTATGGGTAACTTCTTACCCTCTTTCACCCCTATTTTTATGCCTAAGGATGAATGCCTCAATGGACAAAATTACAATCTATGGAAAGATGTCATGTGCGCCTATCTCTACACGAATCTCCTTCATGAGGTAGTAGATGGGTCAGACCCCGAACCCAATAGGGATACCAACTTAGACAATTGGCGTGTGTGGAATGTCAAGGACAAACGAGCTTTAGGTTAGCTATTAATTGCCTGCAACGAACTGACAAAAGGACATATCATGACTTGCAAGATGTCCAAAGATGCTTGGGATACATTAGCTACTTTTTATGAAGACAAAACCCCTTCGAAAATATATGCATTAGAGGCCGAGTTTCATAATTTGACCATCCGGCCACACGACACAATTACCAAGGTCATAGCCCAATTTGAGGACTACCGGCATAAATTAGCACTATGTGGTAGGCAGATCTCTAGTGAAGACATGGCCATTAGACTTCTTAACAAGTTACCTAAGTCATACGAGACATTTGTCACAACTTTGTATAATCGCGGCCAAGTCTTATCTTGGGAAGAGGTTCGTCAACTACTGCTCCTTCACGACTCGTGAGCCAAATTGACTTCCTCACAAGAGTTAGCCATGAAGGCCAAAGGCCCATTCAATAAGGGCAAAACCACAAGTCATCAGGCTAGCAATGGATCTAAGCAGGGATTGCATACTTCATCGAAGAAGTTCACCTGTAATTTCTGTGGAAAATCAGCCCACTTAGAAAAGTTTTGCTATAAAAAGAAACAATCATCGAAGGCTTCTACGTCTAGGCAAGCATCTAAAGGATCCCAACATAGATCCCACTGCTCAAGTGAGGAACTCTTCATCTCCATAGAAGCCAATGCCCTAGTTACTTCTAGCTCCTCGCATGAGTGGATCTTTGATAGCGGAGCTACGTCCCATATGTGCAAAGACAAGGACTCCTTTCAAGAACTCGAAGCGCACACGGGAGAAGTCTATCTTGGCAACAACAAAAGTTTATCCATCAAAGGAAAAGGGAAAGTTCAAATTACCAACAATCAGGGGGAATGCAAGTCTTTATCCAATGTTCTTTTTGTTCCAAATTTATGTATGAATCTACTTTCCGTCAAGGCCATTACAGATCAGGACAAACAAGTATGGTTTGATAACACCTCAGTTAAGGTGGTCGATTCCCATACAAAGGATGTCATTGCTCAAGGTATTGAAGAAAAGGGCCTCTACAAGTTATCTTGCTTTTTATCCAAAGAATCAACCTCAAGTTTGTGGCACCAAAGATTTGGCCACACTTCTTACTTATAAAAAATCTCTTCATCCCAACTTGTGAAGGGATTGCCAATGATAGGGCAACTTACTCATGTCTACCAAGCGTGCACCCAAGGCAAGCAACACAGGGCCCCAGTTCCCAAGGAAGCTTCAACACGAGCGAGGAACCCACTAGCCCTTATCCACATGGACTTATGTGGACCTATGAATGGCCCATCCCTGAGTGGATCCCTCTACTTTTATCTTCTAGTAGATGACCACTCTCGCTATATTTGGATGTACTTTTTGAAGTCAAAGGCAAACACATTCCTAAGTTTCAAACTTGGATCAAGGAAGTTGAGAATGAAGCTTCAACTAAAGTTAAAACCATCAGATCAGATGGAGGTGGCGAGTTTATCAATCATGAATTTGATAACTTTCTCAACCAGAAAGGGATCAAAAGACAAGTCACTCAGCCTCATACTCCATCCCAGATTGGAGTAGCTGAAAGAAAGATACGCAGTGTGATGGAAATGGCAAGAGCTATGCTTCATCACAAGGATCTACCCTACAAGTTCTAGGCAGAAGCCGTGCATACTGCTGTTCACATTCTTAATCGAGGATTTACCAATGCATTACACAACAAAACACCCTTCAAAGCATATGATGGTAGAAATCCAAATGTGAATTACTTTCGCGTCTTTGGTAGTAAAGCTTTTGTCCATGTACCAAAAGAAGATAGAAACAAGTTACAATCAAAGTCCAAGAAACACATATTCATAGGGTACAATGACCAATGAAAGGCATACCGTCTATATGATATGGAAAACCACTCCATCACCATTTCGAGGGATGTGATCTTCAATGAAGCTTCCTCATACTCAAGAAAAGATTCAAGTATAAGTCCTAGTCCACCTATCTACACTTCAGAGGGGGACTCAGTATTTCCAAACTCCAACTCAGAAGCAAGTACTTCAAGTCATCCGAGAAGATCTCAAAGACTTATCGACAAGCGACAGCGAGAACAAAGTCATTATGTCAATCATGCCTAAATGCATCAGATTCAACAAATCCTAGAACCATCTAATTACAAAGAAGCTCAAGGACAACCTAATTGGGAAGAAGCTATGCAAGTCGAAATGGATGCAATCGAGAAGAACAAAACTTGGACTCTTGTACCTAAGCCCACAAATCATCAAGTCATTGGAGTTAAGTGGCTTTATAAAGTTAAGTACAAGTCAGATGGCACATTAGACAAGTACAAAGCAAGGTTGGTAGCTAAGGGATACAAGCAACAACATGGCATTGACTATGAAGAAACCTTTGCTCCTATTGCAAGATTCACAACCATAAGAATCATATTAGCACTAAGTGCTCACTTTAAGTGTCCCATTTACTAGCTGGACGTCAAAAGTGCATTCCTCAATGGAGATCTTCAAGAAGAAGTATATGTTGAACAACCTGAAGGCTTCAAAATCCAAGGCAAGGAAAATCAAGTGTACAAACTTCACAAAGCACTTTATGGACTCAAGCAAGCTCCAGGGCTTGGTATGAAAAGATTCACAAGTTCTTTGAAGACAAGGGATTTCATAGAAGCAATGCTGATGCTAATCTCTATATCTATCAAAAGGAGTCTTTAGTAGCCATCATCATTCTCTATGTAGATGACTTGATCTTGACAGGCTCAGACGAAGAACGCATCCAATTTATCATCAAACAACTTCATCTTGAGTACTCTATGACAGATCTTGGATTACTACACTACTTCTTAGGTATGGAAGTTTGGCAAACAAAAGAAGGTATATTCCTATCACAGAAGAAGTATTGCTCTAATCTACTTTCCAGATATAACATGGACCAGTGTCACTCAATTTCTACACCACTTGATCCAAACATCAAGCTTACACTAGAGGACTCATCATCACTTGTGGATGTGCATACCTATCAACAACTTGTTGGCTCATTACTCTATCTTGCCAACACTAGACCAGATATTGCTTATGCCATTGGTATACATAGTCTGTTTGCACATCAGCCTCATCAGACTCATTGGGATGCTGCTTAGAGAATACTTCGATACCTTGCCCTCACCCAACATCATGGTCTTTGGTATAGAGGGGGCATCTAACTCACCAGATATTCAGATTCAGATTGGGCTGGTGATCCTGATTCTTGACGGTCTATTTCTGGGTATATATTCTTGCTTGGCTCAGGACCTATTTCTTGGGCAAGTAAGAAGAAGCCTACAGTTGCACTATCATCTACCGAGGCCGAGTACCGAGCATCCAGCTTTGCAGCATGTGAGGCCATCTAACTTCATTGTTTATTATCTGACATTGATGTTTTGCAGGATACTCTGACATGTATTCGCATGGACAGCCAGTCAGCCTTGGCCATCGCCAAGAATCCAGTGTTCCATGCTCGGACGAAGCACATCGAGATCCTGTACCATTTCATCCACGAGAAGATCATATCTCAAGAGATTACTCTAGAGCAGTGTACCTCTTAGGAGAACCTCGTAGACATGTTCACAAAGGCTCTACCTCCGGTTCCGCTTCAGCACTTGTTGGACCTCTGCAGCATTCAGCCGCTCCAAAATGGAGCTGTAGAGGGGGTGTTGACGACATGATTTCTCCTATTTCATCTACGTTTGTATCCGCATGAGTGCATCTCCATTTTGTATCCAGGAGACACTCCATTTTAGTATATTTCCATTTTATATTGTATTTCCTTTGTATTTGGGTACCTTGCCATGTGCTTCTACCAGTTGTATTCATTCTCCTTTTAGGAGACTTATCCCACATATGATGTACTTTTGAGAGCCCCTCCCAAATCTATATAAGGAGGGCCTCTCCCCTCATTTGTACTTGGTTAGAAGCTTGAGGAGCCTACTCCATGCTCTTGGCAAGCTCATTTCTAATCCACATGAGTTTACCCATTTCATGGTCTACTCATTTTGTGTCTCACACATTCTTTGTTTTGTGAGAGTACCTTACTTTTCATTTTGCTTCCGCATGCGTACTCTCTAAAATTTCGACCTATCCTCAAGCCAAATGATGGATTTTTCTTTTCCTCGTCTTTACCATTAAATTGTGGCATAAAACCTATGGCATCTTCGTGGTTATATTCCTATTTCTCTCCCATTGACACACTATCAATGAGTTGTGTGACACTGTTATTTCAAAACATACATAAGGAATGTCAATTTGTAATTCGACAATTAGAGAAGAATCCCTCCCGTTCATGCCTCCTCTACATTTTTAACATTCTTTTTTGGGGTAGCTCCCCTATTCAAATTCTTATTCCTTTGATTCCTCCTTCTATCTCCTATGGCCACTTCGCCTCTTCCATTTGAGGCCATATCTGAGCTTTTTGAAGTGCAAGATGAAGCTGTGGGTGTCTTGTTTCAACACCCTTGGGAGCCCGTTTCCATCGACTCGTACTTGATGAGATGATACTAGACCTAGCATGGTGCCTACACCCATTGAAGGTATCATTGTACCACCCCATGGTTCTCAACCACCCATTGTTGCAGCTGCAAAAAGCCCTCGGCCTCCCTCATCATCCCCTATCACTATGATAGCACCTAGACCACTAGTGACCCCTTCCAAGCGATAAGACTAATATAATGATTGGTAGAGTGATGTGCACAACACAAAGTGGATTGCCACCAGTGGTGCTTCGGGCACAGAGCACAAAGTTCTGGATACTTATGTGTTGATACTTATTTTATCTCTACTCTAGTGTTAGTTGGTGCTACATTGTTAACTATGTTGTGGAAGTGATTAATTGTTAAGTATAGTATCTATTTATCTACGATTTCGATGAATAGTGTGTGAGTGTGAATGGTGTTTGAGAGTCTTCCATTAATGATTGTGGTTATATGAGTTGAAGTTTGTGGACCATACTATAAATAAGAGGAAAATTTCAAGGCCTTAGATAGGAGTACCCTCCAGCCAAGAACCTTATCAACCTATCCGACCTGTATGTATGCATGATAAGTAATCTTGGTATGAGATATTGGGCAAGAGGTTAACAATGTGTATGCGTGTATGTGTATATGTGCATGTATGTATGTATCTTCTGATTCCATATGTAAGCATCATAAGTAATCTTGGTTGGAGATATTGGGCAAGAGGTTAAGAATGTGTATGTGTGTATGTGTGTATTTATATGTGTGCATGTATGTATGTATGCATGTGTGTATATATTTGTTTGAGTTTATGTATGTATGTATCTATGTGTATATGTGTGCTTATGTGTGTGTAGATGTGTGTAATTAACAAATTCAATAAAGAAAATGAATAAATAAAAAAAAGCAAGCTATAAAATTTTTGCAACTATAAAACTCCATGTGTGTAAACTCCCAAGATTTACAAGAACTGTGTGAAGGAGCAAGAGAGTGAGTCAAAGGGTGAGAAAATGAAAAAAAAGGGAAGAAAATCAATCTAATTACCTACAACACTATGCTCAATCGCAAGTTTAAGATTTTCAAAATGCAATGCACGATGTTTCAGCTTTTATTTTATATGATTATTTCCATCCATCTCAATAACCAATGAGATTTTGTTTTTCCATTGCAGTAGGAGTTAGTATGTGAATGGGATTTGTAATTTTGTATATTAGCAATGAAGTAAAAAACGGGATTAAAAAAATGGAAAACCATTTGAAAAAAGCATCAAGATGGCCATAAGTATAGTGATTTCAAATCAGAATAAAAAAATGTATAAAGAACCTTTTAACGTGACTGGAGTACTGATAGGTATATCGATGGAATGCATGTCTCTACATTTTGCACATCGCAAAATGCTTCATGGATGGATACACCTACATCCATCAATTTTAGTTCATTTTGCATCGATTAAAAAACCTAGATTATGTAGTATTGATATTTCCCTCTTCCTAAGTTAAAGTTATAAATGAGGCAAATGTTTGAGAGTGATTCCATGAAGGATGTGATTGATCATAGTGCACGAGGAAATACTCCACATAGTATATTTACGCCCATTTTTGAGGACTAAAATGTTTTAAGATGGGAAGATTGTTGTATAATTGTGGGTTAATTTGCATGTGTTTTAAGGTTCAAAACCCCTTGGAGAACCCTTGGATTTCATTGATAAACTCTTGGAGAAGTGAGTGCATGAATGTTAGGTATTTATTATAAGGTGTGGAACCTTAGTGTTAAGCCCATAAAAGTCATATTGATCAAAGTCAAAGGGTCAAAGTCAAAGGGTCAAAGTCAAAGTGGTCAAATTCAACATGTTCAAGGTCAAAGTCAACATGGGCAAAGTCAAAGCGTTCAAAGTTTGGATGTCAAGGTGCAAAGTGTTTTGGAAGGTTCTGGTGAACCCTCTCTTAGGTGCACATTTGAAGAATCAAAAGGCAAACTGTGAAGTATGTGAAGCGGCAACGTACACAAAAGTGAAAGTATGGCCCCCCAATTAAAATTTTTGTTTAAGTCTAAAGTCACCATAGGATAAAATAGGGATTCCGTGGCTGCCCACTTTTGGAGATAATCTTGAGACATCAAAGTGAGCACCAAGATACTCTAGCAGTTAGGATCGTACGTGAATCGACACTCAAATCAAGGCAAGGCATTATTCTTGGGGAGACTAAGCAAGGTGAGCATAGTCTACACTAAGGAGAGGAGCAGGAGACATACAGTGAGTGTGTGACACAGAGAAATGAAATGCAAGGTGTGCAAGGAGAGTGACTTAGAAGTGTGCAGAGAAGTGCTAAGCCATGGAACCAAAGGTCACAAGGTCCCATTGAAGCTTTGTGTATGTCCACAGAAGGTGTCCATCCCTCCCCTATTGGAAGCTTGAGTGCAAGGTGTGCACAAGTGCAAGCTCTTAGAGAAGGTGGAGGTCTGGTGTAGAGAAGCTCGGTGGCAGTAAGAACCTTGGGTATTTTGTAACTTTGTTGATTGTGCACTCTTTGAGATTTTGCACAGAGTGCATTTGATTGTACTGTACATCATCATTGTACTTTTCTCCTTATAATCAATCTACATAAACTTTCGTTGTCTGTATCTTTCGTCTTATTGTTGTATGTATCTTTCTTCTTATCTTCCTCCCTTCTCCTACAAACACTCAAATCCCTTTCTACATAAGAATCCCCCAACAAAATTTGGCACGCCCTGTGGGACTCCAAGGAGATTTTAGCATAGGAGAAGCAAAGTGCAAAGTGTAGAAGAGTTCAAGGGTACGAACAATACTGTATGAACTGACTTAAGAGGTAATCTTTCTTCCATTGGAATTCTCTTAACCTAAGAGGAGTATGAACAACTCATGACCACAACCCGGTCCCAAAGCTTGAGGGTCCCTTGCAAAGCAACAAGAAGGAAGGTTATTCGAAGATCAACTAGCCCATCATCATGGACATCATCAGTAAAGAATATGGCAGCCTAGGTAGATTTGGAAACCTTAGTTTGTAGACTGAACCATGTTGTACAATCAAGATGAGCTCATATTCAAGCTGGGTGCAGATGCACCAAAGCTTAAAGAAAGGAGGATCCACGAGTTTTTATATCGGATAATCTTATTTTGATAGCCAAAGATCAATAATGAAACTTTCTTCCAAAAATAGCAGCTAATCTTATCCAAATTGATGTCAGAATTGATCTAACAGTCGAGATCTTCCCCAGATCCAATGGTGGAGAATGAAGGCACCTATTTTTTTCTCCTTTGCCCTAGATATCATATAAAGAATCAATCCTAGCCATCCAAGTTGATAAATCCAATGGTTGTATTGAAAAGCAATTGATCCTAGGGTTGAGAGCTGATCTCTCTAGATCCAAGGGCCCAAATTCATTCAAAAAACTATAAAGACCCCCCTCTAAATTTGTGGAGCATCATTTTTAGGCATCCATAGGGCCCTTTGTAGACCATGATTTCCTTGAGACGATCACCCTCAGTTGAGCATGTGAGGATCCAAGGTGGGCTAGTAAGAGCATAGTTCCTAGAATCAATTTTAAGTTAGACTTCCAAAATAGGATAGGCTCATAAACCCAATGGTTTCTCTATCTTTGTTCACATTTAGTAGAGTGAGTGAGTGAGTTAGAGTTGGTTTTATGAGTGTTAGACCTCTTTAGATAGATGTTACACTCCTACAAAGATATAGAGTCAATGAAGTGGAACCTATCCTCTCACGTGTGACATTCAGTTGAATTCTCACAGTGGGAGGCTCATGTGGACCACCTTTGACTAGTAGAATGCCTAGCTTGACATATCACAATGCTCATGTACATGTATTCCATTACAATCTCATCTAATGCAAGTCTCTTGTCTATTGTCTCTTGTCTATTGTTTCTTCTCTCTTGTCTCTTGTCTCTTATGTGTTTTTACATGTCTCCTTTTAACTCTTTCTATGTGTGAGAAGGCTCCGCAATCTTGCATTGAACCATTGATGATTATCTATTGAGATTGTGAGGATAACTTTCTATATATTCATAAATCATTACCATCATGCATGCATACTATCCACAAACACCCATGCATATGGTTCAATTTTGAAAGTGTATAAGAAGATCCATTTTTTGACCATCCTTCCTTTCAAAATTGATTCATGTGTATGGTTTTCTTTTGTTCAACATGCATACATACCATCCACAAGAACCCATGCATATGATTTAAATTTTGGAGTGTTTAAGAAGCTCTATTTTTGGACCATTCTTCCTTTCGAAATCGATTCATGTGAATTGTTTTCTTTTGTTGTCATCATTCATGTTCATGGATTTATCTTGCATTCATATGTTCCCCTTCCCATAATCAAATCATCACATCTCTCCTCTGCATACCCAACTTTACCTTCACCTTTACATTTTGATCACATAAACCTTCCAATACTCACTAGCTTCATACACTATGTGTGCTGCGACTGGACACGATCCACCTAGATTGCAATCACCTCCACATTTGAACCCGACATGAAACGGTTTGCAGTGTTTGCTTCTGATCTTGTTGGGAGGTTGTGATCCATATCCTTTGCTGAATATTTTTCATCATCATCATCATCATTCTTGAGCATTGCACTGCATCTCTCATAGTTGTGAACTAAACACATTTGTGAGAGATCTAGAGCATCGTGCATCACTTGCATGTTCACTTAAGATGGAAGAAGGATTCAAATCCCTTATTGTTGAGAAACAAGGCCAAAGAATAATCTCTTCTTCCCGAAGATCTTTTGATAACATTCTTTGAACAAATGATTGATAGCTCTATCATAAACTGTGTCATGCAATATGATAGTCTTTCTTGGAGTGATTTTAGAAAGGAGATGCTTAAAGAATTCTATCTTGAGGATTATAGCCAACATATAGGGATGGATTCTTATGATGGCTTAATTCCCCAAATCCTAGTAGCTCTATTACTCACTCATAAAATGAGTATATTAGATGCTATGAAAAACTTCCTAATGAGGATAAGATAACTTTGGAACCTGATCAAACACAATCCATGCTTTATGAGAAAGCTACTCTTCCTCAAGATAGCCTTCCACAAGCTAAGTAGCAAGTTAGAGAAAAATCCCATGCTATCATTTTTGCCTCTACTCCTATTCCTCAAATGATGGATCCTACTCAAGGTTTTAAAGTAGAGACAAATAAAAGTGTAGTTGAACAATCTCAAGTGGAAATTCTCACTAAGCAAATGGAAACGCTTATTGGTACACAATCCAATTTGGCCAAGACTATTTACAATCTAGTTACATCAAAACTTTCCAAAATCAAATGAACCCAATGTCTTTTAGAGAGCCTAATCAACATGTTATAGCTCCCAACCAAAATCCACAAGCAGCTCCTACTCAAGCATATCAAGTTCCTCCAATGCATAATCCTTCAATGCGAAATCCTCATCCTCATGTGCAAAATCCTTGAATGTATCAAAACATATCCTAAAGCTTTTCAAACATCTCAAACAACTTTCCAAAATCGTCAAAATCAAAATTTCCAAAATCATCAATCATATACTATGGAAGCTCCTCTTGCACCTCAAGTGCCACATGCTACTCCCCAAGCTCCTTAAATACATTAGTTGCCTTATCAAACTCCTAATTATATTGTTCAAGCAATTCCTTACCAACAAAATCCTCAATTTCAAAATTTTCCACCACAAGTTAATCAAAATCTGAATGGTTTTGTGCATGATCCTCTTAGTTGTCCTTGGTATGATTCATTAGAGCACTTTTTGAGAGATTTTGAACTATTGAAGGCCACTAAGGAGCAACAATTAGTAATAGACATAGACATGAAAATTTGTGACTATTGATCTAGGCTACCTTTGCAAGGAAATTATGTTAAGGGAGGAATGAAAAAGAACTATGAAAATATAACCATGAGAGATGCAGGAACTAGAGGAGTGAAACTAGAAGCTCTTGATGAACAAAAAGAAGAATCAAGTAAACCCACCAATGAAGTTGATTTTTTCGTAGAGGCTTTAGTAAGAGAATGAGATGAGATTAGGAGAATAACTTCTTGGGATTCATTGATAGAAGATCAATCTACTATTTCTTAGATATCCAATGTAGAAGAGAAATGAAAAAGAGATGAAACTAAGCCTAGTGAAAGAAGAGTGACTCAAAAACAAGCCTCAGAGGGAATAGAAACCATCATAGAGCAAGGGGAAACATTACAACCCAAAGATAAAAAACAAGAATCATAATCCAATGAACAAAAACAAGAGGAGAAACAAAAAGGTAAGAAGACAAAGCAAATGAAAATAGAACCAAAGCCTTTAGAGAAATAAGAACAATAAAAAAAAACTCAAGACCAAACAAAAGAACATGAACAAAAATAAGATCCTAAGCAAAAGCCAAAGAGACCAAAGAGAAAACATATAGCCATCTTAATTTTAGAAATCGGGAGAGAAATAGATCAGATGGAGGTTTTAGATGATGTTTTGCTTAAGATTCAAAGTGTCTATGTCTTTAAAAAAAGTTTTCTCTATTGCCAAACCTCTTTTTAAAGATAACTTTATTGGCATATATAAAAGGAAGAGGTTTTTTCTTAATCTAGATACTGATATGCAAGATTCTCTAGATCAAGATCAAGCTATTAATGAAGCCTTAAACTTTGATGAATCTGATGAAGAGGACCTCATTGATGATTGAAGTAAATTTTAATCAAAATTTCTTAGGACCTATTCAAACCGACATGAAAATCATGAAAACAATCCTGAAAGTCACTTAAAAATAAATTTTTGGTCTAGAGGTACATCAGAGATGCGTGTTAAAAAAGGCAATGATAAGAATGCTATAATTGTAAATGCATCCGTGGATTTTGGATCCAAAATCAATGTGATTTCAAGAGAAGTCTAATGATAAATTTTGATGGCCCATAGGTAAAGATTGTGGATGGTGTATGAGAACTACAGATAATGGTCTAGCTACCTTGTGTGGAGCTTGTGCTAGTGTGCTCATATCCATAGGCAAAATCATAGAAGAATTTCACTTCTTTATTCAAGATAATTGCTCCTATGAAGTTCTCTTAGGTGAGCCCTTTATTTGTGAGAGTCGTATGGAAACTAAGTCCATGGATGATGGGTCTACCTATGCTAGAATTAAATCTAAGGATGGAATGCAATCAATTCAAGTCATGACGGTAGGAGTGAATCATCCTAGGAATCAATTGTCAATTAGAAACATACTTATTGTTACTTAGGGTCATGAGCATGTTTGTAGTGATTGCACACCTTGATTCATGTTTGGAGCTACATATGATAAAAATTTTTGATAGAATCCATTTTTGAGCGGGACAAGAGTGGAAATTGGTTTGACATCACACAACCAATCAATCTGTACAATAGTTTTTCACTTTGTTCTCCACATTCTAGGTTAGATTTCCTTCATAAGAGTCAATTATCCAAGTCTTTTGTCTAAAAAACCCAAACAAAATTATAAAACCAGCAAAATCATGGAACATGATGAGAACATTGAGCATGTGATTGAGACATCTCATTGTTTCTCTACCCTTGAGGAGTTAGTTATGTCTATAAAAAAATTCTAATTCCAACATTATTCATCTTTCTTCCCTTGATGAGTATGCTATAATCCAAGAGTATGCTCTCCATGTTGACAAGTGCTCAAAATTTAACAAAACACATGATGCCTTAGTTGAAACAAAGTACAAAACTATAGATAAGAAAATCAAACCCATAGCTCAACCATTACCCCAAGGAAGTAAGGATAAAATTGATTATGTGAAAAATGATCCAATTCTTTGGGATACAAAAAACATTGGGCATACATTCACGAATGAGACAATCAAACATGTGAAAATTGGTAGAGATGATGAATTTCTTCTACCTTTAGAGAGATAAATTTGAGAGAGTCATATGTTGCCATGGAAAAGCCTTTACTATGTATCCTCATGAGATTGGTTACGCATATTTGAAGCTAGTTGCACCCATGATTATCTTTACTGTTCCACATATTCCATGAAATCTTCACCCTATACCGATTCCAAAGGCTCACTTACCTGAGCTGATGAAACTTCTTAAGTTGAAGATAAGCATGAGAATTTTAGAGACATCTTTTGCACCTTACTCAAATAGATGGCTCATTGTGCCTAAAAAGAGTGGGAAACTACGTTTTGTTCAAAATCTCCAACCTGTCAATAAAGTCACCATAAGGAATGTAGGAACAAGACCCATTGTAGATGAGTTTGCTGAATCATTTTTAGGATGTTCTATCTATTCAATGGGTGATTTATATTCTAGGTATGAACAATCCAATTAGCAATTGATATTCATGACATAACCACAATAAAAATTCCTTTAGGCTTAGTACAAATGTGTACTTTACCTCAAGGAGCGACTAATTTTCTCGCTCATATGATGAGTGCTATGAATATGGTCTTACATGATTTTATCCCTCATATAACCATGCCATTCATTGATGATATTCCAATAAAAGGGAGTGAGGAATGTGTAAAGGATATTACTTTAGATTCATCGGGATGTCATAAATTTGTTCTTTACCATATCTCTGATTATGAACAAATATTTCAACGATTTGAAGGTGTAGGTCTCACATTTTCCATAGAAAAATCTGTTCATGGTGTCAACGAGGTTCTTAGACATTTATGTGGTCATTATGGTCGAAAGCCATACCCACAAAAAGTTGATGCCATTAGCAAGATTTCTAAAACATGTAACGATGTGAGCGAGGTATGCAGATTTCTTGGTGCTTGCATCTTTTATGTTATTTGGATCCACATTTTGCTCATGTTGCTGATTGTCTCTATATATTATTGAGGAAGAAACAAATAATTTATTTGGACTAACAAATGCACACAAACTATGCGTAAATTAAAGAAATTTTTGCTTGAAGCTCCATCCTTAAGTGTGTAGACTATTCTGTTAACAAACCTATTATACTGACTATTCATACTAGTCCTATTGGTATCAATTAGGTCATAAGTCAAGATGATAGTGAAGGGAATAGATATGCAATTAGGTTTGGGGCTAAAATTTTACATGAAACACAATGAAAGTATCCACATATCAAAGGAGAACTATGGGGTATGATAACAATTTTGAAAAAGAACAAAGAATATTTCATAGATGCAAATGTCAAAGTTGAGAGTGATTGTTTGCCTCTCATTGGAATGATAGCCAATTTTTTATCTCTTGATATAGCCATGCTTAGATGGATCTCATATATTAAGTTCATAAATCCTGAGTTAGTTCATATTTCAGGTGAGTGAAGTTTAGTTGCTAATACATTATCAAGAGCTAGATTTGATGGCGATCTTGAAAGTGATCTAATAAACAATGTGACCTTAGTTGACTATGTTCGACATATATACAAGTATGAGAAATTTCATGAGTCTGGGTATGAAGATGAATAGAGAGACATAGGAAAGTATATGAGTACACTGCAACCATTACCTAGCTAGACTACGAGTAGATTCCATAACATTAGGAAACAAGCTTACAATTTTTTCCTACTTAATGGTTATCTTTGGAGACATCTAAGGATAAGGTTAAGAATCCACAATGAGTCCTAAGAAAATGAGGTCTTTAGTTGCAAGTAATGAAGGAAATGCATGAGACATTATGGGCAGGTCATAAAGGATTTTTTGGAACATATAAAAAAAAATTAGAAGTACCTATTATTGGCCTAGGATGTATGTTGACATTAGTAACTATGTTTCTACATGTTCTTCTTTTCAAATTCATTTGTCAGTCAAACATAGAGATCCTTTGCATCCTACTTATCCACCTTGTGTCCACTACAAGTGGGTAGTAGATCTTGTAACTATGCCTAAAGGTATTGACAAAATGCATTACATTATACTTGCAAGAGACGACTTAACTAATCATGTAGAGAGACATGCATTACGATCTAAGACCACTTACAATGTTTGCAAATTCTTGCTTGAAGACATGATAAGTTGCTTTGGGTACATAGAGAAAGTAGTTGCCCATCATGGAGAGTTAGATGCGAGAAAAGCTAAAGAATTCTTTGAACATCATGGTATTTATTTGAGTCACACTACTACATATAATCTAGAGGCCAATGGTAAAATAGAGAGAGGGTATCGACCTTTTGTAAAAGCCATATCTAAGGCATGCAATGGTGACATTAAACAATGGCCTAAATTCTTACCTTTTGCACTTTGGCCAGTTAGAATGATGTGCACATGTACCACAAGGTATATGTCCGTTGAACTCATGTACTATAAATAATTATTGTTTCCAATTTCGTCTCATATTTTTGCATGGTCAAATTTGCCTTGGTCTGAAAACATGTCTATTGATATTTTTTGAGTTTGCACGATAAATAGTTAGAACAAGGTAAATTAAGACTTGATGATGCTGTTGAAAAATGAACAGAATCTAGAATGAAGAACAAGCTTTATTTTCACAAAACTCATTGATTGCATCCTAAGCTAATTGAAGTAGGAGATTGGGTGCTCATTTATGATAGTACATTTGAGTCTCAATATGGTGCACACAAAAAACTCACTCAATGGTGGTTTGGACCATACATTGTATCAAAAGTCAACAACAATGGTACATATGCTCTTTGTGAATTAAATGGTGTTGCATTAAAAACTTTGATTGTAGGTAAAAGGATAAAGCTATTCAATAAACGTGATAACGATGAGTAAATTTTAGATGAGGACATTGAAGAAGATGACAACAATGAGGTCGATTCATAAATAGGATTATGCATGATAAAAATAAAAATATAATCTCTTTTTCAAGTTCATGTTGCTTTGTTTTTTCAAGTTCGTTCCAACTTTTTTTCTAATTCTTGATTGTTTTCAGTTTCACTTCATGCATGTTTCTTTTCAATCTTTTCTTTGCATTGCATATGCACATCACTTGATTCAGAAGAGCAAATGATGATTTCTCTACTTCTTGTGTATAAAATAGTATCTAAGTAATAATGTATCTACTAAGATATTGGCTATAATCTAGGATTATGGAAAGATAAGTCATGTAGATGTGGAGGTTTATTTTAGTAACATGAATTTCATATATAAACATGCATATGTATCCCATATCGAAAGCATAATTGTTGAAGTCCTAGATCCTGCTACTGCATGTTTCTACATCCTTAGTCCACCTCATAGCACTTGCATTATAGTTTAAACGACTATTCACCATCATAAAAAAAGGTTGTACCTTGTATCAGGGTTTAATCTTTCCCTAACATAAAAAAAGATAAGCTACCATCTATTACCACAAAGTTTACACTTTCTTCCACCCCGAAAAAGTGAATCTAACCATAAACTCACCAAATCATAAAAAAAAGTCAAAGGAAGCTAACGAGGCATAGAAGAATAAAGCACGGGCTACATAGGCGGATTGATGCATTAGTGGAGTTTAGTTAGATTTCCTTGCATGTAATTAGAGAAAGAACATATTCATATTTATGTAGAAAGAAGTTGATCTAAAATAAGCTAATAATGAAAGATGTCTCTCGAAAACCTGAAATCTTTTTTATAATCTTATTTACGGTAGATTCCTTTATGAAAAAGGTACAATTTTTTCTTCAAGATGAGAGTAACCAATGCCTAAAAATGACTGAATACATTCAGTTCCACTTCATATTGATGCTTGTTTTGTTGTCAATGTTGCCTGTTCATTTACATATACGTTGCATATTTGTTCATGCATATTCATGTTGCATGTTTCAATTCTTTCTTTCATGCAATTATTTGCTTCAATTCATGTTGCCTATTCATTCATGAATATGATCAATTTTTCTTCCATGTTTCTAATGTTGCTTATAAAAGAAATTTATTCTTTGAACTTTTTATTTTTTAGAGAGACTAGAGTGGTGCTTCTAGAAGAATCACACGTTTAGTGGGGGCAAATATCGTTGAGATTTTCTCTCCTCTCTCACTTATAAAGGCCTACAGAAAACACATATCATGAAGGTAGTGAGAATTCCCTCTGAAGTCCAAGATGCATCAAGGATGTCAAAGGGAGTTAATGCAAATTTTGGAAGAAATCAAACAAATTCTAGGTAGCGATCAAAGCTGGTCAAATTTTGGAAATTAGGGAAAAAATTTCACTGTCACCAAATTACATGACAAATCGTATACTTGTGAATACTATCAAAGGAAGTCTATAGCCTGAGTTTCACATCTAAATATATTTTGTAGCACATTGATATGCCTTGTGCATTTTGTAAAAATATAATTTCTCCACTTAGACCCTACAAAATCTTTTATAGGACTTTTTGTTAGGCATTTGTTCTAGCATGTATAAAGGTCATATGTGGCTACACATTTGTACAAATTTTCAAGGCTATCAGAGCCTCCTAAACACCTTAAATTCCACCTTGCAAAATTCAAAATGTAGTCCAACTTGTATAAGGGAGATTAAGATGGGAGTTGTTTCGAGGCTTGAAGAACACAAAATCGAGTTTTCAGGGTCACCACATTTTTCTAGAATAAGGAAATTGAAGTTTTGAAGGGTTGCCACATGGCAAACAATGAGTGAACCATGTTGTATGGCCAAGAGGAGCACACATTTAAGGACGGAGATGCACCAAAGCTTAAAACAAGGAGGATCCACAAGGTTTTTCATCGGATAAGATTATTTTGATGGTCAAAGATCAATAATGCAAATTTCCTCCAAACATAGCAGGTAATCTTATCCAAATTGATATCAGCATTTATCCAACAGCCGTGATCTTCCCAAGATCCAATGGTGGAGAATGAAGACACCTATTTTTTCCTCCTTTTCCCTAGATATCATATAGAGAATCAATCCTAGCCATCCATTTGATAAATCCAATGGTTCTAATGAAAGGAAGTTGATGTTATGGTTGAGAGTTGATTTTTCTAGATCCAAGGGTGCAAATTCATTCAAAAAAATATAAAAAACTCACTCCAAATTCATGGAGCATCATTGTTAGACATCCATAGGCACCTTGCTAGCACATGGTTTCGTTGAGACAATCGCCCTCAGTTGAGCATATGAGGATCCAAGGTCCGCTAGTAAGAGCATAGTTCCTAGAATCAATTTTAAGTTAGACTTCCAAAATAGGATAGGCTCATATCATAAACCCAATGGTTTCTCTATCTTTGGTCACCTTTAGTGGAGCATGTGAGTGAGTTAGAGTTGCTTATATGAGTCTTAGAGTTCTTTGGATAGACACTACACTCCTAGAAAGATATAGGGTCAATGAAGGGGAACTTATCCTCTCACGTGTGACATTTTGTTGAGCCCTCATGGTGGGAGGGTCATGCAGACTGCCTTTGACTAGTAGAATGCCTATCTTGATGTATCACAACACTCACGTACATGTATTCCATTACAATTTCATTTAATTCAAGTCTCTTGTCTCCTATGTGTTTTTACATGTCTCCTTTTAACTCTTTCTATGTGTGAGAGGGCTCTGCAATCTTGCGTTGAACTAGTGAGGATTATCCATTGTGAATGTGTGGATAAGTTTCTATATATTCATCAATCATTACCCCCATGCATGCATACTATCCACAAACACCCATGCATATGCTTAAATTTTGAAAGTGTATAAGAAGCTCCATTTTTGGACCATTCTTCCTTTCAAAATCAATTCATGTGTATGGTTTTCTTTCATTCTCATCACGCATACCTACCATCCACAAGAAGCCATACATATGGATTGAATTTTGAAAGTGTATAAGAAGCTTCATTTTTGGACCATTCTTCTTTTTGAAATCGATTCATGTGAATGTTTTTCTTTTGTTCTCATCATTAATGTTCATGGATTTATCTTGCATTCATATGTTCCACTTCCCATAATCAAATCATCACATCTCTCCTCTCCATATCCAGCTTCACCTTCACCTTCATATTTTGATCACCTAAACTTTCCAACACTCACTAGCTTCATACACTCTGTGTGCCGTGACTGGACCTGATCCACCCAGGTTGTGATCACCTCCACAATGCTTTCCCTTCAACATGCACCTTGCAATGTCCATGATGATTCGATTTTGACATTCTACAACACGGTTCTGTTGAGGGCTTGATTCCTTTTTTCTTGCAAAAATCTTCAAACTCTATTAATGTGAACTCGCCATCACCGTTTGTCTTGAATTTAGTCACATCCCATGAGTATCATATGACATTATGTCGAATCAAACTTTTCCTATCGTCTCTTCGCGTACCCGCGTACTCACACACAAAGCCTTGTAGTTCTTTTTCCTCCCAGCCATCGCCCGAGCTGCAATTCTTCCAGTTCCGTGAGAAGACTACTAAAAAATGAGTCATAATACACCCTCTCATATGAGACTTCCTCTTCTCTATTCTACCCAAGGGTAAATGCCCAAGTGATGCCATGTGGCATCCTTCTTCCAAAAGATGAGTCACATCCCATGAGTATCATATGAAAAATTTCTTCATATTCTTCATTGTTTTAGTTTCAACAAGTTGAAGCCCTTGTTTAAAGTTACGAAAATCTTGAGATTTATCACAAAGTAAGTACATACACATCGTCCTGCTATAGTTGTTGACAAGTAATATGAAGTAGGAAGATCCGCCCAAGGCCTGTGTAGGAAATTTTCTGCATAAGTGAGCATGCACAAACTCTAGAGGATAGCTAGCTCTGTTCTTTCTTTCATGTGGAAATTTCCTCTCTTGCTTGCCCATCATGCAAGCTTCACATGGTTCCTTCATTTCTGCAATCGATGTAGGTATGCAACCATACTCATGCAATGCATCTCCGTTTGTACAAGGTTATCAGTGTGATCGAATCTCTCATGCCATAACCTACTCATGCCCACAAAGCATGCAGGTTGTTCCTCCTTATGCTAGTCCCAACAATTTTTTTCTTACTATCCATAATCTTAGCTCCTATTTTAGTGAAAGATACTTGATGACCTTGATCATTTATAGAAGCTACTCAAAGAAGATTATGTTTGATTTGTGGAACATACAAAACATTTGAAAGCTTTTTGACATCCCCATTAGAGTTAATGAAAGAAACCATACCTTCGTCCTCTACAAGACATCTTGCATTGTTGCCTACCTTTAGTGTGATGGGTTCCTTTAGAGGCTATAAGGAACTATACACATATTTTCTACTCATCATGTGATGAGAGGTACTAATCTCAAACTCTTTAGGCGAGGAACATACCTCCTCTATCATAACAAATAACTCAAGCTCTATTTCTCTAGTGTCGGCAAACTCCTTGCCCTTGTCACCTTTTGAACAACCATTCTTCTCTTTTGCCTTCTTGATGTGAAAGTCTTGGCTTCTATGGCTTTTCTTCTTGCAGTGGAAACACTCTCCCTTGAACTTCTCTTTTCCATTCTTCTTTTCGTCTCCATCTTGTGAAGAGTCAGCTTTGCCTCCTTTGGCATTTGTTGTGAATGCAACATCTCCTTTGTTGCCACCACTCTCTACCTTGAGCCAAAGCTCCTCCATGATTAAGCCACTGAATTCTTCAAAAATTAGTGGTTGAGTCCGTGTCTCATTACGAGTTTCATATTGATTTCTCAATATTTTCCATGATTCACATGCCTTGGTAGCATGTTGAATGAGAGTGAGAAGACTATTAGTAGTACTTATAACTAGAGCACAAAGTGCGTCTGTGTTTCTATGTTTCCAAGCACATAGAAGATCAACAGCAGGAGGAATCTTTCAACCAAGATTATTTGGATCAGGTGTTTCTTGAAGTCTCAAGAATGATCTCCAGAAGCTTATATGAATCAAGGATAGAAGTGATTTTGAACTTCTAGAAGGTGTAGCTCATACCATCAAGTTTACCCTTCGTGAAGGTTGGTGGTCATATCCACAATGTTGGAATGAACAGAAATTGCTATTTTTGCCTATGCTCCACCTACTACAATTGATAAACCACTTGGATTCCCAATTGTAGATGATGATGCAATAGTTGAAATCTTCTCTCTTTTGTTGCTGAAACTTTGTTGTTTTTGCTTCTACACCACTAAGAGCCTCCGGAGCTCTGATACCATGTAAGAAAATACCAACACATCAGAATAGACAAGTAGATGGAGTTGAGAAAAATTGATGACAAAGATAGATGTAGACTTAGAGATAGAGAATCAAATTCTCAGATTGCCAAGAATAATGTAGTTACAATGATGGTGTTGTCCACCCATGTGCTCCCAATGTGGAGCTTAGATGGCAATCTAGATAGACTCTAGATGAAGGGCTTACTAGTGCACAATGCTATGTAAGCTCAATGGTCCCACATAAACCTCATCTAACTTGAAGGTTAGGGTTACACAAATGTCTGGGCTCTCACAATGGCTTCTCCTCATAATGGAAGTTTACAACTTAGAGCACCATGGATCATTTGTGTTCACTTGAGGGTGGAGAATTGAGTACATCTAACAATAACTATTCCATGTTTGGACTTATCTAATGAAATCATATTTATATTGACTTTATAGACCCATGTAATACCAATAACTTGGTCGTTAGTTGGCATAGGTGTCAAAATCCAAGTGTTGTTTTCATTAATAAATTTTTGTGTGAGCACACTACTTCTTCCCACTAGGCGTGCCCTTGAGCTTCTTTGTACGTGAAGAATACTAGTATCTCCTGAACGGAATGCATAAAATAAATTTCCAAAGTATAAATTCTCCAAATGATACATCTCTTGGATCCACGATGATTGAATTAGTTGCATTAAAGTTCTCGCCTCTACACTCTATGTGTGAAGTTATTGATCCCCCTCCATAGAGCAGATGGGTGAATTTGAGGGGTCAATCTTTGATGAGAATTTAGATTTCACAAAATATGTCATATTTGAATATAGTAAAATAATGATTCTCCACATCATAAAGCTGATAAGCCTCTAAACATTGCCATAGCCAATATATTTCTACTTCTTCAAGCTAGAAAGGAGTTTTTTCAAACCATCTTTAGGTACTAGAACTAATGAAAGTATTTGATGTATGCTTCAAAAAATAAACCTAGATAATTCAAGATTATTAATACATAAGGTGAAAGAAGTAAATGGATCCACTCAAGGAGAGTGTATCAATTTTCCAGAAATACATGAATGGACTAACTCTAGGGTCTTCTTTGAACAAGAAGAGGCCTATTTTGGAATAGAATTCTTGTGTTACTTACCATCTATGCATGCTTGATAAATGGTCTCAACTATTTGGAAGACCATGAAAAAGGGTAAAATAGAATATCTTAGAGACATAACATGTATGGGAAAATGTTCCATGGAAAGCATCTCCAGTTGTATTTTTAATGAAAAACAACATAATTTGTAAAGTCCTATCTTTGAACCCTATAAAAAGGATCATAGTATTAGATGTGTCAAGGAATTATACATTTCCATCACCAAAGAAGATTTTCTTCTTTGTTTAAGTAATGGTCAAGAGTATTAGAAGGTCTTTGCAAAGTTTAGGGATGCAAAGAACATTAGCAAGAGCTTTAGTGTCACCTTTGGGATTGGAAATTTGAACTTTTTTCCACTTTGATATCAAAACGCTTACTTTCTCCAAGCTAGAATTGGAAATGGTAGTCCTTTGAATTATGGAATCTTCCATAATCGTTCCATATGTTTTAGGCCATGCCACTATAAAGAATACTCTTTGATTGGTGCAACAAGTGCACTTGATTCATAGGTGACAAATAGTTCGTCATTCAAATAATGGGTTCCCTGTGTTGATTCTTGGGCTTTGAAGAATGATGTTTGTTTTCTTTTTTATGAGATATAATCTCGGGATGCCCATTATTTCCACAAAAACTACAAGTGAATGTTAGTTTGGAAGACTTTGGATCATCATGCTTCTTTCCTTGAGGTTTCTTTCTTTTTTAGAGTTAGATTGTGACCTTCATTTCTAACTTTTCTGTTTTGTTGTTCCTTGTCGTTAATTCTTGAAGCAATAGCAAACATTGAACCTCCTCACATTCGTGAACTTTTCCACGATTTTAGAGTGTGGTGAAAAAAACTTTGTAATGGCTAGGATGCTTATTGAATGGTCGACTTGCCATACATTTGATTGTGATGTTGACACCACATAGATTTATCTTTCATTGATAATCTTCAAATGTGGTGATATATGGGAGGAACTATCCTATGGCTTGGTGGAGAGGTTGTAGAATGTAGCCTTGAAAGCATAGATCTTCTAGGAAGTACAATCTTCATATCGGTGTGCGAGTATCTACCATGTTTCATGGGAAGTTTTGCATGAGGTGAGGTGACTTTTGGTCAAATCACCATAGGAAAGAAGAAATTTCACTAGATTCTTCTTGTCTTTTGAATTCTAAACATTTCAACCATTTACTTGTGAAATGCAATTGAAGTTCAATCTCACTTCCCTTTATGATTTAATGCAACAAACTGGTGTATACATATGCTTTCATTATATCTTTCCATAGATTATAGGTTGTGCCATCAAGGTGCTTATCCTTTAGGCATAAACATGGGAATGAGCTAGTATATTACAAACTATGGGGTTGTGGGAGGCTACAATCTCAAGATGGAATATGACTTCAAGGATTAGGCAGCCAAAGCTTGGATTGTAGAACCAAGCCAAGGCATGGGTTGTTAAACCAAGGCGTGTGGAATAATAAGCATATACAAATGGCTAAATAGATATTGTGCACATACAAAAAGGGGACATATGAGAGATAGTAAGAGACACTTTTGACACACAAGGAAAAACAAAGTTAGACATTGGGACGTAAGTGAAGACAAGGGAACAAAAAGGAATTTTTCTCCATCATTCTACTAAGTCTTGTCCAAAAGAACTCAATTCATTAGCATTCTCGTCATGCATCTTCCAAGGAGACACTTGTAATGCTCATGCCGAAGGCAATGTTGTAGCTATCTCTTCCACACCTAGTAAAATCAAGATTGTTGGCCAAGGAAGGAGAAGTTTATCATAATGCCTTTGTGCATACACATATTCTACTTAGTGTACTTCATTGCACTTTTTGTACTTATTTGTACTTCAGATGACTTTGTGATGAAAATACATTCTTTTTTGTGGGTGCAATTTGTGTGTTTCTTATTGTATGCATTCGTCTAGCATATACTAATCACCCATAACTAGCGTAATATTGAAAAATAAATAAATTGGACTAACATCCTTGAAATAATATTTATTAGAACTATATTGGAAACTATAATATTTATCCACTGTAAGATTTGGATAATCCATAAGTATCAATCTACCTAAATAATTTTTGCTCATCATCCTAATGAATATACACTAACTAAGAGGTTTATGCTCCAAGGGGTTGCATTTATCCCTATATCTTTCAAATATAAAGTGAAACGTCATCACTCAATTCCTAATCTCTATAATGTAAACAAGTAGAATCCCTCGTCTAGACAAAGACCATCATTGGAACTAGTAAATTCTCATGTAAAGTCTTTAAATGAGAGCCAATATAGACACTATGATGAGATGAGTTCCTATCGTTTGATGTAGGATAGCGCCACTCAATAACTACTCAGTCTAAACATTTTTCAAGCTAAGTCTATTTAGCATAAGGACAAAGAATCTTCACGTGGAGCCTTTTCACTTTACCTTTCTCATACAAGAGACTAAGATGAATTCATTATTCCTAGTTCTCCATCAACAAGGACACATACATAACTTCTCATTCTTTTCATCCTAAAGAATGGAGAATCAAACTCCCATAAGAAGGAAACTACAATGAAAAATGAGACAACTGAAGTCCTAACGAGGGCTAGAACTCTACTCTTGAAATCTCAATGAAGAATTCTCTTTAAAAGGGATGTTGGCTGTATATACTTGGCAGTATATTTTTCGTTCCTAAAAAATGTAGAATCACACTTAGATATAAAGAAATTACGATGAAAAGTAAGTTAAATGAATTCCTTGAAATCTGAACCTTTATATCTCTCAGCTAAGAGAGGTCTCTAAATGTCCTCTTTGTCTGCTAAGTTTTTCTCTCCTATGACATACAAGAAATTTCTTAAAGGGAAGTAATTTCCACCATCACCTACTAGAGGACCCTTCTCCAAATCCAAAAATAAAAATTCCAATAAACAAGAAAGATTTCGGGATTCCATAACTAAGGAGGAAAATCTAACGGACTCCAAGAAATATGGATTCTTATAAAATATGACTTGTACAAATCCCCTTGATTATAAAAAGTTAAACTTGCTTTAAAGGACTACCCAATCATGGAGATCCTTCTAAACTCAATATACTTAGTCTCAAGTACCAAGATAGAATCTAGGTACTTACCAAGCTCCTTTTTCATATTTTCGTAATTTCTTAGATCCGCTTTTACAACTTTGAGTTGGTAATCCCTTAATACACTTTATGTCATTTGCGTACTTCAAGTTTTTCCTTTTGGATCTATGTGCTAGGTCATATAGTGAATGCCATGTATTATTTCCTTATTTAATATCCCTTGAAATTAGTAAGAACCCTTCGACGTTATTTCATGAAAAACATCTTGTATATTCCGCATAGTTGGTTTCATAAACGGTTAAGTGATATCATAGACTAAGTTTTACTCAAGTGATATCATAGACTAAGTTTTACTACTTTTGATATCCCATAATCTCATACTACTTTGTAAGGATCTCTTGAAGATCGAAATCCTGCATTATTTTAGAGATGATCATGTTATCTTCTGCCAAAGTTGTATGACAATCCCTATAAGCTCCTCATATACATAAGTTGTCTCTATAGAGTTCTTTTGATGAAGGTGTGTATCATTCTCCTTTCTATTATCACATTTTGAAACCACTAGGATTGTGAGACCTAAGTTCCTTAACACACGTATCTATTTTGTTGGAATTTTACAATATATATCTTCTACAATATTCTACATTCTTAAGATAGAATTGAAAGTTTAGATTTTGTAAAATTGCTCAAGTTTCATGTAGTATTTCAGTACATAGATCTTTCTATTCTTAAACTTGGTCTTATGTATCTTGTCCTTCATTTTCTACAAGTGGAATTCATAATGCATCTAATGCAAATAGACTCAATAAAATTACTAGCGAAAATTTGTGCATTTCCATGTGCACGTGCACATATCCATGTCCATCCCCTCTCATACACTAAGCCCATTGTTCAAGTAAGGAAATAAAACTTTTTTGGGTTCAAAGAAAGCCTATGTGCTTCCTTTTTAGAGAACAAATGATCAAGATGGCTTTTGTATGGGAAAACCTAGTACAAGCAAGAGAAATTCTTATGGTTTGTGCTATTATAATAATCTAACGGAAGAAATTAATATAAAATAAAAATTGAAACGTTTCCTAAGCCTCACTAGTGAACTTCGTAGAATTTTGGAGTCTAGAAGGTAGCAATGTAGTTTTATGCCATTTGGAAGTGATTGCCATTTGTATGAGGCAAGCTATATGAAGAACCAAAAATTGAAGTGATGCAATGGAAATGCACCACGGTGGAATCTCCTTCTTGAGAGCTCCAAAACATAATATTTCAATAGAAAAATGAGCTCCGGATGCCACACACAGCACTCGGCACATGGCTTGAAGAATACGCAAAAAACATATAGTACATAGCAAGTGTGAACACGAATTTCTTAGGTGTTATAAATGTGATCAAAGTTTTTGGTCTATGGTTGACTAGCCACTATAAGTTTTATTAAAGAATATAAATAAAAGTGTCTGATGGCCATTTTGCCTTTCACATGGACACTAACGGTAATAATCTCCCACTAAAGGCCAATATGGCCAAACTAACTATGGGAGAGAAGTAAAGAATGATAAAGAGTGCATGAGTGTAAGTATATAGACTATACCTCCCACATCATGGGCATGTTACACAATATAAAAGTCACCATGCAAGATAATGAATAAAGTAACTTCCCTCAAGTGACAACAATGTCGAAAGTTATCCTTTGGTAGAGCTTTGGTTTAAGCATCTCCAACCTTATCTCGAGTATGAACCTTCTGAAGAATACTGTGCTTAGTTGTTGGAGACCTCTTAATCTCCAAAGGTCTGATCTATACTGATCTAAGAACACTTCTATATCAGTTATGGATCAACTTTACACAAATATTGTCTTCCTTTATCAAAACTTTCACTAAAACTTCTCTGAGTGAAGAAATTCCTTCTTCAGAAAGTTTGCTTCAGAAATTGACTTCATTACCTGCACATATCTTCAGATTTCTTCAAACCAATGATGTAACACTTACAATCTCTTTATCTAGTACCTTTTCTCTCAAGAAATGATACTGAATCTCTATATGCTTAGTCCTGGCATGAAAAACAGGGTTAGCTGCCAAATACAATGAACTCATATTGTCTCCAAAAATAATTGGAGTACTCTTATCAGTTCCAAAACTCTTCAACAAGGTCTTTAACCATATCACTTCTTTTGCAACCTCTACCATTCCTTTATACTCAGCTTCTGTGGATGATAAAGCAACTGTATGTTTCTTCTTTGAGCACCAAGAAACTAACTTATCTCCAATATAACAGAGATACCCATGAGTAGACCTTCTATCATCTGAATCACCTGCCCAATCTGCATCACTAAACACTTTGATTCTTGTATCAGAAGTAAATCCATAATACAAACCTTCACTTAGGGTTCCTTTGATATATTTGAGTACCCTTTGAGCTGCAATCCAATGAGTCTTCTTTGGACAATGCATAAATTGTGATAACACACCTACTGCATATGATAGATCTGGCCTTGTCAAGGTAGCATAGATTAAACTACCTACGAAACTCTGATATTTCTTCATATCATTGAATTCTTCACCTCCATACCTGCTCAACTTATGATTTACCTCCAATGGTGTTGTTGAAGACTTGCAATCCTCCATGTTGGACTTGACCAGAAGATTCTTCAAGTATCTCTCTTGTGTAACATATACTCCATGTTGAGTATATACCATCTACATTCCTAAGAAATAAGATAAGTTTCCCAAATCACTTATCTTAAACTCCTTCTCTATTTGTTTCTTAAGCTCATTGATTCCTTGAGCATCTGTACCTGTGATAATAATATCATCAACATAAATACACATGTATATGTATCCATTTTCACTTGCCTTCACTAGCAAGCTACTATCTGCCTTTGATGCTTGAAATCCACATTCATTCAAGAACTTAACAAGCCTGTAATTCCATGCTCTTGGGGCCTGCTTCAATCCATACAAAGCTCTTACACACATAATCTGATCCAATTGAATCCATGAAGCCTTCTGGTTGCTCCATGTACACTTCATCTGCAATATATCCATTCAGGAATGCATTCTTCACATCTAATTGTGATAACTTCCATCCTTTACAAGCAGCAATAGCAATCAATGATCTAATTGTAGACATCTTAGCAATAGGACTAAAGGTTTCATCATAATCTACCCCATAAGTTTGGGCATAACCTTTGACCACAAGTCTAGCCTTGTATCTAGACACTTTACCATCTGCAAACCTTTTTGTTTTATACACCCACTTACATCCAATGACCTTCTGATTCTTTGGTCTTGGCACCAACTCCCATGTTTCATTTTCAAGTAGAGCATCATACTCTTCTTGCATTGCCTTCTCCCAATTTTGTTTACCTTTAGCTTCTTCATATGTGATTGGATCCTCTTCTGTCTTCACAATGTAAGCATAATATTTTGTTGTTAGAAAAGATGTATCATAGCTATACCTGATAGGCCCTTTTCTTTCTCTCAAGGATCTTCTGACCTCTGCACTTCTTGAAGTCTCAGCCACATTTGATTCTGGATCAAATCTTGGCCCATCTTCAACATTATCCTACAATTTACTTTTATAATCAACATCATCAATATCTTCTTCATACACACTTACTTTTGTCTTCCCTTTCCTTTGTATTTCTTTAACATCTGCATACTCATTTGTTGACCCTGTATGCCATGTGCTTTGCTCATCAAATGTAACATCTTTGGTAACACGAAATTGCTTTGGAATCTGTAACCCATCTGTCTATCATCGTACCCAATAAACACATACTTCTTTGCTTTGGGTTCTAGCTTATGTCTCAATTGTGAAGGAACATAAGCATATGCTAAACATCCAAATACCTTACAATGATCAAGAGTAGGTTTCTTACCCCACCATGCTTCATAAGGAGTTCTTCCATCCAAGGCTTTACAAGGTAACCTATTCACAAGGTATGTTGCAGTGTTGATAGCTTCTGCCCATAAGTAGTTTGGACAGTTCTTTTCCTTCATCATTGCTGTAGCTCAAGCGTAAGCACCACCTCCTTTACTTGTCAATCCGCGGAGACGTGAGGACCGGTATGAAGACCACGAGCAAGTGAAGGCACAAATGCGTGAGTGAAAGCACACAAACATGCACACACATACACACACACGCGCACAAAGTAAGATCAAGGAGAGGAACAATGGAAAGCTTAGATTGCAAAAGAGTTCTCTTACAAAAGTTCTCTTCTCTAACAAGCTAACCCCAAAAATGAGCTCTCTAGCTCTTTTTATAGTTTTTTGACTAGTTTTGGCCCTGTCCAGACCTAGTGTCCGGCCTAGTTAAAAATTAGGTTCCAGGGCTTATTTGAGGGCTCAAACGAAGTCTAAAAATTATGAAAATTGGTACGATGGTACTTCTAACACTCCTCAAGCTCGAGGACTCCTCGGCTTGAACAAAATGGAGTTACTAAAAATAGATAATGGTATTTACAATGGTTTTTAGTGATGAAAATCACTATTTTTGTAGGGGATTCTTCTGAAAATTTGACATACACTTCATGGAGCTCCCTACTTGCTCCCTTTCCTTGTATGTCCACCTTTTGATGTGCTTCCATGATTTGTCCTTGACTTTGAGCTTCAACACTCCCCCCCTTCTCGAGTCTGTCATCCCTGACAGACCCTTGTTGGAAGGGCTGTTCTATGTAGTGCTTTGAGAGGTGGTGTCCATCCGTTTGTATGAGCTGGTTCCTTGGATTCCAGCAAGAATGTGTCGTTGTGAGCTTTCAAAACTGCAAGTTGCTCAAAAGAGGTTGTCAAGAGTGATTTGGAGCAACTACTGGCTTCAATTTGCTTCCGAGATATGGATGTTGTTCCCATGACGTCCGCTAGCTCTTCCAAAGATGATGTTGAGAGCAGTCATGCCAACTACTCATAACCCATAATGAATGATGGGTAAGTGTGTTCGTGCCTGGGTTGAACAAAGAATGTGCCTTGTGCACGGCCTTGTAATGTAGCCCTACACATGCTTACTTGGAAAATGCATTGGAAGAAGTATGGTGCAAAAATTGCGGGTCTTGAGCTAAGTGCTCAAGGGTATGCTGACGAAGAGGTTTCCTAAACTATCATGGTTATGGTGTTTCCAGAGTAAAGATACTTACCATGGGGAAGGTTGATGGATGTTTGTCTCTTCGTGTTGTACACTCCGCCTTTGGGATGGAACCTTGTTGATGAATGTCCATGTTGATTGTCCACTGATGAGATCTTTTGAGTGGTGGATCCCCTCTCCTCTTTTCAAAGCAACATTTGTCACTGACAATGTGCATTTATGAGCTTGGGCTCATGCACGTTCACTTCCCTATATTGACACTCAGAGGAATATTGGACACGTGCCGGTTTCTAAAAGATTACCATGCTGGTTGACATAGACCATTCACCAGTGCTACTGTTCCATACTAGTTCAGGAAATACTGAGAATTGAATTGCTTTATATTCCTTGGCAAGCAACATCGGGTAACTACACCAAGCTGAGTTTCACATATTCTCTTTAGCTCACCATATGCAGGAGTCTTCTCCTCCAGAACTACCTTGTGCAGATATCTCCTTGGATGCTCTAGTACATGAAGTAGTTAAGCATCACTCAAGTTGCGGACCTTCAAGCTCTTCATTCCTACCATGGTAAGAGAAAATCATAGTTGTAGATGCCATGTTCATGCCAAATGCTTGTCATCTACCAGATAAGGCAGCAATAATCTCACTGCTGGCCGAGACACACTTCTATCCAAATTGATAAATGCCTAGTAATCAACAGTTCCACCTTCAACTAAGCATGACTCATTCATGTTTCATAAGCCAAACCTGGGAACAAGCTCTCTCCCACTTTTCTTTCTCCCTTTTTTTTTTTTTTTTTTATTTTAACAGGATATCACAAAACAAGAACACAAAAGTTAGTATCAATAGAAATGTTTGACATATGTCACTGTGCTCTTGTGCATGGGATTCTCAAGTGTGTCTATGCACGGCCGTGTAATGTGGCCCTATATTAATGCATACTTTGGAAATGCATGACCTGAATGGTGTAAAAGACAGGGTTGTGCAAGGAGCACATGGTTGTTGCTCGTTCGAGGCTTTCGATGTTCTTTGCGGAGGTTGATGCCGACCTTGGTGGAGGTATCCATTGAGTCTCAAACTGATGTAATCCTCCTTATAGGAGTCCATTTTAGAACAGTATGTGGCACTGTAGAGATCACTTCAGGCGTCTTCCTCTTTGGATGCGTTCTGAACGGTGGTATCCAGTGTGGTTGGCACTTTGGTTCGATGGAGGCTGCTTGTACTTTTGGCTTCCAAACCCATATCCTTTTTGCACGTCTTCCTACTTTTCTTGAAGAGCTGATTTGATCTTCTTTCGGTCTCTGTACGTGGTTCTTACCCTCTTCTCTTTTTGGCTTCTTGGGTGAGACCTTTCGCATGTGGGAGAACATAGGTTGTTGTGGATGTAAGAGCTTCTTAGGTACCCACATCTGTAATTGCCCTTGTTGAGCTGCAGCTAACTTCTTAGGCACCCAAACTTGTTGGATACCTTGTGATTGAGCTTGTCTGAGCTGCTTCCTTCGTCTTCTGGTCTGGTTGGTGTGCATGGATGGGATTTGTGGGGGCAAGGCTGGTGGTTGCTCTCCTTTGCGTACCCATATCTGCTTCATGCTCGGAACTGCTTTTTTATCGAATGGTGTCTTTCTATTTGATGTAGCAGTTGTCGTGAATGGTTGTGTTTGCTTGTGTGGTGGACTCACTACTGTGGCTACTTGATTCTTTGGAGAAGAAGAAAGATCCACCCGCCTTCGAACCTGGTCTTCCACGATTGACTCCTTCTGCATCATAGAGCTTTTGACACATACAACATCTTCTTTCATATGATTAGTCTTGGAAGAACTAAGAGAGTGTGTGGTGCCATGATCTAGGAGCATGCAGTTCTCTAATTCTAATGTAATGCATTGTTCATGTACCCAAACTTGAAGAATTTGATTTCTTAGGTTTAAGTTAACTGCATGGTCATAGATCCAATCTTGACCCAAGACAAGTGGTTCTGTAAGGTTCTCATCTTGACATACTAGCGCTTTGACTTTCATTGGAACATCTTGAAGGTAGATGGGAAGTTCCACCTCGCCCAAACAAGGGGTTTCCACACCTCCCAATCCTATGAGATAAGCTTCTATGGGATTGATGTTCAACCCCAAGTCTTGGCAGTAGGAAAGTCTAACTGCACTACTTGCTGCACCTGAGTCAATCAATGCTTTCACCGTCCTTGCACCCTTCCCTTGTCCTATCTCTATGGTCACAAAGGGTCTTCGGTCAATGACCTGAGAAGTCGCAATGCCTGACTTTTGACACATATCCATGTGATATTTTGGGGCTTTTGAGTTGACATCTAGGCCTAATCGCCTTAATTTATTTCGCCTAATACGCTCTCTGGCCTCTACCTGTGCTTCTTCTCTCACTCTTAACTCTTCTTCTTTTCGCTTCTTAGCAGTGTTGAGTCTCATTAGCATATCCTCAGTAAGAGGTTCTTGATATAGCTTGACTCTGCAGCCACTAATATAGTTTGGCAAGATATCTCCTTCTAGAGTGGCCAACTGAACTGCACCACTAGTGGAAATTCTATTAATGATCATGGGTCCATATCCTCTTTTTTCCAACTTACGCGCATGTTGTTTTAGTGTGTATACCAACACTAGATCTCCCTCTTTCAATCCCTTATCCTTGATGTGTGCATCAAAGTATGCCTTTTGCCTCTTCTTTGCAGCGTAGATGCCTGCTGCCGCTCGTAGCCTCGTTTCACCCAAGCGTTCGAGGTCAAAGATCCTAGAGGACAATTCATGCCCATTCCACTCATACTCTTGTGCTACTTTTAAGGCAGGGATTAAGAAATCTAATGGTAGCACAGCGTTCTGTCCGAAGACCATCTGAAATGGGGTGGCGTTGAGTACCGTTTTGTAGGCAACTCGATAAGCCCAAACAGCATGATGAAGTTGTTTGTCCCAATCAGAGCGTTTATTATTTACCAATTTTGTCAATACGTTACAGAGGATCTTATTGGTACTCTCGGCTTGTCCGTTGGCTTGTGGATGATAGGGGGCGGATTTCTTATGTATCACCAAGAATTCTTAGAGAAGATTTTCAATGACTTCATTCAAGAAGTGTGTGCCTCTATCGCTCACCAACTCTATTGGTAGTCCATATCTCGTGAACACATTCTCGAATAAGAACTTAGCCGTAATCTGAGCATCATTCTTTGTTGTGGCTTTGACTTCTACCCACTTTGTAAGGTAATCTGTGGCTACAATGATGTACTCTGCATGGGAGTTTCTAGCTGGGGGGTTAATAGGACCTATGAAGTCTATCCCCCACTTCGAAAATGCACGTCCTCCCATCATTGGCCTCAAGGGCATCTCGTCTTTTCTGACTGGATATTGTGCACGTTGGCATGTGTCACATTTCTTCACATAGGTATGTGCATCCATATGAAGAGTGGGCCACCAAAGTCCTGAGAATAGAATGGTCTTGATCACTCGGTCAGGACCAAAATGTCCACCTGCAACACCGCTGTGTGCAGTTTCTAAGACTTTCAAATAATCTGATTCGTGAACGCACAGTCTTAAGTAACCATCTTTGCCTCTTCGGTATAGGTTGTCTCCTACTAGGGCATAGCCTTGAGCCTCTTGCTCCATGCTTCTTCTTCTTGCTAGACTAGCCTCTTTGGGTAATCTTCCCGATCTCATAAACTCTACCAATGGAGCACTCCAATCTGGAATTAATGACACTTGATAAAGGGTCGCATGCTCCACTGGGGGTCTCTCTCTGCACCTTGGACAATTCTTAATCCACTCATGTATTTCTTTGTCCATGCTAGGCCAATACACTCCTAAACGCTTTAGATTCTGCAATGTTCGTTGTTTAGAATAGTGATTTCCTAGCAATCCTTCATGAGCTTGCTGCAACCAACTATTATGTTCATCATCCTCGACACAACAAGCTAATACGCCCTCCGTATCTTGTTTGTACATGCTTCCTGCTAATATGTGATATTTTTGTGATTTTACAATTTCTTCTTGTGATGTTTTCACATTCTTATTTGCAGGGCCAAAGGTTAGGACTGGTACCAACTTATTTGCCCATTTAGGAACAACTTCTAAATTGAACAGATAAGCATCGGGTAATTCGTCAGACACTCCTTGCGGTGACTCTCCTGAAGTGATGCGAGAAAGGTGATCTGCCCGAAGGTGGGTTCTCCCTTTCCTGACAACAACTTCAAAGTCATATTCCATTAGTAAGAGGAACCATCGTACTAAGCGTCCAGTATTGCAAGGTTTATTGACCAAATATAACAAAGCTTGATGATCAGTGAAAAACTTGAACTTGTTGGCCAATAAATAGTGTCTAAACTTCTTCACAGCATATACCATGCCTAAGCCCTCTCGCTCAGTTGTGGTATAGTTCCGTTCAGCTGCAGTGAGCTGTCTACTAGCATATGCTATGGGCAAATCTAAGTTTCCTTCACTTGTGGGTTGTGCTAGCACACATCCTATGGCATGATTGGATGCATCCACATGGACATGGAATGGTTTATTCCAATCAGGAGTGGTGAGTATTGGTGCCGTGCACAAACGTTTCTTCAGTTCATTGAAAGAATTCTCGCATTCATCGTTCCACTCAAAATTAGACAACAAGGCATAAAGAGGTTTAGCTATGATCGCGTACATGTGGATAAACCTGCGGTAATATCCACAATGGCCCATAAAGGCTTGTACCTCTTTAACATTCCTTGGCCTTGGTAGCTCTGCTATGGCTCGTACCTTATCTTCATCTGTTGAGATTCCATTCTTAGAAACAATATGGCCTAAGATTTTACCTTGACGCACCATAAACACACACTTTTCTGGGTTTAGACACACTCGATATTCTCTACACTTGTTGAAAATTTGTCTGAGCTCAGGGATGTGAACCCTTCTTTCTTGGGAATGAGCACATAAATCATCCACATACACTTCTAAGCTCTTTCGCAGGAACTCTTTGAAGACATGACACATGAGCCTTTGGAATGTTGCAGGTGCATTGGTGAGCCCAAATGGCATCACACGAAATGCAAAGATTCCCCACTCTGTAGCAAAAGCTGTTTTGTGTTGATCTTCTGGGGCAATGGCTACTTGATTGTAACCTGAAAATCCATCAAGGAAGCTATAAACTTCTTTGCCTGCAACACGCTCCAAAAGGTGTTCTGTGATTGGAAGTGGATAACTATCTCTAATCGTAGCGGCGTTAACTTTTTTAAGGTTAATACACACTCGCAACTTCCCGTTCTTCTTGGGTACCACAACAATGGGGGACACCCATTCGGTATGCTCAATCTCATAGATGAATCCGGCTTCAATCAACCTATCAATTTCTTCTTTTATTTTTGCTGCATAGGTATCATTATATGTGTAGGGCTTCTGTTTGGTGGGCTTAGCATCAGCAGTCATGGGGATAGTATGAGAGCAAATTCTTGGATCTACCCCTTTCAAGTCTCTATAGTGCCATGCAAACACATCCCTATATTCCCTTAATAGAGCTATGAGCTCCATTTCTTCTCTTGCGCTTAGGTCATCTCCTATATATGTGCATCTCTCTTCGTTCTCTTCAATGGTCACTACAATCTTCTTGGTCTTTTCTTTATTATCATATGATTCTCCTATGATGGCCTCTCTCTTAGGCATTCGTACCAAAATTTTGCGGTCGTCAACTTCATATTTCTTGAAGTTTTCTGGTACTTCAAACAATGATTCCTCCTCTTCTTGTTTCACTGCTTTTCTTTTCTTTTTCTTTTGACTACTCTCACTTCCATCCTTTGAGTTTACTGTTTTAATACTTGTGAGAGGTTCTTCTTCTTTCTGGGTGAACACTCCTATATCTTCTAGATAGTGTTGCTCTGAGTTAAAGCAACTATCCATCACAATAGACTCCAGATCATCGTCCTTCTCTTCTTCTTCTAAGACATCACTAGGGTCACATTCTTCTAGCAAGGGTTGACACATGAAAACTGAGATATCATAACCCTCCTCATCACAATGAGGTGTCCACTGTTCCTCATTGACAGCAATGTCCATGGTGGCTAAGATTTCTGGCCAGCCATGAGGCTCAAACTCCTCATCTAGAAAGATCATCGGTGTGTAGGCTGGGTCTCTAACTGGTCTATCTCCTAGCGAAGTTCCTTCTTCTCTTGCCTTTAAACGTTTTTCCTCTTCCTTTGCGACCTTGCACATCCACAAATGAGTATCTTCATGCAGCCATGATGGATCAGGTGAACTTTCAGAATGCACAGAGATGGAATCTTCTTTCGCTTTGTGGATAGAATTCCACTGTAGGGGTGGTACATCTCTGAAGGTGTAATCCTTCAAATTGACCTTGGTGGTGACCCCTAAGTGCTGTAAGTACAAGGAGTTAGTTCCCCAATCCTGTACTATTTGCAATTGTCGTAGGAAGGGTCTTCCTAGGATCATCTCATAGACATTATTTTTCTCAAAGTCACATATAGCAAATGTGTGCTCAAACTCTACACCACAAGTGGTTAGAGTGATCCCTTCTAGCAATCCTAGAGGTCTTTCAAAATGACCATCAGCCATTTGAAGCTTCATTCTAGTTGGTTTTAATGTGGGCTTGCCCCATTGCTTCCACAAGGAGGTGGTCGCAATAGCAACACCAGCACCTGAATCTATGATTGCTTTTGTTGTGTAACCTTGGTAGGTGATTGGAAGATAAGTATTACCTTCTTCACCCTCACACATGTCCCCTATTTTGTCTAGAGGTATCTCTGGTACCCTTTGCTTGGAGCCTGCTTTTGGCATGTTGGAATCAAGTTCTGGAACCTGATCCTTCACATGATTCCAAAGCTCAGGTTTTGCTTTGAGCAGCTCTTCTACAGTGAGATGGCACTGAACCTTAGTGTTCTTCACGACATCCGTGTTCCTTGGAACCACTGAGTCTTCATTTCTTACTAGTATTGTGGGAGCTCTAATCTGGAAAGATTCAGATTCCCATGGGCCTGGAAATTGAGGCAGTTCTTCTAAGGTATTAGATTCAAAATCTAACCTTTCGTCTTCTTGTTGTTCTGCTTCATCTCCGTAAATAGATGGAATGTCTTGGGGAAATTGATCATGAAGATCATCAATCTCAGGAATAGAAGGGGAATTACCCTTCTCCTTGGCCCATTTCTCTTCTTGTATTTCCCGCAAGAATTCTTGAGAGTACTGTTGAATTGAAGGAGGTATTCCTGGATCCGTGAAATTAGGAACATAAGCTCCCATTGGTGGTGAGCTTCCTCTTTCAATAACTGGTTGAGCCTGAGGAGGTAAAGAAACTTGTGGTTTGTTTACCAACTGCTCTAATCGTTCTAGTAAGCCCTGGAAATGCAAATCCCCTTTGATAGAGTTTGTCTGATTGAACTTTTGACTAGTCTCAAGTATAGCTTGAGCTTGTTCTATCATTTTCATGCACATTTTCATCCGTTCAATCTCTAAGTCCGCTCTAGGGTAACTCTTGTCTAGGTTTGCCGCTGTAGGCCCTTCTTGAAGTCGAGCCTGGTAGGCCTTGAACATCATGTCCAAGCCTTCTGGGGTTGGATCTGCAAGAACAGACCCTGGTTGTGGTCTATTTACAATGGGTGGTGGGGTGGGATGAGGTGGAGTGGATGGAGTTTCGGCATGCGAGGGACTTTGAGATGCAATGTCTTCTATTTTTGTTTTCGCTTCTTTTAAGCTTTCTTCTAGTTCCGATAACTTTTTATTCCACTTGCGATTGGCCTTCTCTCTGGTATCCTTCCATGTTCTTGTTTTCCTCTTACTAGGCTCTCCTGATTCACTCGACTCTGATTGTTCTGTTGGTTTATCCTGTTTTAAGGCTTGTGCTCTAGTGACAGCTTGTATAGGAGCCACATTGCTACTACTTGAACTTGAATCTGCCACTAAGCCTACCACATTAATGGGTGTAATCTTGGGTGCACTGGAGGGGTTTCTTGGACAATCTCTGGGGAGATGGTCTTTGCCACAATCAGGACAAAAAGCCTGTATTGTGATAGCCTGTCCTTGACTCGGAGATGGTGGGTGGGGGCAGTCACGAATGAAATGGTCACCATGACATCTGAAACAAGATCCCCTAGGGGCTTGTGGTCTCATTTGTCTCAACTGGGGCCTAGGGTTAGGATGTGTGTACATGACATTGGAGTATTCTGGCTCCCAATTTTGCTCCATAGGTGGTGCCTCATATTGATACGAGTAAATCTCACTATGTTCAGGTGACTCTGTGTAATAAGCATGTGGACTACCTTCATGGGAGTAGTCTGAACAATGAGCATGAGAGTCATTATCTGGTATCAATGGGGTTAGTGGCACCAATGCTCTATTTGGATTTTCTTCTCCCACAGCATATTTGACTGGAATCACGTTGGCTGGAGTTGGTGGTTGGTTTCCCAAGACAGGTTGTGGCCTATATGGTACCTGATATTGCTGTTGTGGTCTATAATATGGCTGTTGGTATTGGTTCTGATACCTACCTTGTGGGTAAGATTGCTGATAATTCTGTCTAACAGCCTGCCTATTGTAGGGACAATCTTGAGTCGTGTGGTTTGTGTATTTTCTCTCAATAGTGCAATATGGAGCATTCCTTTCTCTAATGTTTTGGTTTTGCATTGGGCATACATTAGCCATGTGGTCACCCCCACAAGTATAACACCGATTCACTGGAGTGACTCTCTGTGTTTGTTTATTTTGGACTCCCAGCTTCTTGGCAACTTGCTCAGCTATCTCTTCTATTTCTGTGGAGATCTTTGAAGTATGACTAGTAGAACTATCCGAATCTTTGTAGAGTTTGGACAATCCTAACTCCTCACCCAAGTTATCTTCTATGTCTATGCACGTCCGCACACACTCTTCTATGGATCTAGGATCTTTCAAGTACACATATGATCTTAACTTGGTGCTCAGTAAGCCATCTAAGAACAAGGCCACTTGTTTGGCCGGAGTGGGTAACTCTAGAGCAGGGCATCTTTCTAGATACTGTCTGAATCTTCTACCTGCTAGTCGCACTGTTTCTTGGGGAGTCTGCTTGAAGCTTTGGGTCAAGGATGATGTGTTATGCCTGATACCACTCTTGGAAAATTCTACAATGAATTCGTCTAGCAGTTGACCTATATTGCGATAGTTGCGACTACTCAATGGTTGAAACCAAGCTAAGGCAGTGCCCTTAAGAGTCAGACCAAATGCCTCGTACTGGGTGAACAAATCCTCAACCTGTTCAGCTCTTAACACTTGTTTGAACTCAGCCACATGATCATAAGGATCTCCTGACCCGTCAAAATAATTCTTCATTGCCTTGATCACTTGAGTGGGTCTGAGGGTTCTTGGGTGCTCTCGGGTTCTAGGCAATGGAAATTCATGTTCATTTCTTTGTTGCCTATGTGCTTGATATCTCTCTCTTTCAGGTCTTTCATTTTCAAATCCTGACCTATTCCTGCCCACTGTGTGTGCAAAACTTACCTCCGGTCTCTCTCTAGTTCTTTCTCTCTGGGCTTCCTGAGCTTGGGATGACCCTAATCCTTGGAGGCCGTGGGAAACATTGGATCTTGGTGGAGGGAAAATCAGTTCATTCTTCCAAGTATATGCATGTCTATCATGTTCTGTTACCAAGAAAATTTTCTCTGACGTGTTATCTAGGTAGACAACTTTGCCTGGTATCTCTGGATCCTTGAACTCGTAGATGATGACTATGCCCAATTGGCTAGGTTGTTCTGGCTTGAATCTCCAAAAGGCTTCCTCTGTTTCTCTATTCAAAAATAGTTCTATGCTTTTGTTGTCTTGAGGGATCCAGTCTGGAGTGATCACTCGGGTCAAAACTGACTTGCCTCTAGGAGTCTGGGGTCCTTGTCCTATATTTCCTTGTTCTAGGTCTCCTATCTCATTCTCATGAATGATATTTCCAAACTCATCGGTCCTATCTGGTTGGTTGGTAACCACATACATGGTTCCTTCCTTATCAATGTATGAACCCTCTTCGAACTTGACCACCGGGTGTTCAAGTCCAAAGGATTGATCTGGATTTTTGAGTTGGACCACTGATCGCCTCAGACCATCCTCATAGATGCGAGCACCTAATTGGTTGGTCCGAATATATTCCAACTGTGTCTTATAGGGACCTTCCGGTGTTTGTAGATGGGCAGTCCCTGAGCCACCTGCAGGTTTTCCCATGCTAAAAGACATTTCTGAATCACTTGTGTCTGAACTTAGTAAAAGATCACCACTTAGTTGTTGTGTCCAAGACTTGGATGTATGGTTGACACTAGCCTCAGAAGATCTAATGCTTTGTTTATCCTTGCCTAAGTGTCTACCAGATCTCAGGTTCATAAGCTTTAGTCAAGAGTCCAAATTTTCCCTTTGGTATGGTTCAAAATTCTTTAGAGCCCCCTTGGTTCCCTAGTCCCACCTGAGGGTCAACTTCAAATTATCCTATCTCAAAATCAACGCATTATTCTTGAAAAAAACAATTGAGATCGTGTAGGATTTGAAACGAGCTTTCCAACAAGCTATAGAGCTCAAAAAATGGACTTTGGATGAGAAAGTTATGTCAAATCAGGCTCCTGGGGGTCAAAACAGGCAAACAGGACCTTTGGAGAAAATCGCGATTTTGTGAACTTTCTGAAAATCGCGATGCTGTGAAGTAAAAAAAAATCGCGATGTTGAGCACAAAATCGTGTTTTTGAAAATCGCGATTTTGAGCAGAAAATCGTGATTTGAAAATCGCGATGTTGATCATAAAATCGTGTTTTTGAAAATCGCGATTTTGAGCAAAAAATCGTGATTTGAAAATCGCGATTTCGATCACAAAATCGTGTTTCTGAAAATCGCGATTTCGAGCACAAAATCGTGTTTTTTGAAAATCGCGATTTTGAGCAGAAAATCGTGTTTCTGAAAATCGCGATGTTGATCACAAAATCGTGTTTTAGAGAATCGCGATTTTGACTCAGAGAATCGTGATTCACAAAATCGTGTTTTTGACTGAAAATCGTGTTTTCTCAGAATCGTATTTTTCACATGAAAATCGCGATGTTGAGCACAAAATCGTGTTTTTGAAAATCGCGATTTTGTCATAGAGAATCGTGTTTTTCTCAAAATCGTATTTTTCGCTGAAAATCGTGATTTGTGAGAATCGCGATTTTGAGCAGAAAGTCGTGTTTTTCACAAAATCGTGTTTTTTGCTGAAAATCGTGATTGGTGAGAATCGCGATTTTGAGCAGAGAATCGTGTTTTTTTGAGAAAAACACAGAATCGCGATTCTTTTCAACCAACTTTTAGGCGGGAAAACTGAAAATCGTGATTTTTCAAAAAATTTTGAATTTTCAAAGAATCGCGATTTTCATCACAGAATCACGTTTTTTGGCGGGAAATTCAAATTTATGAGCGCCGGCTATGGCGAGCTCCGTATGAGCAGAAAATCATGAAAAAAACACAGCGCTTGCTCTCCCTTGCACCTCCTAACTCCTTCCCACACAATAATGCATGAAAAAAGGTATGAAAATGGTGAAAATGCACTAAAAAACAAGAAATTTCTATGAAGAAGAAGATGGAAGAAGGTGGAGATGATGATGATGATGAAGATGAAGAGGAAAAAACAGAAAATGAACTGAAATGACAGTTTTTTTACCTTCCAACGTCGCAAATCTACGATCTTACCATCACAACGCTCGTCCTCGAAGCACTCTCCCCGGCAACGGCGCCAAAATTTGGTGTAGCTCAAGCGTAAGCACCACCTCCTTTACTTGTCAATCCGCGGAGACGTGAGGACCGGTATGAAGACCACGAGCAAGTGAAGGCACAAATGCGTGAGTGAAAGCACACAAACATGCACACACATACACACACACGCGCACAAAGTAAGATCAAGGAGAGGAACAATGGAAAGCTTAGATTGCAAAAGAGTTCTCTTACAAAAGTTCTATTCTCTAACAAGCTAACCCCAAAAATGAGCTCTCTAGCTCTTTTTATAGTTTTTTGACTAGTTTTGGCCCTGCCCAGACCTAGTGTCCGGCCTAGTTAAAAATTAGGTTCCAGGGCTTATTTGAGGGCTCAAACGAAGTCTAAAAATTATGAAAATTGGTACGATGGTACTTCTAATACTCCTCAAGCTCGAGGACTCCTCGGCTTGAACAAAATGGAGTTACTAAAAATAGATAATGGTATTTACAATGGTTTTTAGTGATGAAAATCACTATTTTTGTAGGGGATTCTTCTGAAAATTTGACATACACTTCTTGGAGCTCCCTACTTGCTCCCTTTCCTTGTATGTCCACCTTTTGATGTGCTTCCATGATTTGTCCTTGACTTTGAGCTTCAACAATTGCTCTTGCAAACTCTACAAGAGTTCTATTTCTTCTTTCTGCAATTCCATTTTGTTGAGGAGAGTACTTGCAAGTTACTTCTCTTTTTATACGTGCATTCCACAAATAATCATCAAACTCTTTAGAGAAATACTCTCCCCCTCCATCTCATCTCAACCTCTTGAGCTTTTGTCCTGTAATCCTTTCTGCATAAGCATGATAATGCTTGAATGTCTTGAACACTTCTGATTTGTCCTTGATTACATATAAAGTAATCCATCTGGTTGCATCATAAACAAACAACACATAATATCTGGATCCATTCATGCTATAGTCCCTTGAAGGACCCCACATATCTGTATGAATCAATTCAAGCATATTTGAATACTTATACCCTGATTTATTGTATGAGTTTTTGTGTGCTTTACCTAATTGACAAGCTTCACACTTGTACACCATGTGTTGCCCTTCAACATTTGGCAAACCAAGCACCACATCATTTCTTGACATTTCCTTTATGGCTCTCTCATTGAAATGGCCTAGCCTTTTATGCCATAGATCTAACTCAGACATCTTTTGACTTCCATAAGTAAATAAAGCATGTCCCACATTACCTTGGACTTTGAGAGTAAACAACCTTCCTTCCTTTTTACCTGCAATTATGTTTCTATATCCCTGATTTGGATCTTGCACATAAACACCATCATTTGTGAATAAGAGTCATGTCATCCTTTTGATCTGATGCATAATTATAATAATTGTTGTTGTAGGACTGAGATTGAAAACTTCTTCCACCTCCTCTAGCATATGATGTCCTACCACCTCTTCCTCTGAAGTTACCTCTTTGATTTCTACCTCCTCTACCTCTTTGATTGAAGCTCTGGTTATTACTTCCACTATTTTGATTGTTATATCAACAATCATTTGCCAAGTGATTGGTTCTGCCACAAATCCAACAAGCTTTAGTATTATCTTTGTTCTTACCTCCTCTTCCTTTACCTCTGAAGTTCATCTTTCCTTTTGTAAAGTTAACTTGATTTGAAGTTCCTTCATCATCAGTTGACTGCTTCCCTTTGCCATTCTTTTTCTTGTCCTTGGAGTACATAGCTTGACTTGCACTCCTATCATTGTCTCCCTTAATTTCCTGCTCAAAAGTTAGCATATGTCCTAGCAATTGATTAAGGTCAGGAGTAAAGTGATCAAGTGACAATTCTATGGACAATATGAAAGGCTTCCACTTTTCATCTCCTCTCAGACCTGTAAGTATTTGCCTTACCAACTTATCCTCTTCAATGTCTTCATCTACTGCTCCCAAGCTATCTGCAATATCCTTCATTCTTGCCACATAATCAGAAATTGATTCTGAGCTCTTCTTCTTGAAAGTTGTGAACTCTGCCCATAATGAAGACTTCCTAGACTTGGTTGTATTTTGGAAATGCTCTTCCAAAGCATTCCACACATCTGTTGCACTTTCTAATCCTCTGATGTGAGGTAGAAGATAATCATTTACAGCCATATAAATGACGCTCCTAGCTTGGGCATCCTTTCTCATCCAATTCTTCAAACCTGCAAGTTCCTCCCTAGTTGGAACACTAGGATCTTCAAACTCAGGCTTTTCTTCTTCTCCTATAATGAATGCCATCAAATCTTTGCTCATGAGGTGTGCCTCCATCCTCATGGACCAAGCTGGATAGTTTTCCCTATCTAGCTATCAATCTGTAAGCTTTCTCCCATCTTTGATCTTCTGTGTCTGCAATTACTATGATTTATGATAATAGAGTGTACCTCTGATATGAAGATTTAATCCTTCTTGATTCTTTGAACTCGTAATTTGTACTTCTGCAGGTTATCTTGAAGAATTTGTCCTTGTCCACCTTCAATTAGAAGGATCTTCAATACCTGCAACAGTCGGGACTTCCAATGCCTTTACTTCACTTGTATTGCACCTTCAGCTCTGATACCACTGTTGGAGACCTCTTAATCTCCAAAGGTCTGATCTATACTGATCTAAGAACACTTCTATATCAGTTATGGATCAAACTTTACACAAATATTGTCTTCCTTTATCAAAACTTTCACTAACACTTCTCTGAGTGAAGAAATTCCTTCTTCAGAAAGTCTGCTTCAGAAATTGACTTCATTACCTGCACATATCTTCAGATTTCTTCAAACCAATGATGCACATGTCTCCACAGTACCTTTACGCAATCATATCAATCATTAGTTCTTCAAAAGAATCATTAAAACTTTAATTTGATCCTTAAGATCAAAAGTATGTCAGAAATTGTCTTCCTCAACAAGCGACTTTGACATAGGTAACTTCTAAGGTTGATTTCTCACAACACAGATCCCGTTTTGCTAAATGATTTTAGCCATAGCTTCCTTACCTTCTAACTTAGATTTTGGATGCTCATTCATAAAAAACTTTACACTGTGCACTGAGATCCAAGAAAAACATTGAGACGAAAAAGTGTGCGACTTTGAGAGATCTATCTGCAGACTTTACATACACATGTTCCTCTTGATTATACTCACCGCATGAAGAGAATTAGACCATGAAACTTTGAACATAGCTTCATTAGATTCTAGATTAGATGTGTAAAAGGATTTTTGATCCACATGATCAGACTGAGAGAAATCTACGAAATACTCATCTCTATTTCCTAAAGATAACTCTCTTCACATCTATCTCTATGACACTTGTCTTCTAATGACTCTCTCATGTATTTCTTTACATCATTGACTTATATACATATGGTTCTAGAATTATCCCGCGTCTATTACATTAATCCTTATCATCCTAAGGATTATCTATACTCAACTTACAAAAATGTCCAACTGTAATGTACATATGTATACAAGCTTCACTTTTGAGATCTCTTCACTTTCTCAAGTGACTTCTTGAACTTCAAACTAATCATAGACTTGCTTCAAGCTCTTTGTAATCATCAATTTGTGATTGCTTTGTTCCAACATTAGTGGCTAAGAAATCTCTAATTAAGTGATACCTTATCTCAATTTGCTTGGTCTTTGCATGATAAATTGTTTCTTAGCCAAAGCAATGGCACTTTGACTATCAGTTAGCAAACCGGTACATGCTAAGGTAGACCCATATGAGAAGTAAGAGGAGAAAGCCAAAATGCTTTATTACATGCCTCAATTGTTGCAACATACTCTGCTTCTGTAGTGGAAACAATTGAAATTCTTGAATATGAGATCTCCAACATATAGCACCTCCAACAAAATAAAAAGTGTAACATGATGTAGACTTTCGATTTTCTATACAAACAACATAATAAAAATCTGTGTAAGGAACAATGGATGCATTTCCTCTACCTAAGCATAGAGACTTGTCCGTAGTGCCATTCAGATATCTCAAATCCATCTTGACTACTTCCCAATGCTTCTTGCTTGGATTAGACATATACCTACTCATAGTTCCCACTAAAAATGCAATGTTTTGTCTTGTAGCTACTATAGCATACAGGAGACTACCAAGAGCAGACTGATAAGGAATTTTGGTCATGAATTCCTTTTCCTCATCTGATTTGGGGCAATCATCCTTGCTCAATTTTGCATATGCCAATAAATGTGTACTCAATGCCTTTCCACTCTGTATATTGAACCTATGAAGTATTTTGGATATGTACTCACTTTGAGACAAGTATATGCATTGTTTACACCTATCAAGAGTAATGTGCATGCCCATAATATGCTTGGCATCACCCACATTCTTCATATCAAATGTCTTACTCAACTTCTTTTTGAGAAATGACAAGTCATAATAAGACTTCCCAACAATCAACATATCATTGAAATAAAGTATCAAGAATATCAAGAAGCCATTTGAGCATCTCTTTGTGTAGAGACAATGATCCTCATGCTTTAACAATGATCTTAAGACTTCATAAAGGCATCAAATGTTTCGTACCATTGTCTAGGGGACTTATTAAGACCATATATGCTCTTCTTTAGCTTACAAACTAGATTTTCTTTGCTGGGAACTACATAACCCTCTGGTTGTTCCATATAAATCTCATATGTAAGATATATGTGTAAGAAAGTAGTTTTCACATCCATTTGGACTAGCTCTAAGTCCTCCATTGCAAGGAATCCAAGCGACATGCACAAGGTAGTCATCTTGACTAATGGAGAGAAGACTTCCTCAAAATTAATACCATGTTGTTGCTTAAAACCCTTTGCAACAAGTCATGATTTTTTCTTTGGACAAGCACTCTCTGATGCAAATTTCACTTTATTTACCGGTTTACATGTTAAATCTCTGTTGCCCTTTGGAAAAGGTAATAAATCCCATGCACCATTCTTGTGAATAGAGTCCAATTCACTCTTCATGGAATGCTCCCAATTGAAATGATCCTCTATATGCACAACCTTTTTATATCAAGAAGGCTCATCAACATGTGTTAATATAACAAAATCAAAACCTAGAGCATATCTATCCGGTGGATGCAAGACACGTGTAGAATGTATCAATGGTTTTTGAAAAAGAACATATGTCGACCAATCCAATTGGATATTCTCTTGAACATCCCTACGTGTTGAATTTTTATGCATGCACATTAGAGGACTAGTATCATCAAATACCATTCTTCTCCCTTCAGCCTCCTTAATTGGTTGTTTATGCATCTTAGACTCGTTGAACATGAAATCACTATTTTTTATCATTGAATATGTTTCACGATCCCATAAGAAATATCCAAATTGGTTTTCTCGCCCACATCCAAGAAAAATGTATTTTTTTGACTTATGGTCTAGTTTTTGTCTAAGATTCTTGGGTATGTGAACATACACGTTGTAGGTGCAAAAGCGGCAAGCCAACTGCTGGAAATACAGTGCACACTGGGTGCTTGGAGCAAGCTCAGGTACAATGGAGATTCAAAGAACTCAATCATTAGTAGCTCAATTGTAGAACCATATCCTTTTGTACTTTCAAAACAAATGATTCATCAACTTTCTTGTTGAAAAGCATATTATTAGTCATCTAATATGCTATCTTTCCTTTTGCATGAAAATGAAAATTATGTGAAACTGCTCATGACTCTTCACGACAATGATCCAACGATGTTTCTTTTAATAAAGTATGTGAACTCCAAGACAACCAATCCAAGATGAAATATTACAAGTGGTCGTTTAATCCTATGTGTTCTTAAACACGTACGTTGCTCACAACATTCACAATAAATTTCAACATACACGAGTTGTCATCCGTTTAGCAAGGTTAAAGAAATGCGATGCAATTATATTATCATTATATTGAAGAAATCAATTGACAACAATGAATTGATAATCTATTGTGCCTCCATTCTAAGATATAGCTCAATGTGTTTTTGTTAACAATACTACTTAAGAATACATGCACCAATAACTGTTCACATCACGTTGTAAGTTTTTATATATAGAAGAAATTGCATTCGATATATTGAGATTTATTCTCAATCGATTAGAGAATTAACACGAACCACCTGGTCAATTCAGCGCTACTATGATGCTACCCACACAGTTGTCTATCGGTAATTGTCTATGCGAAGAATTGAGAACATATAAAACTTCTCTCATGTATAAGTATTATGGGCATGCAAAACTAAATTGCAAAGATATATTCAATTCATAAAACATCCATAGAGCACTTTTTCGTAAAAAAACAATTATGGCGCAAAATGTAATTAGATAAAATGCCTTTTGAATTTCTGTTATGTTAATGCACTTATCATATACTAATTTAACCATCTCTGTTGCATCAAAAAAATCAAAGCTCAGGTTCTATGATGGAAGATCATTGGCGCTCATCCAAAGCGAAGCCGCCAGCTTTCTCAGATGATCAGGAAGCCGATCACAGATCATCTCCTTTCAGATGTCATCCCCTCCTGTCATAGTTCTGACGGTCTCTCGCCTCCGCTAAATGAATAGAGAAAATTGGCCTTCGAGCATAGTTTACGTCCCTATTCTTCCTGCGCAAGTGTAACTTCTTTTCTGGGAGCGCGCAGGTAATTATATTTTTAGTGTTCCATTACTAACATCGAACAACTGGATTTGTGACTAGACACAAAATATGCACCAGAACAACTTTAATAATCATTTCGCTGCTAGAAGCTTGCTTGGTGGATCATAACAAATCGTTTTCCTGATGAGGAATAACATCGAAATAAGTTATAATTCGAATAATCCGTTATTACCAAGGTGTAGGAATCACCATCTTGCTGAGGATTTGAAGCGATCGGAATTGAACTCATTTTTCACCGACCATGGGTTGACAAAGTAGTGAAATTCACAGTGTATGATTTTCGTGAGTTTCTTACTTCTGCAGAGAGATTTTTCTAATCACTAATTCTGCGATATGTAATCTTCATCCTTCTTCCACTCAAATCTCACTTTTTGTGATCAAGTATGGAGCGCAGCTGTTGAGTTTACTGTTATAATTGCTATGTCTATCGCACACCTAGAAGGAAACAATGGACATCAGAGTCGAATGAGCTGAGTGCCTTCAAACACCAGAACATTCTTTTCCTTCTCATCAATCTTCAAATGATACCCATCACGTCAAATTTGCCCCACTCAGAGATGATATTCGCCAATTCTTCAGAGCTTCTGTGCGCCCTTCACTAAAAATGAGTTTTCAATAACCATATTTCCCTTTGATATGCGAAAGGACTGAACATAGAAAACAACCTTGTAAAGAAGGTCCTCAAGTTCACCAAGTGATGTCAAACTAGGTGATAATTGAGGTACATGGAGTACATTATGCATCGTAAATTTTTAACCATTAATGAAATCCATAACCACATCTACAATCACCACAATGTCAGAATCGTAAGAGTCATCAAGTCTCATGGTACCAAAAGAATTTGCTACATAATCTCTATGTGGTGTCACATGGAAAGAGGCTCCAAAATCTAGCAGCCACATGTAGCAAAGAGAATTAGCCTTAAGAGCATGAGTGGGCATAGTACTCTCAAGTGTTAACACATCAACATTATCAGAAATATCATTACTTTCTTCAATCTTCATAGTTAAAGTCGATGGTGGACGTAGCTGTTTAACATTCCCATCAACATTTTTTCCTTTATGTTTGTTATTCTTTAATGCATAGTAATCTTTCTTCATATCTCCTTTCTTACAAAAATAATGGCATTTGATATCCTTCTTCCTTGATTTACTTCTACTCTTATTCCATTGATTCTTTTCCTTGTTCTTGCTCCTGCCACATTGCAAATTCTTTCCTTGGTAAGAATCACGAACATTATATCCATCTCCACTTTGAGTGCCAATTACCATAGATTTCTATGAATACCCTCACTTAGGAGTGCTCCACATATGTCATCATAGACCACTTTTCCACCAGGTGCACTATTGCTAATGGCTATGCAAAATGTATCCTATCAAGATGGCAAGGTGCACAACAACAAGGCTACTTTCATTTCATTATCCATCTCCATTTTATTTCCTCCTCTAAATTAGCACATCTTTAATCTGATTCTTCCATAGATCAAAGTTTGTGCCATCAAATTTGTAGATCTCAACATGGTCTTTGTGCCGAAAATTATAGCTCCTCTTGGGAACATTGGCACTAAACCTTGATCCACTAAATGTGCTTGAGATCTCTATTGCCATGATGATAAACTGCTATATCAAAACCACATGGACATACATAAGTGGTATTCACAAAAAGCATACATAGTGTGTATGTGCTCAATATAAATAGCAAAATGGCACTAAAAGGCTGAATTCATTACCCCATTTCGGCCAGCACTTGACTTTCCACCTGTGAAAAGGCATAGCAAAGTGTCATACTTTTTTTTTGGAGCTAACAGATGTGTCCTTAGTACATGAAACTAACAACTGAATCACATCTTCCACCAAAAATCATCATGGCTAACCAAAATGTGTTTAGTCTTTGGAGGATACAAACAATAGCCCTTGCTTTCGAAACTGTAGCCAACAAAAATACATTTCACTGCTTTATCATCCAATTTCTTGTGTTATTGTTCAAGCACTTATGCATATGCAAGGTAACCAAAGACACAAGGATGAGAAAGAGATGGTTGTGACCATGTCAAGCCTCATATGGAGCGATAGATTACAGTGCTTTAGTGGGACACCTGTTAAGGACATATGTTGCACACATAACAACCTCAAGCTAGAAGCTATGTGGTAAAGCCAGACTTTTGACCACACACCTTACCATCTCCATGAGAGGCTTGTTCTTTCTTTGTGCAATTCCATTTTGTTGAGGTGTATATGGATCAAGTACAGTTATGTTTTATACCAAGCTGAGCCAAAAATGCATTAAAATGAAAAGACATGTATTCACCTCTTATACAGTTTTAAAAAGTTAGTTTTAAAAAGTTAATTCACGGCTGTTTAGTCAAAATGATCGATGCTGATGATGTTGATACCAATTGGATAGCTGAATTCACTCCTAACCGCTGGAAAACAGTTCAACTTTCGCTGTAGTCTGAAAATAGACGCTGCATGATAGAGTCATGTACAAAAGCGTAACTGTTTGTATTCCCTTGCCTCATCCCGCCGGACCCCGTTTAGACTTTGTAACTTCCTTCTTTAATTTAATTTATTTTTTTTTTCCTTTGTATTTTTTTGAAGGGATACTATGAGGAGACAGACTTTCAGCTATGGTTCTAAAGAAAATCTAGCTTCTTTGATACGTGGAAATATGCGCGTCTTCCACGAAAGGACTTCCCTGGTCGTACAGCTGTCCGATGATCGGCGCTCAAAAATCCCTAAAGTTGTATATAATACTGTGCAGTCAAGATGAAGCTGACATAGAGAAGTCGAACTCCAGAGTGCAAACCATCTCGCATCAAAGTTTTACTCGAACATTTCTCTCATCAATTTACGTATTGAAGCTACTTAGAGTGAGGAAATCCTGCTAAGAAGATGCGCATCCCTACCTTGCACCATCTTATCGATGCTGTGAAGCTCAATTTTTCCAACCAGCCGGGCGCAGATGCAGTGGAGGTGAGACGTCCTGGTGAACAGAATTAGATGTCATTTTTTTAGCTTGAAGATATCATTATTTGCAGTCACATACTGTTAATTTGCAGGCGGTGGACTTGAGAGTGCACATGGACTGCCCCGGGTGCGAGCGGGTGGTGCGGAAGGCGCTGTCGAGGCTCAAAGGTAAGTTGAAGCTTGGCATTTTCGACAACCCGTTGTGCATGTACCACGGTTAAAATTGAAGAAGCTTCTTTGCTTTGTGGATAGGGATACATTCGATTGAGATAGACAGAGCTCAACAGAAGGTGACGGTGAGGGGTATAGTGGACAAGCGGAAGGTACTTAACAGAGTGCGACGGAAAGGGAAGCTGGCGGAGCTATGGCCTGATGGAAACGCCTATAACGCGGCGGCGCAGATAGCGGCGGGGCCGGAGATGGCGATAGGCGCCGCGGAGCAGGACCTGGACACTCTTCTGTACGATCGGCCGCTGCATTATTCTTACGTGAATGGAGGACAGTCGTACGATGATACGCTGATTAATGCGATGCAGGCGCACCATCACCCGCATGGTCCCATCGCCGATGCCTTCAACGATGATAATCCCAATAATTGTCGTATAATGTAAGACCTTGGCAGCACTTCTTTAGCAGCGATATTTGAAGTTTTGTGAACACAGTACTCCCATCAGCCGAGTCTGTGCCTGCTGCGGAGGAGGCTAAAATGCGTCGCCGACATCACTCTCTCGCCAAAGTCTTCAAAAATGATAGCTTCGACGGCTGTTATGTCAGGTAGAAACTGCCACAGTACGTCGTACGACAGACGTTACAGGCTCTTATTACCTTCTCCATCGCGTACTATCGCCGAGATTTTGTATATATCGTCGTGCACATCTCGGATACGAGAGACATCCATAGTTCTGATGTAGTTCATACCTACCATGGAGTAGATAGAGAACCTCTTTGCCGGTTTTGTGGATGCTGCTGAAAAGTCTCGTCTCAGATATGTTCTTCATATGTATCGCCTTCCATATCTCGAATACGGAGCGCATTCATAGAGCATAGATGCAAAACCTCTACGCCATATCTGTAATTTCCTCTGTACATAATGCGCGGGTTGAAATTCTCCACAAAACCTCAACGCCATATCTGTAATTTTGTGTGTACATAATGCTCGGGTTGAAATTCTCCGCAAAACCTCAACGCCATATCTGTAATTTTCTGTGTACATAATGTTCGGGTTGAAATTGTATAAGGCAATGCTACCTCTCTGCTACTTGATGAGTCCTACTTCATTTCTGTTTGTTCGTTTACATCCATGACTAATACAAGAAGCTTCTGATTCCTGAAGCACTGAGTTTCCAGCTTTTTGTTATATCTCCCAATGCCCACAAAGATACAACAATCTTAGAGTTTGTCATCTACTAGTTTGACTGCTCCAATTTCTTTAGAACATATTTTTATTCAATGGCATTTATAGTGAAATCTCGAGTGTTCCAATTTCATACATAGAGTCATATCATACACGAATTTTAAAGCTTTACTATGGATTCATCTTATACACTAAGAGCCTTTGAATGGCCTAATTGTAGGAATTTACTGAGGTATTCCGTACAAATAGTTTGAAATTTGTACCCTGAATATGGGAACGTCAAGCTACATCTTGTAAACTGTTTGTCGAATTTAGCTATTTATTGGTTCGTGGGTATGGGATCAATGTACATGCAAATATGAAAGTATAACAGTGATTATCCGTAGAAGTGTTTATGCATGTATGCAGCGTTCAGTTTCAGAACCCTTTCCTTCATGGGTTCATCATTAATGCACTTATTTTGCGATAGATGATATGGTAATGCTGTTGCATGCATATATATATATATATATATATATATATATATATATATATATATATGTGTGTGTGTGTGTGTGTGTGTGTGTGTGTTTAGATTATTGAGGACTATTATTGATCATGTCAATAATGCTTTTAGACATTCCTCCTCATGCATGAGAAACATTCTAGGAAGAAGTTTTTCATGTAGGAGAAACACTCTAGGAAGAAATCTTTACCTAAAAAATTCGACACCATACTACCCTTTTCGTTTAATGCCAATGGAGTGTTAAAGCTCTAGGGGCTCCTGCAATCTAATTATTGGCTCATGAAGATCGTCTATGGAGGTCTCCTCCATATATATATATATATATATATATATATATATATATATATATATATATATATATATATATATATATATATATATATTAGTAAGGACTATTATTGATCATGTCAATAATGCTTCTAGACATTCCTCGTCTCATGCATGAGAAAACACTCTAGGAAGAAGTCTTTCATGTAGGAGAAACACTCTAGGAAAAAATCTTTACCTAAAAAATTCGACACCATACTACCCTTTTCGTCTAATGCCAATGGAGTGTTAAAGCTCTAGGGGCTCCTACAATCTAATTATTGGCTCATGAAGATCGTATATGGAGGTCTCCTCCAATCCAACTCAACAAAGCTCCTAATTATTGGCTCATGAAGATCGTATATGGACGTCTTCTCAAATCCAACTCAACCAACTTCCTTGTATGTTATCATTGTTTGTATGTTGAAAAACCATTCAAGCATGAAAGCTTGCAAGAGACCGTTTTCACTTCATTTAACAGTGTTTTCAGAGCATGGAATCTTTCGGGATCCATCTTGAAACATATTTTAGTATAAAGTTTTTGTTTATAATTTTGGCACGATAGTACTCCATCTCAAAAACTCTTCAGAGGATTGTTGGGTGTGTGTAGAAGTGCAAGAGACACATATGAAGCACAAACGGAGCAAGAAACATGAAGAAGATGGATGGCTGAAATATTTCTAATGATGATCAACTGAATCGAATTAAGAGCTGAATAATATGCTTAAGTACAAAGTACCACCACATACGACTTAATCATGTATGTGGTGACATGGGAAAAAAACCTCTAGCAAGCACTAGAGGAAAAAGTGCCCATGTATAGGGAAGAGCTTCACATCAAAGCTATTCGAGGAACACATAAGTGTAAAAGCTCCTGGAAGAGAATGATGTGAACACAAAGAGGGAGTGCCAGATCAGCCTCGGCAAGGCAATAAGCCTAAAGCTTTTTGAAAACCTTCAAACATTTCCCGTGGAACAGCTTTGGTGAATATGTCTGCCACATTATCTTGTGTAGGCACATATACCAAATCAATCTCTTGCATGAAGGTGCTAGTCTCACAAAGTGATAATGCCCCTTAATATGTTTGCTTTGTGCATGAAATGTTGGGTTTCCTGCAACAACCAATGCACTTTGACTATTAATGAGAATATGTGTAGCAAGATCAATCTCCATGCAAAGATCTATCAATAGGCGTCTCAACCATATACACTCCATTGTTGCTATGAAAACTGCCCTGTACTGAACTTCACAACTTGATGTTGCCCCTATAGGTTGCTTCTTAGTCAATCAAGATATGCATGAGTCTCCAAGGAAAAAGAAATCACCACTAGTGGACATGCGAGAGTATCATAACAACTAGCTTAATCACTATCTGTAAAAGCATGCAAGCATGGCTGAATATCTCTTCCATAAAAGACACATAAACTCAAAGTGCCTTTGAGATATCTAAATACATGTTTCATTGCTTGCCAATGCTTAGTTCTAGGGCTATGCATGAATCAACTCAATAGTGAAACTACATACTATATATCCAGCCTTGTGTTGCATGCATATATAACACATCCCACTCCTTGCTGATAAAATGAAGTATAAAATGCATCACTAGAATCCTCAATTGAGAACCTAGATCGTGTCTCAACTAGTGTGGAGATTGGCTTGCCATCCTCAAAGTCAAAATGCTGAAGTAGTTTTTAAACATACTTTGTTTGATGCATAATAATTCCCCTCTCAATGGATACAAACTAGATGCCAAGATAGCAGCTCAAAAATCCAAGATCAGTGGCATCAAAAGTATGCTACAAATCAGCCATACGAATGTCAAGTTTTACATCACATGACCCAATCGAAAGTATGCCATCGACATAAAGAACAAGAATTGTAATATCAGACCTATCTTTTGTTGGAGATAGACGTCTACAGAAGCACGCGAACAACACGAGGAAGAAGAAGAAGAAGAAGCTTGGAGCACAAACACACAATACTAAATGTATTACTAGAGAATGTACAAAGAGAAGTAGCCCATTAGGGCAATAGGTGTATATACAAGCCGGGGGAAAAAAACCTCTTAAAGAGGGAAAAAAGTGCCCCGACGGTCCTAGAGTGTTCACACACATCACTGTTGGTGCATTTTACCCAAGCCTACATGCTTGATATGCTTGATATGCTTGATATTATGATCATTGGTAAGTCACATGTGTAGTCATGTGAACACCTCTTGTAAAACAATACATTTTATCTCTTGTAATTGTGAAAAAGAAAAAAGAAAAGGATGGCTTACCTCATCCAATATGTAAAAGAAAATTCATGGCTCTAACTACCTAAAACCACAAATTTTTGAGCTGAGGGAATATCTCCTAACTTTGGGGATCACTTTTAGGTGGAGCCATTCGAATTCGAATTCAAAACTCCCTCCAAGAATAGCTATAAAAAGAGCAAGAAGGAAGAGGCGATTAGCAATCCTTGTACGTGACCATTTCATGTCATTTTGTAGAGATTGAAGAGCTTGCTCCATAGCTCTATCATCCTACTCCCATTGTGCAAACATTCATTGCCAATGTGGTTGTAATCATATGTGAATCTATACATTTATCATCAACTACTTCTCTGTTTTGTTCTCTGCTATACTCACTCAGAGCAGTAACTTCATAAGGTCATATCTCGAGTTTCTGAATATAAATTTTCATGGTCATTGGATTAACCGTTTGGGAGATATCTACATTTTACTGCTCACTAGTCTATCTTTGTAGAGCCCCGAGAATGGCGGGCATGTTCCAGACTTTGTAAAACTTTGTTCTCATTGCTCAGTCCATAATTTGAAGTGTTTTAACTTGGATTGGGAAGCTTGGCAAGTCTATTTCCTATGTCCAAAAGGAATTTATCTAATTCCTACCAGGTTGAGAGCACTGTTCAGTTTTCCAGCAGGTGTATGTCCAAAAATAGCAAGTTTTTGGGAGCTAGTCATCTTGCAACTTGTCTGTCTTGACTTAAACTTTTGGGATACATGTTCCAAAGTACTTGGCTGATATTTTTGTGGATTTAGGAAGCTCAAAGGGTCTACTAATCAACTCTGAAGTCTCAGTTGGCTGGGCTGTTTGTAGGAGCACCAACTCATCCTTGGATTGCATCCACTATCTCTCTTCACAGTGGTATCAGAGCATAGTCAAGCAACATGGGAGATGGATTTCCATCAACAATTGACAAATTGGATCGAAACAACTACCCGGCACGGTCTCTAAGGATGGAGGCTTACCTTCAAGGGAGGAATCTATATGGATTCATATCCGGAGATGAAGCAATGCCAACCATGAGGAACAAAGGGCAACCATCACATGAACAAGTGGAAGGACTTTCAAATTGGTGTTCGAAGGATGCACTTGCAAGGTCCTATATTCTAAACTTGATCTCTGATTTTCTTTTACCTCATGTCAAGGGATGCAAGACATCAAGAGAGACCTGGAATGCACTTGCTTCTTTCTTCTCTTCCAACACTCGAGCAAGGAAGAACCAATAATGGATGGAGTTCACAACAATGAAGAAAAGACCGAAGCAAAATGTGACTGATTATGTCACAAAGATGAAGGAGATTTCCAACCAACTTGGAACCATTGGAGAGGTAATTAAAGAGGAGCAAATCATTAGATAAATCATAAATGAAATCAAAGCAGACGACAAGTGGGAGTCATTCACAACAACCATGGATTTATACATGGATATGCATGTACCCGACCTCAACACACTCATGGGCCAACTCTTCACTCATGAAGCAAAGATTAGCAAAGGTGGTGAGTCCTCAAGAGGTAATCAAACTTCTGCCTTATATTGTGATAAAGCTAAGGTCAAGGACAAGTCAAAGAATAGGAAGAATGAAGAGAAGGTAGCTCTTTCCAAGCAAACTTTGCAGGTAGAGGAAGAGCTAGAGGAAGAGGCACAGGTGGAAAGCAAGGCAGGGGGAGATTCCAATCATCTGAACCTTGCAATATATGTGGCTTATCTAATCATACTACTGAAGAATGTTTCAGGAACACGAGGAACTCAAGAGGAAGAGGATTTAATAGAGGTGGCTATGGATCAAATAGAGGCAGATACAATGGAGGCTATAACAACAATAACTACTACAACAACAATTACAACAATAACAACTATCAAAGTGGCCATAGAGGAAGGAGAGACTACAATAACTATGCAGAGCACCAAAGTCAAGAAGATTCGTTATTGATTATGAATCTATCAGTGAAGAAGGGTAAGGATGCTGATCACATATTTTACATTGATTCGGGATGCTCAAACCATGTAGCAGGAAATGTGGCTTTACTTTCTGATTCGGAAGATCCTCATAACAAGCATGAAGTGCAGACAGGAGATGACACAAAGCACTCAGTGGAGAAGATAGGTAATGTGAAGATATCAGATGGGAATATGAACCTCTTAAGCAAAGTCTTGTATGCCCCTACCATTACCAAAAATTTAATAAGTGTTGGATAGATTGTTGAAAAAGGATTGCAGGTTAGATTCAATCGATTTGGAGCATATGTTGAAGACCCAAGGCAAGGCTTTAGAAGGATTGCCAAAGGAGAAAAGACAGGAAGGCTTTTCAATTTTGAAGTGGAAGATACAAAGAACATAACTTTGTTTAGCTATGGATCTCAAACTTTAACATAGTTGGAGATATGGCACAAAAGGCTTGCTCACATTGTTGAGAGGACACTCAAACAAATTTGCAGGGACCAAAGTGTACTTGGTTTGCCTAATATCACAAGGACACACATGATTTATAAGTGTGAAGCTTGTCAACTCGACAAGGCTCATAGACAACCTTTCAATAAGAAAGGATATATGTATCAAAATCCTTTGGATCTAGTGCACACGGATGTGTGGGGTCCAAGTAAGGAGCCATCTATATCAGGCTCAAGATATTATGTGTCTTTGATAGATGATTGTAGCAGGTGGACCATTTTGTTTTTCATGAAGCACAAGGATGAAGTGTTTAATTGCTTTAAGAAGTATATTGCTCTTGTTGAAAACCAAATAGGTAGGACTTTGAAAAGACTCAGATCAGATGGTGGAGGAGAATACTTCTCTTCTCAATTTGATGCCTTCTTGCATGAAAGAGGCATTAAAAAGGAAGTCACTACAAGGTATACACCCGAACTCAATGGTGTAGCAGAGAGGAGGAACATAGCTATTGTCAAAGCTGCAAGGTCCATGCTCAACGAAAAGGCATTGCCAAACTACCTATGGGCAGAGGCTGTGTCTACAACCACATATCTCATAAATAGACTTCCATCTAAGTCACTAGATGGAACCACTCCATATGAAGTATGGAATGGAAGAAGACCTAGTCTAGAGCATTGTAAAATCTTTGGATGCCTAGCCTATGCTCACATTCCTTCTCAAGTAAGAGGGAAATTGGATCCCAAGGCAGAGAAGTGTGTATTCATTGGTTATGACCAAAACCAAAAAGGATATAGATTGTACAATCCAACCAATAAAGGATTTTCTGTGAGTAGAGATGTAATTTTTGATGAAAACAAATCATGGTTTGATGATGACAGGAAAGAGAAGCTTCCTTATGACTTGGATGAAGATTTTCCATCACTTCAACCAAAGGAGCCAAAGCAGATTGAAGAAAGTGATTCGGAGATTGACCTAGAAGACTTGGAAAGACTAAAGCTATGGAAGAACAAAGGTAAAGCAAAGATGCAGGATGCTACATATGGACCCGAGAGCTCGCATCAACCACTTAGAAGGTCTTCAAGGGAGAAGAAGAAACATGAGAGGTTTGGTTATGATACTTCTTTGGTCACCAAGCACTCGATCTACATTGCAAAGGATTCAACCAATGAAGAAGCTACCACATTCGAAGAAGCACAAAGCAAGAAAGCTTGGAGAGATGCAATGGATGAAGAAATGGAAGCCTTGAAGGAAAAGGACACTTGGGAGCTTGTACCTAACAAGCCATCTATGAAGGTAATTGGATCAATCTCAACCAGTGAGGGAAAAAAGCATCCTCAAAAATGATCGGTTGATCCTCATGTAAAAAATTACTAAAATATATAAAAATTTTAAATATAAACTATTAATTTGTGTACCTTTTGCTGAGGAAATGACTCTTGAAGATGTAGCTATCTACGAAAAAACTGCCATGTCTCAGGTGGTATGTTAGCTTGCCTCTTATTTTTTTCCACCATACAATATCTCCTTTTAATTTAATCTCAAAGAGAAAAAAAAATCAGAATACATACACATATATACACACACATACACATACACATACCCACATACACATATACATGCAGACATATACGCATACATATATGTATACATATACACATATACATACTTATAACATAAACACACATATACATATCAACATATATACGTACACACACATGCATGCATATACACTCATTCATACAAAATACATGCATTTATCCCACAATAATGTGTAGTTGTGTATATGTGAATATGTGTGTATGTGTAAATGTGTATATGTGAATATGTGTGTATGTGTAAATATGTATATGTGAATTTTTTGTGTATGTAGATGATCAGATTATTAATATCAAATACCATTATTTGTAGATTTTGATCAATCAGATGGAACTCCACCACCGTCTCCTCATCGTGCAACGACTTTATACTGTAAGTATATCAAACAATTAATTTTAAATATATTTGATGGATATGTAACTTATATTTTTTTTGTTTCTTATTATGTGCAGATTCTGATCAATCAGAGGGTACTCCACCACCTCCTACCCATGCAACAACTTCATATGTGTCCTCCGATAGGAATTATGATGAATTTTACTATCAAGAGCATATTATATGTTGGTGTAACTCTTGTTATGGCACGTATCGAAGACCATGATTGGAATGTATTGAACATGAGGCAGAGTATGGTACTTTTGAGCATGCACCATCACTTGGTCAACGTGATAATGCTTGGGTATGTATTTTCTATATATATTAATGTCATTATTTTATTTAAAAACCATATACAAAATCAAATTACTATTGATATATAGGAATACTTGCTCGATGATGATGATGATGATGATAATTTTTCTCATAATGTTAATATACCTCCTACACGTCATGGACTTCCTGTTCATCAATTACAAGCAGAGGTTTCTAGAATTCCTCTACCTCCTGGTTTAGAGACTGAAATGGCTAGAGATTATCCATTGCCAGCTCGTGATCGTTCTTTAGTACAAACATATGATAGAAGAAGATATGGAGGATGGAATAGAGGACCACTTCCTTTAGATGGAGAGGTTTTCAACTTTTGGGGTAATCACTATATGATTGCTCCATCCACTATTACTAATGTTGGTCGTGGTCTCTTTATTGTAGAGGATTTGTATGTGCCTCCGAACTCTGACGTCACTCTTATGTCATTTTGTGCTCCTATATATGGATGGGGAGATTGGCATCGACTTTCACGTTATGTTCAAAGCATGCGTACTTATGGAATATGCTTGAACGCAGCATCTGTTACTAGTAGAAGGATATTACATGCAGAAAATGAAAAATTATATATTGATGGAAGACCTTACACACATGGAAATATAGCAGGTTTAATAAATAGTAGTTGAGGGTTACATAATAGTTCATGGACTAACTGCACATTTGAGGAGCGTGAAAATAGTCATGAATCACCATACATGAGTAGAGATGTATCAAGATACATAGTTGTCAATGCTATTACTACATTAAATGCTGGTGATGAACTATTAGTGAATTATGGATGGCGTAGACCTCCACGAGCACCTTTTAGCTAGAGAGAATAAAAATTTTCTATCCATATTTAATAAGTTATATACTTAATTTTATATTTAAAGTTTACTTTTTATTCATTTATGGAATACTAATGAATTTTATTTATATGTGTAGATTCCAACATATGATGTTGATGATATTCCTCCAGAGCATTCACAATTACCAGTAAGACCTCATTTATCAGAAGCTTCCATGAGGAGGCTACGCAAAAGTAATCCTGTGGAATATGCAAAGTTGAAAGATCTATATTCAAAAGACGATAAAGTAGAAGGCTTGTGTGACAATGATGAAGATGATGGCATGGCAGATTTTATTGAGGATTGGTATCAAAATGACAGTGAGAGCATTGATATTTCTAAAAATGAGAAATATCATCGAGAGGAATGTCTAAAGAATGTATATGAAGGAAGTTGTTTGACACGACTAAGTGCGAGCTTACTTATTCTCAATCTTCAAAATCATTTTGGATGGAGTAATGTATCTGTTTTGACACTATTAAAGTATAATTTTCAATTTTCTATATATATATATATATATATATATATATATATATATATATATATATATATATATATATATATATATATCTATATATATATATATATATATATATATATATATATATATATATATATATATATATATATGCATAAATAAATAAATAAATAAATAAATATATATATATATATATATATATATATATATATATATATATATATATATATATATATATATATGCATATATAAACATACACATAATATACATGAATGCATACCCACATATAAACATACACACACATATACACACATTTTGAAGGATGGAAAAATAATTTTAAAGGATGGGCGAAGAAAAATTATCCATTCAATGCAGGTTTTTATTCTTACTTTAGATAAGGTAAGAACAAAAATTTGAATTGAATGGACACTTTTTGTCCGCGCATCTTTTAAAACTATTAATGCATCTTTCAAAATATTCATAAAAAATCTGATTGTTTGGATGGCAGGATACGATTGTTTGTTTTGGAGGATATGAAGTATGTACCTTCATTGAATGATTTGTCGATTCTATCATACATTCAGTTTGAAAGTGTGAGAAGCGGATTTATAATTGCTATTCAAAGAATTTGGCAGTGTTTATAGGCCATACAATGGTGACCTGGATGAATCACATGCATAGAGGTTACTCAAGATAGAGCAATCTGATTATAATGGACTAGTGCCAGCAGGATTCCTAGGGTATGCAATAAACCTCTTGCATGTCAATGATGAACATCTCAACTTTAGGATACAAAGTGGAAATCATGGTGGCTTGAGAGGATCACTTTTATACAGCTTGTTCAAAGAACTTCAATGTCATAAACCTGAAGTTCTTTGAAAAAGCTGTATAAAAGTGATCCTCTCAAGCCACCATGATTTCCACTTTGTATCCTAAAGTTCAGATGCTCATCATTGACATGCAAGAGGTTTACTACATACCCCAAGAATCCTGCTAGCACTAGTCCATTATAATCAGGTTGCTCTATCTTTAGTAACCTTTGTGCATGCGATTCATCCAGGTCACCATCGTATGGCCTATAAAAAGTGCCGAATTCTTTGAATAGCAATTATGAACCCGCTTCTCACACTTTCAAACTAAACATATGATAGAATCGACAAATCATTCAATGAAGGTACATACTTCATATCCTCCAAAACAAACAATCGTATCCTGCCATCCAAAACAATCAAATTTTTCGCGAATATTTTGAAAGATGCACATAAGCATACACATATATAAAATTATATGCATATATATATATATATATATATATATATATATATATATATATATATATATATATATATATATATATATATATATATATATATATATATATATATATATATATATATATATATATATGTGTGTGTGTGTGTGTATCATTATTCATTTACTTTTTTTAATATGTCTTTTTTTGATAAACTTACAGGTTATTATCTGAAAAGTTTTTACCAAGTTAGAATATTCTTCCTACCTCACATGATGAAATGAAGAAGAGAATCAACAATCTTGGTATAGATTATCAATGTATACATGCATGTCCTAACGATTGTATTTTATATAGAGGTGAATATGCAGACTCTTTGACATGTCGTAAATGTCAATCTCCTCAATATAAGGGCGAAGAAGGTAAAATCCCAAAAACGGTATTGAGACATTTTCCATTGGCTCCATGGATTAGACATATGTTTCAAAGCCCCGAATTATCAAAGCTTTTGACTTGGGGACATGATCACAAAAGTAATGATGGAATAATTAGAATTCCTCATGATAGTGCTGCTTTTCAGCATATTGATTCTACATGGCCTGAATTCGCACAAAATCCACAGAATCTAAAGTTAGGAGTTGCATTAGATGGGGTTAATCCATTCTCCATGAAATCCAGTAAATGGTCAACATGGCCAGTGGTAGTCATAAACTACAATCTTCTGCCATAAATTAGCATTAAAAAGGAACATTTAATGCTTTCACTTTTAATCCCAGGCAAAAGACAAGTTAAAGATATGAATATATATCTTGCTCCTCTCATTGACGATCTCCAAGAGTTATGGAGAGGTATTAATGTCATTGATGTATCTAAAAGCATCAATGAAAGACATATTACGGTTCGTGGTATTGTGGCTTGGACTATTCACGATTTTCCAGGATATGGTGTTTGCTCAGGTATTGATGTAATTTTTTTATTCAATATGCATGTAAATAAATATGATTCAATCTAATTATATTTTTATCATTTTCATGATGCAGGAATATCTACCAAGGGTTATAAAGCTTGTGCAATTTATGCTGGTTGGTTGGGATCAATCTATAGTAAGAATCTCAACAAAAATATTTATCTTCGACATCGAGGATTCTTGCCTGAAAATCATCCTTTAAGATCTAAAAGAGAAGCGATACATTTTAATGGAAATCTTGAAACAGGTCAGTGTCCAAAACCTATGACACCTATGGATTGATATAAAAAATGGACAGATGGTCCTCTGATAGATCCAGAATCAGAAATCTTCAGTGATGATTCAGATAAAGAGTATGTGAAGAGAGGTAAAGGAAAATTGGCACTCGCAGAGAACATATCAATATGGTATTCATTGGAGTATTGGAAAGAGTTAAAAGTATGTCATCTTCTTGATCCTATGCATATGTTCAAAAATATTGGTTATTCACTATGGTAGCATCTTCTTGGACTAAAAGATACCACAACATCAAGGAATGATTTGAAAGTTAAAAAATCCAAACCAAAGTTATGGCCAGTTTTTGATAGACATCGAAAAGAAACGACTTATGCACCTGCTCCTTGGGTACTTACAACAAAAGAGATACTAACTATCAACAATAGAATTCAATTGATTAAGACTCCTAGAGGATATGGAGCATCTTTTCAAAACATGTTTACTATGGATGATAAGAGCTTATCTAGGTTAAAGACCCATGACTCGCATAACTTTTTGAAACATATTTTACCTTTGGTTATCGATGGATGTACAATGAAAGGAGTACAAGATGTGATCTATTGTCTTGGATCACTTATAAGGTAATTATGATACTTTTATATTTAATATGTATGAATATTGGATATCTTTTATTTTTTAATTAACTTCTTTAAAATTGTTTTTATGATATGTATAGGTGGATTACTTCCAAAGAGAAAGAACTTCCTACTATGTTTGATGGAGAAAGAACTTCCTACTTTATTTTTTGATATTCAGGTTCATTTATTAGTCCATCTTGTAGATGAAATAGAGATTGTAGGTGTTGTCAACACTCGATGGATGTTTTGGGTCTAGTGATCTATGGGAATATCAAAAGGTTATGTGCGACAAAGAGCAAAACCAGAAGGATCCATGGCAAAGGGTTGGATACTTGAAGAGTGCATGTATTACGTTAGTGAGTACCTTGAAAGAGTTCATGAAGAAGCTCCACGTGCATGGACCAACGAGTCTTCTTCAAAAATTACAGATGAGGTATTATCAGGTAAGGGAGTTCCATTCTTATTTACATTTCAAGAAAAAAAATGATGTTTCTACTTTTGTAGCATACAATAGCGAATGTAGGCAAGCATTCCTTAGCGAGTACGAGGAACTTCAACATCTCTGAAGTAAAATGCAAAGAAACAAAAGATATAGACGTAATCTCGAAAATAATGAGATTACAGATATATCTTCTTTCACGGATTGGCTATATAGTCGTTTGCAATGTGCCAACGCAAATAATGAAGAAATCTCAGATGAGCAAAGAGAGTTAATGATAGGTTGTGAACAAAAGGTAATTTTATTAAAATAATATTTTATTTTTTTCATATATATGTTAGTTTCTATTTACTAATTGAATTCATTTTGCAGGCTCGAATGTTCACTAATATGTGGGCTTTTGGACAACATATTAGAATCAAAGCCATTGATTCTTTACGTAAAACAAAGGATTCTAGTATTGTTGCTTCTTTCAAGCAACTATCACATGCTAGCTCAAAAGACATGAACCTTATAGATAGCGAACTTGGTTACGTAGGAACTATTGTTGGTATCTATGAAATTTCATTTCCTACATTCAAACATATAGAAAAAGTTTATATTTTTTATGATAGATTTAGTTATTTTTATAAGAGCCTACTAATGGGTTTTTGTTGTTATATATTTTGATAGGTCATTTAGAAGGTTGATTGGTTTCGATCCGAGTATAAAGGTAGTAATTCCACATTAAGAAAGGAATTATGTGGGTTTTGGGCAATCGATTCTTCCAAGTTAATGCGATCTACTAAAGAACCATATATTCTTCCTAGGCATATTGAACAAGCATTTTTTATAAAAATCCAGATGCTCATCCTTGGTGGCAAGTCATTCATGTGCAACCTAGAGGTAGGTCATTGTTTGAATAGTTTATTGTTAGAGAGATCGAAGAAAGTCCTCTTGATGATTCAGCATCAGATATTGATAGATCATCTAAAATAGAAATTAGAATCATTATACGTGATAATGTTACTAATCTTCTTGATGAAGAGGATAATTCTCTACATGCTGAGTCTACTGATGAGGAAGAAGAATTACTAGAAATAGATATTAGTCCATCAATAGATGATGTGATTCATGAGAACATAGATTTAACAATAGAAGAAATAAATGAAATCAATAAGGATAATGAAGACGAGGCTATATTGATGTCTTACAAAAATGATGGCAATAATGAAAACATATGAGCAGATTAGATAGTAAATTCTACTCTAGTAGTTATCGATCAATTACTTGAAGCTTCTAAATGGATATCAGATAATAGATTTTTTTTATTAACTTGAATAACGATGAATCCTACTAGAGAGATGAAATCATATTCTTTTAAGTTAGAACATGAAGCTCGGGGGTATGCCTAATTATTTTATATATAGCTTTATTATCGAGGAGCAATTTTTTCTCATGTATGTATGCATATGTGTGTCACGTGTATTATATATATACATATGTTAGTATGTATATATATGTTTTTCATGTATATGTATGTGTTTGCATGTGTGTGATATATGTATACATGTGGTAAATATGCATATGTGTGTATATGCATATGCATTTATGTAAAATATTCATGTATTCATGTAATATATGCAAGTGTTTATAATTGTGTACATGTATATATGTATATGTGTCTATGTGTAAATATGTACATGTAAATATGTTTGCATGAATATATATGTTTATGTGTGCATGTAGGCATGTATATGTGATGTGTACATGTATATATGTATATATGTCTATGTGTAAATGTGTACATGTAAATATGTATGCATATATATATATATATATATATATATATATATATATATATATATATATTTATGTGTGCATTTAGGCATGTATGTGTGATGCATAATATATGTACTCCATTTTATATTTATGTATGTCTATCTATATGATTGTATATATCTTTATATATATTATGATCCTTGTTGATTCAAGTAGCTATATATAGAGGCATAAGGTTGGGAGGAGAGACATCTCTCTAGTAGGACGTCAGAGGAATAGATGAAATGTGTACATATACTTCAAACATATGGCTAAAAGGTTGAAGTAGAATTTTTAAATTAGGGGTTTTTAAAAGCCTAATATCAAAATTAGTGTTTTCAATTTAGGATTTTTGAAATAGGATTTATTTATTCATTTATTTATGTGTATGCATGTGTTGTGTATGTATGTGTATCTATATGTGCATATGCATGTGTTGTGTGTGTGTATATATGCATGTGTATATGTATATATGCATGTAAATATGATTATATGAGTCTATGTATGTGTACATATGATAATGCATGTGTAAGTGTATGTGAGTATTTGTATGTGTATGTGTATGTGAGTATGTGTATGTGTCTATGTGTATTCATTATATGTGTGTAACTGCATGCATGTGTATGTGTGTGTAAAAATGTGCATGTATGTGTGTGTATGTATAAATGTGCATGTATGTGTATATGTGTGTAAATGTGCATGTATGATGTATATGTGTGTGTATGCGTGTATCTGTACCTCTAGTCTCACTCTTTTCTCTCTCTCTCTCTCTCTCATACATACATACATGCATAAACACACATACTCATATCCACATATATATAGATAAAAGCAGTGCATACCGTGCATTATCATGACGATGAGCCATAAGTGTCCACATCTCTTTTAGACACCACTTAAGCGACCATCCTGTCCCAAACTCTGTCTCAAGTGAACTAAGTACGTATTTTTTATCCCTCTCATCATGCTCACTACAAAAATAAAAAAAATAATGTAAATAAAACATAAGATATTTATTTCAAATTATATGTGTCTATGCATCATTATGTGTGTATGTGTCTATGTGTGTATATGTGTGTATGTGTGTGTGCCTATGTGTATGTGTGTGTATCTGTGAGTGTGTATGTGTGTGTATGTGTCTATGTGTTTATGTGTCTATGCATGTGCATTATGTATGCATGTAAGTATGTATGTATGCATATGCATATGCATTATGTATGCATATGTATGCATATGTATGCATGTATGACTATATGTGTGTATCTCTCTCTATGTGTGTGTATGCATATATGTGTGTGTATATGTGTGTATATGTGTCTGTATGTGTGTATGCATGTGTATGTGTGTGTATGCATCGTTATGTGTGTATGTGTCTATGTGTGTATGTGTGTGTGTATATGTGTGTGTATGTGTGTGTGTCTATGTGTATGAGTGTGTATTTGTTTATGTGTGTGTATGTGTCTATGTGTGTGTATGTGTCTATGTGTGTATGTGTATGCATGTATGTATGCATATGTATGTGTATGCATGTGTATGTGTGTGTATGCATCATTATGTGTGTATGTGTCTATGTGTGTATGTGTGTGTGTCTATGTGTATGTGTCGCTATGCGTCTATGAGTGTGTATGTGTTTATGTGTGTGTATGTGTCTATGTGTGTGTATGTGTCTATGTGTGTATGTGTGTATGTGTATGCATGTATGTATGCATAGGTGTGTGAATATGTGTGTATGCATTATGTATGCATATGTGTGTGTATGCATTATGTATGTGTATGTATGCATGTAAGTATGTATGTATGCATATGCATATGCATTATGTATGCATATGTATGCATGTATGTGTATGTGTGTGTATGTCTCTCTATGTGTGTGTATGCATATATGTGTGTGTATATGTGTATGTGTGTGTGTATATGTGTGTGTATGTGTCTATGCATGTGTATGTGTGTGAATGCATCATTATGTATGTATGTGTCTATGTGTGTATGTGTCTGTGTACATGTGTGTGTATGTGTGTGCGCGTTGTGGGAGCGATTTGCGACGACTGGCGGATCAATTCAGTCGCCTCGTTAACGGCGCACGCAGGGTGTCTATGCGGAACAGGTACAAGTTTTTCCGAAGGTCCATAGGGTGAAGCGTTCCTATAACGTTCAACTGTGTCAAAATAAGAAGGTAGGATAATCTTTTCACTAACTATTTTATTTTTTATAGTTTTGTTTGTCTCTTCTTGAAAGTTTTCTACGTTTCTATCTACAGTTGGAGGGAAAAGATCTTCACTAACACTAGGTGGAACAGTAGAAAGTAAAGTTATAGTTGTTCTAGGATTGAGCAAAGATTCTTCTACTATTACTTTTTTTATTAATTCTTTATCTTCTATTAGGTTTGGAAATAATAATTCAAAAGTTGTCGAAGGAAGAAAGGAACTATTCGAAGAACTTGCTTTATCTTCTATTGGGTTTGGAAATAACAATTCAAAAGTTGATGAAGGAAGAATGGAACTATTCGAAGAACTTTCATTAGACATAAAGTAAATGATACTAAATTAATAACCAAAGTCCTATACAACCTATAAGATGATGTTTTTAAATGTCAGTCTAAAAGATAGCCTATACAAGCTAATAAAAGTTTCAAACTAAGGACAATCTCTGCTTTTCAAACTTCAGGTCACATGTGAATCTCCAGTTCGCCAATATCTTTCTGCAAAAAACACATTAGAATATTAGTAATCTAACAAGAACTTAATAAGAAACATAAAAAACACATTGCACATTCACTAAAGCATACACGTGCTCATACATGCTAACATACATTCATGCACATGATAACATTAGGTAAATGCACATTCATACTAACACTTAAATGCATTTATGCACATGCATATGTTTATGTATACATCAAAACATTCACATGCTCTAATGCATATATTCACATCCATGCTATTTACTTTCATACATATATGCCTATACATACTAACCATGCATACACATACACATAAGCTTCATGCATTAACATAACACTATGTTTACATGTTTAAACACTCAAAACATGCATGCATACATTCTAAAGCAAACACTCAAACTCATGCTAATCCAATCACTTAGATGATTTTATATATATGCATACAATAGCTCAATTACATGCTCATGCATATGTTTTAATAACACATACAAGTATGTATCTAATTATACAATACCAATCTCATAAATAACTTAATAAAACTACTTATCTCTAATTAAAATACTGTAGTAATATATAGATATAATTAGTTAAACAATACAATATTAACTAACTAATTAAATATAATTATATTTAGTTTAGATTAATTAATTCTAATTAACTAATTAATTCATTACCGAATTAACTAACTCTTTCTCTCTCTCTCTCTCTCTCTCTCTCTCTGTCGTTCTCTCTCTCTCTCTTTCTCTCTCTCTCTCTCTCTCTCTCTCTCTCTCTCTCCTCTCTCTCTTCGGTGCTGCAGCGCACAGCACTGAGGAGGGGGGGAGAGTCTCTCTCTCTCTCTCTCTCTCTCTCTCTCTCTCTCTCTCTCTCCTCTCTCTCTCTCTCTCTCTCTCTCTCTCTCTCTCTCTCTCTCTCTTCGGTGCTACAGCGCGCACCGCTGAGGAGGGGGGAAGAGTCTCTCTCTCTCTCTCTCTCTCTCTCTCTCTCTCTCTGTCTCCCTGCGTTTCTTTCTCTCTCCTCTGTCTCTGCCATTTTCTCTCTCTCTCTCTCTCTCTCTTTCTCTCTCCTCTGTCTCTTTCTCTCTCTCTCTTCGGTGCTGCAGCGCGCAGCGCTGAGGAGGGGGGGAGAGTCTCTCTCTCTCTCTCTCTCTCTCTCTCTCTCTCTCTTCGGTGCTGCAGCGCACAGCGCTGAGGAGGGGGGGGAGAGTCTCTCTCTCTTCCTCTCTCTCTCTCTCTCTCTCTCTCTCTTCGGTGCTGCAATGCGCAGTGCTGAGGAGGGGGGGAGAGTCTCTCTCTCTCTCTCTCTCTCTCTCTCTCTCTCTCTCTCCGGTGCTGCAGCACGTAGCGCTGAGGAGGGGGGGAGAGTCTCTCTCTCTCTCTCTCTCTCTCTCTCTCTCTCTCTCTTCGGTGCTGCAGCGCACAGCGCTGAGGAGGGGGGGAGAGTCTCTCTCTCTTCCACACACACACACATGTGCACATACACACATCACATACATACACACATCACATACACACACACGTGCACATACACACATCACATACACATACACACACACACACATCACATACGTGCACATACACACATCACATACACACTCACACATCACATACACATACACACATCACATACACACACACACACATCACATCACATACGCGCACATACACACATCACATACACACTCACACATCACACACACACGATGGCTTAATATCCCGAGCACGAGGAGGCTCTATTGAGAAAGAAGGAAAAACAGAAGAAAGTAAAGAGCAGGAGAAAGTACCTGCAAAAAACACATTAGCAAAATATGGAGCAAGCCCATCTATTTATACACACAGAGATCTTCATTTTGCCACTCTTTTGGATTTGCTTTATTTTCTCAACCATTCTTTAACCCACATTTATCCACCATACTTTAAATTAGCTTTAATCACATAACTCACTTGTTCCATTCTTTTAATCACATACTTTTTGTACGTTAAATGCATAAATAATCTAATCCATTCTTTTATCTTGCACAATTAGCTACCACATCTTTAATTGTTTACTTTAACCACTTTAGTTACACAATTAATTCACACCACTCTTTAAATACCACTCACATACACCACTCATTTATTATCCACTTCATTTTCATTTTAATTTAATTATCCTAAATTTCTTAATTAATAATTCATTTAAATTAAGCTTAGGTTAAGAAATTAATTAATTAGGACCTTAGTATTTCAATGCACACAAACTATTAAGGTAACTAATTAGACCATATTTTAATTTTATAAGTTAACCAATGCTAATTATAGATTAATTTCATTAAATATTAATTGTTTTAACCCTTGAAACATTCGAAAACCCTGGAAAACCTACTTAAAACCCATCAAAACCCCATTAAAACCCTTTGGAAATCACTGATAACCCGTTAAAATTATCTGAACCCCTAACATTAACCCAATCTCATAAACAACACATGATTTCAAGAAACCCTAAAGTTGATTCTATAAATCACATTCAACATTCAATGTAAAGTAAACCCTAATATGAACATATGTTCTGCTTCATCATTCATACCTGTAAACACTTTCAAAGTAGTTAATTCCATTCAACACAACTGATCATCAATGATATAAAAGTTTTTCCTAAGGTCCGTAGGGTGAAGCGTTCCAATAACGTTCAACTGCGTCAAAATAAGAAGGTAGGATAATCTTTTCACTAACTATTTGATTTTTTATAGTTTCGTTTGTCTCTTCTTAAAAGTTTTCTACGTTTCTATCTACAATTGGAGGGAAAAGATCTTCACTAACACTAGGTGGAACATTAGAAAGTAAAGTTATAGTTGTTCTAGGATTGAGCAAAGATTCTTCTACTATTACTTTTTTTATTAATTCTTTATCTTCTATTAGGTTTGGAAATAATAATCCAAAAGTTGTCGAAGGAAGAAAGGAACTATTCGAAGAACTTGCTTTATCTTCTATAGGGTTTGGAAATAACAATTCAAAAGTTGATGAAGGAAGAATGGAACTATTCGAAGAACTTTCATTAGACATAAAGTAAATGATACTAAATTAATAACCAAAGTCCTATACAACCTATAAGATGATGTTTTTAAATGACAGTCTAAAAGATAGCCTATACAAGCTAATAAAAGTTTCAAACTAAGGACAATCTCTGCTTTTCAAACTTCAGGTCACATGTGAATCTCCAGTTCGCCAATATCTTTCTGCAAAAAACACATTAGAATATTAGTAATCTAACAAGAACTTAATAAGAAACATAAAAAACACATTGCACATTCACTAAAGCATACACGTGCTCATACATGCTAACATACATTCATGCACATGATAACATTAGGTAAATGCACATTCATACTAACACTTAAATGCATTTATGCACATGCATATGTTTATGTATACATCAAAACATTCACATGCTCTAATGCATATATTCACATCCATGCTATTTACTTTCATACATATATGCCTATACATACTAACCATGCATACACATACACATAAGCTTCATGCATTAACATAACACTATGTTTACATGTTTAAACACTCAAAACATGCATGCATACATTCTAAAGCAAACACTCAAACTCATGCTAATCCAATCACTTAGATGATTTTATATATATGCATACAATAGCTCAATTACATGCTCATGCATATGTTTTAATAACACATACAAGTATGTATCTAATTATACAATACCAATCTCATAAATAACTTAATAAAACTACTTATCTCTAATTAAAATACTGTAGTAATATATAGATATAATTAGTTAAACAATACAATATTAACTAACTAATTAAATATAATTATATTTAGTTTAGATTAATTAATTCTAATTAACTAATTAATTCATTACCGAATTAACTAACTCTTTCTCTCTCTCTCTCTCTCTGTCGTTCTCTCTCTCTCTCTCTCTCTCTCTCTCTCTCTTTCTCTCTCTCTCTCTCTCTTTCTCTCTCTCTCTCTCTCTCTCTCTCTCTCTCTCTCTCTCTCTCTCTCTCTCTCTCTCTCTCTCTCTCTGTCTCCCTGCGTTTCTTTCTCTCTCCTCTGTCTCTGCCATTTTCTCTCTCTCTCTCTACCGTTCTCTCTCTCTCTCTCTCTCTCTCTCTCTCTCTCTCTCTCTCTCTCTCTCTCTCTCTCTCTCTCTCTCTCTCTCTCTCTCTCTCTCTCTCTCTCTCTCTCTCTCTCTCTCTCTCTCTCTCTCTCTCTCTCTCTCTCCAGTGCTGCAGCGCGCAGCGCTGAGGAGGGGGGGAGAGTCTCTCTCTTTCTCTCTCTCTCTCTCTCTCTCTCTCTCTCTCTCTCTCTCTCTCTCTCTCTCTCTCTCTCTCTCTCTCCGGTGCTGCAGCGCGCAACGCTGAGGAGGGGGGGAAGAGTCTCTCTCTCTCTCTCTCTCTCTCTCTCTCTCTCTCTGTCTCCCTACGTTTCTTTCTCTCTCCTCTGTCTCTACCGTTTTCTCTCTCTCTCTCTCTATCGTTCTCTCTCTCTCTCTCTCTCTCTCTTTCTCTCTCCTCTGTCTCTTTCTCTCTCTCTCTTCGGTGCTGCAGTGCGCAGCGCTGAGGAGGGGGGGAGACTCTCTCTCTCTCTCTCTCTCTCTCTCTCTCTCTCTCTCTCTCTCTCTCTCTCTCTCTCTTCGGTGCTGCAGCGCACAGCGCTGAGGAGGGGGGGATAGTCTCTCTCTCTTCCTCTCTCTCTCTCTCTCTCTCTCCGGTGCTGCAGTGCGCAGCGCTGAGGAGGGGGGGAGAGTCTCTCTCTTTCTCTCTCTCTCTCTCTCTCTCTCTCTCTCCGGTGCTGCAGCGCGCAGCGCTAAGGAGGGGGGGGAGAGTCTCTCTCTCTCTCTCTCTCTCTCTCTCTCTCTCTCTCTCTCTCTCTCTTCGGTGCTGCAGCGCGCAGCGCTGAGGAGGGGGGGAGAGTCTCTCTCTCTTCCACACACACACATCACACACACACATCACACACACACGTGCACATACACACATCACATACACATACACACATCACATACACATACACACATCACATACACACACATGTGCACATACACACATCACATACACATACACACATCACATACACACACACACATCACATACGTGCACATACACACATCACATACACACTCACACATCACACACACACACGTGCACATACACACATCACATACACATACACACATCACATACACACACACACACATCACATACGCGCACATACACACATCACATACACACTCACACATCACACACACACACGTGCACATACACACATCACATACACATACACACACACATCACATACGCGCACATACACCCATCACATACACACTCACACATCACACACACGCAATGCTGCAGGGACCCAGACCAAGCCATGGAATAGGCATGGGCATGCTTTCAGCCGGACAATCAACATTCATGTAGTAGCATGGGCACATCAAGATCATCATACACATCAGTACACGATGGCTTAATATCCCGAGCACGAGGAGGGTCTATTGAGAAAGAAGGAAAAACAGAAGAAAGTAAAGAGCAGGAGAAAGTACCTGCAAAAAACACATTAGCAAAATATGGAGCAAGCCCATCTATTTATACACACAGAGATCTTCATTTTGCCACTCTTTTGGATTTGCTTTATTTTCTCAACCATTCTTTAATCCACATTTATCCACCATACTTTAAATTAGCTTTAATCACATAACTCACTTGTTCCATTCTTTTAATCACATACTTTTTGCACTTTAAATGCATAAATAATCTAATCCATCCTTTTATCTTGCACAATTAGCTACCACATCTTTAATTGTTTACTTTAACCACTTTAGCTACACAATCAATTCACACCACTCTTTAAATACCACTCACATACACCACTCGTTTATTATCCACTTCATTTTCATTTTAAATTAATTATCCTAAATTTCTTAATTAATAATTCATTTAAATTAAGCTTAGGTTAAGAAATTAATTAATTAGGACCTTAGTATTTCAATACACACAAACTATTAAGGTAACTAATTAGACCATATTTTAATTTTATAAGTTAACCAATGTTAATTATAGATTAATTTCATTAAATATTAATTGTTTAAACCCTTGAAACATTCGAAAACCCTGGAAAACCTACTTAAAACCCATCAAAACCCCATTAAAACCCTTTGGAAATCACTGATAACCCATTAAAATTATCTAAACCCCTAACATTAACCCAATCTGATAAACAACACATGAATTCAAGAAACCCTAAAGTTGAATCTATAAATCACATTCAACATTCAATGTAAAGTAAACCCTAATATGAACATATGTTCTGCTTCATCATTCATACCTGTAAACACTTTCAAAGTAGTTAATCCCATTCAACACAACTGATCATCAATGATATAAGTCACCCATAGAGTAGATAGAATGCCTAGCAAAAGCTTCGGCAAATTCTCCTACAATAGGGCCGGTTCCCATGTTCCTAATAGTAACTTTATTTACGGGTTGTAAGTCTTGAATAAATCTAAGTTTACCATTCTTTTTAGGAACAGTAAACCATCTATTAGAATAAGGTGCAGAGGAAGGTTCTAATATTTTCATTTTCATCTTCTCTTTAAGCAGTTTCATTAGCTCAGGTAAATGAGCCTTTGGAACTGGTATAGGGCGAAGATTCCAAGGTATATGGGCTACAGTAAATATGATCATAGGAGAAACTAATCTAGGGTCAACACATCCTATTTCCTGAGGATAAAGAGAAAAAGCTCTACCATGTTTTTTAATCATTTCACGAAATAATTCTTGTTCAGTTGGTAATAAAAAAGAATTTTCATTTCCAATTTTTATTAATTTAATAGTTTCTTCAGTAAATTTATGACCTATTTTAGACATGTCACGTAAGATAGGATCGTTAGCTACTTGTTTAATTTTTAAATCACTTCCTTCAGGTAAGGCTTGAGCTACAAGTTTCACTTTTTTATCTACTGTTTTATACTTTGTATTAATTTGAACTTCATGAAAATCAGAAACAAATTTTGAAATTAAATCATATTCATTTAATGAGTTTAAAAGAATAACATGTAATAATTTCCCATCATGTAAGGTTTCGTCAATTTCATCAAATAAAGTAGAGGAAAAAGAAGTTTCAATTATATTTTCAATATTTTCAGTTTTAAACATATATCCTTTATCATTAAAATATTTTTCATATTTTTTTATTGTTTTTATAGGAATATCTTTATTATTTAGAATTTGTAATTTTGAAGATGAAAAATAAACAGAAACATTTTCTATTTTATTTACACATTTATGCGAGATATCAAACCAGTTACCACTGTTGTCTCGCTCAACAATGGTCTCTTATAAAAATTTTGATCAAAGTATGTTCCAGAATCACTAAGAGGTAAATGACTCTCGTGCATTTTCTCTTGTGATCTGATAGGTGTTTTCCTAATTTTTCTCTATTTCTAATATGGTTTGGATTAATGGTCATTACTTGTAAGGATTGTAAGTCATCTTTTGATCTAAATCTTGCATACCCAAAGCCATCTTCCATCATTTTTGTTTTCATACGAGTTTCATAGATAAAGGGTTGTCCTAAGATAATTTCATAAGAACAGTTATCCTGTATGAAAAAATGAAATGTTTTACTTATGCCACCTATTGAAATTGGAATATTGGCACATGCTCCTAGAAGTGCACCACATCTGTTATCTGCTGTTCTCATAATCCACCCATGTTGTTTATCTATAGGCCATCTAAATTTATCATATAATTCTTTTGATATTACGTTTATTTCTGAACCTGAATCTAGTAAAGCTAAAGTTGTACAAGAATTTTTCCTATCTCCTAAATTTACTTTGATTTCTAGTGTTCCCCTGGCCCAAAAACTCTTTTTGTAATTGCTTTCAGACTTTTCTTGTATATTATCTAGAATTATAGGTCCTAAAAAAATTTTATTAACATATCCTTCACTTTCTTCTTCATCATCAGAATCAGAAGAAAAGGAATCTTTAGAAATATGAGTTACATCTACATTATCATGCATTTCAATATCAGTATTTAAGGGAAAACTTTTTCTTTTAATCATCTTAATAAAGTTATCTTTAAATTCTAATTTAGCTATAGTAAATAATTGTTCAAGCGACATAGTCACTTGACTTTTTAAAAGAATATCATACAGTATTTCCTTTGTGTCATTTTTTTGTTCAAGTTCTGATGTTAAAATAGCTTTTGGAATTCTTTTAGGCTTCTTGGTTTTTTCCTCATTTTTATCTGTTTCTTCATTAGTCTTTGAATCTAATTCACTAGGTTTGTTTGATGTCTCAAGTTGTTTGCGCTCCCGTATCTCTCTTCTTCTCTGCTCATTTGAATCTAAATTTGTTTTTTCATTAAATTGTACATTTTTAGGTTCTTGTCTCAATTGCTTTCTTGTTACTCTTTGATTAGATTCATCTAGATCTTGAGTTTCATCTCTTTTTCTCTTTTCTTCCACATTTGCAATATGTGAGAAGATAGAGAAATTATCTATAGGCGAGTTCCATGCAGTTTTGTTCATTATATCATCTCTAGCTTTTATCAATGCTTCTATTGAATAATTTTTGGTTTCTTTTGATGTATCATCATCTGAATCACTTTCATCGCGTTCTAATCCAACCCCAGATGAGCTTCTTTGAGCTTCTGATATATTTTCATATACTTTTTGCATCCCACCTTTTCCCCAATTTATAGCTAGAGGGAGGTGGGTGCGATAATCACATAGTTTTTTATCAATATCAATAACTAATTCTCTTTCTTTTGCCTCTTTTAATGATTCACAAGCATAAGACATATGTTCAGTGGAGTCACACCAAACACATCGTCGGGTGGGTGTGCCTCTTCGTTCATTATTCTGAGCTACTGGTTGATTCTGAGTTGTTGGTTGATTCATTACAGCTGCTATAGGTATAGGATTCATTTGTGGAGCATGAGTAAACTGTGGACCTAGCATTATTCTATCTTGACTAACTAAGGAATGAACTGTACTTTGAAGTGTTGCCACTTCCTTAGATATGTTTGTATGCATTTGCATCATATTATCTAATTTATTAAATAATATTTCAAATTGTAATTCACTAGGCACTTTAGATGTTGATGCTTGTTCAGTTAAACTAGAGTTTATATTGATTTTAGGATTTTGAGTGGTTGGTCCTACTATTGGAAAACTTAAATTCATATCATATAATAATGATTGTCTCTGTTTCATTTGTGCTACCATTTCAACTACTTGTTTAAGTACCCCCAGTCCTCTGTTAACCCATATCTTTTTCCAGGTTCCTCTAGTCTTCTTTCTACTTCACTTCTAATGTCTGTAGGCAAAATTTTTAAGAAATAAAGTACTATATCTGGAGTAAGTGCAGTCCTATCTTGTTCAGGTAATTATGAAAATCTCTTCATAAATTCCCCATGTAATTGTGTAAGAGATATTTGGTTTTTGGGAGTGCTAAGCCACTTCATAAATCCCTCCCTACTGTGTTGACTAAAATCTTCTAAATAAAATTCTTTATGCATTTGTTTTTTAAATTCTTCCCATGCAAGTGCTTTATAAGGTTCTATAACACTAATGGCTGAACCTATTACAAGTCTTACTAAAAATGTTACCCATTTATCAATTGGTAAACCGTGTAGTTTTGCTAGGTCTTCAAAAGTGTCTAAGTAATTAGTTGTATTAACTCCTGTAAATTTTCCCTTTTCTTGTAACATAGCCTCTACTACTTTTTGGCCTTGGGTTTCTGACATCATATTTTTAAATAACTCATCCATTTTGGTTTGTATGTTAGAACTAGACCTAAGTTTCTTAATATAATCCTTAACTTCTTCTTGAATTTTAGATTTCTGTTCCCTTACTAAACTAACTAAGTTGCTTGATTCCAGCTTTACTTAAATTTTAAACTTTTAAACAAGTCTTGAAAATAAATGCTAACTTTCCAAACGAAAATTCTTAATGAATTTTCAGGCTAAATTATGCTATTCTAACAATCCTTAATAATTAAATCTAGATACTAACTTTTCAAATAAATTTCTTTTTGATTGTTTTAATTAAAATTGCACTAATCAAACAATCTTAAATAAATACTATCTTTTAAATAAAAATACTTTTTGAGTCTAACAATTCCTATTAGTTTAATGAAAATAAATTCTAACTTTCAAATAAAATTTAAATCTAGCAATTCCTATTATCTTAATAAAAATAAATTCTATCTTTCAAATGAAATGAAATTTAAATCTAGCAATTCCTACTATCTTAATGAAAATAAATTCTATCTTTGAAATTTAAATCTAGCAATTCCTACTATCTTAATGAAAATAAATTCTATCTTTCAAATGAAATGAAATTTAAATCTAGCAATTCCTACTATCTTAATGAAAATAAATTCTATCTTTCAAATGAAATGAAATTTAAATCTAGCAATTCCTACTATCTTAATGAAAAGAAATTCTAGCTTTTAAATGAAATGAAATTTAAATCTAGCAATTCCTACTATCTTAAACTTTCCTAAAATCCTACTTAAATAGACACAAACAGTTGCAAGTTAAGAAAAATATACCTGACACCAAACAGTTGGAGCAGAAGCTAGTGTGCATGTGAATTTTTTCAAGTTACATTTGTTGATCATAAATGCCTAATACAAAAATCTAAGTGCTGTGAGTGCAAACATTTTTCTTCAAAATATTGATGGTAAGGGTGTAGAGATGAGGTTTACTACTTGCCTACTCCCGTGGAGGCACTCAGAGCATAAGCTCAGCCATCAACAACCAGGGAATTACAAGGTTTGTATTATCTGCCTCTGCACGATGACCGCCTCAAGGTGCCGCAACCACGTCGTCTAAACCAAGCTAGTGCATATGCTAGGAAAGGAAAAGTGTTATACCTATCTCATTGTGCCGTTGGTTCACGTCGGGTTCACAGTGTGGGAGGGATTTGCGACGACTGGCAGATCAATTCAGTCGCCTCCCTAACGGCGCACGCAGGGTGTCTATGCGGAACAGGTACAAGTTTTTCCTAAGGTCCGTAGGGTGAAGCGTTCCTATAACGTTCAACTGCGTCAAAATAAGAAGGTAGGATAATCTTTTCACTAACTATTTGATTTTTTATAGTTTCGTTTGTCTCTTCTTGAAAGTTTTCTACGTTTCTATCTATAGTTGGAGGGAAAAGAACTTCACTAACACTAGGTGGAACAATAGAAAGTAAAGTTATAGTTGTTCTAGGATTGAGCAAAGATTCTTCTACTATTACTTTTTTTATTAATTCTTTATCTTCTATTAGGTTTGGAAATAATAATTCAAAAGTTGTCGAAGGAAGAAAGGAACTATTCGAAGAACTTGCTTTATCTTCTATTGGGTTTGGAAATAACAATTCAAAAGTTGATGAAGGAAGAATGGAACTATTCGAAGAACTTTCATTAGACATAAAGTAAATGATACTAAATTAATAACCAAAGTCCTATACACCCTATAAGATGATGTTTTTAAATGAAAGTCTAAAAGATAGCCTATACAAGCTAATAAAAGTTTCAAACTAAGGACAATCTCTGCTTTTCAAACTTCAGGTCACATGTGAATCTCCAGTTCGCCAATAGCTTTCTGCAAAAAACACATTAGAATATTAGTAATCTAACAAGAAATTAATAAGAAACATAAAAAACACATTGCACATTCATTAAAGCATACACGTGCTCATACATGCTAACATACATTCATGCACATGATAACATTAGGTAAATGCACATTCATACTAACACTTAAATGCATTTATGCACATGCATATGTTTATGTATACATCAAAACATTCACATGCTCTAATGCATATATTCATATCCATGCTATTTACTTTCATACATATATGCCTATACATACTAACCATGCATACACATACACATAAGCTTCATGCATTAAAATAACACTATGTTTACATGTTTAAACACTCAAAACATGCATGCATAGATTCTAAAGCAAACACTCAAACTCATGCTAATCCAATCACTTAGATGATTTTATATATATGCATACAATAGCTCAATTACATGCTCATGCATATGTTTTAATAACAAATACAAGTATGTATCTAATTATACAATACCAATCTCATAAATAACTTACTAAAACTACTTATCTCTAATTAAAATACTGTAGTAATATATAGATATAATTAGTTAAACAATGCAATATTAACTAACTAATTAAATATAATTATATTTAGTTTAGATTAATTAATTCTAATTAACTAATTAATTCATTACCGAATTAACTAACTCTTTCTCTCTCTCTGTCGTTCTCTCTCTCTCTCTCTCTCTCTCTCTCTCTCTCTCTCTCTCTCTTTCTCTCTCTCTCTCTCTCTCTCTCTCTCTCTCTCTGTGTCTCCCTGAGTTTCTTTCTCTCTCCTCTGTCTCTGCCGTTTTCTCTCTCTCTCTCTCTCTCTCTACAGTTCTCTCTCTCTCTCTCTCTCTCTCTCTCTCTCTCTCTACCGTTCTCTCTCTCTCTCTCTCTCTCTCTCTCTCTCTGTCTCTCTCTCTCTCTCTCTCTCTCTCTCTCTCTCTCTCTCTCTTCGGTGCTGCAGTGCGCAGCGCTGAGGAGGGGGGGAGAGTCTCTCTCTTTCTCTCTCTCTCTCTCTCTCTCTCTCTCTCTCTCTCTCTCTCTCTCTCTCTCTCTCTCTCTCTCTCTCTCTCTCTCTCTCTTCGGTGCTGCAGCGCGCAGTGCTGAGGAGGGGGGGAAGAGTCTCTCTCTCTCTCTCTCTCTCTCTCTCTGTCTCCCTGCGTTTCTTTCTCTCTCCTCTGTCTCTGCTGTTTTCTCTCTCTCTCTCTCTCTACCGTTCTCTCTCTCTCTCTCTCTCTCTCTCTCTCTCTCTCTCTCTCTCTCTCTCTCTCTTTCTCTCTCCTCTGTCTCTTTCTCTCTCTCTCTTCGGTGCTGCAGCGCGCAGTGCTGAGAAGGGGGGGAGAGTCTCTCTCTCTCTCTCTCTCTCTCTCTCTCTCTCTCTCTCTCTTCGGTGCTGCAGCGCACAGCGCTGAGGAGGGGGGAGAGTCTCTCTCTCTTCCTCTCTCTCTCTCTCTCTCTCTCTCTCTCTCTCTCTCCGGTGCTGCAGCGCGCAGCGCTGAGGAGGGGGGGAGAGTCTCTCTCTTTCTCTCTCTCTCTCTCTCTCTTCGGTGCTGCAGCGCGCAGCGCTGAGGAGGGGGGGAGAGTCTCTCTCTCTTACACACACACACACATCACACACACACACGTGCACATACACACATCACATACACATACACACATCACATACACACACACACGTGCACATACACACATCACATACACATACACACATCACATACACACACACACATCACATACGTGCACATACACACATCACATACACACATCACATACACACTCACACATCACATACACATACGCACATCACATACACGCACACACATCACATCACATACGCGCACATACACATATCACATACACACTCACACATCACACATGTCAGTGTCCAAAACCTATGACGCCTATGGATTGGTATAAAAAATGGATAGATGGTCCTCTGATAGATTCAGAATCAGAAATCTTCAGTGATGATTCAGATAATGTGTATGTGAAGAGAGGTAAAGGAAAATTGGCACTAGCAGAGAACATATCAATATGGTATTCTTTGGAGTATTGTAAAGAGTTAAAAGTATGTCATCTTCTTGATCCTATGCATATATTCAAAAATATTGGTTATTCACTATGGCAACATCTTCTTGGACTAAAAGATACCACAACATCAAGGAATGATTTGAAAGATAAAAAATCCAAACCAAAGTTATGTGCACCTGCTCCTTGGGTACTTACAACAAAAGAGATACAAAATATCAACAATAGAATTCAATTGATTAAGACTCCTACAGGATATGGAGCATCTTTTAAAAACATGTTTACTATGGATGATAAGAGCTTATTTGGGTTAAAGACCCATGACTCGCATAACTTTTTGAAACATATTTTATCTTTGGTTATCGATGGATGTACAATGAAAGGAGTACAAGATGTGATCTATCGTCTTGGATCATTTATAAGGTAATTATGATATTTTTATATTTAATGTGTATGAATATTGGATATCTTTTATTTTTTAATGAACTTCTTTATAATTGTTTTTATGATATGTATAGGTGGATTACATCCAAAGAGATTGACAAAAACTCGATCCCACAAAAAAAACGTGAGCATACTATGTTTGATGAAGAAAGAACTTCCTACTTCATTTTTTGATATTCAGGTTCATTTATTAGTCCATCTTGTAGATGAAATAGAGATTGTAGGTGTTGTCAACACTCGATGGATGTTTTGGGTCGAGCGATCTATGGGAATATTAAAAGGTTATGTGCGACAAAGAGCAAAACCAGAAGGATCCATGGCAAAGGGTTGGATGCTTGAAGAGTGCATGTATTACGTTAGTGAGTACCTTGAAAGAGTTCATGAAGAAGCTCCACGTGCATGGACCAACAAGTCTTCTTCAAAAATTACAAATGAGGTATTATTAGGTAAGGGAATTCCATTCTTATTTACATTTCAAGAAAAAAATGATGTTTCTACTTTTGTAGCATATAATAGCGAATGCATGCAAGCATTCCTTAGCGAGTACGAGGAACTTCAAAATCTCTGAAGTAAAAGGCGAGAAAACAAAAGATATAGACGTAATTTTGACAATAATGAGATTACAGATATATCTTCTTTCACGGATTGGCTATATAGTCATTTGCAACATGCCAACGCAAATAATGAAGAAATCTCAGATGAGAAAAAGAGTCAATGATAGGTTGTGAACAAAAGGTAGTTTTATTAAAATAATATTTTATTTTTTTCATATATGTATGTTAGTTTCTATTTACTAATTGAATTTATTTTGTAGGCTCGAATGTTCACTAATATGTGGGCTTGTGGACAAAATATTAGAATCAAAGCCATTAATTCTTTACGTAAAACAAAGGATTCTAGTATTGTTGCTTCTTTCAAGCAACTATCACGTGCTAGCTCAAAAGACACGAACCTTATAGATAGCGAACTTGGTTACGTAGGAACTATTGTTGGTATTTATGAAATTTCATTTCGTACATTCAAACAGGTAGAAAAAGTTTATATTTTTTATGATAGGGTTAGTTATTTTTTTAAGCACCTAATAATGGGTTTTTGTTGTTATATATTTTGATAGGTCATTTAGAAGGTTGATTGGTTTCGATCCGAGTATAAAGGTAGTAATTCCACATTAAGAAAGGAATTATCTAGGTTTTGGGCAATTAGTTTTTCCAAGGTAATGCGATCTACTAAAGAACCATATATTCTTCCTAGGCATATAAAAACACACATGCTCATCCTTGGTGGCAAGTCATTCATGTGCAACCTAGAGGTAGGTCATTGTTTGAACAGTTTATTGTTAGAGAGATCGAAGAAAGTCCTCTTGATGATTCAACATCAGATACTGATACATCAACATCTAAAATAGAAATTAGAATCATTATACGTGATAATGATACTAATCTTTTTGATGAAGAGGATAATTCTTTACATGCTGATTCTACTGATGAGGAAGAGGAATTACCAAAAATAGATATTAATCCATCAATAGATGATGTGATTCATGAGAACATAGATTTAACAATAGAAGATACACACTCATACACATAGACACACACACATACACACACATATACACACACACATACACACATACACACATACACACATACACACATACACACATACACACATACACACATAATGATGCATACACACACATACACATGCATACACACATACAGACACATATACACACACATATATGCATACACACACATATAGAGAGAGATACACACATATACACATACATGCATACATATGCATACATAATGCATATGCATACATACATACTTACATGCATACATAATGCACATGCATAGACACATTCACACACGTAGACACATACACACACATAAACACATACACACTCATAGATACCCACACATACACATAGACACATACACACATACACACACATATACACACACATATACACACACATATACACACACATACACACATAGACACATACACACATAATGATGCATACACACACATACACATGCATACACACATACAGACACATATACACACACATACAGACACATATATGCATACACACACACATAGAGAGACATACACACCCATACACATACATGCATACATACATACTTACATGCATACATAATGCACATGCTTACATACGCATACATAATGCATACACACACATATGCATACATAATGCATACACACATATGCATACATACATGCATACACATACACACATAGACACATACACACACATAGACACATACACACACATAAACACATACACACTCATAGATGCATAGCTACACATACACATAGACACATACACATACACACACACACATACACACACACAAACATACACACATAGACACATATACACATATACACATAATGATGCATACACACACATACACATGCATACACACATGCATATATACATGCATACACATACACACATAGACACATACACATACATAGATACATAAATACACATAAACACGTACACACTCATAGACACACACACATACACATAGACACACACACACACATACACACACATATACACACACACATACACACATACAGACACATATACACACACATACACACACATATATGCATACACACACACACATAGAGAGACATACTCACACATACACATACATGCATACATATACATACATAATGCATATGCATATGCATACATACATACATGCATACATACATGCATACATACATATACATAATGCATACACACACATATGCATACATAATGCATACACACACATACACACACATATGCATACATACATGCATACATACATGCATACACATACACACATAGACACATACACACACATAGACACATACACACACATAGACACATACACACACATAAACACATACACACTCATAATGCACACACATACTCATAGACACACAAACATAAACACAAACATATACACACACACATATACACATAGACACATACACACATAATGATGCATACACACACATACACATGCATACACACATACACACACATACACGCACATACATACACACACATGCATACATAAACATATTTAATGCATACACACATACATATGTACACGTATATATATTGATTTCTAACCATTTTGTTTTATATGTTAGGTATTATGGATCCTAGTAGAGAGAGAAAGGCGAAACTAACTCTCATAAAAAGTCTTTTGAGAGCGAGAGTTCTGTCTAATACTCTAGGGGCCATCATGCATGACTACTCAGAGATGTCTGATGAGGAGCTGGACTATACGATCGAGATGTTTACCCAACGATCATAGGAGGGCTCTCCTACGGCTCCACATGCAGGAAGGCAACTATCTGCTCATAGGTATGTTTTTTTTCATAAACTTTTTTAATGATATTATAACACATATTTTTATTTATTTTTATCTATCTATTTTCAGGACACCTATACCACCTCCAAATCGTGATAGCAGAGCAGAGTTGCCTATGAGGAAATGCATAGGCATCTTAGGACTAGAGTGTGATATAGAGCCAGAGGGGAACATTGTGTACATAGGGAATGGATTGGAGTTCAAGAGAAGAATGTGGGCACTATGCGACTCTTACCTGCGCCTTGTCCACTTACCGTGGAAGTAAGTAAAAATTTTACATATAAATTCACTTGAGACAGAGTTTGGGACAGGATGGTCGCTTAAGTGGTGTCTAAAAGAGATGCACACACTTATGGCTCATCGTCGTGATAATGCACAATATGCACTACATTTATGTATATATATGTGGATATGAGTATGTTTGTTTATGCATGTATGTATGTATATGAGAGAGAGAGAGAGAAAAGAGTGAGACTAGAGGTACAAATACACACATACACACACATATACATCATACATGCACATTTACACACATATACACATACATGCACATTTATACATACACACACATACATGCACATTTTTACACACACATACACATGCATGCAGTTACACACATATAATGAATACACATAGACACATACACATACTCACATACACGTACACATACTCATATACACATACACATGCATAATCATATGTACACACACATAGACTCATATAATCATATTTACATGCATATATACATATACACATGCATATATATACACACACAACACATGCATATGCACATATAGATACACATACATACACAACACATGCATACACATAAATAAATAAATAAATAAATTCTATTTCAAAAATCCTAAATTAAAAACACTAATTTTGATATTAGAGTTTTAAAAACCCCTGATTTAAAAAATCTAATTCAACCTTTTAGCCATATGATATACATGAAATACATATATATGCATACTAACATATGTATACATATAATACACGTGAATACACACATATGCATACATACATGATAAAAATTTGCTCCTCGAAGATAAAGCTATATATAAAATAATTAGGCATACCCCCGAGCTTCATGTTCTAACTTAAAAGAACATGATTTCATCTCTCTAGTAGTATTCATCGTTATTCAAGTTAATAAAAAAATCTATTATCTGATATCCATTCAGAAGCTTCAAGTTATTGATCGATAACTACTAGAGTAGAATTTACTATCTAATATGCTCATATGTTTTCATTATTGCCATCATTTTAATAAGACATCAATATAGTCTCATCTTCATTAACCTTATTGATTTCAGTTATTTCTTCTATTGTTAAATCTATGTTCTCATGAATCACATCATCTATTGATGGATTAATATCTATTTCTGGTAATTCCTCTTCCTCATCAATAGAATCAGCATGTAGAGAATTATCCTCTTCATCAAAAAGATTAGTATCATTATCACGTATAATGATTCTAATTTCTATTTTAGATGTTGATGTATCAATATCTGATGCTGAATCATCAAGAGGACTTTCTTCGATCTCTCTAACAATAGACTGTTCAAACAATGACCTACCTCTAGGTTGCACATGAATGACTTGCCACCATGGATGAGCATCTGGGTTTTTATAAAAAATTCTTGTTCAATATGCCTAGGAAGAATATATGGTTCTTTAGTAGATCGCATTACCTTGGAAGAATCAATTGCACAAAACCCAGATAATTCCTTTCTTAATGTGGAATTACTACCTTTATACTCGGCTCGAAACCAGTCAACCTTCAAAATGACCTATCAAAACATATAACAACAAAAACCCATTATTAGGTGCTTAAAAAGATAACTAACCGTATCATAAAAAATATAAACTTTTTCTACCTGTTTGAATGTATGAAATAAAATTTCATAGATACCAACAATAGTTCCTACGTAACCAAGTTCGCTATCTATAAGTTTTGTGTCTTTTGAGCTAGCACGTGATAGTTGCTTGAAAGAAGCAACAATACTAGAATCCTTTGTCTACCTGTTTGAATGTATGAAATAAAATTTCATAGATACCAACAATAGTTCCTACGTAACCAAGTTCGCTATCTATAAGGTTCATGTCTTTTGAGCTAGCACGTGATAGTTGCTTGAAAGAAGCAACAATACTAGAATCCTTTGTTTTACGTAAAGAATCAATGGCTTTGATTCTAATATGCTGTCCAAAAGCCCACATATTAGTGAACATTCGAGCCTGCAAAATAAATTTAATTAGTAAATAGAAACTAACATACATATATGAAAATAATAAAATATTATTTTATTAAACTTACCTTTCGTTCACAACCTACAATTAACTCTCTTTGCTCATTTGAGATTTCTTCATTATTTGCGTTGGCACGTTGTAAACGACTATATAGCCAATCCGTGAAAGAAGATATATCTGTAATCTCATTATTGTCGAGATTATGTCTATATCTTTTGTTTTTTCGCCTTTTACTTCGTAGATTTTGAAGTTCCTCATACTCACTAAGGAATGCTTGCATGCATTCGCTATTGTATGCTACAACAGTAGAAACATCATCTTTTTTCTTGAAATGTAAATAAGAATGGAACTCCCTTATCTGATAATATCTCATTTGTAATTTTTGAAGAAGAATCGTTGGTCCATGCACGTGGAGCTTCTTCATGAACTCTTTCAAGGTACTCATTAATGTAATACATGCACTCTTCAAGCATCCAACCCTTTGCCATGGATCCTTTTGGTTTTGCTCTATGTCGCACATAATGTTTTAATATTCCCATAGATCGCTCGACCCAAAACATCCATCGAGTGTTGACAACACCTGCAATCTCTATTTCATCTACAAGATGGACTAATAAATGAACCTGAATATCAAAAAATGAAGTAGGAAGTTCTTTCTCCATCAAACATAGTATGCTCATGTTTTTTTTGTGGGATCGAGTTTTTGTCAATCTCTTTGGATGTAATCCACCTATACATATCATAAAAACAATTATAAAGAAGTTAATTAAAAAATAAAAGATATCCAATATTCATACATATCAAATATAAAAGTATCATAATTACCTTATAAGTGATCCAAGACGATAGATCACATCTTGTACTCCTTTCATTTTACATCCATCGATAACCAAAGGTAAAATATGTTTCAAAAAGTTATGCGAGTCATGGGTCTTTAACCCAGATAAGCTCTTATCATCCATAGTAAACATGTTTTGAAAAGATGCTCCATATCCTGTAGGAGTCTTAATCAATTTAATTCTATTGTTGATAGTCTGTATCTCTTTTGTTGTAAGTACAAAAGGAGCAGGTGCATAAGTCGTTTCTTGTGGATGTCTATCAAAGACTGGCCATAACTTTGGTTTGGATTTTTTATCTTTCAAATCATTCCTTGATGTTGTGGTATCTTTTAGTCCAAGAAGATACTGCCATAACCAATATTTTTGAATATATGCATAGGGTCAAGAAGATTACATACTTTTAACTCTTTCCAATACTCCAAAGAATACCATATTGATATGTTCTCTGCGAGTGCCAATTTTCCTTTACCTCTCTTCACATACTCATTATCTGAATCATCACTGAAGATTTCTGATTCTGGATCTATCAGAGGATCATCTGCCCATTTTTTATACCAATCCATAGGCGTCATAGGTTTTGGACACTGACCTGTTTCAAGCTTTCCATTAAAATGTATCGCTTCTCTTTTAGATCTTAATGGATGATCATCAGGCAAGAATCGTCGATGTCGAAGATAAATATTTTTGTTGAGATTCTTACTATAGATTGATCTCAACCAATCACCACAATATGCACAAGCTTTATAAACCTTGGTAGATATTCCTGCATCATGAAAATGATAAAAATGTAATTAGATTAAATCATATTTATTTACATGCATATTGAATAAAAAAATTACATCAATACCTGAGCAAACACCATATCCTGGAAAATCGTGAATAGTCCAAGCCACAACACCACGAACCGTAATATGTCTTTCATTGATGCTTTTAGATACATCAAAGACATTAATACCTCTCCATAACTCTTGGAGATTGTCAATGAGAGGAGCAAGATCTTATGGTAGAGTTACCTTTTGTTTGTCTTCATCATATCAAGAACTGTGTTCTTCAAACACAGCATCTCTACTTTTAGTGAGTTGCTTGGTTGAAGGACTATAGAACCTGTAACCCATCTGAGTAGATTCATACCCAATAAACACTACCTTTGTTGCACTTTCATCTAGCTCACCTCTTATTTGTGATGGTACATGAGCATAAGCTGAACGATCAAACACCTTGTAATGTCCAAGACTAGGTCCTCTTCCATGCCATGCTTCATAAGGAGTCATACCTTGATGTGATCTGGATCGTAGTCTATTGAGAAGGTACATAGCAATTGAAATAGCCTGTGGCCATAGATAATGTGGCAACCTCTTCTCGTCAAGCATTATTCTGGATGATCCAACCAATGTCTTGTTTCTTCTCTCTGCAATTCCATTTAGTTGAGGAGAGTACCTCGTAGTCACTTCCCTTTTAATACCTTTATCTTGCAAGAAGTCATCAAAGGTTTTGGAGAAGTATTCTCCCCCTCCATCAGATTTGAGCTTCTTGAGTAATCGTGCTAGATACATTTTGAACCAATCAAACACTTCATTCTTATTCTTGATAAAGTAAAGAAGATTCCATCTACTATGGTCATCAATAAATGAGACATAATACCTTGACCCTGCCAATGAAGGTTGTGGCCTTGGTCCCCATACACGTGTATGTACGAAGTCCAATACTTTGTTGTGGATGTAGCCTTTGTGGTTGAATGTTTGTCTTTGTGCCTTTCCAATCTGACATGCATCACACTTTTTGATCATGTGTTTCTTTGATATGTTTGGCTATCCAAGAACACTTTGATCCCTGCATATATCCTTCAAGTTCTTTCATTCACATGAGCAAGTCTCTTATGCCACACTTTGATCTCAATTAGGGTTTGAGATCCAAAAGTGAATAGAGCTATGTTCTTGGTTTCTCCTACTTCAAACGTAAAGAGCCTACTCTTCTTCTCACCTCTAGCTATCTTCTTAAAGCCTTGATATGGATCTTCCACAAAAGATCCATGTTGGGTAACCTAACTTGCAAGCCTTTTTTAACTATTTGGCCTACACTTATTAGGTTTTTAGTGATAAACCTGAAGTTCTTTGAACAAGCTGTATAAAAGTGATCCTCTCAAGCCAGCATGATTTCCACTTTGTATCCTAAAGTTCAGATGCTGATCAATGACATGCAAGAGGTTTACTGCGTACCCCAGGAATCCTGCTAGCACTAGTCCATTATAATCAGGTTGCTCTATCTTGAGTAACCTTTGTGCATGCAATTCATCCAGGTCACCATCATATGGCCTATAAACAGTGCCAAATTCCTTGAATAGCAATTATAAACCTACTTCTCACACTTTCAAACTGAACATATTATAGAATCGACAAATCATTCAATGAAGGTACATACTTCATATCCTCCAAAACAAACAATCGTATCCTGCCATCCAAAACAATAAAATTTTTCACGAATATTTTGAAAGATGCACATAAGCATACACATATATAAAATTATATGCATATATATATATATGTATATTTATTTATTTACTTTTTTTAATATATCTTTTTTTGATAAACTTACAGGTTATTATCTGAAAAGTTTTTACCAAGCCATAATATTCTTCCTACCTTACATGATGAAATGAAGAAGATAATCAACAATCTTGGTAAAGATTATCAATGTATACATGCATGTCCTAACGATTGTATTTTATATAGAGGTGAATATGCAGACTCTTTGACATGTCCCAAATGTCAATCTCCTCGATAAAAGGGCGAAGAAGGTAACATCCCAAAAACGGTATTGAGACATTTTCCATTGGCTCCACAGATTAGACATATGTTTCAAAGCCCCGAATTATCAAAGCTTTCGACTTGGGGACATGATCACAAAAGTACTGATGGAATAATCAGAATTCCTCATGATAGTGTTGCTTTTCATCATATTGATTCTACATGGCCTGAATTTGCACAAAATCCACAGAATCTAAAGTTAGGAGTTGCATTAGATGGGGTTAATCCATTCTCCATGAAATCCAGTAAATGGTCAACATGGCCAGTGGTAGTCATAAACTATAATCTTCTGCCATATGTTAGGATTAAAAAGGAACATTTAATGCTTTCACTTTTAATCCAAGGCAAAAGACAAGTTAAAGATATGAATATTTACCATTGTAAAATCCTAGAGATTTACACATGTAAAAGGATAAAAAGAGAGCCTAAATTGCACAAATTTCTGGTGGTTGGTTTGCAATCAATCAATCAATCAATCACCTAAAAGTAGATCAAACTAGATCTTCACTTCTCCTAGATTATAGGAAAGTGAATTGATTCCCTCTAACAACTAATCCCACCTTCATTTGAATTCAAAATCCACTTGTAGAAGTCTTGGTGCACTTCAAGAGTCTATATAAAAACTTAAAATCACTTGTACATTACATGGAAGCAATATACATACACTTGTGGCCATCATTGTCTTCCTCCTTCATTTTTTCTGCATCATCTTCTTCAACAAGAGTTAGCTTGCGCAGAATTCTCCTCTCTCTATAGAGCTCCAAATTGGATGGAACATGACTCATTCGAAAGGCATTAACTTCTAGTTTCTACATATGAATCTTCAAAGCAATTGATTTAGTAGATTGGTTGAAATCAAAGCTTTTCTATTTCAGGGTCTATCTCTATGCATTTTTGAAAAGTAGGAGGTACCACTGTTGAGTGTTTAATTCATTCCAAAACCTATTTTTCTTATTTCTTCTCTTGTGCCTTCTATGCACTCAACCCTATGTGTATCACTTCCCCAAAAGGATTTTTTTCTAATTCTAATAATGCTGGTTGCTATGAGCATTGAAGTTGACTACCTCATCCAAAGATAGTAAGTTTTTTGAGCTAGTGAATGCACAAATCTATCTGTTTTGTATCGACTCTTTCTCCTTCATGCTCCAAAGTACATAGTGCATTTTATTGCACTTATCACATGCCTATAAGTTTTATTTGAGTCTCCATAAGCTCAAGTGCTGGTCTTGTGTTGGTTGACTGGACCACACTTTGTCGCTTTGCAACTCACTTTTCTACATCCTTCAAGCTTCTCCAAGTTCTTTCAAACATGAAGCAAGCTTTGCTTTGTGAAGCAATCTGTTGCTCTTGTTTTCTATGGAATGTTATTAGAAGTGAGGTGCTTTAGAAAAACTCTAGAAGGAAAGATGTGTGGTCAACTTGGACTAGCCTCCTAGGGAGTGGTTGATAGAGAAGTCCCTTGTTTGTCAAGGTAGAAGGATTTAAGATGGTAAGAACCCCCCCCGACAACATAGGGTTTTCATCCTTGAAAACATCAAGTTGAAGAGCAAATAGAACCCTCATCAAGGGGACAAGAAGGCTATTAACATTCTTTGTAACTCTCTTTAACTATCCTATATCGTTTCCTTCTTTATAATTTGAAGCATTTCTATCATAAACAAACCCCATAGGCACATTAAGTGCCCCAGAATAGGAGAGTTACATAATTCATGGAATCTTTGGAACAATGGATGAAAATACCTGATCGATGAATCGAGTAAATTGAAACATGAGTAAATCTAAGATTAGAAAGATTGATTGATGGAAATAAACAATCTAATGTGAATATCGTACGAAAATAAAAGGTAGATAAACAAAAGCTAAAGAAAAAAAGGTCCATGCCTCCAAAGGGAAAAGAACATGAATAAAATATGAAAAAATATTATATATGTATACTCACATATGATTCATGTATACTTAGTCAATATGCATGTATAAGTATAAATTATAGAAAACACACATCATTTGAAGAAGAAAATTGGTGTAAGAACAATATATTCTATAAGTAATCTACCTAGCTAACACCACTTAGGGAAAGACAAGATATCTATCCGCACGTCGAGCTCCACACATATATATACTAAAAGACACCAAAGGATTGTATGTCCTTGGGCGGATCCAAGTCTCCATCTAAGTTTTTTTCAAGGGACCACTTTCCAAAGGACCTTCACATACCTTATACTTATTCCTCAAAGGCTATCACATGCCTTCAAAATCAAATGAAGTTTCTTCTCTCACCTACACCCCAAGCTAGAACTTAGAGAAGGCTCTTGAAAGGCTGAGGTTCCCAAATCTTAGTATAAACCAAGCCTAATGGTTACAACCCTTTGATTTAGAGCCCATATGAGTAAATACACCAACAGTTCAAACCAAGGTTTCAAGCACGTGCTAAGGGTAAATGAAGGGCTATACCAAGTCTATTAAAAATCATAATCCAAGGTCTAAAGCCCATGTAATTTTGTTTTTTAACCCATCTGTATACAACACTCTTCCCCCTTAAAATATTCACACCTTAAACATATTTGTAGGTCACGAATGCTTTGTGAAGAGGAATAGATCCTTGTTAATTAAGCAATTCCTTAAAATCTTTTTACTTATTGAGGATCAATAGTTTGAATCCATCAAGATACCTTTCCATTCGTCAAGGAAAAGTTCTTCTTGGATCCCTTATCTAATTAATAAATTTTTAATTCAAATAATTCAAGTTTTACTTGCTTTAATTTCCAAGGCCTTGGAATATCTCGAGTTACCTCTCTCTTGGCATCATATTCCAAACCTCTATAGGAACGTATTGAGCATGCTTGAACTATTTGTTTACATCATCCGAAGATTCAAAACATGGTCTTTGTTATGGAACATTCTAGATTTCAAGGCTTCATACTTTGATGTGCTTGACTTTTAGCAAGGTCCTCACTTTTGGAATCTAACTTAGAAAGTATCCAAAGTTTTTATTCTCTTTTTATCCAAATGTACTACAAAATGCTTCTAGGTCCAAGTGAAATTTTGCAATTATCATTCTTTGTGTGACTGTTATGAGCATGCAAAGTAGAGACACTAAGCATTGTTTCTAGGACTTCCACTTATAGAAGTGTAACTTGTAGAGGCTCTCAAATCTGGTGTAGAGATTCAAATTGGGAAATATTTGTTAGATATTTAATTGCATTAAATGTAACTTTAGTTTCAAGTTGAATCACTCAATTCTCCTCTTTGGTTTCAATTCTATGCGTGTTCAAAGTAGAAGTATTGAGCATTATTTACTGGACTTCCACTTACAAAAGGGTAATTTGCAAAGGCTCTCAAATCTAATGTAGAGCCCCAAATTGGGTAATCTTTCAATGTTCTTTCAGTAGAAAGTTAAATCAATCAATTCTCATGTTTGTTTTGAATTTTATGAGTGTTAAGCATAGACGTACTGGGCATTGTTTCAAGGGCTCCCACTTACAGAAGAGTAATTTGCAGAGCCTCTCAAATTTGATGTAGAGAATAGAAGGGTGATTTGCAGAGGCCTGCAAATTTGATGTAGTAACCTAAATTGAGGGATATGTGTTGGATCATAAACATACATAAACACACACATACACACACATACACACACACATACACACACACACATACACACACATATATGCATACACACACATAGAGAGACATGCACACACATACACATAGATGCATACATAATGCATATGCATATGCGTACATACATACATACTTACATGCATACACACACATATGCATACATAATGCACATGCATACATACACATACATAATGCATATGCATACATAATGCACATGCATACATACACATACATAATGCATACACACACATATGCATACATAATGCATACACACACATATGCATACATACATGCATACACATACACACATAGACACATACACATACATAGACAAATACACACACATAAACAAATACACACTCATAGACACACACACATACACATAGACGTGCACACACATATGTTGGGGATGTAAGGGTCATGTGACCTTACCCCCATATTCATATATATACATCATATATAAAGCATTGCCTAAAGAGAGATCATTATGTGGGTTTCGAGGCTCCCACGCATGTTCGCGCGTCTCTCCTCTCTTCTCTCTCCCTCTATCTCCTCCTTCCTCCTCTTGTTTTGCACACCAAAGCCCTTCATTGGTATCAGAGCATGCTGAAGGCTAGTGTGCAAGAAGCTTCAATGGAAGCTTAGGTCAGAAGGGGTAGAAGTGCAGGTTGGCATCTCTTGACAGCAGCTCAGTATTTCATCCATAACTCAAGCTAGAAAGTTGGGATTGATGCGTTTTAAAGTTCTGTGCGTAGCTAACATAGAGAGCTACAACTTCACAGAAGGGTGCAGAACCTGGTTCAAAGGTTTCGACTGCCGAAAATTCGAAAAATGCAGACTGCTCTAGAAGGTGAATCTACATTCAATAGGACATCAGGTCGGTTTTTGGATCATAACGTGAGTTCTACAGCTCGGAATGTGATGATTTAACTTGTTGTGCGTAGCTGGAAAAGATAGCTACAATTTTGTAGAAGAATGCAGATTCAGATTCTCAGTGCAAGGTCGCCGAAACTGAAAAATACAGAGCAGCAGTGTTGTAGGTGATAGTGAAATTGATAGCAGGTGCTTATCTTAAGCATATCTTGAGCTACGCACCTCTGATTGAGGTGTTCTTTATCTCGTTACGTAGCCAAGAATAAGATCTTGAGGTTTGATGAAGGTCAAAAGTTCAGATTCAGAGGTTTTCACCTCTAAAACAGCAAAACACAGAGCAGCATATTTTTGCCCAGACAACCCTAATTGCACTTGGAGGTTGAATTTGTTTTGGAACTTCTTCGAGAGAGAATTTTTGGTGTGCAAGCTCTTATTTTCAGAGCTTCAAGACATTGTACATGTATTGTGGTAGCTCCTCCATATGAGAGTAGAGCATGATCTTGTCATGTGTTTGGCATGTAAGATGACATTGTGGTATACTCTTTTTTGAGGTTTATGTCATCATGAGTTTGATCATGGATGTATAGTGGCATTGTGGTCTATATCTTGCTTATGCCACTTGATTACGGATTTACTTTCTGATTGCACATACTTTTGTGAGAGTTGATTGTGGATCTTGGTTGGTACTTGTATCTTTGTTTTCTTTGCAGGAACATGATCCTGATTGGAGCCTCAATTACACATTGGTTTTGTCACTGTTATTAGCATTTGGTCATTGATTGATATTTATTTTCCAGTGTGATTCTTGGCATATGTGGATGGTGATTCTCACATGGTTATTTTGGTTATAGAGTCCATTTTACAGAGGAGATGCTGTCGAAATTTCATTGGTTTTTTATGCTAGAAAAGAGCTCTAGTGGATCTTGAAGCTTATGCGATAGCTTTGGATCATTGTTTATCTCCATTCATTTGGACTTGGTCACAGGTTATTTGTGAAATGTTTGACCATCTTACAGGACTCATTCTTGAGTGGGAGATACATCATCATTGTATTGGCATGTATTGCTGTTAGTTTTTGGCATATGTAGTTGCCATTATCTTTGATTAGATAATGTTCTTATGCTATTGGTTATCTTGTTTGATTGCTCAGTTTACAGGGGATACTCTGCCAAAATTTTCCCAGGTTTCTTTCACATCTACTTGGTTACTTTGGAGACTTGGTGAGCAGGCTTATGCTCATGGTTTTATATGCACGGTAGATGCATGGTTATGTGACAGGTGGTTCACATGGTTCCTTCTCCATCGAGACATTTATGATGTGAGTTATGCATATGGATATGCATGTGTGATCTTATTGAGGATAGAGTATTGTTTCTAGTCTCTTATTACATTGCTAGTCTTGGATTGCCAGCATGGTGTCTTCTCGATTCGATGGTACTGACTTTCCGAGATGGAAAGCTTAGATGTGGCATACATTGGTTCGTGCAGGGTTACACATGTATGTGCATAGAGATGCACAGAGGCCTTGTGACATGCTCGATTACGTATGGATGGATATTGATGCATTGGCCAGCTCCACTATCCGATTACAGCTTGTGGATTCTATATATGAGTCTGTTATGTATGAGGAGACGAGTAGTGCATTATGGCAGAGACTACATGATATGTATGCGAGTCCATTGACTCATGTGAGACATAGATCACATCGACGACTTTGATGTTGGCATTGTGGTCATGAGGGCCATATTCGATGACGTTGCTTCAGGCGAATGCGACGACGACGTCAGAGATATGCACGTGATGCAGGTCAGGTAGTGGTTTCAGGAGAGTCTATGGTAGTTGATTATGCTAGTGATGGTGATATCACTTTCTCCTATGGTTCATCTCAGGATTCCTCTTATTCATTGGATGGTACACATATGACTTGGTTGCTTGATGCATTAGCCAGTTTTTATGTTACTCCACATCGTGAGTGGTTTTGTCGATTCTCATGTGAGATTCATGTATGTGTGCACATGCCTGATGGTATGGCATATGACATTGAGGGTGTAGGAGATGTATGCATTATGCTACCTAGTGGAGAATCACTTATACTCAGACATGTACGTTATGTGCCTTCATTCCCTATGAGCTTGATTTCAGTTAGCCAGTTACAGGAGAGCAGATGTTATGCATTCCTTGGTGAGCATCATTTTCAGTTGCAGTTGGGACAGCTTATGCTTGTGAGAGCTGCTAGGATTGGGCACAGGTATCCACTGCAAGTACTTCATGTGAGAGACAATCTCGTCTCAGTGGGAGTTCAGCCTTATGTGCGATGTGAGACTCGTCATGTCTCATTTTGTCTACCTACACATAGGTCTATTAACATTCATGATGCACATGTACGGCAAGATTCAGATGCTCAGATGGATGCACATGTAGAGCATGTTTTGGATGCTCATGATGCTTATATAGAGCATGGTTTGGTTGATCATATGGATGCTCATATGGAGCATACTTTGGATGATCAGTTGGATGCTTTAGAGCATGATGTGGATGCTCATGTAGAGCATTGTGATGATACTCATTTAGAGTGTGATCATGAGTTTGACCTTGGTGTTGATGTTGTGCAGTTAGCTCATGTGGAGCATGATCATACACTTAGTGTGGTAGCGAAGGATTGCTCTCATGGTACACAGTGTATTGTAGAGCATATTAGCTCTCAGGATGCACAACTAGATACATCCTTGGTTGAGAGGATGGCTGATTTGGATGCTGAGGAGTTAGCTGTTATGTAGTCATTCTTGGATTCGCTCATGCCAGATATTGACACAGATATGTCTGGACATGTTGGTCTTGATGATGGTGCTTTGGATGCCTTGGATACAGGCATGGCTGACATACTTAGGTTAGCCAGGATAGCACATGTTTCATCAACATTCGGGAGTCTGATCTACGAGTTGTTATGCTCGAGACCAGACATTGCAGTTGCTATTGGAGCATTTGCACTTGGAGTTGTCAGTCGTTCGATGATTGACATAGGCATAGAGTGAGTGGGAGCTTTGCAGGAACTTCATCAGTTCTTGCATCAGTCAGATGTGAGCTCGACTCTTGTTGATATGAGTCTAGAGCAGTTTGAGGTGCATGGATATACCTTGTTCAAGCAGTTGGTGTAGGCTGATCTGGTATGGGTAGAGATCCGGACTCTTCCTATACATTATTGTATAGTCCTACATCATTCTTTGTATATTTTTCCACTTATGGTCACATTGACCCTTAAGTGGGAGATTGTTGGGGATGTAAGGGTCATGTGACCTTACCCCCATATTCATATATATACATCATATATAGAGATTGCCTCAAGTGAGATCATTATGTGGGTTTCGAGGCTCCCACGCATGTCCGTGCGTCTTTCCTCTCTTCTCTCTCCCTCCATCTCCTCCTTCCTCCTCTTGTTTTGCACACCAAAGCCCTTCATACACACACATGTACACACACACATACACACATAGACACATACATACATAATGATGCATTCACACACATAAACATGCATACACACATACACACACATATACACACACATACACATATACACACACATATATGCATACACACACACATAAAGAGACATACACACTGTTGAGAGCAGTATGGGCACCCAAGGACTGACTAGACAAGGAAGCCAGCGGAGAGAGTCAGAGCAAGGTGAAGGATTAAGTAGACAGAGCAGTCGACGCAAATCTGGCAGATAGGCCCTTCAAATTTTTCCAAATCAACATCTTTACAACAACGATTCTCATCACTAACAATCATTGTAAATACCATTTCATAATTTTGTAGCTCCATTTTGTGCAAGCCAAGGAGTCCTTGAGCTTGAGGAGCTTTAGAAGTACCTACCTGTCAGTTTTCACATTTTTTAGACTTCGTTTGAACCTCCAAATAGGATAGAGAACCTAATTTTTAACTAGGCCGGACACTAGGTCTGGACACGGCCAAAACCTAGTCAAAAACTATAAATAGAGCTAGAGAGTTCATTTTTGAGGTTAGCTTGTAATAGATTTGAACTTGTAAGAGCTTTTTTAAAGTAATCTAAGAACTCCATTGCTTCTCACTCTTTGTCTTGCCGTGTGTGCGCGTGTGTGTATGTGTGTGCATGTTTGTGTTCTTCTCACTCACGCACTTGTGCCTTCACTTGCTCGAGGTCTTCATACCATCCTCACGTCTTCCTGGATTGACATTAAAGGAGGTGCTACTCATCACTGAGCTACACCAAATTTTGGCGCCGTTGCCGGGGATCGAGCTTTGAGGACGAGCGTGTGATGGTAAGATGTAGATCTGAGACGTTGGCGTCGTAGGTAATTTCTTTACTCTTCTTATTTTTCTCTTCCTTACCTCACCACCATCATCACCATCATCATCCTCACCATCTCCCACCTCCATCTCCATCATCGCAAAAATTTCAGTTTTTTTACTATACCTCCTTTCCCCTTTCATTTCCCCCATTTCACTTGTGAGAGAGAGCGAGATAGCGATCTTATGTGCACTGTTTTTGCATGTTTTTTGAGTTTGCTTGCAGGTATTGGTCATCCCATCATCTCCAGCACGTCGTGCAGGTACGGAAATGTGCAGAACTGTCTCTGTGTCGCAAGCTTCTGTCCATCGCGATTGACAGAAAATTTCATCTATTGGTAAAATTAAGTGCACCACAGTAGACTAGAGACCTTGCACATCACAAATTCACAAAAATTTTTGGAAAATTTGCATTTTTTCAGTCCATCGCGATTGATAGCATCAATTGCGATTGACACTGTCCATCGCGACGGACAACCAATCAATCGCGACAGACAGCCAGTCCATCGCGACTGACAGACCCCGACGGACATGTGTCCATCGCGACGGACACCCCTGTCCATCGCGACCGACAGAAAAATCGCGATTGACACCCCATTTCACCGAGATTCTTGTCCATCGCGACATATAGAGCCCCATCGTGATTGACACCCATCAATCGCGACCGACAGCCCAGTCCATCGCGATTGACACCAGTCCATCGCGATTGACACCAGTCCATCGCGATTGACACTAGTCCATCGCGATTGACACCAGTCCATCGCGATTGACAGCCCAGTCGATCGCGATTGACAGCCCAGTCGATCGCGATTGACAGCCAATTTTGGCCAATTTTTTAGGGTTTTTTAATTTGAAGATTTTGGCTAATTTTGGACATGGATCATGGACTCTAGAGCACATAAGGAGGCTATAGGCAAATAACCCGAGGAAAACCTGTTGCCCTGTTGGCCTCTTTGAACCCTGTTTTAATCCCTGAAGCCTGAAATGACATAACTTCCTCATAAGAAATCCGTTTGCTGTGATTCTTGTTTTGTTGGAAAGCTCGTGAGGAGTACAACCAGAATTATTAGATAGGGTTTTTTGAAGTTGACCATACCCCGAGGTAGGAAAACTGAGGGATCCTTGGGATTGTTTTCCATAAAGGCAAAGGATAATTTGGTCTGTGAGTTACATGCATGAAGGTGGTCTATTGTGTCATTTGAATCTAAGTCTTGAGCTAACCGTGGGACTTTTACAGGTCTAGTAAGAGCACTTGAGGGCATTCTAAGCAAAAGTAAGTGCAAGCTTGGGAACACGCATCCTGGGCACACTAGGGCAACAACACAAGGAAAGAAACTCAAGGTTGGAAAATCCTCAACACCCTCTATCAATTCCTAGCTTAGGCTAAGAACGACTAGTGCTAGGAGTAAGTCAGGGTAACGATAGGCATCAATCAAGTTGAAGACTACCTATGCACTCAAGTTCAAGATTAAACATAATCTCTTCGTGATGCAATAACCTTAAAGGAAAGAATCTAACGTGGGATGATCAACTTACAGTGTGAAAATTAACTCAAATATTCCTGATGACGTGATTCCTTACAAGAGCATAAACACGGTAATCACGAAAAAGAATCAAGTAACTGATACAAAAAAACTCAGCAATGAGGTTGTCCTTGGGCAAATTTGGGCTATTCAATTAGGCTTATGAACCTTAGATCAGGACGACATCTAGGGAGAGATAGACAAAGTCTTAGGTCTTCAGAGGCTAGTGTCAACCACACTGCTAGGTCTTGGGCCCAGCAGTTGAGCCACCACTCATACTACCCTAGCTCTGAGACTAGTGAATCAGAGATGTCTCAAGGGATGGACCGACCTACAGGAAGTTTAGGAGTGCCATACTTGCACAGGGTAGAAGGTCCGTACAAGACGCAGCTGGAATACCTTAGGATCAACCGATTAGGTGCTAGCATCTATGAGGACGGCCTAGGAAGATCCGTGGTCCAAATCAAAAACCCAGACCAATCTATTGGGCTAGAGCACCCTGCTGTCAAGTTTGAAAATGGTGCATACCTTGATAAAGAGGGAACCATATACGTGGTCACTAGTCACCCGAAGAGGACAAATGAATTCGGGAATGTGATCCCTGAGACGGACATAGATGACCTAGAACAAGGGAACGTAGGAGGGGAGCCCAGGACCCCTCGAGGGAAATCTATTCTTACTAGAATCCTCAATCCCGAGTGGGTTCCCCAAGACAACAAGAGGATAGATCTGCTTCTGAACTGAGAGACTGACGAAGCCTTTTGGAGGTATAAATCTGATCGGCCAATTAATATAGGAACAATCATGATCTATGAGTTTAAAGATCCAGATAGCCCAGGCAGAGTGACCTATCTAGATCACGCTTCAAAAAGGATCTTTGTGGTTACAGAACATGATAGACATGCTTACACTAGGATGGGTGAGTTTATTTTCCCCCAACCAAAATCTCGCGTGTCCTCTGGCCACCCGGGAGCTGGAACGTCCCATGCTCATGGAGTTCAGAGAGACATAAAGAGAGACAGACCTGAGGTAAGCTTTGCCAACTCCTTGGGAAGAGAAAGAACGAGAACGGAAACAAATAGAGTGGAACTTGAGGGACATAGAGCCCCAGGGAACCGAAAAAATGCGGATGAATTCCCTCTACCAAGACCAAGAGAGCACACGAGGACCCTGAGACCGACCCAACTAGTTAAGTCCATGAAAAACTACTTCGATGGCACTGGAGATCCCTATGATCATGTGGCTGAGTTCAGACAAGTCTTGAGAGCTGAACAAGTGGAGGATCTATTCACGCAGTACAATGCCTTTGGTCTAACCCTTAGGAACACAGCCCTTACGTGGTTTCAACCATTGAATGAGAGACAATTCAGGAATATAGACCAACTCCTAGAGGCTTTCATTATTGAATTCTCTAAGAGTGGCATAAGACATAATACCTCCTCGCTGATTCACAGCTTCAAGCAAACCCCTCAAGAGACTGTGAGACTTGCAGGAAGAAGATTTAGGCAATACCTAGAAAGATGCCCTGTTTCGGAGCTACCCACACCAGCTAAGCAAGTGGCTTTATTCTTGGATGGATTGCTAAGTACCAAATTGAGATCTTATGTGTACTTGAAGGACCCTAGGACCATAGAAGAGTGTGTACACATGTGCATTGACATCGAGGATAACCTAGGGGAGGAGTTAGAGCTTTCCAAGATATACAAAGATTCAGATAGTGCCTCTAGCCTCTCTTCCACGCAATCCACATCAATTGAGGAACTTGCAGAGAAAGTAGCTCAGAAATTAGGTGTCACTAACAAATAGATCCCAAGGTTTGCCCCTGTGAAAAGATGCTATACTTGTGGTGGCGACCACATGGCGAATGTATGTCCCATTATGGCTCAACCCCAAGTAAATCCTAGTAGCCAGTACTGCACCATAGAACGGAGGTACACTAATCACACCACGCAAGATTGTCCCTACAATAAGCAAACCATTAGGCAGACGTACCCACAACCATACCCTCAACAAGGAAGATACCAGAACGAGTACCCACCTCAGCAGTATGCGAGGCCTCAACAAACCTACCAACCCTACCAAAACCAACAAAGGCCTCAGCCTGTGCTAGCACAACAACCCCCTGCTCCAGCTAATGTGATTCCGGTAAAGTATGCTGCTGCAGAAGAAAACCTGAATAGAGCTATAGTCCCTGTAACACCAGTATTTTCAGAAAGTGATCCGAGTGCGATTCTACACATGTTGATAGTCCCCAGGCTTACTACATGCAATCTCTTGAACATGGTGAGTCCTACTATAGTGAAGAGCCAAATGAACCTAGTTGGGAGTCAGATTACACAAACGTCATGTACGCAAACCCTAACCCTAGACCTCAACCTAGGCAAGTAAGACCCCCATTCCCAAGAGGACCATGCTATAGATGTCAGGGAGATCATCTCATTCGTGATTGTCCCTTGCCTCCACCTACACAACCCCAATCAGTGACGATCCAGGGCTTTTGCCAAGAGTGTGGAAAGGAGCATCTCTTACGAGACTGCCCTAAGAATCCTAATAATATGCCAAAAATCACTCCTATTAACGTCATTGGGTTAGTTGTAGATTCCACAGGAAGTGTCACTTCCACTGCACCCATACAAGTAGTCACTAGAGCTCAAGCATTGCAGCAAAACCAAGGGGTAGGCCAAGAAAAGAGCCCCGAGGTGAGTGAAACAGAGAGCATGACCAAGAAGAGGACTAGAGCTTGGAGAGATAGTCGTGAAAGAATGAAAAGGCAATGGGCAAAAAAGATGAGTGAACTTGAGGAAAGTCTCAGAGAGACAAAGGCCAGGATAACGGAACTCACATCTCAAACTCCCTCTCACACTACTGATGGAGAGTGTTAATCTCCAAAAGAACAACCTATTCTTGAAGTTAGAGCACCTCTATATCAAGAATAAGTCTAGACCCCTCTTAATTTAGAGAACAATCACTAACTTGTCAAGAAATTAACTATTCTGGAAAAATTCAACTTCTCAAAAAAGTTTGCTGCAGATTAATCTTTGATTGACTAACCATTTGTGTAAAGTTTTTGATAAAACTTTGTAGGATGTGTCGCCTTAAGGTTGCGCATCTTCTCCAACTTAAATCTCTTCAAAAGATTCAGTAGATCTTAAGAAATCTACTTCACAAGTTACCTATGTCTAAATCTGCACTTCTGAGAAGTCGATTTGGACACCCCTAACTTCTTAGCTTTGGTTTTCTCAGTATAGAACCCGTTTAAGCAAATGCTTTTAGCCACGAGTAGTTTACCTTTCAACTTAAAGATTAAGTGCTTACTTGCACAAAACTTTAAACTGTGGAGTGAGAAATGAACAAATCATTAAGATCAAAATTTGCGCCTGTTTCAGGAACCAGTGAACACTTTCTCACATGTAAATGTTCCTACACACAATTCTCTTAGCCTGATCACAATTAGATTCTCAAACTCTAGCCATAGATTGATTAACTATGGACTTAGACATCTGCAAAAGGAATTCACAAAAGATTTACTACAGAAGGAGAAAACAAAGAAACTTCGGGCGCAAAAATTCTGTCATTTCTGAAGAAGACTACAACTGAATGAGAGAGAGACTTCAACTAACTTCTCATGTGTCTAATGACACTTACAACCACTCATTTCTCTATTCCTATGCTCATACATAGTCTCTCCTTGTCTTCTCACTTCTCTCCCACTTGTCCCGACATTTTCCAAGTATTTATAGGCAAATATGTACAAGTTTTTGACTAATCAAAAAGTCTAAGTGATTTATGTCTTCACTAATGTACATATGTGTACATATCCTTCATCCTGTGAATGTAACCACTTTCTTTGCTTCAAAACTTGATCTTGTCTCCATCTCTTGTCTTTCAAATCTTCAATTGGTGATTGGTCTGCACCAACAGCTCCCCCTCAATCATCAATTGAGGTTTCTCTTATCTTCTTTATACCTGCCATGTCTTTGAACTTCTGTAACTTTGGTCCATCCAAGCTCTTTGTAAGCATATCAGCTATCTGATCTTTTGTTGAAGTATGTATGACTTCAATCTCCTTATCCATCACCTTCTCTCTTAGAAAGTGATACTGTATCTCAATGTGTTTGATCGTGGCATGAAAAACAGGATTAGAAGCTAGATATAATGAACTCATGTTATCACCATAAATGATAGGTATGCTCTGTATAGTGTCAAAACTCTTCATGAGAGTCTTAAGCCATATCACTTCTTTTGCAGCTTCAACAAGACTCTTTGATCTTCATTCTGCCTTTCACAAGTTGCATTCATTATCAATGTTGAATCTTCCTTTTGATCTGAAGCATAATTGTAGTAGGTATTGTTATATTGTTGACTTTGGAAACCTCTACCTGCATTTCTTCCAAAGTAACCCCTACTACCTCTACCTCTGAAATTACCTCTTTGATTTCTGCCACCTCTTCCTCTTGAATTATAGTTCTGATTGTATCCTCCATTACTCTGATTATTATGCCAACAATCATTAGCTAAATGATTTGTCTTACCACAAATCCAGCATGCTTTGGCTCCATCTTTGTTACTCCTGCCTCTTCCTCTACTTTTGCCACCTCCTCTTCCTCTTAGGAAGTTGGCTTGACTAGTTGTGCCTTCATCTTCACCTGATTGTTGCTTTCCTTTGTTAGCTTTCTTCTTGTCCTTTGAGTACATTGCATGACCTGCACTTTTGTCACTATCTCCTTTAACATCCTGCTCAAATGTTAGCATATGACCTAGCAACTGATTTAAATCAGGAGTGAAATGATCAAGTGATAATTCTGTAGACAAAATGAATGGCTTCCATTTGTCATCACCTCTCAAACCTGTAAGGACTTGCCTTACCAATTTATCCTCCTCAATATCTTCATCAACAGCTCCTAATGCATCTGCAATGTCTTTCATCCTTTTTACATAATTTGAAATGGATTGAGAGGCCTTCTTCTTGAAAGTTGTAAATTCTGCCCATAAAGATGCCTTCCTTGACTTTGTGGTGTTTTGGAAATGCTCTTCCAAAGCATTCCATATATCACTTGCACTTTCAAGACCTCTAATGTGAGGTAGCAAGTAATCATTGACTGCCATATAGATAATGCTCCTAGCTTGAGCATCTTTCTTCATCCAATTCTTCAAATCTGTTAATTCCTCCCTAGTTGGAACACTAGGATCTCTGAACTGTGGCTTTTCTTCTTCACCTGTAATGTAAGCTATCAAATCTTTGCTCATTAGATGAGCTTCCATCCTCATTGACCATGCAGGATAGTTTTCTCTATCCAACTTCTCTATTTGAAGAGAATCTCCCATCCTTCCTTCACCTGTATATTGACTTCTTCAACTTTTATAAAGTATAAGGTTACCTTTACTTCGAATGATGCTCCTTTTGACTTCCTTGATGTCGTATGATCTCCTTCTCAAGCTTTCCTTGCAACCTTTCACCTTTTGAATCTTCAGATGTCAAATTCTTTGTAGCTGCAGCAGTCGGGATCCTCCTTTTCTTCAATTCTGATGCTTCCTGCTCTGATACCACTGATGGAGAGTGTTAATCTCCAAAAGAACAACCTATTCTTGAAATTAGAGCACCTCTATATCAAGAATAAGTCTAGACCCCTCTTAATTTAGAGAACAATCACTAACTTGTCAAGAAATTAACTATTCTGGAAAAATTCAACTTCTCAGAAAAGTCTGCTGCAGATTAATCTTTGATTGACTAACCATTTGTGTAAAGTTTTTGATAAAAATTTGTAGGATGTGTCGGCTTAAGGTTGCGCATCTTCTCCAACTTAAATCTCCTCAAAAGATTCAATAGATCTTGAGAAATCTACTTCACAAGTTACCTATGTCTAAATCTGCACTTCTGAGAAGTCGATTTGGACACCCCTAACTTCTTAGCTTTGGTTCTCTCAGTATAGAACCCGTTTAAGCAAATGCTTTTAGCCACGATTAGTTTACCTTTCAACTTAAAGATTAAGTGCTTACTTGCACAAAACTTTAAACTGTGGAGTGAGAAATGATCAAATCATTAAGATCGAAATTTGCGCCTGTTTCAGGAACCAGTGAACACTTTCTCACATGTAGATGTTCCTACACACAATTCTCTTAGCCTGATCACAATTAGATTCTCAAACTCTAGCCATAGATTGATTAACTATGGACTTATACATCTGCAAAAGGAATTCACAAAAGATTTACTACAGAAGGAGAAAACACAGAAACTTGGGGCGCAAAAATTCTGTCATTTCTGAAGAAGACTACAACTGAATGAGAGAGAGACTTCAACTAACTTCTCATGTGTCTAATGACACTTACAACCACTCATTTCTCTATTCCTATGCTCATACATAGTCTCTCCTCGTCTTCTCACTTCTCTCCCACTTGTCCCGACATTTTCCAAGTATTTATAGGCAAATATGTACAAGTTTTTGACTAATCAAAAAGTCTAAGTGATTTATGTCTTCACTAATGTACATATGTGTACATATCCTTCATCCTGTGAATGTAACCACTTTCTTTGCTTCAAAACTTGATCTTGTCTCCATCTCTTGTCTTTCAAATCTTCAATTGGTGATTGGTCTGCACCAACAACTACCCCACCACCACCATTCCCATCTCCATCTGACCCGCCACCTTCCAACCCACCTCACACAATTCCACCACCCCCAAGAGTAGGATCAGTCCTAGCAGATCCCACTCCTGAGGACCTTAATATGATGCTTAAAGCATATCAGGCCAGAATCCAAGAAGGGCCAAACGTAACTGATCATGAAAAGTGCTACCCTAGAGCAGAATTAGAGCTTGAAAGAACTAAAATTTGTGCCAAAATGGTGGAATTGGCTCAGACCATGTTTGAAGCCAGTCGCCTATTTAACATCTCTAGTTCAGCGAAGACACAGCTGCACTTTGAAGGACTGTTAGAAAGAATAGAGAGACTAATTGCACAATCGGAAAAGGAACCCGCCTCTCAACATAAGGACAAGGCAAGTGAAAGAGCAGGTCTTCTTGCCCAAAAAGCCTATGTGCCTGAAGCCTATGTGCCTAACTCTACGGAGCCCGACACATCTTCTTCTATGAATCGGTTCACACCAGAATTCCTACGAGAGATTCGAGAAGACAAATGGGCTAAGGAAAGTGAAGTCCCTCCTCCCATTGAACTTGTGGATGATGCACATGACCAATTCCCACAAGACATCCCATCCATTTATGAGGAGCAGGAGAGCACCCAATCTTAGGAAAGATTAGACTTTGAGTCTAACTCTCTACAAGAATTACCCCACTTCACAGGCCCATGGGAGGCTAAGTCTACTTGTATGAGAGCACCCACGGTCATGGTACGAAATGAGGACTCAGTCATACCTAGGAACATAGAGGTGGTGAAAAACACTAAAGTACAATGCAACCTCACCTTAGAAGAGCTACTCAAAGTTAGGACAGAGCTATGGAAACATGTAGCCAAACAAGTACCAGAGATAGCAAAATCTCGTTCCCAGGTAGGATCCCAGAGAACAGTGCCAGAAATACCATTGGACAAGATAGGAGACATGAGTGAGGGCGAAGAGGGAAACACATATCTTCCTATCACCCATCAAGGATACACCACCAAGGCCATTCTAGACTCAGGCGCAGGAGTCGCAATTGCTACCACTTCCCTATGGAAGCGTTGGGGCAAGCCAACACTCAGGCCCACAAGGATGAAATTGCAAATGGCCGATGGTCACATAGAGAGACCCCTAGGGTTGTTAGAAGGAATAACTCTCACCACCTGTGGTGTTGAGTACGAGCACACATTTGCTATATGTGTTTTAGCAAAAATCATGCCTATGAGATGATTTTGGGAAGACCCTTTATGCGACAGTTGCAAGTGGTACAGTATTGGGGAACCAATTCTTTGTACCTGCAACACTTAGGTGTTACGACCAAAGTGAATCTCAAAGATTACTCTCATAGAGATGTTCCTCCTATCCAATGGAATCCCATCCATAGAGCCAAAGATGATACGGAATCTGTGCATTCCATAGGATCAGGATCCTCATGGATGCATGAAGACACCCACTTATGGATGTGCAAAGTGGCAGTAGAAGAGGAGAAAAGAGAAAAGGCCAGAGAAATAGGTGCAAACGAAACACATAGACCCATTCAAGACCTAGCCTTTACAAGAGAATTCGAGAAGTTACAAAATGGAGAAGGTCTACGTTCGATATGGGAGAAGGCAGGATTGGATGCATATTTTAGTGCACGGCTTCCAAAGCCTGACTTCATGCGATGCTACTATCTCATCAACACCTTGACTCCAAACAAGAACCCAAAAGGTGCAAGCTCATTTGTGATCCCATCTCTAACAAAAGGAAATGAGCTCAAGAGGTTTAGGTTATCCAACAACTTGGTGAGAGAGGCCCTAGATATGTGCAGAATGCATATTCCTACGGAGAAGGAGACCCTAGTGCCTGATTACATGAAGAATCGAAGCCTCACCAAGCTCAAGGACATGGTGTCCATGACACCTAATATTGCAATACACCTTCGCATGTGCATGCAACACTTTGCTTTCCCTGCCCAAGATAGATTCACCATGCCGCCCAAAAAAATATGGTTTAGTTTGTATCTAGCAGAGACACAGAGCCTCACCATCAACTTACCCCACTAGATAATTGATCAGATACACCTAGCTCACAAACGATGGCCGCGAAAACAGGTTTTATATGGATGTTGTGCTCTGACGAGAATCATTTATAGGTGTTTGGCTTATGACATCCCTATTCAACGAGCCCTGATGTGGAATCGGGTGGAGCAGTTTAGAGGCAGGACATCCACTGGACCCCCTTCTAAGAAGATGAGAGGTACTGTCCAAGTCCCTTGTGCTCAACCACGTGGAGCCACCCTAACACCAGACGTTACCCCTCCACCCCGGAGAGTTCGGCCTTTCACACTACGGCCTCCAAGACGCAGCACCGATGGGCCTAACTTGATATTTCCTCCAGTCCCAACAGATCTTGAATTTCCTGGTGGTGCACCCTTGGAAGAACTCACGAATGAAGACTTTGAACAATTGTTACAAGACGTAGAGCTGGAGGCAGAAGAGGCACAACAAGTGGAGAATGTTCAACCGCAGGCGATAACCTTCCAAGTACCTGTCACCACAGTTGAAGTGGATGAAGAGGATGAAGAGGATGATGAAGATGAAGAACAGGAGGAAGATGAGGAGGATGATGATCAAGAGCATCAAGATCAGCAACAAGAAGTGCCAGAACTTGTAGGTGCATCTGGATATACAGCTCAACTACAAAGGTTATACGATACAATCAAAGCAGTATTTGTGGAGCAGTTCATCCGCACTCCAATGTATCAGCCACACATTCCCCACATATTCGCAATGACATCAATCTACACAAACACCACACTCACTTCACCTACCATACCAACCTACATGGTAGCCCCTGTACACACCACCTTGTCTGACCCAATGGACATTTCACCAACCACTATACCTCTCCCCATAATTACACCATCTCCCCCTCCACTACCCCCACCTCACCACTCAACACATCATTGGTCGACACAACATTCACTACCTCCCTTCCCATTCCCACCTCCCCTGCATTCCAAACTTCTCCCCTTGCATCTCATAATGTAAATAGCACGTGCAATACATTACTTCAGTGTGCACATCAACTACAACAAGAATATCATCAATTGGAAGAACACACTACTGCCCTCCAGGCAGAATCTCAGCGCCTACAGACTAGGGTTAACACTTTAGAAGCTGATTACCAAACGCACCTAGCAGAACATACCACCTTACAACAGGCTCACACAGAATTGGAATCGAAAACCTCGACAGTGATGATCAAGCAGTGAAGGAATTGGAAGGTATGCTCGAGTCCCAAATGATATCCAATGCTACACTTAGACGCAACCTTGGACTATTAAGGAAGCATATGGCAGCAGCACTAGAAGAGAACAAGAGGCTTCAACAACAAAACCAAGACAACTTTGAAGCGGCTATGGAAGGAACTACAGGAGCAATCATTAGCCCTACCAAGTATAGAGCAGTCCCATTAGAAGACATTCGCATCTTACTCGAAGAGCATGCAAATTTCTTGGAGTCATATGAAAAGTTAGAGGTTGAATGTGCGGATCTAAAGAAGCAGATAGCCAGTGCCCCCACAGCTCAACAGGAGCCAATAATCTTGCAACCCTCTACAGAAGAATTAGAGACCCTCGGGAAACAGGTGGCCGAACTCCAAGCACGTCTCTTACCATATGAAAGGCCACCCTCGCCAACTGAAGAACCAGAACCTGAAACGGTGGTGGAAATCCCCGTCGATGATAGCTATGAAGAGCCGTACGAGCCGATGCCCACACCTGGCGGTCGGGTAACAGAGGAAGGACAGGACACTTTAGAAATAGGAGTTCCAGATTGGGTTAAAAGGATCGAGAAAGTAGGAAAGACACATGATGATGTGTTGCCGTGCAAATTCAATCTCTCACAAATCTGGAAGAAACTGTGCTTTGATCTTCTTACTTTCAGAACCTATCCCACCAACGTTTGATCACAACATCAGAGACGCAATACATGCCTTACTTTGTCTTGCTACATGATTATAATGCAGAAGTTAAAAGGCATACAGGGAAGGAGCCCACATTCGCCACTCAATTTGAGCCAGAGGACTTACCGGCAGATGCTCGTGCTGGCTCGATCTTCCAACCTAATTGGCGTGCACGTCTACTAACCGATTACCCTGAGATGATGGGCACATGGGCAACCATGCCACTGTATATCAAGTATAATCCATGCTATTGCCCAGTGGTACGTCGCAGATCCTGGCAAGCATTTGCAATCAAGGTACGCAACAATAAAGAATGCTCGACTTGGGTTAACTATCCATATTTTGCTCCGCCTCGAGGGACCCCAACCGTAGCCTACATGATATCAACAATTCGACACTAGTCCACTCGTCTAACTAATGTACCCGACATAGCAGCGAAAATGTGTATGAAAATATTCGAGCTCATGACCATTGTCTTCAAAACCTTTCGGAAGGTACAAGCTCCATACATCTCTGCCCCTGGATTCTCTCAAGGTAACAAGGATTTAGTCTACGACATGAGCTAGACTCCCTCGGTCACTATAATCTTTGCCTGGCATGCACGAATAAAGTACTTACCCGCATGCTTCAAGCAGACATTTGAGGAAATGTTCTCTACGGGATTCTGGGAATATCATTCGGAAATTTTCATTCCCAGACCAACACATTTGCTACGTCTATTCGCAGTAGAACAAGCCATCCACGCAGATCAATTACGTCTACCACATCCGAACATTCCAGGACCAATTGATTGGGATCGTATGATGACAGATTTGGCAAAAGGACTACGCATACAAGAACATCAACTTGCCACTCATGTGGTGGACTACTACATCCAACACTCCCAGCAACAAGGGTCTGTCAGGGATGACAGACGCGAGAGAGGGGGGGGTGTTCAGAGCAGTATGGGCACCCAAGGACTGACTAGACAAGGAAGCCAGCGGAGAGAGTCAGAGCAAGGTGAATGATTAAGTAGACAGAGCAGTCGACGCAAATCTGGCAGATAGGCCCTTCAAATTTTTCCAAATCAACATCTTTACAATAGCGATTCTCATCACTAACAGTCATTGTAAATACCATTTCATAATTTTGTAGCTCCATTTTGTGCAAGCCAAGGAGTCCTTGAGCTTGAGGAGCTTTAGAAGTACCTACCTGTCAGTTTTCACATTTTTTAGACTTCGTTTGAACCTCCAAATAGGGTAGAGAACCTAATTTTTAACTAGGCCGGACACTAGGTCTGGACACGACCAAAACCTAGTCAAAAACTATAAATAGAGCTAGAGAGCTCATTTTTGAGGTTAGCTTGTAATAGATTTGAACTTGTAAGAGCTTTTTGAAAGTAATCTAAGAACTCCATTGCTTCTCACTCTTTGTCTTGCCGTGTGTGCGCGTGTGTGTGTATGTGTGTGCATGTTTGTGTGCTTCTCACTCACGCACTTGTGCCTTCACTTGCTTGAGGTCTTCATACCATCCTCACGTCTTCCCGGATTGACATTAAAGGAGGTGCTACTCATCACTAAGCTACACACACACATACACATACATGCATACATATGCATACATAATGCATATGCATATGCATACATAATGCATATGCATATGCATACATAATGCATATGCATACATAATGCATATGCATATGCATACATAATGCATATGCATATGCATACATAATGCATATGCATATGCATACATAATGCATATGCATATGCATATGCATACATACATACTTACATGCATACATACACATACATAATGCATACATACACATACATAATGCATACACACACATATGCATACATAATGCATACACACATATACACACCTATGCATACATACATGCATACACATACACACATAGACACATACACACGCATAGACACATACACACACATAGACACATACACACACATAAACACATACACACTCATAGACGCATAGCGACACATACACATAGACACACTCACATACACACACACATACACACACATACACACATAGACACATACACACATAATGATGCATACACACACATACACATGCATACACATGCATACACATACATATGCATACATACATGCATACACATACACACATAGACACATACAAACACATAGACACATACACACACATAAACACATACACACTCATACACATAGACACACACACACACATACACACACATATACACACACACATACACACATAGACACATACACACATAATGATGCATACACACACATACACATGCATACACACATACAGACACATATACACACACATACACACACATATATGCATACACACACACATAGAGAGAGATACACACATATACACATACATGCATACATATGCATACATAATGCATATGCATATGCATACATACATACTTACATGCATACATAATGCACATGCATAGACACAGACACACACATAGACACATACACACATAGACACATACACACACATAAACACATACACACTCATAGATACACACACATACACATAGACACACACACACATACACACACATATACACACACATACACACATAGACACATACACACATAATGATGCATACACACACATACACATGCATACACACATACAGACACATACAGACACATATATGCATACACACACAGAGAGACATACACACACATACACATACATGCATACATACATACTTACATGCATACATAATGCACATGCTTACATACACATACATAATGCATAAAGACACGTATGCATACATAATGCCTACACACATATGCATACATACATGCATACAAATACACACATAGACACATACAGACACATAGACACATACACACACATAAACACATACACACTCATAGACGCATAGCGACACATACACATAGACACATACACATACACACACACATATACACACACACACAAACATACACACATACACACATAATGATGCATACACACACATACACATGCAGACACACACATGATAAGTTGGAGCCCTGAAAACATGCTCAGTACCTCTACTTTCAACACTCATAAAATTCAAACCAAAAACGTGAATTGAGTGACCTAACTTGGAAATAAAATTACATGAACTATAATATCTAATAAATATTTCTCAATTTTCATCTCTACATCAGATTTGAGAGGCTCTGCAAATTACTCTTCTGTAAGTGGGAGCCCTTGAAACAATGCCCAGTACCTCTATGCTTAACACTCATAAAATTCAAAACAAACATGAGAATTGATTGAATTAACTTTCCACTGAAAGAACATTGAAAGATTACCCAATTTGGGGCTCTACATCAGATTTGAGAGCCTTTGCAAATTACCCTTTTGTAAGTGGAAGCCCTGTAAATAATGCTCAATACTTCTACTTTGAACACTCATAGAAATGAAACCAAAGAGGAGAATTGAGTGATTCAACTTGAAACTAAAGTTACATTTAATGCAATTTAATATCCAACAAATATTTCCCAATTTAAATCTCTACACCAGATTTGAGAGCCTCTACAAGTTACACTTCTATAAGTGGAAGTCCTAGAAACAATGCTTAGTATCTCTACTTTGCATGCTCATAACATTCACACCAAGAATGATAATTGCAAAATTCCACTTGGACCTAGAAGCATTTTGTACATTTGGATAAAAAGAGAATGAAAACTTTAGGTACTTTCGAAGTTAGATTCCAAAAGTGAGGACCTTGCTAAAAGTCAAGCACATCAAAGTATGAAGATTTGAAATCTAGAATGTTCCGTAAAAAAGATCATGTTTTGAATTTTCGGATGATGTAAACAAATAATTCAAGCATGCTCAATACGTTCCTATAGAGGTTTGGAATATGATGCCAAGAGAGTGGTAACTTGAGATATTCCAAGGCCTTGGAAATTAAAGCAAGGAAAACTTGAATTATTTGAATTAAAAAATTATTAATTAGATAAGGGATCCAAGAAGAACTTTTCCTTGATGAATGGAAAGGTATCTTGATGGATTCAAACTATTGATCCTCAATAAGTAAAAAGATTTTAAGGAATTTCTTAATTAACAATGATCTATTCCTCTTCACAAAGCATTCATGACCTACAGATATTTTTAAGGTGTGAATATTTTAAGGGGGAAGAATGTTGTATACACATGGGTTAAAAAACAAAAATACATGGGCTTTAGAGCTTGGATTATGATTTTTAATAGACTTGGTATAGCCCTTCATTTACCCTTAGCACGTGCTTGAAACCTTGGTTTGAACTGTTGGTGTATTTACTCATATGGGCTCTAAATCAAAGGGTTGTAACCATTAGGCTTGGATTATACTAAGATTTGGGAACCTCAGCCTTCCAAGAGCCTTCTCTAAGTTCTAGCTTGGGGTGTAGGTGAGAGAAGAAACTTCATTTGATTTTGAAGGCATGTGATAGCCTTTGAGGAATAAGTATAAGGTATGTGAAGGTCCTTTGGAAAGTGGTCCCTTGAAAAAAACTTAGATGGAGACTTGGATCCGCCCAAGGACATACAATCCTTTGGTGTCTTTTAGTATATATATGTGTGGAGCTCGACGTGTGGATAGATATCTTGTCTTTCCCTAAGTGGTGTTAGCTAGGTAGATTACTTATAGAATATATTGTTCTTACACCAATTTGCTTCTTCAAATGATGTGTGTTTTTTATAATTTATACTTATACATGCATATTGACTAAGTATACATGAATCATATGTGAGTATACATATATAATATTTTGCATATTTTATTCATGTTCTTTTCCCTTTAGAGGCATGGACCTTTTTTTCTTTAGCTTTTGTTTATCTACCTTTTATTTTCGTACAATATTTACACTAGATTGTTTATTTCCATCAATCAATCTTTCTAATCTTAGATTTACTCATGTTTCAATTTAGTCGATTCATCGATCAGGTAGTTTCATCCATTGTTCTAAAGATTCCATGAGTTATGTAACAATCCTATTATGGGGCACTTAATGTGCCTATGGGGGTTGTGTATGATAGAAATGCTTCAAATTATAAAGAAGGAAACGATATAGGATAGTTAAAGAGAGTTACAAAGAATGTTAATAGCCTTCTTGTCCCCTTGACGAGGGTTCCATTTGCTCTTCAACTTGATGTTTTCTAGGATGAAAACCATATGTTGTCCGGGGGGGGGGGGGGTTTCTTACCATCTTAAATCCTTCTACCTTGACAAACAAGGGACTTCTCTATCAACCACTCCCTAGGAGCCTAGTCCAAGTTGACCACACATCTTTCCTTCTAGAGTTTTTTTAAAGCACCTCACTTCTAATAACATTTCATAGAAAAGAAGAGCAACAGATTGCTTCACAAAGCAAAGCTTGCTTCATGTTTGAAAGAACTTGGAGAAGCTTGTAGGATGTAGAAAAGTGAGTTGCAAAGCGACGAAGTTTGGTCAAGCCAACCAACACAAGACCAGCACTTGAGCTTATGGAGACTCAAATAAAACTTTTAGGCATGTGATAAGTGCAATAAAATGCACTATGTACTTTGGAACATCAAGAAGAAAGAGTCGATACAAAACAGATAGGTTTGTGCATTCACTAGCTCAAAAAACTTACTATCTTTGGATGAGATAGTCAACTTCAATGCTCATAGCAACCAGCATTATTAGAATTAGAAAAAATCCTTTTGGAGAAGTGATACACATAGGGTTGAGTGTATAGAAGGCACAAGAGAGAAATAAGAAAAATAGGCTTTTGGAATGAATTAAACACTCAACAGTGGTACCTCCTACTTTTCAAAAATGCGTAGAGATAGACCCTAAAATTGAAAAACTCTGATTTTGACCAATCTACTAAATCCAATGCTTTGAAGATTCATACGTAGAAACTAGAAGTTGATGTCTTTCCAATGAGTCATGTTCCATCCAATTTGGAGCTCTGTAGAGAGAGCAGAAGTCTGTGCAAGCTAACTCTGTTTGAAGAAGATGATGTAGAAAAAATGAAGGATGAAGACAATGATGGCCACAAGTGTATGTATATTGCTTCCATGTAAGGTAAAAGTGATTTTAAGTTTTTATATAGACTCTTTAAGTGCACCAAGACTTCTACAAGTGGATTTTGAATTCAAATGAAGGTGGGATTAGTTGTTAGAGGGAATCAATTCACTTTCCTACAATCTAGGAGAAGTGAAGATCTAGTTTGATCTACTTTTAGGTGATTGATTGATTGATTGATTGCAAACCAACCACCACAAATTCGTGGAATTTGGGCTCTCTTTTTATCCTTTTACATGTGTAAATCTCTAGGATTTTACAATGCTAAATGATCTATGAAAAAGCTCTTAGAAAAATACAATAAATAAGCACAGTTAGAAAAATGCTTCAATGGATATTATTTGGATATAATCCAAGTGATAGCTTTTGATGTAGATCAAATCCACCTCAATCATAGTGTAATATTGATGTTCTAATAGCTCCCCCTCAAGCTAAAGTATGCTTGAGTCTTCATTCTCTAATAGGTTGAATATCTTCCATTGATTTAAAGCTACAAAGCTTTATTCCATCAATTGGCTTCGTCATCATATCTGCTACTTGCTTTTCAACAGGAACAAATGGAATGTCAATCTCCTCTGCCATGAGCTTCTCCCTTATAACGTGGTGATGAACCTATATGTGTTTGGGTCTTGCATGGAAAATAGTGTTTTTTGCTAGATGCATGGAACTTACATTATCTCCAAATATGTGAGGTTTGGAACTCACAAGTCCCAAATCTTTATACAATGCTTTTAACCATACTTCCAGTTGAGTTGATATGGTCAAACCTCTTTACCCTGATTCAATTAGGATAAAGTAGTTGTTGGTTGCTTCTTGGAACTCCATAAAACTAGGTTTGAACCTCCAAATGCTTCATTGATTGTACCTATCTCTGATTGTACCTTTGAGATAGATTCATCTCCAAAGATGTACCTTTTGAACTCCTGTTGCATGTGTCTCTTGATCCTTTAAATGACATTCAGATCATCACCTGTAATTCTAAGCTCTAGGAACTTGTTTCAATCCATACAATGCTTTCTTAAGTCTGCAAACATAATATGTATGATTAGGGTTTTCAAAACCTAGAGGTTGTGACATGTATACCTCTTCATTTATCCAACCATTTAGAAATGTATTTCTTACATCAAGTTGGAGGAGTCTCAAATTTCTTGTAGCAGCTACACTTATCAATGTTTTGATTGTAGTCATCTTTGCAACTAGTGAGAATGTTTTCTCATAGTCTATACCATGAGTTTGTGAGCATCCTTTGACAATTAATATTGCTTTGTACTTGCAAACTTATCGATCTAAGTTTCTTTTAGCTTTACACACCCATCTACAACCAATCACCTTTTGATTGGATGACATTGGAACCAAATCCCGAGTGTCCATCTCCTTCAATGCATCTATTTCTTTTTGCATGGACTTTTCCCAATTAGGGTTTTCCTTTGCCTCTTCACAGGTTGAGGGTTCTGCTGATCTTCTAGGATCTTGCTTAGAGCATTCTCCACACTCTTCCATTTACATTTGATCAAAAGTATTCTTATGATTTATTATGGTAGTAAGTTTGAGTTTCAAATATCAAAGTTTGGTTGTATATATTATGTGGGTACTCCTTATAAATTAAGATATTAATTGGATCCTAGAGCTCAAAAATTGGCTTTTATTGGGATGATTGATGGTAACCTAGCTACAATGTTAATACCGTACTTACTAAGAGATGTATAATTTCTAAATATGTTGATTTTAATGAAGGATTTCATTGTTTCATGGATTCACACGATATGCACATTGTAAAGATATTCTCCTATAGATCCCACACTTCTCTTCTTTTGCATGCTAGTTGATAACATGGATCAAACTTTCTATAAGCATCAAACCTTGAGTTTTCATTAATGGTTGTTTTGTTAAGAACCTAGTCACCATGGAAGAGAGAGTGCCCTATAAATCTCCACTTAACCTACCATTAAATGGATTATGGGATCAACCTTGACCTTTGAATTAACTAGAGTCCACTAGCGGTGAGTGTACTTGCTGCTTAACTCTCACATAACTCAACTTCTTTAAGATTAACTTGGGTGGCTGCTCCTAAAGATGCTCTAGAGATATTTGGACAAAACTCGACGCCCTTGTGCCTTTTCAAGCTACTCAATAACATCTCACCCCTTCAAGAATATTTTGTCCTTGAAAATATGCTTCAAGGTATAAATATATAGTAGCTTCTTCTCGAGCACATGGAACGATCATAGGATTTGAGTTGTCTTCACTCTAATTTGCCTCTTTACAACGAAGAGGACTCTATGTAGGATTCGATCTAAAAAGAGGGGAAGTCATGCATGGTTTGACTCCTGCCTAAAACATGCAAAACATTATCTAGATTTGCACTTGATAATCTCAATATAGTGCAAATTATGGAAAGAATGATAAAAGTGGATTGAACATCCTTGCTAAATTCACTCTCTTGCTATTTGTAGACAAGTGATCAATGACACAAACATGTGAACTAGGTCAATTTTAAGTCTTCACAAACATAGTCATAGAAAATATGTATAGATACTTTAGATAGAGAATAAATTCGACACCAAAACCATTATATCTACCAAGGAGATAGTAACTTTGGATGCATTTTTTTCCAAGTTGTTGAATGAATAATGTGATGACCCTTCTTCACTAGTTTCATGTAAATTAAAAGATGTATATTTTCCTTAAACATCCTGAAATGTAGAGATAGAAAAGTTTGACTTGTAAAACTTACAAAAATTCTATCTTAAGTTCCACTCAAGCTATGTACAAAAGCTGAGAGTCACATGATGAGTAGAGGTAAGTGATTTTGATATAAGAAGTGAGGATACTTGTAAAATTAATTCATTTTTAGTAGGCATACCATTTACTGATGTACTACTAGGAGAGAAATAAGATTGGAAATAGAGGTCTCTATTATTTGCAATCTTCTCTCTTTTGTTCATGTCTTTATGATGAGGTTGTGAATATTTTTGTGTGTTTTTTTGTTTAATCTTTACAAGTAGAATGATTTTGAAGCTTTATTTGAAGTCATTAAGATGTGTGTAATCAATTTGGAGATTTTTAAGAGTTTTTTGAAGAAAGCGAAAAAAGTTTGGTTGGATTCATCATTAGTATTTACTCAAGATAATAATTCTTGATGTTATATTTCAATTTTGTAGCGAAATTGGTATGCATCGAGCACAAGAATCATGATTTGGTGTAGTATCCATTGAGATATAAACATTTAAAATTTTACCTATAAATTTGAAAAGAAAATCATCTTTTCCAATATTACTATTTGATTTCATGCAATGTTTTGATGAATTTTTGTGTGAATGGTTGACTTATGATTTTTTGCATTAGTCTCTAAAGAGGAATTTGGTTTCAATCGCTTTGCAATGATTATTTGAGAAAGTTTTGAGAATCATTAGTGATGAAGATCGTTCAGACTATTTGGTCTACAATCTGATAGACATATAGATGATGAGCGAAACATTTCTTTTGGCATCGTTGCTGAAGATCAAGGAGTGCAGACTGGTAGTGCCAAAATCACAAGCGGGTATCACTTTATATACCACAATAATACTCATCAAATAGTGACAAGAAGTTCTTAAAGGAGAATTTTGAGGTATTCAGTTTTCATTTTTGCTCTAGTGAACAAGAAAAGGAGTCCATTTTGAACTTTTAGTCAACTGACGGAAAAGGAAAATCATGTCAGCATTTCTTGCTCAGGATGATGTGTTTTAATCATTCGTGTGGGTTCTTAAGAAATATTAGACCTCTTTCAAAAGGAAGATTGATTTTAGAAGAAGAATTGAGGGAGAATGGCCTTAAGAGAGCCTTAATATGGAAATTAATACATCATCATATTCAATGTACCATATTTTTTGAATCATTCGGGGTTCTCATTCGTTTTCCTTTTCTTTCAAGAAAATCATTTAATTATGAGGAATATAGGAGATAAGAAATAGAACGAAAGTCACGAAGTAAAGATAGTTCCCAAAAGAAGGTGTATGCATAGGACCACAAACATCACTATGAACCTGCTACAATTTCTGAGTAGCTCAAACTAAACCATCTTTTGGGAAGGAGGAACGCTGCATTTTGCCCAAAATATAGCCTTCACATACATGTTTATTGGGTTCCTCAAGTTTGGGCAAAGAGGATACCATTTCAGATTTCTGTAGGTGTAGAAAACTAGCACAATTTAGATGACCAAAGTGTGCATGCCAAAGCTTGGCATCTGACATAGCTTGAGAATCTTGAACTACACATGCCAAATCATTCACAGATTTTGCATAATCTATGAGCTTTTATAGCCCATGACATGAAATGCCAGAAGCAATAATGATGTTTCCATTTGAGAGATCATGAACTATACATCTTTCATCAAAACGTTTCAAGAGCAATCCAATCTTGCCTAATGTTGAAATTGATAACAGATTTTTCTTGATCCTTGGCACAAATAAAGCATCTAACAATGTAAAAGAACTACCATCAGTAGTAGTCAGAATGATCTTACCAAGTCCCATAACAAGATAAGAGGCGTTGTTGCCGCATGTGACAGTATTCCCTGTAGGGGTAGGCTCAAGTGAAGTGAAGAAACTATGTTGCAAGGTAATATATTTGATTTCCCCACTATCAAAGTACCAAACATTTGAGTCTACTACAAAGATACTAGAAAACTGAAACCTGTATATATCTTTGGCATAAAAAGACAAAATTGCCTACGAAACATTGTGATAATGCATTGAAGGCCAAAAGGAGCTCAGATCCTGATTTTGACACCACATAGTGAAGCTATTTTGAATTCCTAATCACCTTGAGTATGCTCACCAAATTTTGTGCGATTCTGAGACTATGAATGGAGGGGTGTCAATGATGCCCTAGATGAAACGGTGACCTACTCTGATACTAATTGTTGGAGTTTGAGGAATGGGAAAGCACATGAACAACATAAGGAAGAATAAGAATCTTGGAGTGCAACACACAATAGAAAATGCATTATCAAGAGAATGTACAAAGATAAGTAGTCCATTAGGGTAATAGGCATATATACAAGCGGGGGAAAAGACCACCTAAATAGGGAAAAAGTGCCCGGGCGGTCCTAATGTGTTCACTGTTAGATATGCTCAATACTCCACCCTCATGTGACCACAAATGATCCATGGTGCTCTAAGTTGTAAGGCCCCCATTATGAGGAGAAGCCATTATGATCTTTGTGAGCCTAGCCGTTAGGTTAGGTAGGGCATAAACTTCCAGGCCATTGGGTTGGCATTTAAGGTGAAAATAAAGGCCCTGTGGCGTCGTGCGATTTCCCCATAGAATCTGAATGGGGAGAGTGCAGAGGGGGGCTTGCCCCCTTCTGCGGGGTCCGGGGGGCCTATCCCCCCAGCCCGTAGGGCCGAGACGATAGGACTTCTGGTCATGGAGATACTGTCGAATCATATATTTTACGGACTATTTTGTATCTCTCGACTATGTTTATCTATACCGAACCGCCTTGTAAAAGTTATATAAGCACGGCCCAGGTTGAGCTTTACATAGCATTGCACACTAGTAAGCCCTTCATCTAAAGTCTGTCTAGATCGCCATCTAAGCTCCATAGTGGGAGCGCACGGGTGGACAGCACCATCATTGTAACTGCATTATGCTCGCCAATCTGAGAATTTGAGTTCTCTATCTCTCTGTCTGCGTCTATCTTTGTCTGCGTTTTTCTCTCAACTCTATCTACAGGTCTATTCCACTGTGCTGTTATTTTCTTACATGGTATCAGAGCTCAGGAGGCTCTGAGTGGTGCAGAAGCAAAAACGCAGAGGTTGCAGAGGTCTGAACAACAAAAGAGAGAAGATGTCAAGTGGTGCGTCATCATCTACGACTGGGGGCCAAGGTGGTTCATCAACAGGAGTAGGTGGTGCACAAGCAGGAGAAGCAGTGATGCCGGTCATCCCAACGTTGCGGATACGGCCAAGAGCCTTCACAGAAGGTAAACTTGATGGTACGAACTACACCCTGTGGAAGTTCAAAATCACTTATATTCTTGATTCGTATGAGCTTTTGGATACTGTTCTTGGGACTAATCATGAGCCCCAAGAAAGACCTGATCCAAATAATCCTGGTCGAATGATTCCTCCTGATGCTGATCTTCTATGTGCTTGGAAACGTAGAAATGCAGATGCACTCTGTGCTCTTGTTACAAGTACTTCTGATAGTGTTCTGACTCTCATTCAACATACTACGAAGGCATGTGAAGCATGGAACATATTGAGAAATCAATATGAAACTCGTAATCAGACACGGATTCAGAACTTGGAGAATCAGCTTGTAGAAGAATGGTTTGTTGATGGGGAGACTGCAGAGGTGTTTATCACTCGCATAAAGAATCTACGAGATCAAATGGCGAGAGCAGGTGTTCAAAAGTCAAGTGAAGAGCTAGCTCGACGTTGTCTTCGAATCTGTCCACCTACGTTTGATGGTCTAGTAACTGCTCTTAACACTCAAATCAGACCTCAACCACTAACTTTTGAAGAATTCAGTGCCTTACTCATGGAGGAGGAGCTGCGGCTCAAGGCAAGGAGTGGTGGTAGCAAAGGAGATGTTGCATTCACAGCAAATGCCAAGGGAGGCAAAACAGACTCTTCAAAAGATGGAGACAAAAAGAAGAACGACAAAAAGAAGTTCAAGGGAGAGTGTTTCCACTGCAAGAAGCAGGGACACAAAATCCAAGACTATCGCATCAAGAAGGCAGAAGAGAAGAGTGGCTCTTTAAAAGGTGGCAAGGGCAAGGAGTCTGCCAACACAGCAGAAACAAAGCTTGAGTTGTTTGTTACGATAGAGGAGGTGTGCTCCTCAGTTGAAGATTCAGGAACAGATGACTCATGGGTGTTGGACAGTGGTGCATCTCGTCACATGACGAGTAGAAAAGACCTTTATAGTTCCTTATAGCCTCTAAAGGAACCCATCACAGCAAAGGTAGGAAACAATGCAAGATGTCCTGCAGAGGGCGAAGGTACGATTTCTTTCATTAACTCTAATGGCGATATCAGCAAGCTTTCAAATGTGTTGTATGTTCCACAAATAAAACGAAATCTACTTTCAGTAGCTTCTATAACTAATCAAGGTCATCAAGTATCTTTCAGTAAGACAGGAGCTAAGATTATGGACGGTAACAACAACATTGTTGGGACTGGCATAAGGAGGAACAACCTATATGAGTTGTGTGCTCTTACAGCCACTACAAACGTGGGCACAAGTAAGCTATGGCATGAGAGATTTGGCCACATTGGATACCCTGTACTAAAGGAGATGCATCGCAGAGATATGGTTGCACACCTACCATCGATTGCAGAAATGAAGGAACCATGTGAAGCTTGCATGATGGGCAAGCAACAGAGGAAGGCGTTTCCACAAGAAAGCAAGAACAAGGCAAGCTATCCTCTAGAGTTGGTGCATGCTGACTTGTGCGGAAAAATGCGTACACAGGCTTTGGGCGGATCTTCCTACTTCATGTTACTTGTCGATGACTATAGCAGGAAGATGTGGGTGTACTTCCTTCGCGATAAGGCTCAAGCTTTTGGTAAGTTTAAAGAATGGCTTCAGCTTGTTGAAACTGAAACAGGGAAGAAGATGAAGAAATTCAAGACAGACGGTGGTGGTGAGTTCACATCAATAGAGTTTGAAGATTTCTGCAAGAGTAAGGGAATCAAGCATCAACTCATAGTGGCACATAGTCCTCAAGAGAACGGTGTTGCAGAACGCCGGAATCGAACCATCATGGAGATGGCAAGGTGCATGTTGAAAGGAAAGGGTTTGCCTAATCAATTTTGGGCAGAGGCTGTCAACACTGTTGTCTACATCTTGAATCAAAGTTACACCAAGGCACTTGATGGAAAGACTCCACAAGAAGCCTACACTGTTAAAAAGCATTATGTTTCCCATTTCAAAGTATTTGGAAGTGAATGTTATGTACATGTTCCAAATAGGGAGAGAAACAAGCTTGAACCAAAAAGCATCAAATGTATCTTCCTGGGTACAATGAAGATAAGAAGGCTTATAAGCTTTATGACCCTGAGGCTAAGAAGATCATGGCGAGTCGTGATGTGGTGTTCAAGGAGGAGCAGCCACATGCAGTGGAGGAGGAAAAGAGAGCTTCCACTTTATCATCAGGCGAAGGGGCGATCCACTATGAACCTGGCCCAAGAGCTATCCCTTCTACACAAGAGAAGGAAGCATCATCTTCAGATGATGAGTCTAAAAGTCACCAACGTGCCGACACCCAAGTGGAAAAGCCATTGCCACGTTGGGTGAGACAGCTCTATGATTCTATAAACCCCATCCCACAGTCACTAGAATAGGTTGCAGATGGACCGAGGCGATCACAGAGAATAGAGGAACAGAGACGGGCAAGCGCCCATATTTTAAACACAGCCTTGATGGCTGATCTCATTCAAGAAGAAGCGAAGGAACCAAGCAATGTGGAAGAGGCACTCCATGATCCGAATTGGAGGGCTGCCATGCAAACAGAATACAACAATATCATGAAGAATGGAACTTGGGAGCTAGTGGATCGACCCCCTAAGCATAAAGTCATTGGCACCAAGTGGGTTTGGAAGCTAAAGTACAAGGCTGATGGTACTCTAGAAAAATATAAAACAAGACTTGTTGCACAGGGCTACTCACAAGTTGAAGGCATTGACTTTTGTGAATCATTTGCCCCAACTGCAAGAATGACTACTATCGGAGTAGTACTAGCTATGGCTGCACATAAGCATTGGCCGGTCTATCACATGGATGTCAAGTCAGCGTTCCTGAATGGAGACCTCAAGGAGGAGGTATATGTGTCTCAGCCATCAAGATTTGAGGCTCTCGATTCAGAGAACAAGGTATGTAAGCTGAAGAAGTCATTATATGGGCTAAAAGAAGCCCCTAGAGCATGGTACCATCGGATAGATAAGTATCTCTTGGACCTGGTTTCAAAAGATGTGCTTCTGATGCTAACTTGTATGTTCTAGAGGAGGGAAGACAATTGTGCTTGTACTCTATGTAGATGACCTTGTGATTACAGGAAATGATGATGCTCTTCTTCAACAAACAAAAGATACCCTGGGTTCAGAATTTGAAATGACAAACTTGGGCTTAATGCATTATTGCTTAGGTCTTGAAGTTTCGCAGGAACCAGGGAAGATTTTCATCTCTCAACAAAAGTATGCAAGACAAATATTGAAGGCATTCGACATGCAGGATTGCAAGGAAATTTCTACACCTATGCAGGTCAACACAAAATTATCTATTGAAGATACTTCACCTCGAGTGGATATTGGAAGATACAGGAAATTAGTTGGAAGTCTAATCTACTTGTGCAATAGCAGACCAGACATCTCTTATGTTGTTGGAGTAGTAAGCAGGTTCTCTAATAAGCCTTGCCAAACTCATTGGAAGGCAAGCATGCGGATACTCAGGTATGTAAAAGGAACTACTGATTATGGTATTCTTTATGAAGAAGGATCATCTCTGGTTGGATACTGTGACTCAAATTGGGCAGGAGATATTGATACCAGAAAATCACTTTCTTGATATTGCTTTTCTTTAGGATCAGGGATTTTCTCTTGGATTAGTAAGAAGCAACCGACTCTAGCATTATCTTCTACTGAAGCTGAGTACAAAGCTGCATGCGTTGCAGCATGTGAAGCAGTATGGTTGAGGAGGATCCTATGGCACATAGGAATACAAGGACAGGAGGCTACAGAGTTGAAGTGTGACAACCAAAGTTGCATGGCCATCGCCAAAAATCCTGTTTTCCATGCACATACCAACCACATAGAAATCTAGTATCACTATGTGCGTGAGTTGATTGAGGACAGGGTCGTGGAGATAACTTATTGCCCTACTGAAGAAAATGGAGCAGACATCTTAACCAAGGCTCTTGGGAGAGAGCAACTTCTTCGACACTTTCTAAAGCTTGGGATTGGACCAAGGAGGTAGTTCACCATCGTGTGGACATTGAGGGGGGGTGTTAGATATGCTCAATACTCCACCCTCATGTGACCACAAATGATCCATGGTGCTCGAAGTTGTAAGGCCCCCATTATGAGGAGAAGCCATTATGAGAGCCCGGACATTTGTGGAACCCTAACTTCCAAGTTAGATGAGGTCTATGTGTGACCATTGATGGTTATAGATGATCTTTGTGAGCCTAGCCATTAGGTTAGGTAGGGCATAAACTTCCAGGCCATTGCGTTGGCATTTAAGGTGAAAATAAACGCCCTGTGGTGTCGCGTAGTTTCCCCATAGAACCTTAATGGGGGGAGTGCAGAGGGGGGCTTGCCCCCTTCTGCGGGGTCCGGGAGGCCAATCCCCCCGCCCCGTAGGGCCGAGAGGGTAGGACTTCTGGTCGTGGAGATACTGTCGGATCATATATTTTACCGACTATTTTGTATCTCCCGACTATGTTTATCTATACCGAACCTCCTTGTAAAAGCTATATAAGCAAGGCCCAGGTTGAGCTTTACATAGCATTGCGCACTAGTAAGCCTTTCATCTAGAGTCTGTCTAGATCACCATCTAAGCTCCACAGTGGGAGCGTAGGGGTGGACAGCACCATCATTGTAACTGCATTACGCTCGGCAATCTGAGAATTTGAGTTCTCTATCTCTCTGTCTGGGTCTATCTTTGTCTCCGTTTTTCTTTCAACTCTGTCTACAGGTCTATTCTGCTGTGCTGTTATTTTCTTACATTCACACATATCAATACCTAAATATATCAACATTTTAATCCATTGAGATTCTTGAGATTCTTGTATAGAATGATTTTTGTATTTGACTAAATACCTAATTCCCAAAGGATCAGATTTTCTCATCCTCTATTGGAAAGCGTGGAATAAGATGAAACACCACTATAACATTAGCAGCAACTGCAAGTGAGGTATGAACATTAGAAATAATTATTCCATCTCATTCATAATCAAAGATTTACGGGAAGTTGACAAAACGACCTTTCGAAGATTCAGGTTAATATGCTCCAAAGGTTTTACTTGATTGATATATTTATCTGAATACAAGATCTCTATGTAAATTCACGGCAAAATATAGATGGTGATGCGTTTTAAAAATAAAAAAACATACGTTTCCTACAAAAGTTCCTTTAAAAGGATGGTTCATAATGATTAATATCTCTCACTTATAAAACGATTAATAACAAAATGATTAGGTATCGTAGGATCTTGATCCATGATTTATTTGGTCGAAAGGATTTACTTGATTGACATATTGATCTACATACAAGATCTGTATGTAAATTCATGGCGAAAATATAGATGGTGATGCATTTTAAAAATAAAGAAACAACGTGTATTAATAATGAGCTAAAGAGTATTTTGGCAACATGAAGGATTGGGTGATCGAGAGGTGTACAATCACACAAGATTGTGTGATAGCTTAGTGTAGCTATGAATACTAGAGAATGGAAAGTTGTAGAACTTTAGGAAACCTAGTGAAAGGAAGTCAAGAATGTTTGTTCATACAGGTTTAGGAATATAGTGCAATAATGAACAAACTAGTGAAAAGTGAATAAACCTTGGATTAACACTTATAAAGGATGCTTTGTTAAATTCTAATCTCCATCCTAAGCCAAAGGGAGGAATTTAAGGAAGATCACATATCAGAAAAATCAAAATACGAATTCATAAAATCACCAAAAAAAGCCATCGAAACTGTTTATTATGACAATTCAATCGCTCATTTTATGATAGTTGACTCGTAAAACAATTGCTAAAACAATGCAGGATTTTTATGGTTGAAACTTAATAAGCTTAAGAGATTTAGAAATAACACTCACACATTGCATATAGATGGAAAGATTTATTATTGAACACAATTAGAAGAAGGGAAGCAATCCTAGTTTATATGAACCCCTTTACTACTTCCAACTGAGTCTATACTTTCATATATGATTGTGTGTATATGTCCAGATAGAGTACTACTTCCAACTGAGTCTATATTTTCATATATGATTGTGTGTATATGTACAGATAGAGTAGAGATGTTCTAATTCATTGGCCCTTATAGTCATCTCATTTTTAGGCTCTTATATGCTTCAAAGAATGTTTTAATTTTCATTGTTCATTTGTTGTAGAACTCTTATAAACTCTTTAATTTGCTTTGTTCATTTGTCGCAAAACTCTTACAAATTGTTTAAGTTAGTGAGAATTTATATATAGATGTAAAGGATTTCCACTATACAATAGTTTGGCTTGAAGGTCTTGGTACTTAGCACTAGAATACCATATTGGAATGAGATAAGAAACATTCATTACATCTCACAGTTTACCTAGATTATACAAACTAGTTGTAAATGCCATCATTGTGTTTTCACTTTAGGAAGTTACTCAATGAGACCATAAAGACGTACTTAAAATCTCACACCAACTTGAAGGTACATAGTGATTGAATATATTCTCCAATAAGTATCACAATATCAAAAGGAACTTAGAGGGACAAATCGAAATCATTGAAATATTGGAGCTAATGCAGTAGGAAAATGTCCACAAATATGAAATAAAGATATATCTACGTTGTAGGAAATATAAAGAAAAAAGTATCTAAAAGTAAAAAGGAGTTTGTTTCAATGAAAAGTTATAAAAAGCTAATGATTTAATCAATTCTAATAATGGAAACATCAAGAAAGATATTAGAAATGGTCAAAGCAAAGCAGGATGCGGCAACGAAACATATGTCTCATGTTCAAAGTACTATGTGTCTTTGATTGATGATTGTTTCAAGAAGTAACTTGCACTCGTAGAAACTCAAATAGGTAGAACATTGAAGAGGCTAAGGTTTGATGGAGGGGAATGATATTTCTCCCATAAGTTTGAATCTTTCTTACAAGAGAAACCCCTTATTAGGATTGGAATGGAAGAAGACCAAGCTTGGATCATTGCACGATATTTGGATGCATTGCATATGCACACATACCTTCACAAATCAAATGGAAACTTTATCCTAAGGTAGAGAAATGTGTGTTCATAGGCTATGGCCAAAATCAAAAGATAATAGGCTATATAATTCAAGGATTACATTATTCATTGTAACTCATGATGTAGTATTTGATGAGTATAAATCTTGGTTTGAAGATGATTGCAAGAAAATAAAGTTTCCCTATCACTTGGAGAATGATTTTCCAAATCTATCAAGAAAACCTCCACATACACTTGAAGAATTGAGTGAATCACAGGATGATCAAAAGAAACTTAGAAGGGAGATCAACTCATGGAACTCCAAAGGTAAAGAAACAGTGCAATAATTAAGTGCTGGAGTAGATTCATATCAACAAACAATTAGAAGGTCTACAAGGGAAAAGAAGAATCCAAAAAGATATGAATATGATGTCACTCATTGATCACTATGCATTCTATACACATGGATCAAGACATGAATTTTGAAGAACCCTCATTATATGAGGAGGCCAAGAAGAAACCAAAATGGAAGCATGAATGGAGGAAGAGATTGAAGCATTGGAAGAGAACAATACTTGGGACTCAATACTCAAGATATCGACCATGAAGGCCATTAATTCGAGATGGATCTACAAGGTAAAAAAGATCTTTGATGGAGCTATAAATAGGTAAAATGCTAGATTAGTAGCCAAGGGGTATTCTCAAACTCAAGGTATTGATTATGAGGAGACCTTCTTTCCTAGAGCAAAGATGCTTACAAATTAGAATACTCGTGAGTAGTGTGGTTGCCAAGAATTGGAAGATTTACGAATTTTGAGAATACTTTCTTTAATGGATGGATCTCATAAGAGGTATATATGGCCCGACCTCTTGGATTTGAAGAATCTAAATACCTTGAGTATGTTTTCAAATTAAAAAGATCTCTATACAAAAATTGCAAACTGTTTTGGTAGCAATCAACTCCATTCTTTGAAACTTATGGAAATAAATTCGAAATTGAGTGCTCATGAAGGAAAAAATATTGAAGATGTGATAGGATATCAAAGCCTAGTTGCAAGTCTCAATTATGCTACTCTCACAAGAGTAGATATCAGCTATAGTGTGAGTGTTTTGAGTCAATCTATGCATTCACATACGAAGAACAACATGGAGTTAGCTAAAAGGATACTCAAGTATCTCAAAGATATAATCAATGGAGTAATATTGTATTCTTACACCTCTCATATAAATATAAAGATTGTTTTTTATACAAATTGGGTAGGATCAAGAGATGATAGAAGAAGTACCTCTAGTTATCTTTCTTTTGTAGGTTCTAAAATCATCTCTTGGTCAATAAAGAAGTAAGCTACTAATGGTCTTGCATCTACAAAGATTAATATAAAGGACTTGCTAATGCTACTCAATAATGTATTTAGATTCAAACACTATATGTTGATTTAGGAATCAAGACTTCAACTCCTCATAATGCGTCAATCATTTATGCATCAATCATATGGATAGATATTAGCTATGTTGTGGGTGTGGCTTCTAAATTTATGCACACACTCAAGATTCCTCGTCTCCTTTAAACTAAAAGAGTGGTAAGGGACTTGAGGTATACTCTAGATGAAGGCCATTTTTTGTTTTCAAGATGAGTTGTAGGTGGTTTTTTATTTTACTATTATTCGTCTAGCCTTAAATAACATAAGAGGAAAACTTGTCCCTTTGCAATGGTGATAGTGGAAGAATGCTTTCATGGAAATCTAAGAAATAAATTTCGATTGATTTTTCTTCTATTAAGCTCGATATAAAGCTTTCAAACAAGGTGTATGCAAACTGAGGACCTGAGGAAAGCTAGACTTGATAGATGCTACATCTCTCAGAGTTTTACCCATCAGTGGGGCCACCCTTCCCTTGCGCAACGCACCGACCTCACCATCTCTGATCACTACCCGATTTCTTGGTCAAATCTCCAAGCAGGCGAGGACCTGAGGAAAGCTAGACTTGATAGATGCTACATCTCTCAGAGTTTTACCCATCAGTTGGGCCATCCGTCCCTTACGCAACGCACCGACCTCACCATCTCTGATCACTACCCGATCGTTATCACTTTCCAACCCTCCAACAAGATTCGCAAGGCTCCTTGGTTCCATGCCAATGCGCCCACCTTCTCTCTCCCCTCCGTCCATCAAGAAATTGTTGATGTGTGGAAGGAGGCGTTCGCCTCTGGCTTGTCCCCAGCCAAGTGCTGGAGAAGTGCAGTCGATAAGTCTCGAAAGATCATGATCAGAACCAAGAGGATGCTCGAGATTGTGCGGCGGGCTCGTAGGGAAGCTCTTTACCACAGAATCTGGAGGCTCGAGGAGGAAGTGAACAAAGGAAAATCTCAAGCCCTGAAAGGTCTTCGAAAAATCAGAGCATTGTTGAGATACGAGGAAGAAATACAAAGGAAAAATTTGCAAATTTTCTTCAAGGAGTGGTGGGCTGGCAAAGCGGACAAATCCACCAAAGAGATGTGCCGTATCCTTAAAAGGAAACATAACAGAGAATCGATCCCCCTATTGCTAGACTTAAATGGCAATGTATGCAATTTGGAAGAAGATAATTTTGGGATCATTGAAGGGCACTTCACGAGACTCCTGGGGACCTTGAACCCCCTCTCTCACCATAGAAGGGACTGTATGGCAGCCATATCTAGGGTTTCCCCTGCAAGATACCACCCAACCTTCGCTCCCTGCTACATGCCCCTATCTCTGAAGGAGAAATCATTGAGGTCATTGACGCCCTCCCTCTCGGTAAAAGCTCGGGACCTAACGGGCTCACTAACGAGTTCTTTAAATCCTTCAAGTTGGTGGTTGCCTCCCCTCTTTGTGTGGTTTGGCAAGAGGCGCTAAAGTTTGGTGCACTTCCTTCTTGTCTCAACAATGGTATTATCAAGTTAATACACTAAAAAGGGGAAAAGAACATAATAGAGAACTGGCGTCCTATTACGATGCTCCAAACAGGATACAAGATCATCGCCAAAGTCATTGCCAACAGAATCTCTTGTCACTTGAAAGCGTGGCTAAGCGAGGACCAAAAAGGTTTCATCAAAGGCAGGTCAATTTTGGAAACCATTATAGATATTTGGGAAGGTCTTGAATTTGCAAATGAGTCTAAACAAGATGTGGTCTTCCTCAAGATCGACTTCGATAAAGCCTACGACAGGCTAGAGGGGACTATATTCTACAGTCGCTCCAAGATCTTGGATGTAGTGAGAAATTCACCAAGATGATCTCGACCCTTCTCGAAAACGCATCGACCCAAATTAACATTAACGGCAAACTTTCGAAGGTGATCAAACTTAGAAGATCTATCAGACAAGGGTGCCCATTGGCTCCCCTTCTCTTTGCCATCACCACGAAGGGGCTTAGTAAGCTTGTGGCACACCAGGTGGAAGCTGGTAATATCAAAGGCCTCCGTTTGCCTCACAACCACAATCAGATCACCATGAGACTTTTTGCCGATGATATGAACGCGTTTGTTCACAATGATAGTACCAACCTGGAGACGTTCTGGAGGTGTCTTGCTACTTTTTGTGAAGCCTCTGGATCCATAATCAACCACTCTAAGATCACCTTTAGAGCTATTGTGGGGTCTCAGCCCGGCCTTCTCATTGATCATGGTTGTCAAATCATTCCGTAGAGCCAAATTTTTTGGCTTCTTGGGATCCCCTTGGGGTTTGGCGTCTCTATGGAACAACGGTGGAATTGGGTGCTGGCCAAACTCGAAAACAAGCTTAACTATTGGAGAGGTATGCAAATCAATCTTTTTGGCCGTGTGATGGTTATCAACACGTTCCTCCTTTCTTCTACCATTTATTGTCTTTCATGTTGGAGACCGAAAGAGCAAGATCTATCCAAATTGGATAGTATTTGTAGAAACTTCCTTTGGACATGCAATCACAATAGAAGGGGGGTGCCTAAAATCAAATGTTCCATCTGCACTAGCCCTAGAGATAGTGGCGGACTTGGTATCCTGGACATTGGGTGCATGACGAACAAATTGGCAGCCAAATGGATGATCAAGGCTTGGTGCAATGGGGAGGCCTCGTGGGCCAAGTTGATCTTCAGAAACAAGAACAAGTTGGCTCTCATGGGTTTCCCAAACTTGAAGAATATCGACATCTTGACCTTGCTATTTTCCCCTATCCCCGTCTTCCCGAAAGGCTCTAATCTCGTGTGCTCCCTATGGAAGAGTTGGAATAAAGTCAAAAGCTACACAAGAGTTAGTGAAGACTGGAAGTGGGCAGCCGATATCAGACAAAACGACTCTATCTAGTTTTTGATCCATGGCATCCGGAGTGTGGACCCTTGGAACATTCAAACTGCCAAGAAGCTATGGAACAAAGGCTTCAACAAATGGAAACATCTTTGGAAACAAGACACCAACCGCTGGATCAACTTCGAGGATATTGACCCTTGCGTCAACATTTCGTACAAAGAATGGAATACTTTGCAAAGCACATGTCTCGTCTGAGATCGTCACAAAACTCGCCTTCTCATGGGACACGACACATCGGGCTCGCTTGGCCTCAAATGGCACGATGGGAATAGCCTATCAAAAATCCCGAACATCAAAGAAACGATTGACCATCAGGTTAACCTCAATAAGAAGTGGTGCCTGTCATGGACGCAGCTTCGATGGGACATGAAGTTCATGGCTATCTGGCACCCCCTCATAGAAATCAAAATGTCTGTCCTCTTATGGCAAATTCTTCATCATGGAATCTGGACCAACCTTAAGGCTTGCAAACTTTGTGGGATTTCTCCCTGGTGCAAACGCTGCTACCAGTCTATCGAAGATGTTCCACACATCTTCTTTACCTGCCCCAACTCCAACAGACTCTGGCAGATGGTTGGAAAGAAAATTAGACTTCAGAAACTTCTCAGTTGACAGCAAGCCCTACTGGGAGAAGCGATCGGCTGCTCTACGACTCTCTGGAAAGCCATCTGAGGGGAGGTCCTATGGAAAATATGGCGGGAAAGATGTGCTCTCAACTTCGGTGACTCCCCCAAGGAGTGGTCAATTGAGAAATCGTTATTCCTCCTTGGCAAAAGGATTGTTAACTGTAAGAAATCCCCCCCCCTTCAGGCATCATCAAGTTCTCCTTTTGATCAATAAAAAGCTTAAAGCCAAGTGGGCCCCTCATGAGGGTGATAAGAGGGTGATTAACCTTCTTTGTAATGCCATTTAAGCTCTGTAAAAGCTTCCCCTGCTTTGTGGGATTTGGGGGGTCCCGTGGACACTAGTCCCCTTCTCTTGTACTTTTCTTTCCTTATTTAATTCAAGTCCGGGAGAGTAGGCTTAGGCCAAACTTCCTTTATATTAAAAAAAAAAAGATATATGCAAACTTAGATAGTCGCGTGTATGAAGGATTGTTCTGAAGACATAAATTTGCAATTAAATCAAGTTACAATCAATAATAAAATTATGCGTAGTTTTCTCTTTTACTTAAATGTTATATTCCAACAATGCGAAGACAGATTGAACTCCATTATTACATTAAAAATGAGAAAGAATTGAACGAAGAAATGTAGACACAAAGTAAAAGTTGGCTTATGTGTTTAAGAAACTGATTTCAAACATCTTCAAAAGCTCAACGAAAGCCCAACACTATGTTGGAGATTGGGTAGGAGGTGCAAGCCCGATGGATCATGCTATAATGGAAGCTTTCTCCCTTCGAAAAGGAGCACAGATTGAGCTTTATATTTTCTATCAATGAAAAAAAATTAAGAAAAAATTTCATCAATTGAGATTCCCCACCACACTTTCTAAGTCATAGCAATGAAAGTCACAACCATTTCTAGGTGTGATTTCATTCAACATTCAATCCAAAAGATGTAGGAAGTTTCCTTTACTACGAATAATTGTGAGTGTAATGTTTATGGAAAGTGTTCAATTTGGATATTCTTCTTGGATTAGCTAATTTACTTTTCTCACCTCTAAGTAGTATCCCTATACTTAGGCAAGCCCCCTACTTGCTTGATTATGAGCATTCTCTTTCTTTCTTAGTTATGTGCTCAATGAAGACACATGCTTAAGTTTTTGTAACCTTATTTTGCATGGATAGAGATGATTCTCTGGATTCTTATACCCATTTGGTTCCAATCACTTTGATCCACGTCAAGCTTACAACATCCCACACCTAATTCACAATGAATGGCAAATAAAATTTGAAGAAGTGTGATTATGTATGCCTACATTGCAAAAGCCCAAATTATTCAAAAATTGTGATAAGGGGTTCCAATTCTCTCATCAATTGCTACTACATTGTATTACTCTCAGATTCTCCCTCTCCCATGTGAAGATAAAACTCGTATAGTTGATCCAATCTTTAAAGTTTAATCCAAATTAAGGTTCAATTTCTTATCGCTAGGTCTAACTAGCCCATTAAATTATCCCAACAACCCTTTCAATTTCGAATCCTTTGGATGAAATGTTTTGAGGATTAGGAATATTCTATATAAAAATTCCCACATATGAACTCCAAAGTTTATTCATCCTAATACCTGATTTCTTATGATATTCATGCTTTTCAAAGAGAGGAAACCATCGATTACATGGGATTAACATCAAATCGTGAGAAAATATGGAAAATAGTGTTATGCTTCCTCTATCAATGCGTAGCTTTCAAAGGGGAGTTATCTAGATTGTTGAAGACTAGTTAAGCCCATGGATCACTCTGATCTAATCGAGCTTTAATGATTTATTTTGAAAAAAATTGTTTTAATGTTATTCTCACCGTGCCAAGAATTTCAAGGTCATGCATATGTTTTGGGGGGCAATAAACATCCTGTTGAGTCCTGGTAATCCCAAACTTTTTAAAGTCACTGACTCGAATCAGATATCTATATATAGCTTACAACTTATTAAGCTCTTTGTTCTTGGTTCTCTATAAAGATACGAAGTAAAGAGTGGAAGTAATGTTGGAGTTTCTAATGTCCATTGCTAATTTAGACCTATCTAATTAAGCTGAAAGGGATCATCAACCATGATTATCAAGTTATTAGGTATAAAAGCACCTTCAAGCTCCTTTAATTTGAATGGGATTTCGGGTCTTTTAATTAAGGTGATTCTACTTGTAGAATTTTCCATTAGGATAATATATTGGAGACCATATCAACACTTCATGCCCGCGCATAATATCAATTGGACTCGGACTCTCATTAACCTCTCATAGCCTTGTCGAAGTCGACCTTGAAAAACGTGAAGACCTGCTTGGACTTTTTGGCACATTCCATACCCAAAGTCTTTTCTTCTTCGAGGAAGCATAAATATATCCTATTGAGTTTTCCATTTGATTGAAGTCGTGTAGTTTCTCCATAACAGCTTATGACAATGTCCACATCCCATTGTTCGACAATGTCCACGTCCCATTGCTATAGTGGTTGAGTTTTTGGTCTCTTGAGGAGAGGTCTAAAGTTCAACTCTCGAGTTGGACATGTAATGGCTTTGAGCAGTCTATACCAGTTCAAACCATTTGTAATCTATCTAACTCTCACTTTGTGGGATTTGGGGGGTCCCATAGGTACTATGCCCATTCACTTATACAATCATTTGAAAGTGGTAATCTATCTAACCCTCGCTTTGTTGGATATGGGGGATCTCGCATGTACTATGCCCATTCACCTATAGAATCATTCTTTCAAAAGTTGAAGCTCGGAGAGTAAATGCTTGCAGAACCTCCATTTTAATAAAAAAAAAACAGTGTAGGAGGCCAGACGTTAGCTTTTGGGATTTTCACCCGTCTCTAAAAAAAAAGCATACAATGATGATCCAAGAAGCATTCCATCGTGATGGTGGCATGCAAAGACAATTTAAATGAAGCTTGATGCTTTTACAGGCGATATGTCAAGTCTTGTAATGAAGTCCCATACCTCTTTCTCCCATCCATCAATAATTTTCCCCTTGTTATTCCATCGGTCCTCAGGAGAATCAACCATGTTGAAGTCCCCACAAATCAAAACATTGTGTGAGAGGGAGTCCAGGGAACCCGATAGAGGCAGCAATCCAACGATGATTCCGATCTTCACAAGTTGAGGTCAACCTTCCGGACCACGAGTGACTAATACCAATCGCAACGCCCCCCACCCCCCTAGGGTGCAAGGCAAAGAGCCAAAGATGGTTCAGGTAAATGCATTTAAGCCGTTTTTGGAGATCCTCTATGTCGATTTTAATCTCTTGTAAGCAGATAAAGTCGGGGTTGAGACCCTTGTCTTTGAATCACTGACCAAGAATTGCCGCTCTTGAGGGCGGGACCCGATCTTTTTTTTCTTGAGATCTTCTTTACATCCATCAAAAAATCATCCTCCGATGGGGGATTCCTTTGATTTCCCAACACATGGACCTCACTATCTCGGACCACTACCGGATCACTCTTTCTTTCAAACCGATTCCCATGCTTTGGAAAGCTCCTTGGTTTCATTCTTGTCAGACGTCGTTTTCCCTCCCCTCTGTCCACCAAGAAATTTCTGCAATGTGGGCGGAGGACTTTGCCTACTGTAATGAACCGGCTAAGTGCTGGAGAAGCATGATGGAAAGGACTCGACAAATTCTTATCAGGACTCATAAGGCTATAAGAGATATCAGAAAAAAAAGAAGAGAAACGGTGTACCAAAGGCTCTCACCGCTTGAAGAAGAAGTGAACAAAGGTAACTTGCAATGTCAACAAGGGCTTCTGAAAATCAAGGGAAGACTAAGACTCGAGGAAGAGGTTCAAAGGAAAAATCTGCAAATATTCTTCAAAGATTGGTGGGCAGGGAAGGCTGAAAAACCATCAAAAGAGATGTGTAACATCCTCAAAATGAAACAAGCTAGGGAATCCAACCCCTTCTTGGTCGACAACAATGGGATCGAATGTAGCACGGAAGCTGAGAATAGATCTATCATCGTCAAGCACTTTACCCATCTTCTTGAAGGGTTGCTCAATCTAGAATCCCACAGAACATGAACTCTCTACTGGATGCTAACATTTTTGAGAACGAAATTATCGAGGTTATTGATGCTCTTCCCAATGGGAAAAGTCTGGGTCCTGATGCCCTCACCAATGAGTTCTTCAAGTCCTTTAAGCACATGGTGGCCACCCTGCTACGTCTGGTATGGCAAGAGGCTGTCACCTTCGGTGCCCTCCCTGAGTGTCTTAATAATGGTGTCATCAAGTTAATTCACAAAAGGGGAGACAAGAACAAATTAAAAACTCGCAGCCGATTACCATGCTCCAAAGTGGATACAAGATAATTGCCAAAGTTTTCGCCAACAAAATCTCTTGTCATTTAAAGTCATGGCTTTGTGAGGACAAGAAAGGTTTTATCAAAGGTAGATCTATACTTGAAGCAATTGTCGATATTTGGGAAGGCTTTGCATTTACTGAGGAGTCTGCACAAGATCTTGTATTCATTAAGATCGACTTCGACAAAGCGTATGATAGATTGGAATGGGACTTTATTCTTCAATCATTGAAATACCTTCGATGCAGTCAAAAGTTCATGAAGTTGGTTTCCACTCTACTCAAAAATGTTTCAACGAAAATAAATATCAACGGTAAGCTCTCTAATCCCATACGTTTAAAAAGACCTATCCGACAAGGCTGCCCACTCGCTCCTCTACTCTTCGCTATCACCTCGGATGGCCTTAGTCGCCTATTAAAGCATCACATGGACGCTGGCAATCTCATGGGTCTTTTCCTACCTCTGAGTCATGGCCAATTGATTGCGAGACTCTTTGCCGATGACATGAATGCCTTTGTACATAATGATATGAACAGCATTGAGGTGTTCTAGAGTTGCCTCAACACCTTTTGTGTGGCATCAGGTTCAAAAATCAACCATGCTAAAAGTGCTTTCACAGAAATCCGTGGACCTCCACCCCAACTGTTGTTGGATCAGGGGTGTCAAATTATCCCTAGAGGTCAAGTTTTTCCGTCTCCTCGGTATTCCGATGGGCTTCGACATCTCAATGGACCAACGGTGGAACTAGTGCTATCCAAGCTGGATAGCAAACTAAATAATTGAAAAGGTATGCAAGTTAACTTAGAAGGGTATGCAATGGTTGTGAATGTGGGGGGGCTTAGGTATTTTGGATATTGCTGGGTTGGCTAACAAGTTGGCGGCAAAGTGGTTTATCAAGGCTTGGAGTAATAGTGAGTCCTCTTGCGCTAAATTGATCTTCAGAAACATGAAAGACCTTACCTTAGTTGGCCATCCTGGTTGGAAGGACATAGAGATCCTCACGCTTTTGTTCTCCTCCTACCCGGTGACCCCTAAAGGCTCTAGCCTTGTCTATTCCTTATGGAGAGTTGGAACAAGGCCAAATAATTCATCAAAATCAGTGATGAGCAGAATTGGGTGGCTGGGATAAGACAAAATGACTCTATCTCATTCCCGATCATCAGCATTAGGGGATGGAGTCTTGGAACCGCCAAATTGCTAAGCGGTTATGGAACAAGGGGTTCAAACAGTTGAAACACCTATGGAAACAAGAGACCGGTCAGTGGATCAGGTTCGAAGACTTAGCCCCGAGACATAGAGTTACCCTCAAGGAATGGACTCTTCTTCTAGACAGGTGTTTAGCTTGGGACCGCTCAACTACCTGCCTTCTCTGCGAACAGGATCCGCCTTGCTTGGAGGGCCTCAAATGGAGCAATGGTAAGAAACTATCCAGAATCCCCATCTTCAAAGAGAACTTAGATGTTCATCACATCTTTAACAAGAGGTGGTGCCTGTCTTGGACCAAACTTTGATGGGAACTAAAGTTCATGTCTATTTGGCACCCCTAATTGAGATAAAAAATTATGTTCTCAGGTGGCAGATTTTGCATAAGGGTATCTGGTCCAATGCAAAGGCTAACAAAATTTGTGGTGTGCCTCCATCATGTGCAAGCGTTGCCATCGATGCATCAAAGATTTAGTTCACCTTTTTCTTCGATTGCCCCAAATCCCGTGTTATCTGGCATCACGTGACGCGGGTCTTGAAACTCACGTTACCAAATCAATTGGCAGCAGGTGCTATATGGGTGAGGTGGTTGGTTGCTCTTCAAGGCTGTGGAATGCCATCAGGGGTGAGACTCTTTGAAGATTTGGAGGGAACGATGTGCTATCAATTTTGGCCAAACTCCAAAGGAATGGTCAATTAAGAAATCCTTGTTTCTTCTAGGTAAAAGAATCTCCCGAGATAAAAGATCTCCACCATTTAGACATCACTGTATTTATCTCCTCGAAAATAACAAGTTGAAACCCAAATGGGTCCCACATGAGGGGGATGATAGATTTGTCGGTCTCATTTGTAATGCCCTCTAGCTTACCAAACTTGTCCCCTGCATTGTGGGATTTGGGGGGTCCCATGGGCACTAGTCCCATTCACTTGTAACTTTTCTCCTTTATTTTAATTAAAGTCAGGGAGAATAAGCAATAGGCCAAGGCCGAACTCCTTTTAAAAATAATAATAATAATAAAAAAGTATTGTAATGAAGTTGATATCCGCCCACTTCGCCACTTCTCACCCAGGAAACGTATCAGGGACAACCTCTAGTTACCATTAGTCGAGCTCATGTAGAACACGGTTACTGTACGAGTCGTCCTGCGCATAGCACGGTTGATGGCGTGGGGTAGACGGCTTCAAACTCCACATTAATGCTCAATCTTTAGTAGGTTTCCTCATCAACCGTGGAATCTGCATTCGAACGGCTGTCTATGCGCTACATGCTTTGATCTGACAGAACTAAGGCATATAGTACACTCAAGTTTTGAGATCTGATGAAGCCACCAAGAGCATGGCGTGCTGGAATTGAACAGAGAGGAGTGATCCTTACATACAGCGTGTTTGAACCTGATGGGGATATGAAGAACACGGCGTGCTCAAATTGAACAGACAGAAGCAATCCTTACAAGTTACAACATACAGGCGTTGAAAAACTGATGGTGATCTCAAGAACATGGCTTGTTAATAATGATCAGACAAAAGAAGGTATTTTCTGACCGGAGCCACAGCCTACAGGAGCTTGCTTGGGCAATGCAGGAGACATGAGTACGATTGTCGAGCGCACAAAATACAGAATGGTGATGGAGACACGCATAATGGGGAACGTGAATCGAAATGCAATGTGACGGCCGTGGCGTTGAAGCGTCCCTCGTCCGCAAGGCCGTGCTACGTCTGTGAAGGCTTCTGAGCCTGCAGAGTCCATACTTCTGCATACGGACGACGCAATCCTCATCATGTCCTTTGATCTACAGATTGGAGCCTGGAGGGTCCCGGAATCCGGAACCTTCCGAAGCGGATGGTCTCTATCAAACGAGCGTAATAGGTCTAGACGACGATGGAGGAAGGGAAAAATAACAGAGGACATGGCGAATCGCGATCTCCCTTCGCCCATGCATTGAGAGGACTCAGGAGGCGCAACAAGCACGTAAAGCAAACTTGGAGGACCCTCAAATGCTTTTCTTTCTCACACCAAACCTTTAAATTAGACAAAAGAGAAAGTTACGCAAGAGCTAGAGGAGCTACACAAAAGAGGAAGTCACACAAGAGCTAGAGGAGCTACACAAAAGAGGAAGTTACACACGAGCTAGAGGAGCTAGAGGGATGATCTTATCATCTTCTTCAGATGATCTTATCATCTTCTTCATGAAGTATTCACTTGCGGTTGAGCTTTTGATTCTCTAAGGGAAGCACCCTATGGTGTTTGAAAGGGGATACTCTTATTCTTCTATCAATGAGATCTAGGGATTTTTCTATTGTCCATTTTTTGGGAGCCTCACCATAAGTTGATAGTGAGTCTTTCCCTCTAAATCTTCCAAAGGACTTCACTTTTGATCACATAATTCTAGAGAGCATGAATAGAGCATCCATTAGCCTAACCCAAGTGAGCCTCTTTCCAACAGATTGGTTGATCTATCTTTAGGGCTCAAGCTTGTTTCCACACAATGGCACACTTTGTGAAAGATAAAAAAAGCATTAGGGGAAAAAATGAACCCTGAATGGGCCTTTTAGATTAAGGAGTGATTAGTGATGGACCAATGAGAAGAGGGTGGTGGTCACAGTCTATGCCCTATAAAATACTAAGCTGAAGGGGGGAGAGGGGACATATTTCTCTCTTATTTAATGAGTTGCCTCTAGAGAGAGAAGGAATCTCGTAACTTAGTTGAGCCCAAAAATTCAAAATTTCGAAAAAGTTAAAAAACTCATCATAACATCTGAGAATGGACCCCCCATTACTTTTTAGGGTCAAAAGCACTCTTTTTGACCCCAAATTCAAAATCCATGCATGTTTTGAGCTGAAAAAAATGGGTTTTTTTCAAAATACTAAAAAAAGAGTTATTTCCATCCTAAACCTTACATTTTCATACCCAGGTCCCAAAAAGTCATCTTTTCCCACTACTTTAACTCTGCAACACACCATTGAAGCTCTTGTTTCTACACTCCAACCTACCTGCATCTCCTATCTGGAATTACTATTGTAGCTTGAAGACCTTTAGCTTGAATAGCAACATCTAAAGCTTCTAGGCGACCGAAAGATGAAATCCTCACATTAAGATGTCACAATATCAAAGCTAGAGATGGAGAGTGGCTATCACATGAGTACTCCAAAGGGTATGGGTGTACATGCAACCCTCTAGAGTTGGGCCTCATCGAGTTAGAGATCGTGGAAACTTAGATCTTCATTGGAAGGGAAAGTTACTTGGCTTCAAGAAGCACAAAGACAATGGGATGGTTGCTATTGTACAACATGTTTTTACAATGGCAACTATGAAACTTGAAAACTCTAGTAGAATGAGATATCCTGTGAATTGTAAGTATTACTCCACAATATTGTATGTTTTCTTGTGTTGGATATATTTTTGAACTATTTAGATATGTTTTTGTTTGTTTCAGATATATTTCCTTCTACTTTGGTTGAAGAGCAACCACTTCATAGTCTTACAAGTACTTTCCAGGCATTGAATGTAGATGTTGGTGCACTAGTCTTTCCAAAAATATCTCCTGCTCAACTTTACCATGATAGAGTTTTCTTTTACACACATACATATGTTGTACCCTCTACAATGAATGGTTTTGGAAGGTTAGAGAGAATTGAAGTACATTCTCTTCTTAGCTTGGAGTGGCCAAAACTTGATATATGGTTCGTATCATCTTTGAAGCACAAGATGGTAATGGATATACATAACTCTTTGAAATTCACAAAAGTTTCTAGGTTTGTAGGTTTGCACTCGTCTTTTCCCATTCATTGTTTTGTATATTTATTCCAAGGATTCTCATTCCAAGAGACTTCCACCATGTTCATGTGTAAAGATATCACATATGAGCAAGTTGAAAGTCTTCTTCGTGAAAATTGGGGTTTGATAGAAGGAATTGCAAAAGGTGATAAATATCTTTGTAAAATAGGTGGAACAGGTATAGGATTTCGATATTTGAAACAACATACTTCATTATACATTAGATTCTTCTATGATCATTGGATGTGCAAACTTGGCAAATGGATACCATTTCAAAGTTCAAAGGGATCTTTACTTTCATTTGAAATAAAGCTTAGATTGCCCAACAATGAAACAAAAACTATTTTAGTGAATAATCATTGGACCATGGCTAGTATGAGAGAACACTTGGTGAATATGGGGTTTGAAGGAATAACTCAATCCAAATTCAAAATTCAAGGACATAAGGTGAGAAATGTTTTGTGCTTTTGTTGAAGTAATCTTTTCATTATTGCTTATTTTACTTTAATGACTTCAATTTCTTGCAAATTGATTACATGTGGGCAGAAGATTGGAATACAAAATGAAAGTCCCTATAGATTGGAGCTGTTGATATATTTAGGTAGTGATGTGTGTGAACACACTAGGACCATCGGGGCACTTTTTTCCCTCTTTAGGAGGTTTTTTTCCCCCGGCTTGTATACACATCTATTGCCCTAATGTGCTACTTATCTTTGTACATTCTCTAGTAATACATTCAGTATTGTGTGTTGTGCTCCAAGCTTCTTCTTCTTCTTCCTTGTGTTGTTCGCGTGCTTTCGCAGATGTCTAACTCCAACAATTTGTATCAAAGAAGGTCGTCGCTTCATCTAGGGTGCTGTCGACACTCCTCCATTTGCAGTCTGTGAATTGCATGAATTTTGGGTGAGCATACTCAGGGTGTTTTCGAGATCAAAATAGATTTACTCTCTGGTGCCAAAATCGCGATCTAAGCTCGTTTTAGCCTCCCAATGCACTATCATAACGCTTGTGTAGGCTATTTCGTCTTTTTGTGCGAAAGGTATATACAAGTTTTTGTTTGCCAGTATAAGCATCTCGAAGTCTGTTACAGGTCTAGCAGAATTCATCTGGGCAGTTCTGTTCAACTTTTTGAGATATAGTCAATTTTTTGCATCAAGGTATTTTAGTCACCGGCCATGGCTGAAAGCAGTGATGTATTCCGTATGTTGGCTGTTGAGGATAAGTTGGATGGTACCAACTACCCGTTATGGGCTTATATGATGCAACATGTGTTGGTTGCAAAAGGACTGTGGACCATTGTGCAAGGTATCGAAAAACGTACTATCACACCTACAACTATTACAACTACAAGTACTGAAGCTGATGCAAAAGGTGTCTAAGATGATGATATTTTGCATATTCTTGCTCGTGTTGCACCTACTGCAGAGCAGATTTGCTAGGATGGCGAAGATGCCGAGGCACATGCATTGATAGGTTTGTCTATCAAACATGCCATTATTCCTCACATTCACTCTTGTAAAACAACTAAGGATGCTTTGGATACACTTACCACATTGTACCAAGCTAGGAATGAGGCTCGTGTTGCTTACCTCCGAAAACAATTGGAGGGTGAGCACATGAATGAAGGTGATTCTATGGAGAGTTTCCTAACGAAGATCAAAGACTTGAGGAACAATTAATTTCTGCAGATGAGGTTATACCAGATAGCTCACTTGTGCAGACCATTCTGAATGGTCTTCCTGATTCGTATCAGAGTTTTGCTTCTACTCTTCGATTGATGATGAAAGGCAATCCAAATGCCTTATCATTTGAGGAGTTAGTCTCTGTTCTGTTGTAGGAAGATCAGTCGAGGTAGAACAGTTCCATTATGCGAGTTGTAGATCAAGCTTTCCTGGCTAGTCAGAAGGGCAAAGGAAAATGGAGCTCTTCAACTAGTAAGCAGAAATCTGCTAATTTTGCACATTCGAAGAAGGAAGATAAAGATGAGAAGAAATCAGAAAAGCAAAAATTGTTGTAAGTACTGTAAAGGGAATGATCATATCATAAAGAACTGTCCAAAACTAGTTGCTAAAGAGGCAAAGAAGAAAGATGCTGGAATGGTTGTTGCAGAGGCCTCTACACCAAAAACAGAGTTTGCTAATCTTGTGTAGGAAGAAGAATGGGCGTTTACTACAGTCTGCAATTTTGACCCATCTTCTCATGAGCAGTGCATGTCTGCAGTAGACTCAGATGTTTGGTATTTTCATAGTGGGGAGACCAAACATAGCGTAGTTTCTTCTCTTCACACGAGCCTGCCCCTCCATGGAATACTATTACATGCGCCAAAAACTCCTCTTATCCTGTTATGGGAGTTGGTAAGATCATTTTGACTACTGCTGATGGTAGTTCTTTCACTTAGTCAGATGCTTTATTTGTGCCAGGGATCAAGAAGAACCTATTATCAGTTTCTGAATTAGCCAAGATTGGCTTGGTTGTGAAATTTGTTGATGACAGGTGTACAGTTCATGATTTGTCAAATGGCAATGTGATTATTGCTTCTCGCATTTTATGTCGTGGGTTGTATAAGCTCATAGACTATGAAAGATCTATAAATGATTTGGCATGTGCAATAAGGCTATGTCAGATGCAAAGCTTTGGCATGCACGCATTGGTCATTTGATTTTTACTAGTTTGCTATGCCTGCAGAAATCTGAAACGGTGTCCTCTCTGCCCAAACTTAAGGCACCCTGAAGACATGTTTGTGAAGGCTGTATTTTGGGCAAAATGCAGTGTTCGTCCTTTCCAAAAGATGGTTCAGTTTGGGCTACTAAAAAATTGCAGCTTGTACATAGTGATGTCTGCAGTCCTATGTAGACACCTTCTTTTGGGAATTATCTTTACTTCGTGACTTCCATTGATGATTTCTCCAGGCATGCATGGGTATATCCATTGAAGGAAAAGTCCGAAGTGTTCATGTGCTTCAAACAGTTTTTGGTTTTGGCTAAAAAATCTGTGAGCACGTAAAATGGGCACCCTCCATTCTGATTGAGGGGGGGAATATATGTCTTCTGATTTTAATGCATTTCTGGCTGAACGTGGGATAAAACACTAGTGTACAGTGTCGTATACACCTCAATAGAATGGAGTTGCTAAACGAAAGAATAGGTCACTCATGGAGATAACGAGGTATATGTTCAAGAGCCAGGATTTACCACATAGTTTCTGCCTTGAGGCTCTCATGTGTGGAACATATGTACTGAACAGGTGTCCCACTAAAGCGTTGTAGTCTATCACTCAATATGAGGCTTGGCATGATCGCAAGCCATCTGTTGCTCATCTACATGTTTTTGGTTGTTTGGCATATGCATTAGTGACTAAACAACATCGTAGAAAATTGGATGATAAAGCAGTAAAATGTATTTTTGTTGGGTATAGTTCTGAAAGTAAAGGCTATCATCTGTATCATCCACAGACTAAACACATTCTGGGTAGCTGTGATGTTGTTTTTGTGGAAGATGCTATTCAGCCATTGCTTTCATGTACTAAGGAGACATCTGTTAGCTCCAAAGACATGTATGATACTTTGCTGCCTCTTTTTATAGGTGGACAGTCTAGTGCTGGTCCCAATGAGGCAACTTCTCAGCCTTTGGAGGTTTCATGTGATGATGCAGATCATTCCATTTCTGATGCAGATTTACATGATGCACTACTTGATGAGAGAGCGGATATTGAGCAAGCAAAAACTATGCCAAAATGGCTGGTGCATACTTTTCCTGACAACAAATTAGATGCACCTCTGTCATATCGTACTCGTTCAGGCTCTCATAGTGCCTCTTTTGCATTATTGCTATGCTATGGCTGTATCTAGTCTCTGTGATGAGAATGAGCTTGTTTCCTTTGATGAAGCACAAAACTCAAAAAATTGGATGGCTGCTATGCAATCTGAATATGATGCTTTAATGAAGAATGGTACTTGGTCTTTATGTGACTTGCCTCCTGGCAAGAAGGCCATTGGCACTAAGTGGGTATACAAGCTGAAGCATAAACCAGATGGTATAGTTGACAGGTATAAGGCTAGGCTTGTTGCAAAGGGTTATGCACATGAAAGAGGTATTGATTTTGATGAGACCTTTGCACCTACATGCAGTATGACTATTGTTCGGAGCATCTATGCACTTGCAGCTCATCAAGGTTGGAACGTACATCAGTTGGACATTAAAACAACATTTTTGAATGGTGACTTGCATGAAGAAGTGTATGTTTTTCAGCCCCATGGCTTTGTGAAGAAAGGGCATGAAAACCAGGTGTGCAGGTTAAAGAAGGCATTATATGGTTTAAAGCAAGCACCACGTGCTTGGTATGAAAAGATACATGCCTATCTGATTGCACATGGTTTTGAGAACAGTCCAACTGAAAGCACCTTATATGTTAAGCATGCTAATGATGTGCTTCTGATCATTGTTGTCTATTTTGACGACATGCTGCTCATTGGTCTTATTGAGAAGCATATTGCTGATTTGAAGGCTGATTTGCATGCCTCATTTTGAGATGTCTAATTTGGGGTATTTGCATCACTATTTGGGCATTCATTTTATGCAAGTTGATGGTGGAATGGCTTTGTGTCAAACGAAATATATTGACACATTATTGTAGCATTTTGGCATTGAACACTGTAAGCCTATTGCCACTCATATGGAGACAGGTTTACGATTGAGTCTTCATGATGCTGGAGATGCATTTGATGCTGTTCTCTATCAGCACACTGTTGGATGCTTGATTTACTTATGCATTACTCGACCAGATATTCAGTTTGTTGTCTCACAGATGAGCAGGTTTATGCATTGCCTAGGAGTCAAGCATTGGTAGGCAGTTAAGTGCATCTTTCACTATTTGACTGGTACTCGGCTACTTGGGTTGTTTTATCCCAAGGGGGGATCACTATCGCTAGATTTGGATGCTTTTTTTGACTCTGATTAGGCTGGTTGCTATGACACTCGTGTGTCCACTAGTGCCTTTTGCTTCATGCTTGGTAGCTCATGTATATCTTGGTTGAGCAAGAAGCAGCCTACTGTGGCCACTTCCAATTGTGAGGCTGAGTATAGGGCAACTTTCACAGCGACTATTGAGTGTGTGTGGCTCAAACGCCTTATGCCTGATTTGGGTGTTGGTCAGACTTCTGCCACCACCATCTTCACTAACAGTCAAAGCGCATTGGCAGTTGCGAGGAACCTTGTGTTCCATGCTCGCACTAAGCACATTGAGGTGCATTATCACTAAGTTAGGGAGAGGTTCTCTACTGGGAAGATCAACTTGGCATATGTGCCCATGTAGGAGAACATTGCAAACCTTTTCACGAAGGCTCTGCCTAGGGAGAAGTTTGAAGCTTTCCGCAAAGCTTTGGGCTTACTTCCTTTTGTGGAGTGATTTCCACATAGCTTGGCACTTCCTTATACATGAGTGCCAGCTCCTTGTTCACCACATCACTCCCAGGGGGGATTTGTTGATATATTTAGGTAGTGATGTGTGTGAACATAGTAGGACCATTGGGGCACTTTTTTCCCTCTTTAGGAAGTTTTTTTCCCCCAGCTTGTATATACGCCTATTGCCCTAATGGGCTATTTATCTTTGTACATTCTCTAGTAATACATTCAGTATTGTGTGTTGTGCTCCAAGCTTCTTCTTCTTCCTTGTGTTGTTCGTGTGCTTTTGCAGATGTCTAACTCCAATAGGAGCAAACATGGAACAGAACTCTCATTGTCATAGTTCTTTTGTAATCGGATAATGTCACTTCTTGGGCCCTAGTCATTGTATCTCATGGTTTTTGCACTTTCAAGAACCTTGTAAAAAGTAAGGCAATCAATTCATGTTAGATATTGTATATACCGTCTTCTCTGCAATGGTAATTTCAAAATTTTTGGAATGTCAAAAATTCTATGTTCACTACTTTGAGATGTGGTTTCTCATGTTTTTTGTTGTGTTATGTTTAGACATTTGCTTTGAAGCAAAAAAATTTATATCCTTCGGTGTTCTGTGCATTATTTTGCCATGAGAAACACATTTTTTGAAATTGCACTACTTTATTTTGTACTTTTAAAAGTGGGCCCAATCATTTTAAAAACTTGAAACTGCTATAAAAATGGATTCTATGTGCTCATTTCTCACATTTGCACTCTTTGAGAGCTAGAAAGCACAGACAAGCCAATAGAATTCTTGTGCGCAAGCAATGGCTGCTAGCACTTCCACTCCCATGAAATCTCCTCGAGATCTATTCACGGAGTTTCGGATACTACAGATTACAATGGTCATACGGATTTGTATGACCTAGTCTGTAGAGTCCCTAATCTTGAAGGGACAATAGCCATGAACTCCGATGTGATCAATGAGATCACAGTTTTTATGGAATTCTATATATTAAGATATGCTATAGATATTCTAGCATATGAATGTAAATGGGTCCCTTGTGACCTACTTTTCTACATTCATAAAGGAAATGAGGCATTTGCGAATCGCTTAAAGCATTTCATGGTTGTTGCTGAGGATGCAAGGCACCTGTTAGATGACACATGCCCTTAATTAAACAATGAAATAAGAAAAGGAAAATGGGAAGAAAATATATTTCCTATGTTGCAACAACCATCTTTTTTGTCAATGAGGAGCCCGAACCTACACCCATGGACCTACCCCATCTTGTTATTGGGGGTTTTGTAGATGACAAGAAGGAACCCCAGATAGAAGCTCTCAACTTATGAGAAGAGAGTAAAAAAATTTGCAGAGAATTTCCACAAGGAGTAATGGACAAATTAAAGGAAGCAAGTACACAGAATAGTCCACCCTCCAACTTAGAGCTCGTGGAACCCACTCTACCAGAGGTAGAGATGGAAATGTTTTTAGTTGTACTTGTCGATGGAGAGGAATTTTTATTCCTGCATGATGTTAAGAAGGCATTTGGTCTATGCCTCGATGAATGCCTTCGTATTTTCTGCTCAACCTCGGATGTTCCCATGGACAACACTTCTGACATTATAAAAAAGACAACAATTCCACTTGGTGATTCAGTTGCAGACACCATTGCATTTGTGTGTGAAGCGATTTTGAGCCATGCCAACCAAAATGCCACTGAAGAAGATCTGGCTGCAGCAAGGGAAAGAATTTTGGAGAAGAAGACTCCAACATCCCCTGTTGTGGAGCAAAATGGCATGGCCCACTCATCGATTCCACTAGATGCAATGGGAAGAGGAGAGGATGAAGATAGGCATCAAGATGTAAGTATCTAATGACATTTATCGTTGTCTCATATTCATACAAGATGTACCTATTTAATTTTATGATTGTCTATGTGCAGGAAGCAATTGAAGTGGATAAATTTGCAGCAAGGAGTGGTGGTGACCATGGTGACCGTGTTGCCCATGGCCATGGCTCTTCCTTGGCACATTACGTTGGAAAATTGCCAAATGAAGATTTTGTCATAATCCACAAGGACTTTTCCCCTCAAGGACACTTCATGACTTGGTGTGTGAAGGCCTTGAGCAAAGTTTTGTGCCTATCTACAAGTAAACTTTTGTGCCTATCTACAATAATGCAAGGGAACAATTGTATATTTTTGGTTAGGAAGTCCTTTGCCCTTACTACCCTAGGAGTTAACTTTACACGAAAAAATATTAGGTCAAATAGGAATAGCTTTAGGTCTTGGATTGACAGATCCTCAGTTAATATCCCAATCAGCTTTGACTTACCAATTGCCACTGTCTTTTGAGAGAAGAAAGAATGTAGTGGAGAGACTCAAGGCTAAGAGCCAATTGTTAAAACTTTATAATACCAATTATTGTTTTTCCAATTTCCATGTGCATTGTCTTTATGTTTTTGACAATCTCTTAACTTTTTCACACTTTAATAAGTATTTTTCCAATCATTCTTGTTATTTTTGTTGCCCAAAATGCATGGGATGGCATAGGAATGCAAAAAAAGGCATGCCATAGACCTTTTTTTTGCATTCATAGGCCATCCCATGCACTAGGTTCCCTATATTTGAAGTCTATGTCCCTCAATTACAACCTAGACTTGGGGAATTATGGAAGGCTCTTCTTTTGTGAAATAATTAGAGAAAATTTAGACTCCTCTGGGTGCGTATAAGCATGCAACAATAAATAAGACATTTGAATGTTCATCAACATTCTCTAGCTATTGGTCAGAGGGTTAGCACCCTATCTAAGGAAAATCCTATGCTCCAATGTGCATGGCATGTGGTTTCATGGCTCAGAAATGCAAAAAAAAGGCCTGCCACAGAAACGTGGAGATAGGCCTTGCAAAACTTTTGCAGGGTCCATCCTCGCGTTTCTGTGGCACGACCTTTTTTGCATTCTTTGGCCATTGCATGCATTATATAGCAACACCAATTACAAGAAGTACAATAAAAAGAGTGATTAAACTATGCAAAACACTTCAAAGAGGTACTAGAAAAAGACAACTAGATACATAAGAGAAATAGACTTCAAAACAAAGTACACTAAGAGATAAACACTTGGGAGAGCAAATATAATAAGAAAAGATTATATTCATCATTTGGGGTTTACAAAATATTCATCATTTGGGATATACAAAAAGATCTCCAAACAAGGGAGTACAAATGTTTGTTAAGCGCTAGCTGCAAGTCTTTAGGTTGTATTGTCACCCTCTTTGCATGGATGGCACACAGGTTAGAGTCCTCCAACATTGAGATAAGATACGCCTCTGCAGCTTCTTGGAGGGCTTCAATGGATATCCCTTGGATACGAAGTCCAACGCAATAGCTTTGGATCTCTTCACAACTCTTGCAAATGACCTTCGTGGAATAAGAAGCTCCAGAGATTTTTGATAGTGTCTAATCTTTGCAAAGGCTCTAGTTTGCTTTCTGTGCCTCTGCGGTGGTCTTGCATTTGGGGGGATGTTGGGTTGTGGTCATTGGGTCTATGACACGGTTGATAGTTCTTCTTTCTTTTTGGAGCATGCCTAGATGGTCCTGCCTCATCATTTACTTGCTCTACCCGACTTTGCTCTCTTTCTTCATCAGTTGGTCTTTGTCCTTGTCCTGGGGGGAGTGTCTTGCCTCCTTGTGTTACTCGACGGTTCATGGGGATATGATCATTGTTCCATGGTGGCTCGTTGACACTTTCTCTCTTGCAATATCATGGTGTAGCTTTCATGTAATCTTTGCTATTCGTGACTTAGATGCTCATTCCATTACATATTTTCTAGCGAATGTCGCACGAAAAAACCAGTTGAACATTTCTTCTAAATAGTTTGATTGGAGTAGACCACCCCCATGATGAGTGTTTTTAAAGTAAACACCTCTAGCACTGTAATGCAACTTCTCCATTCCTTGTGTACCAAAAATGTCCAGTGACCCATATCGATTCATAAAATATGCTCCATGTGCAAAAAGAATATGCTATGAACTGGTCAATAAGATATACACATGGTGTTTAAGACCAAATTAAAAAAATGTAAGAAAAACTTACTATGTAATGTGTAATGTTGCTTTCTCCCCAAGATAAGATGAATGACTATGTAAACTCCTTCAAAGTCACTTGGAATAATTCTCGTTGTGAAGCATTAGTGGAAACCAAACACATCAAATGTAACAATTGATCTAACGATGAACAAACCTTCTTTCACTTGTTAATGAGATCAACCTGACTATCATTGTCTATCGTAATTGAACAGAGGTCCTTCCAAAGCTCCCATTTCCCATCATCTTGACTATTCACATCTCTTTTAAAGAAACATTGTTGAGCCCATAAAAGTCATGTTAGTCAAAGTCAACTATAGTCAAAGTCAAGGTCAAAGTCAATTGGTTAAAGTCAACAAGGTCAAGGTCAAAGTCAACAGGTGCAAAGTCAAAGTGCTAAAATGCAGGTGTCAAAGTGCACAGGTAGTGCACAATTAATTGTCCACAAAGGGTAAATCGGAGAAAGTGAGTTGCAGGTTGGAGAGGTATTTTCTCTAATTTCCCTAAGGTTCAAAGTGTGTTTTAAAGTGTTTTGGAAGGTTCAGGTGAACCCCCCCCTTATGTGCAAAAGTGAAGACTTAAAAGGAAATGTCCCATTAAAATTTTGGTTTTATTCTAAAGTCACTATAGGACAAAACAGTGAGTCGTTGGCTGCCACTTGTAAAGACAATCTTGGGACATCAAAGTGAGCACCAAGATACCATTGCAGTTAGGAGCGTACGTGATCGACACACTCAAATCAAGGCAAGGCCATTCTTGGACCAATCTTAGAGTAAGCAAGGGAGGATAGTCTAAGGAAGCAAGAGGGAGAAGTGCAAGAGTCACCAGAGTGCGACGTAGAGGAGTGGAAGTGCAAGGTGCATGGAGAGTGACTAAGGATTTGTGCAGAGAGTGCTAAGATATACTCCCCCAAGGATCTCAAGGTATCATTGCAGTGTGCGCGTGCCGATAGAAGGTATTCACTCCTCCCCCTTTGTGGAAGCTTGGTGCAAGGTGTGCACAAGGATAAGCTTGAAGTAGGTGGAGGTCCGGTGCAGAGGAGGCCGGTGGCAAGAAGACTTTGGGATATTGGGTATTTTGTAATTGAGCACTCTGTGTGATTGTGCACAGAAGTATTGGCTTGTATTTTGCTTCAAACATTGTAATTGTCTTACTGTAATCAATCAGTAGAAGCTTTCAAGTTGTATTTTCTCTTCTGGTCCTTTCAATTTCTCCTACAAACCCTCAAACTCCTTCTTGTCTAAGAATCCCCCAACAAAATTTGGCACGCAGGGTGGGACATCCAAGGAGATTTGAGCTTAGGAGAAACCAAGTGCAAAGCATAAAAGAGATCAAGTGTCGACAGAACCACAGTGCTACTTCATCAAACAAAAGGTAAATATTCTTATCAAGTGTCTCATATTCAGTGGGCTATGAGCTGCTCATGACCGCAACCCGGTCCCAAGTATTGAGGGTCACCTGCAAGCAGACAAGAAGGAAGGTTGTTATAAGGTCCCCCAGTCCACTATCTTCAACATCATCAGTCAAGAGCATGCGGGTCAGGTAGACTTGGAAACTTTACTCTCTAGATTAAATATAAAGTTTCCTTCTTTCAAAGGCCTAGCTCAGGAGGATCCGGATGAACACATTAGAAGGTTCTTGGCACTATGTAAGACTAGAGGCCTAATGGGTAGGGAGGATGCCTTTTTTATTCTCTTCCCTACCACATTAGAGGGATTAGCTAATAAGTGGTTCAGCCAGTTTGGTGAAAACCATTTTACCACTTGGGATGTGATGAAAGATGCTTTTAAAAATCAATTCGAGCATGGCAACCCTGCAGAGATTATCATAGAAGAGCTAGAAAATTTAAGATTAGGTCCAGGAGAAAAGTTCCCAGAGTTTGTGACTCGGGCCAAAGCACTAATGGCTAAATTGCCAGATCCACCACACGACTTTTTTGTCAAGAAATGGTTGGCTAAGCCCCTACCAGTGGCCACCCAATGCAAAATAAAGGAATTAGTGTTACCTACAGCCTCCATAGAGGAGTTCATCAGCACAACCACACGCTTGGAGCAGATAAGGTACCAGTATGGAGCAACATCTTCCCAACCAACATATGGTACAGAAATGGAGGATCCAGTGATACAACTAAGGAAAGAGCTGGAGGGCTTAAAAAGAAATAAGCCCTACAAAGAGGAAGAGAATGTCGTTGCTCAGTTGAGAAGGGAGATTGAAGCACTAAAGCTCCAAAAGGAGGAGGAGGCCCAGGCAGAGGAATTGGCTCAGCTGCAACAGGAGTTGCAAGAGCTCAAAGGAGGTGGCATCAAGAGTGGACTTTGGTGTTCCATGTGCAGCAAGCAAGGTCACATAGTAAGTGAATGCCCTCTGTTAAGTGTGACTTGTCAATTATGCAGGAAAATTGGCCATGAGGCCCATGAATGCCAATCAAGAGGAATGCCTGCAACGACATACTGGACACAAGGAGGACCCCCAACACCAGCAAATGTGATGGCTGCTGCACCAAATCAAGGTAACAACTATAATCCTAGACAGAGGAATAACTTTGGAAATGGGCCTAGGAGGCCAATCATCTGTTTCAGATGTGGAGAATGTGGGCACTATCAAAGTAGGTGCACCCTACCAGAACATGCCCCTCCTTGCAGGAACTGCCCTGATGCAAGGGACCATTATACAAATTGTTGTCCTAAGAATCAAGCCTCTTCATCCGGGCCTCATATTCAAATGATTTTGGTGCACAAAGAAGAAGTGCGTGATCTGGTCAAGGAGCCATCACCATCTACCAGGGTGGTGCAATTAGAAGAAATAGAATCTTTGACTGTGCAGACAAGAAGCAAGGGGAAGGCTCAAGCAGACATAGGACAAGGGTCAAAGATTAAGGAATGGAATCAAGACAGAGAACCATCTGAAGATAAAACCACCACAGGTGCAGATACAAAGCAAAAAGAAAATCTCATATGCACCAGTGATGCCATTGGTCATGCCTTCAACAGGGCTCATGAGGAGTTTGATAAGTCAATTGAAGCCAATGCTCTCAAGGAATCAGAGGCTTCAAAACTACTCAAGTCCATGAAAAAGGAGGTTAGTATTTTTTATCTAATAAAGATGGATGGGAAATTCAGGTCAGAGTTACTGCAGATAATTGATGAAGCTTCCACTATAAGTTTGGTGGCAAAGACTACGGTTTTACATAAAGATAAAATTGTAGGGGAAGCACCCCTTACAAATTATAAAAGTCCTCGGCTGACAGTATCTATCAAAGGTCATGAATTTCAAGGAGTCATTGTGGATGGTGGTTTTGGCATTAACTTGATGCCTGAACATACAATGAAAAAGATTGGACTCCACCCTTCAAGGCCTGCAAATTTCACTGTTACTTTGGCAGATCAGAGCAAAGTAAGGCCTTTGGGAGTAATCCCAAAAGTTCCACTTGAAGTACAAGGTAATCTATTCATTCTAGATTTTGTAGTTTTAAGATTGCCCCAGGTTGAAGGAGGATTTCCCCTCTTAATTGGAAGACCATGGCTGAGGCATGCAAGTGTCATTCATGATTGGGGCAAGGACACTATGTGGGTACAAAAGAAAGGGCAAGAGCTGACACAGATTCATTTAGAAGAGGGCCCAGATAATCAAGGAAATACTAGCATGATGCAAACAGTTGGCATATGCATGGAAACAGAATCGAAGGATCAACCCCAAATAGATTTCGAGGAAGAAGAGGATATTCTAAATTGGCTCCAAGCATGCAACTCTTCCTCTTGTTTTGGGATTTTTCTTAACAATTCTTGCATGACTGAAGGCTATGATGAAGATAAGGACAAAGTCCAGATTGATGGATTGGGAGAGCCCATTACAGACCGCAGAAGGGGCAGGAAGACACCCCTCAAATATAACTTGGAGGAGGATATGACAACCATGGATAAAGAGGTTACTAAAGCTAAAGGCAAGGTAAAAAATTCTAGTGAAGAATGTTCTTTCCCAATTCAAGAAATCCCTGCAGGATGGATGCAGGACCAGGAGGAACACTCAGAGTGGCTCTCACCTATGGTTATAGTACCAAAGAAGAATACTAATAAAATCCGAATTTGTGTTGACTTTTGAGCACTCAACAAGGTGACCATTCCAGATGGTTTCCCAATGCCTTTTGCAGAGCAGGTCATTTAAGAAGTGGCCGGGCATGCATTATATAGCTTTATGGATGGATTTAGTGGCTATAATCAAATATCAATACACCTAGAGGATCGTGAAAAGACTGCTTTTATCACACCTTGGGGAACATATGTGTATGTAAAAATGCCATTTGGGCTCAGAAATGCTCCAGCCACCTTTAACAGAACGGTCAATCTCATTTTTGGCCCCCTATTGCTGGAATCACTTAGAATCTTCATGGATGACTTCTCTTCGTTTTCAGGTTCTCACAAAGAAACTCCTCTAGATTGTTTGGACCATCACTTGAGGCAGCTGCAGAATGTTTTCAAAAGATGCAGGGAGACTAAGCTAAAGCTCAATCCAAATAAATGTCATTTCCTTGTGACAGAAGGAACTCTCTTAGGACATGTGGTGTCCGCTAAAGGTATGGCCCTAGATCCTGACAAAATCATTTCTATATTAAAGTTGCCTAAACCTAAATCCCCTAAAGAGATTCAGAGTTTCTTGGGGCATACTGGATACCATAGAAGATTTATAAAAATGTATGCAGAGATAGCCAGACCACTGGCTAGACTTACAGGTAAGGAAGTACCCTTTAAATGGGAAGAAGAGGAGGAAAAAGCATATCAAACATTACGGTCAAGGTTAGTGTCTGCTCCTATTTTGATCACACCTAAGTGGTCAAAAATCTTCCATATACATGTAGATGCCAGTGCCTATGCAGTGGGGGCAGTTTTGACCCAACCTAGTGAAGAATTTAAAGTGGACAGACCAATTCAATATGCCAGTAGAATCTTGACCAAGGCTGAAAGGAATTATAGTACTACAGAAAGGGAAGCCTTAGCAATGGTCTTTGTTGTCCAAAAATTCCGTCATTACTTACTGGGAGTAAAATTTATTATTATCACAGATCACCAACCACTAAAATACCTACTCAACAAACCACAAGCCACTGGTAGAATATGGAGGTGGTTATTGTTGTTCCAAGAGTTTGATTTTTTTGTAGTCCATAAACCAGGTAAAGAAAATGTTATGGCGGATCACCTATCCAGAATCAATATGATGAATCAAAATAGTGGAATCAATGATGATTTTCCAGATGCTCATCTGTTTGCTGTACAAGCTAAAGGTTGGTATGATGATATCAAAAATTTCATTAAAACTGGGTTGTATCTAGAAAAGGCTAGTGCTTTGCAAAAGAAGAGACTGCTAATCAAGAGTAGACCATATACCTTCATTGAAGATAAACTGTATAGACAGGGCAAGGATGACAGGTTTAGGAAGTGTTTGGAAGAAGAAGAAGTGAGGGAAGGCCTTCACTCTGCACATGAAGGAACAGGTGGTGGGCACCTTCCAGGGCATATTATGAGTCAGAGGATACTGGATGCTGGTCTATGGTGGCCTACACTATTTAAGGATGCGAATGAATGGGGAAAGGCATGTGACATTTGCCAGAGGTGTGGACCTAGGCCAACAAAGCAGAGGCATAACCCCTTGGTTGTTTCCACTTCGTGGAAACCATTTGAGAAGTGGGGGCTAGATTTTGTAGGGCCCATCTACCCTCCCGCAATTCCAAAAAGAGAAAAATATCTCTTGATAGCTACAGATTATGCGACAAAGTAGGATGAAGCTATTGCCTCCCCCGATTGCACTGCCCAAACTGTTGCTGATTTCATTTATAGTAGCATCATTTGCAGGTTTGGATGCCCACTTGAAATTTGTACAGATCAAGGTACCCATTTTGTCAATAAGGTAGTGCAGGAAATTTTCAACAGGTATAGAATTCTACATAGGACCTCTTGTGCTTACTATCCAAGAGCCAATGGACAGGCTCAATCGACAAACAAGGTTTTAATCTCAATGTTAAGAAAGGAGTGTATGTTATAGCCCACTTCCTGGGGCATTGCTTATCAAGGTACCCTATGGGCATACAGGTTAGCCTACAAAAGGCCACAGGATATTCTCCATTCCAACTAGTTTATGGCATATTTCCCATTGAGCCCTTTGAATTTTAACATGGATCACCTAAGATAGCATTCATGTAGGGCAAGAAGGATTGTGATGTCTCTCAGAGGCTCGGAGCACTACATAAAGTGGAGGAGATTCGTCTACTAGAAACAAAACAATTGATAGAAACTCAGATGAAGAGGAAGGAGACACATGATCGACATCTGTGGAGCAACAACATTGAAGCAGGCATGTTAGTTCTTCTCCATAGACCTCATCTCCATACACAACTGAGAGGAAAATGGCTTCCACATTGGGAAGGACCTTACAGAGTCAAAACAATGCTAAATTGGGGTGCTGTGGAGTTAGAGACGCTGAAAGGAGAGGCCTTGCCACTGGTCAACATATCCAGGCTCAAGGCCTATCTTCAACACACTTGAAGAAGTATGGATCACCTGGAACTGCATATCTGTCCAGGTTGTACATAACTTTCTCATCTCATTTTGCTCCGTTTTAGTAGTTTTCTTTAGCAATTTCATTCTTGTCCCTGGTGTTTTTAGCAAACCTAGAAGGCATTTCATTACCTCTCCAAACGAAAAACTTTTGGGTATTTTTGGAAATTTTTCTAGCATTTTTAGCATTTTTATAGCATTTTTATCCCTTTCCGATGTCATTTTCTTGCCAATTAGGAGGAACAAAAGGAGGCTCTCTGTGGTTTGATGGAAGAAATTAAACTTAGCCTTGTGGAAAATTTCATGAGAAAATTTTTCAGAATTTTTTGGCAATTTTTTGGATTTTTCCTTCATTTTTTCTCTATTTTTGGGTTATATTTCACAAAAAAAAAAAACACACACACACACACCCCTCAGGGCGTTTTTTGCCCAAAAAAAAAAAAAACCCCCCCCACCACCGACCATCCCCCCCCCCCCGCCCCCCGTTCTGACAGCCCGCCCCTGCCCCCCGTTCTGACAGCCCCCCCCCCCCCCCCGTTCTGACAGCCCCCCCACCCCACCGACACCACCGACCATCCCCCCCCCCCCCCCCCGCCCCCTGTTCTGATAGCCCCCCCCCGCCCCCCATTCTGACAGCCCCCCCCCCCCACCCCACCGACACCACCGACCATCCCCCCCCCCCCCCCCGGTTCTGATAGCCCCCCTCCCCCCCCCCCCGCCCCCCGTTCTGACAAACCCCCCCCCTTCCCCCCCTTTTTTTTATTTTATTTTATTTAATTATTTTTATTTTAGTTTATTTTATTTTTTTATTATTATTTTTATTTTATTTTCTTATTTATTAAAATTTATTTTTTTTTAACAATTCTGTTTGAGCGTTGAAAAAAAAAAGACCATTTTATTTTTATTTTATTTTATTTTACTTTATTTTTTTTATTTTACATGGCTCAAAACTTTTGGCTCTGGATTGTGCCTCGGTTGGCCGTTTTTTACAAAATAGGAGTCATTTTCATGTTTTTTGGCACCTCTGGACTGAGTTTTTGACTTTAGTTTTACAAATTCCCACTTTTTCTATGACTTTTGGTCCAAACCCACATGTTTTGAACACCTTTATCACATGTTTTATTTCACCAATTTGTCCAAATGGTCTATTCTCACCTTGTCTTACCTTATGTTTAATAATCTCCCATATGTACCCTCTGTAGCCCTCCAGTTTGATCATTTTAGCCTCCTCCCGACCCCTGATTCCTACTCACAATCCCTCCCTTTACCAATATGCCCAACCACATCCTTACCCCTCCCTGCCCCATCCATCTTTGCACCCTCAGCCCTCCCTTCCCCTTCCTTTCTACCCTCCCATTGCCCCCCCTTTCTGCTTTTCCATTCCAAAATCCCAATTTTGGTTCTTCTCTGGTGCTTGTTCTCTCCTGCTTTTGGTGGAATTGGTTGCTGCTCAGATGTCCTATTCAAGTTTTTGCAGCTCTATTTTCATGGTCATCAGAGTTTTAGCTATAGCTCTCCGGGACAGAGAGCACATTAGGTGGTGGGCAACTGTTGAGCCCATAAAAGTCATGTTGGTCAAAGTCAACTATAGTCAAAGTCAAGGTCAAAGTCAACAGGTGCAAAGTCAAAGTGCTAAAATGCAGGTGTCAAAGTGCACAGGTAGTGCACAATTAATTGTCCACAAAGGGTAAATTGGAGAAAGTGAGTTGCACGTTGCAGAGGTATTTTCTCTAATTTCCCTAAGGCTCAAAGTGTGTTTTAAAGTGTTTTGGAAGGTTCAGGTGAACCCCCCCCCCCCTTATGTGCAAAAGTGAAGACTTAAAAGGAAATGTGAAGGCATGTGAAGCGGCAGCAGCGTACCACAGGTGAAAGTATGGCCCCCCCATTAAAATTTTGGTTTTATTCTAAAGTCACTACAGGACAAAACAGTGAGTCGTTGGATGCCACTTGTAAAGACAATCTTGGGACATCAAAGTGAGCACCAAGATACCATTGCAGTTAGGAGCGTACGTGATCGACACACTCAAATCAAGGCAAGGCCATTCTTGGACCAATCTTAGAGTAAGCAAGGGAGGATAGTCTAAGGAAGCAAGAGGGAGAAGTGCAAGAGTCACCAGAGTGCGACACAGAGGAGTGGAAGTGCAAGGTGCATGGAGAGTGACTAAGGATTTGTGCACAGAGTGCTAAGATATACTCCCCCAAGGATCTCAAGGTATCATTGCAGTGTGCGCGTGCAGATAGAAGGTATTCACTCCTCCCCCTTTGTGGAAGCTTGGTGCAAGGTGTGCACAAGGATAAGCTTGAAGCAGGTGGAGGTCCGGTGCAGAGGAGGCCGGTGGCAAGAAGACTTTGGGATATTGGGTATTTTGTAATTGAGCACTCTGTGTGATTGTGCACAGAAGTATTGGCTTGTATTTTGCTTCAAACATTGTAATTGTCTTACTGTAATCAATCGGCAGAAGCTTTCAAGTTGTATTTCTTCTTCTGGTCCTTTCAATTTCTCCTACAAACCCTCAAACTCCTTGTCTAAGAATCCCCCAACAAACATCTTGCCTTCTTCCTTGTCATTGAAACTTAAAATCTCTTGAGACTCACCATACTTCTTAACAGCTAAAGATACATGGCCACCATGACAACCAATAGAATTCAAAAGACCTTTTATTTTTTGGATTGCTATTGTAGACCTCTCTAGTGGTTTCATTGCAAATGCATATTCAACATGGAGCTTCAAAAGCCTGTCAAAGGTCCTCATGAATGCATGCAAAGTACAAAAGTGAACATTGACTAATGGAAATGGAATAATGGGATTCCAATCATTGCTTATTTTATCACGAGTAGGTTCTTGTAACATTGGACACCTCAAAAGTGATATCTCCCATTCCCTATGATTCGATGAGTTTGTTTCATCAATTTCTTCAAATTCATCAACTCTCATCAATGCCCTTGCATGTTTAGACTATCTCTTAGATCCTTTGTAACCTTGTGTACAATATGGGCAAGGATAGAGAGAAGATGCTCCTTGTTTACAGCCTAACATGCATTTTACACTCGTAAGCTCTCCACCCAAATGTCATTCTACCTCAAAATCACCTATATCATCTACAAAAAGCTTTTGCCCATGTATTTGAGAAGAGATTACTTCCGTAATCCATGGATTCCTACTAAAAATCCATGAAATAACATTGTTTGTTTCTTTGGGAACTTCTATAGCACCTAACCACTAGATATCTCTCTCTGATTGCACACTGTAAGTCAAATGGGAAGTGGATCCTAAAGTTTCATCATTCATTGCATGGTCCATAACTTCATTCATTAGCGTCACACTCAACCTTTCTAGTCACCAACACTCTATGATTTGACACTCATCAAGCTTTAGTATGAACTTTAACTTAACATTACAATCTACACAAAAGAGAAAACATTATCTTAATACGACACTTGAATGCAATAAAACTTCAACACCAACAGTTACCTTTGATTCTTGATCCATAAAAGTGAACCATTGCTTGTTGAAGCTTCTGAAGATCCACAAATATATTGTTGAATTTAGTGTAAGTAAATCCTTGTGTAGATAGGATCTTTGATTGATTCTTGGGAATATTTGGATGAGGATTAGCCACAAGTCTATCTTTGTACCTACTTATTGATCCATCTGAATTCCTCTTGATCTTATAGATCCATCTAGAACCAATTAGCTTCATAGGCTCTCTCTTTGGCACTAGCTCCCAAGTATCATTCTCCTTGAGTGCTTCAATTTCCTCATCCATAGCTTCCTTCCATTCTGCCTTGGTCTTTGCCTCTTCATATGATGATGGCTCTTCAAATGACAAGTCTTTTGCAAGATAAACAGAGTGCTTCATAACTAAGCAAGTGTCATACCCATATCTGATTGGCTTCTTGCTCTCCCTTTGTGATCTTCTGATTGCTTGGTTGGATGATTGGGGTATATGCTCCAAGTTCTTCATCTTGACTTTGCCTTTGGATTTCCATGCCTTGAATTCTTCTAAGTTGATGATGTCCTCATCATCTGAGCTGATGTCTTCAATCTGATTAGGCTCCTCCTTAGTCAGGCCTGGAAACTCCTCTTCCAAGTCATAAAGTAGCTTTACTTTCTGCATTTACTTTCAAACCAAGAGTCATTCTCATCAAAGACAACATCTCTACTGACCATGAATCCTCTGTTGGAAGGATTGTAGAACCTGTATCCGTTCTGATTCAAGTCATACCCTATGAAGATGCACTTCTCTGCCATAGGGTCTAGTTTACCTCTGATTTGAGAAGGGATATGCACATAAGCAACACATCCAAAGATCGTGCAATGATCAAGTGAAGGTATTCTACCATGCCATTCTTCATATGGGGTCATCCAATCAAGAGATTTGGATGGCAACCTGTTTACAAGATAAGTAACAGTAGAGACACTCTCTGCCGACAAGTAATTAGGTAATTTTTTCTCATTTAACATTGACCTAGTTGTTTCAACAATTAGTCTATTTCTCCTCTCTGCCACCCCATTTGCTTAGGGGTATACCTTGTTGTAATTTCTCTCTTGATTCCTCTGTCTTGCAAGAATGCATGAAACTCATTTGAGAAGTACTCACCTCCTCCATCTTACCTTAGTCTCTTTAGACTTCTTCTTGTTTGGTTCTCAACAAGTGCAAGATATTTTTTAAAGCAACTAAATACTTCATCTTTGGGCTTCATAAAGTATAAGATAGTCCACCTACTAAAATCATCAATGCAAGATACATAATACCTTGATCTAGAAATTGAGGGATCCTTAGTCGGTCCCCATACATCTATATGGACAAGCTCTAGGTAGTCCTCACGCATGTAGCCTTTCCTTGAGAAGGCTAACCTGTGAGATTTTCCAAAGTAACAAGCACCACATTTATAGATCATGTGTTGCTTGGATACATTAGGTATCCCAAACACACATTGATCTCTACATATTTGCTTTAAAGTTCTTTCACCAACATGACCTAATCTCTTATGCAAAATTTCAAGCTCTGATAGTGTTTGATCTTTCTGACTATAAAATGCAATGTTCCTTGTATCTTCAAGTTCAAAGGTGAATAATCTACATGTCTTTTCACCTTTAGAAATTCTTTTGAATTCATGTTGGAGATCCTCCACAAATGCTCCATATTGGTTGAACCTGACCTGCAAACCCTTTCCACAATCTGTCCAACACTCATCAAATTCTTGGTAATTGTAGGTACATATAGAACCCTGCTCAACAAATTCTTATTTCCATCCGACGCTTTAACATTTCCTACATTGATTAGTGAGTGCTTGGTGTCATCACTTGTTTGCATCTGATGCTTACCCTTTGGTTCCTCAAGGTCAGAGAGAAGAGCTACATTGCCTGCCACATGGTTTGAGCATCTTGAGTCAATGTAGAAGAGATGGTCATCATTTATACCTAGTTTTGAAGTCATATTCATAATCAAAAGGGAATCCTCTTGCTCCTCTATATAGTTGTTGTAATCTTTCCTTGATTTGTAGCCACCTTGGTAGTCGTTATTGTAGTTGTTGTTGTAGTAGTTATTGTATCCTTGATGGTGATTGAATCTTCCTCTTGATTGTGTATATCCACCACTCAATGATATCCTCTACCTCTTTGATGCTTGAAGTTCCTCTAGCACTCATCTGTAGTATGATTTGACAATCCACAAATACTACATGGTGAGGAGTTTTAAGGTCTCCCCCTACCTTGGTTACCTCCTCGCCCCTTCCTCTTGAGGGTCTACCTCTCCTTGCATAGTTGGATTGGGAGGTAGCTCCTTCATCCTCAATCTTTTTGTTCTTGCCTTTCTCTTTGGAATTCCTTTAATCAGTGTATAGGGTAGAAGAACTATTACCTCTTGATCAATCTCCATTCTTGTTGAGCTTGGCTTCATGGGTAAAGAGTTTCCCCATGAGTGTGGTAAGGTCTGGAATCTACATGTCCATGTACAAGTCCATGGCAGTTGTGAAGCTCTCCTATTTTTCATCTACTTTAATCCCATTGATTACTTGTCTTAGAATCTGCTCCTCTTCAATTTCTTCTCCTATGCTTGCTAATTGATCAGCTATATCTTTGACTTTGGTCATATACTCTGAGATGCCTTGTGTGGGTTGCTTTCTTTGAGTGGTAAAATCAATCCACAATTGGTTCTTTATAGCCCTTGTGTTGGAAGAGAAATATGAACACAATGTTTCCAAAGTCTCTTGAGATGTCTTACAGTTCCTAATGTGTGGAAGACAAAAATCAAAAATTGAGTTAACTAAGTAAGACCTTGCAAATGCATCCTTGGCACACCAGGTGTTGAGTCTTTCATGATCCTCTCTTGTAGGTTGTTCTTTGCTTCTGAATATGGGCATCTCCTCATCTCCTGAGATGTATCCATAGAGGCTCCTTCCTTGCAAGTATGTCTTCATCCTCAAGGAACATGCTTGATAGTTGTTCCTGTCCAATTTATCAATGGAAGAAGGAAAACCATCTCCAATTTTATCTTAGCTTTGCTCTGATACCACTGTTGGGAAAGGTGGATAGACACTCCAAGAAATGAGAAGGTACTACCAAATCCTACTTTGTACTAGCCCCTTTTTGCTTAAAATTTGCATTGTAGGCCCTCTTAGCTTTCCAATAACACTAAACAAGTGCCTATGTACTTTGGAAATGATGTGGGAAAAATGATTGAACCAAAATAGACTATTTCCAAGTTGAAGGATCAATGAAAACCTTCTATTTTTGTTCACACACCTGCTACTTGTTATGTTGAGTGCTTCCAGTACAGTAGGAATTAGCAAAATTCCTTTTGGAGATATCAAACAAGAGTAATGAGCTAATGATTCCAAGTGGAATCACGTAAAATGATGCACTATACACAGAGCAATCAATTTAGCAATCAAATCATTACCCTCGATTTTTGAGGACCTCTACAGAGTTTGACCAGTGGGTACTTCAATGGACTTTTCTCCACATTGGCTGAATGGATTACCTTCAAACTTTTTGAACACGTAGAAAACTTGGAGCTCATTCCAACAAGCTATAGAACATTGAAAATGGTGAAGAAACGACTGAGATATGAGCAGTACAAGTTGACTATTATGAGTGACTATGACAGAGAGACCATAGATGAAAGTATTGATCTATTATATTAGAACACAATGTTGTACAAGATCATTAGCATGATAATCAATGCCTAATGATAATGAGTAGTGTAGGCTATGATGTGAGCCTCACTCTCTTACAATATAGTCAAGGAGAACTCGAAAATGGAGTCATCATGACCGCAAGTTTTTTAGTCATCTTTTATAGATGATACATTTGAATTTTGAATTTGAATTCTTCATTGGATCTCTCTAAAAGTAGTCCTTCAATCTAGGAGATATTCTCTCAAGTAGATTCGTGATTTTTCCAACTAATAAAGCCACGAGTTTAGTGGTGATTAAAACTATTCTTTCAAGTCAAAAAGACTTTTACAAATGGTTTCCATGGAGCTTCAATAAACTCTAGCCAAATGTGTAGGCTTGTTATTTGCACCAACACAACAAGCCTAGCATTATACTTGTAAATTTTTCCATCAGGCTTACACTCCGGCTTGTGTACCCACTTACTGCCAATGGCCTTCTTGCCACGAGGCAAGTCACATAACGACAAGGTACGGTTTTTCATGATAGCATCATATTCTGATTGCATAACAACCATCCAATTTTCGAAATTTTGTGCTTCATCAAATGAAATAGGCTCATTCTCATCACAAAGACTAGAGGCTGTCATGACATAGCAATGTGATGAAAAAGAATCACTATGAGAGCCTAAACAAGTACAATATGATAGAGGTGCATGTAATTTGCTATCACGCAAATTCTACACCAGCCATTTTGGCATAGTTTTTGCCTCCTCAATATCAACTCTAGCATCAACAAGTGCATCATGTAATCCTACATCAGAAATGGAATGTTCTACATCATCACCTGAAGCCTGCAAAGGCTGCGAAATTGCCTCATTTGGACTATAACTAGATTGTCCACTTGTAAAAAGAGGCAGCAAAGTGTCATGCATATCTTTGAAGCTAATCGATGTCTCCTTAGTACATGAAAGTAATGGCCGAATAGCATATTCCACAAGAAAAACATCATGGCTAACCAAAACGTGTTTAGTGTGTGGATGATGTAGATGATAGACTTTGCTTTTAGAACTATACCCAACAAACATACATTTCATTGCTTTATCATCCAATTTCCTATGTTGTTATTTAGGCACTAATGCATCTGCTAGACAACCAATAGATGAGCAACAAATGGCTTGTAACCATGTCAAGCCTCATATAGAGTGATAGATTGTAATGCTTTAGTGGGACACCTATTAAGTACATATGTTGCACACATAACAACTTCAAGCCAAAAAACTATGTGGTAAAGCCTGACTCTTGACCATACACCTCACCATCTCCATGAGTAACATGTTCTTCTTTTCAGCAACTCCATTCTGTTGAGGTGTATACAACACTCTACACTAATGTTTTCTCCTATGTTCAACTATAAATGCAATAAAATCAAAAGACATATATTCCCCCTCTCGATCACAATGGAGGGTGCCCATTTTATATGCTTATAGGATTTCAATCAAAAACAAAAATAGTTTGAAGCACATAAACACTTCAAACTTTGATTTCAATGGATATACCCATTGGATAAGTGATAGATGAACAAATTTTAAGGCAACTTATCAATGGCGTGACGGCAAATGACAAGTGGGAAGCTTTTACAACAGCAATAGATCTATACATGGATATGCATGTACTAGATTTCAATACACTTATGGGACAACTACATACTCAAGAGGCCAAGCTCATGAAGAATGGAGAAGGTTCCAAAGGTAATCAATCTTCTCCTTTGTATACTGATAAAAATAAAGCCAATGATAACAAAGGGAAAGGAAAGAAAGTGGATGATGAAGCAGGTACACACCAAGCTAACTATCCAAGTAGAGGAAGACATGGTAGAGGTAGAGGTAGAGGAGGAAGAAAAGGCAAGGTGAGACCCCAAGTCTCTAATCCTTGTTCTATTTGTGGACTAACTAATCACAAAATTGAGAATCGCTTTAGGAATTCCAAGAATCAAAGAGGCAGAGGCTACAACTGAGGAGGTTATGGCTACTCAAGAGGAAGGTTCAACGATTTCCATGGAAACCACAACAACTATAACAATTCAACCTACCAAGGAGGATACAAAGGGAGAAGAGATTACAACAATTACACAGAAGACTCAAATCAAGAATACTCTCTACTTCTCATGAATATGACAATGTCACAAGGTAAATTTGATGAGCATGTTTTCTACATAGGTTCAAGTTGCTCAAATCATGTGGCAAAAAATGTGGCCCTCCTATCAGATTTAGAAGATCCAAGGAACAAGCATGAAGTGAAAACAGGTGATGATCCAAGCATCTTGTGGAGAAGATAGGAAATGTAAAATCAGCTCATCAAAACATCAACCTACTTAGCAAGGTACTCTATGTCCCTACCAGCACAAAGAACTTGATAAGTGTAGGACAGATTGTGGAGAAAGGCCTACAAGTAAATTTCACAAAAGGAGGAGCATTTGTTGAAGATCCAAGTCAAGGATGCAGGAGGATTGAAAAGGGTGAAAAGATAGGTAAATTATTCACATTTGAATTGCAAGACACTAGGAACATTGCTCTCTTTAATTATGGTAGTTAGACACTCATAGAATCGGAAGTATGGCACAAAAGGTTAGCACATATTGGTGAAAGATCATTAACGCAAATTTGCAGGGAACAAAGTGTACTTGGACTCTCTAATCTATCAAAGCAACACATGATTTATAAGTGTAGTGCATGTCAATTTGGAAAGTCCCATAGGTTACCATTCATGAAGAAAGGATATATGCATGGAGATCTCTTGGATTTGGTTCATACAGATGTATGGGGACCTAGCAAGGATGCTTCAATATCTGGATCAAGGGATTATGTATCCTTCATTGATGATTGCAGTAGATGGACTATACTATCCTTTATGAAACACAAGGATGAAGTCTTTTCATGCTTCAAAAGATATTTAGCTCTTGTGGAGAATCAAACAGGTAAAACACGAAAAAGTCTAAGGTCAAATGGAGGGGGAGAGTACTTCTACCATGAATTTGACTCCTTTCTTCATGAGAGGGGAATCAAAAGAGAGATTACTACAAGGTACACTCCTAAGAAAAATGAAGTGATAGAGAGAAGGAATAGGACAATTGTTGAAGGTGCAAGGTCATATTAAATGAAAAACATTTACCTAATTATTTGTGGGCTGAGTCTGTATATTAACACGTTAGCTTCAAAATCACTTGATGGCATGACACCATATGAGGATGTTAATGGAAGAAGACCAAGCTTGGATCATTGTAAGATTTTTGGATGTATTGCTTATGCTCATGTTCCTTCACATGTTTTAGGAAAGATGGATCCAAAAGCTGAAAGATGTGTGTTCATTGGATACGACAACAACAAAAAAGTCTACAGGCTATACAACCCAACAACCAAAGGATTCTTGCTAAATAGAGATGTAGTATTTGATAAGAATAGTTTTTGGTATGAAGACTCATCCAATAAGATCAAGTTAGCTTATGATCTTGAAGAAGATTTTCCAAAGCTTGCCAAGGATAACCCTTCTGAAATTGATTGAAAAACTCAAAATGTGGAAGTCTAAAGGTAAAGCTAAAATGCAAGAACTTGGACAAGAGGCAAAATCACCACATCATGGCCTAAGAAGGTCCATGAGGGAGAAAAGCAAACCAGAGAGGTATGGGTTTGATACTTCTCTAGTTACTAAACATTCAATCTATCTAGTATAGGACATAAATCAAGAGGAACGCACAACATTTGAGGAAACAAAGAAAAAATCAGAGTGAAGTCATGCAATGGAAGAAAACATTGAAGCTCTTGACGAAAATAACACTTGAAAATCAGTTCCCAAGTCTTCATCGATGAAAGTGATAGGCTCAAGATGGATCTACAAATTGAAAAAGAACTTAGATGGCTCCATTAATAAGTATAAGGCAAGGCTTGTGGCAAAAGGCTTTGCAGAAACTCAGGCAATTGATTATGAGGATAACTTCTCTCATGTGGCAAAGATGCCTACAATTAGAGTCCTACTTAGTATTGCTTCTTCCAAGAATTCGAAGATACTTCAATTGGATGTAAAAAATGCATTTCTTAATGGATGGATAACAAAAGAGGTATATATGGCACAACCACTTGGTATTGACAATAAAGTACATCCTCATTATGTGTGTAAGCTTAATAAAGCTCTATATGGACTCAAACCAGCCCGAAGTGCTTGGAATCACATGCTTGTTTCATTCTTGTAGGATAAAGGAATTCAACCTAGCATGACAGATCCATCACTCTTCATCAAAAAGAGTAATTCTGGAGTCATCTATTTGTGTGTGTATGTGGATGATATTATACTTAGAGGAAATGATGCATATGGGATAAAGAAGGTCAAGGAGCAGATGCAAGAAGAGTTCAAGATAAGTGACTTGGGTTCACTCACATACTTCCTAGGATTAGAAGTAGTATACAGAGATCATTGTCTATTCCTTACTCAAAGGAAATACATTAAAGACTTGCTAACAAAGTTCAAGATGCAAGATTGCAGGATTGCAGGTACTCCAATGGAGGTTAATCGAAATTGAGCTCAAATGAAGGGGAACTCATAGAATACATCAAAGGTTATCAAAGCCTTGTGGGTAGTTTGAACTATGCCACATTGACAAGAGTAGATATATGCTATAGTGTGAGTGTGCTAAGTCAATTTATGCACACACCCAAGAAACCTCACATGGAAGGTTCCAAGAGGATACTCAAATATCTCAAAGGGACCATGAATGAAGGGTTATACTACCCTTATGTATCTGATTTAAGTCTAAAGTTGCTCTATGATGCAGATTGGGTTGGCTCCAAGGAAGACAGAAGGAGCACCTCAGGATATCTTTCCTTTGCAGGGTCAAAACTTGTCTCATGGTCATCTAAAAAGCAACCCACAATTGCTTTCTCTTCCATAGAAGCTGAATACAGAGGTCTTGCTATAACTACTCAAGAAGCAATGTGGATGAAGAAACTATTCACAAATCTTGGAGTGGAGATTGGAACTCCAAATATTTTTGGTGACAACATGAGTTCCATTTACTTGGCTTCCAATCCAATTCATGTAAGGACTAAACATATTGAAGTACATTACCACTATGTAAGAGAGAAGATTGTGAGCAAGGAAATTCAGCTATCATATGTGTCAACTCATCAACAATGTGCAGACATTCTAACCAAAGCATTAGCTGGTACAAAACTTAGTAAAGTCAAAGGTATGATTGGTTTGCAGGTAATCATGGAAGATATAAGAACTCAAGCTTACTTGACTTGAGGGGGAGGTGTTGGAACAAGTTCATGGCAAGTCAAAGCAATGGCTTGGGTCTTCAAAATATCATAAAAACCTTATGCTATAGTTGAAGCAAATACCAAAGACTTGAAGAGTTCACTTATGAACTCACCCTTGTAATTCTTTGAACACTTATTTGATGTGAAAATGAAGGAATCAAAAGTGGTTGAATCCACTTGATGAAAAGGGAAAGAAAAGCCTTGAACTTGTGATTAAGTTAGTTGAGAATATATCACTAAGAATTTGGTAAAATGGTTTAGATAAGCAAGATTCAAATTCAAATCTTGGCTCCAATCATCACTATATATACACATGATTTGGTCGGGGCATTGACACACTCATTTAGCTACGTTTCTTGCCATATCAGAGTGTGATCTCAAGGCACACACATGTAATAGTAAGTCCATTGTAATTTACATTCAATATACATTTTAATTCATGATCATTTGTGACCATATCTTCATTTCTATGTGAGTGTACTATTCACTATCATACTTCTTAGTTTTTTAGTCAGATTGCATATATGGTTTCTCTTAGCATGATCCATCATTTTTCAATTATTTAATTTGATAAATCTAGCTCTATAAGTCTTCTATAAGCTCTCAAATTTTGGTTGCATTTGAAGTTCACAATCATGAGATATATTCATTAGACATGACCTATATCTTTGTATATTTTACTTCTCTGTTAATACTCCATCAGAGTAGTGATTTTCTCAGAGCTTGTTCTTAGTGTGTAGTTGATCTTTTGCCATGATTTAAAGCATGATAGAATCCGAATACTATCTATCACATGCCTACAAAGTTTCATTAGCATTGCTTCTCGGGATCGTCAGATATTAGCATATCTTTGCTCATGGGTCTCATAACTGTTGCAGCCCGTGAACATCGGGATGAAGATATGATTTGCAAAATATCTTTCTCTACATGTAGTCCATCATTTTTTATGAAATCAGTCATGATTATTAGCTTGCTAAGTTAATTAGAGTTCTCCAAAAGTATTTAAGCCAATTGCTACTATGCTTAGAGAATTGTTCAAAACATTGAACAAGTATATGGTAAAAATAGCAAGTTTTTTACTCTTGGATCAACTCTTACCTATCTATTTTGATTCATCTTTTTGAGATTGATCATTCAAGGTCCATAGGGTGTCTAATACATCATTTGGAAAGCTTAAAAGGCCCACTACATATCTTTAGAGCTCATTTGGCTGGTGTAGTGCAAAGTTTCTACAACACCACTTCATCTTCATCAAGTACAAAACCATCTTCACAATAACAACTTGGTTGCAAGACTTTGGGTCCTCCTTTTTTATTGGTCCACTAGAAAAACTCATGGATAGTCCTTTTTTATGGTTGAGGCTTGATTCTCAACAAACTAGACTAGACATGATATTAGAGATCCCACAACCTGATACCATAGGTATGAAACAAGACATCTCAATTACAAGAAATCCCTAGAGGGAGATTAACTAGATAGTAGAAATAACTTTAAAAGATTGCATACTATAAGATTACAAGAGGACAATACAAGATGTATAGAAAATACACTACAAAAAAATAGAACAAGGAGCAAAACAAGAACATGAATTAGAACTTGAAAAGTACTTGAGGAACATGACTCCTTGAGCTCCTAAGACTCCCATTGGTAGGACTGAGGTCTTTCTAGCCAACCCCTCCTTATATATATGTTCTAGGGTGATTGTGTCAAAAAAATAGGAAAATGATATCATCAATGATATCAATGAGGTAGAACAAGGTCTCTAGATGTTGGAAATGTTGCTGACATGATTACTCCTACATCATCTATGTTTGTATCTGCATGAGTGCATATCCATTTTGTATCTAGGAGGCACTCCATTTCCATTTTATTTCCATTTTATATTGTATCTCTTTTGTATTTGGATACCTTGCCATTTGCTTCTACCATTGTATTCATTCTCCTCCGAGGGGCATTATCCCACATGAGATGTACTTTGGAGAGCCCCTCACAAATCTATATAAGGATGGCCTCTCTCCCCATTTGTACTTGGTTAGAAGCTTGAGGAGCCTTCTCCATGCTTTTGGCAAGCTCATTTCTAATCCATGTGAGTTTACCCATTTCTTGGTCTACTCACTTTGAGTCTCTCACTCTTTCCTTTGTGAGCACACGCTTTTTTTTATTTTGCTTCTATGCATGTACTCTCTACATGGTATCAAAGCCTTTGGTGGAGGTCTTGGTGGTGCGTTTGGTGGTGATTTTGGTGGTGGTGGTGGTGCGTTACTTTGATGGTGTGCTTTCTCCTCATTGAGAGAAGCCTTTTGCCATGAAATTTTTGGGATCCACTTTGCCCATTTGCCCACCCTCCCACCCTTTTTGCATTCATTAGCTCACATATTACCCCGATTTTCCCTCCCTCCCACCCTTTGTGTGAAGTCTTTTTATATCAATGTTATCATTGCGCATAGCCAATTTGTGGGTTTCTTAATTCATCTTTCGCTTTCGGGAGTGTTTGTAGACACTTAGAGTAAAGTTTATGATGCATTTTCAATATGGTGTTCATAAACATTTATACATTTATTTTGTAATCGTGAAGTCTTCTCAAGCATTTTGTCTATAGCATTATTCATGATTCTTCATAAGTTAACACCCACAAGCTTCAACCGTATGTCTGATGTTTCTCTGATATGAGTCTATCAACCCTTCTATGCTTGTCATGTTAAATCTCCGACTGACTCCATGACGTAGTGGTTGTGCATGCCCGGGGCTGCACTGTTTCTACTACATCGATGAACAACCTCTCATCTCTCTACTTATCAAGAAATGCTGTCAATTTGATTACACACAATCTCACAGTTGGACCTGAGCTATGCTTCCTTCGCTTCTACACGAGTAGCCAATACCAGAGTTGCATGAAGAAGCCGATAGAGCTTTACATATCAAACTCGTTCTTCTCCACAATGCACTCTAAGCAATTGACGAAGCCCTCCGCTTTCTGGACATATTGTTCATCGATTAGCAATCTACTGCATCACCCTAAGAGGGAGCATACCATCTGCGCATCACTGAGAAGGAATGATGCCTCCCTAGATCGACAAAGAAAACAACAGCGTCCTTCTACTGCGCGATTGCTGCTGCATCCTTTTCAATGCTCTTGTGCCATTTTCATTGTGGGAACAAGGCACAGAGCAGAGAAGATAGAGAGATAGAGAGCTATAGAGAGAAAGAAAGCGAGAGCATCTGCACTAGCATCTACAGCCGTCGATTCCTCTTACCTGCTAGAAATCAAGCCAAAGAGCACTCTCTATGCCAACTCTTGTTCTGAGAAGCCAAGCGGCAAAGACAGGTGGTAGAATGTCATCGACAACTGCTCCACTCTCCTACAAATAGACCTTCAAGGAGGCGGGAGTCTAACAAGCACAGAGGGAGAACGCCAGGGAACTAGTGATCTGAAGATCCATTCTCTCTCGGGTTCTGAAGCTACACCTTGCACTTTGTCATTGATCGTAGTATCTTGCTATACAAAGTCCTGAAATGGAGGAAGGGCTCATTCCTTGACTTGAGGATGGTTGCTCGTAAGTAGTGTTGAGAAGCAGACGAGTGCCAAATCTCTCGCTAGAGTTGAATTCAGTGCTCAATTCAGGTGCAACCAAGTGGTGACTATTCCTCCTCAGAACAGCTTGTGTGAGCTCATCCGACAATATAGAAACAGAATTTTTGGGGCTCCATTAGGGGTGCCACAACCACAAATTCAGATCAGCAAGAAAAATCTCCAATTCCAATTGCGCCAAGGGGTTTGTGTGGTTTGTTTCCTCTGCATCTACTTCATCGCTAATGCCAAAAGTTTCCTTTTGTGTGCAATGAATTGAATCTATCTATTAACGTGTTCTGCGCATTTGAATGTATAGATGAGTTGTTCGTTTGTGATTTTTGGTAGTCCCACCTGCATCGTTCATAATTCATAATTCGAATCGGCTACATGGACCAATCAACACATCACTTAACATTATGAGGATGGACGACTTGTCTACCATTTTTCATAACTGGCATGAAGGCCAGACTTAGTGAAATTAGCGCACCTCAAATTGCTCGACTAAGATGATATCACATATGAGGTCACACTTTGGGTTAAAAGTTCAATGAATTCATCACCACATCAAAGGCGGTCCCCATGTCTATTTTGAGCCAGAAAGGCTACGTAACTCATGCTTCCTCATGCCTTGAGGAAAGAACACATACACATTTTACATTAATAAAAAATGCTTTGAAAACCCATTTGAGATATTTTTCCAAAGTCCACTCATCAACCAACTTTGAGTTGCTTTGTATTTTTTCAAAAGGGTTTAACCCTTGTAATTTTGTCAAGATTCTCTTGTATTACTTATAGAGATTAACCCTCATCTCTCAGACACCATTTGGCACTAAGCGCCTCTTGTATTACTCATAGAGATTAACCCTCATCTCTCGGACACCATTTGACACTAAGGGCCCAACTTTGTACTGCAAGTGTGGTAACTTTGTTTCAACGACAAAAATGTCAATGATTTCCAATGCCACATTGTCAAGTCAATTATATTACCCTCCTTTACACCAATATTCATGCCAAAAGATGCTAAATGGCACAAATTACGACCTATGGAAGGATATAATTAGGGTCTATCTCTATACAAACCTATTGTATGAGGTCGTTGATGGTACAAAATGAGAGCCCAATAAGGAAAACAATCTACATGCTTGGAATATATGGAATGTAAAGGACAAGCAAGCATTATGCCAACTTCTCCTAGCATGTGAAGAACCGAGCAAAGGGCCACATCACTGCATGTAAGACTTTAAAAGAAGCTTGGGACATTCTAGCCAATTTATAAGAGGATAAAACACCTTCCAAGATCTATGCCGTAGAAGACAAATTTCACAATCTCACTATACCTCCACAAGACACAATCACAAATGTTATAGCCCAATTTGAAGATTATCAATGCAAGTTAGCACTTTGTGGATGATAAGTTTCAAGTGAAGATATGGCTATAAGATTACTTAACAAGATTCCTAGGTCCTATGAGACACTCGTGACCATTCTATATGACAGAGGTCAAGTTCTAACTTGGGAAGAGGTGAACCGACTTTTGCTCCTACACAATTGACAAGCAAAGTCAATTTCCTCCCAAGAAACAACCATGAAGGCTAAAGGACCCTTCCACAAGGGTAAACATGCTAATCATAGAAGTAGAAACAAACGAAAGCAAGGCTCCAACACTTCGTCGAAGAAATTTAGCTGCAATTTCTATGGAAAAATATGGCACTTGGAAAACTTTTGCTATAGGAAGAAGCATACATTGAAGCTCTCTTGTTCCAAGAACCCCTCAAATACATTTCAACATAGGTCTCATTATTCTTGTGAAGACCTTCTCATTTCAACAGAGGTGAATGCTATGGTAACTTCCAGTTCTTCTCAGGAATGGATCTTGGAGAGTGAAGTGACATCGCACATGTGTAAGCATCAGGATTCCATTAGGGGAAAAAATGAACCCTGAATGGGCCTTTTAGATTAAGGAGTGATTAGTGATGGACCAATCAGAAGAGGGTGGTGGCCACAGTCTATGCCCTATAAAATACTAGGCTGAAGGGTGGAGAGGGGACATATTTCTTCCTTATTTAATGAGCTGCCTCTAGAGAGAGAATGAATCTCGTAACTCAGTTGGGCCCAAAAATTCAAAATTTCTGAAAAGTTAAAAAACTCATCATTACACCTGAAAATGGACCCCCCATTACTTTTTAGGGTCAAAAGTACTCTTTTTGACCCCAAATTCAAAATCCGTGCATGTTTTGAGCTGAAAAAAATGAGTTTTTTCAAAAATACTCAAAAAAGAGTTATTTCCCTCCTAAACCTCACATTTTCATACCCAGGTCCCAAAAAGTCATCTTTTCCCACTACTTTCACTCTGTAGCACACCATTGAAGCTCCTGTTTCTACACTCCAACCTACCTGCATCTCCTATCTCGAATTACTATTGTAGCTTGAAGACCTTTAGCTTCAATGGCAACATCTAAAGCTTCTAGGCGACCAAAAGATGAAATCCTCACATTAAGATGTCACAATATCAAAGCCAGAGATGGACAGTGGCTATCACATGAGTACTCCAAAGGTGCATGGGTGTACATGCAACCCTCTAGAGTTGGGCCTCATCGAGTTAGAGATCGTGGAAACTTAGATCTTCATTGGAAGGGAAAGTTACTTGGCTTCAAGAAGCATAGAGACAATGGGATGGTTGCTATTGTACAACATGTTTTTACAATGGCAACTATGAAACTTGAAAACTCTAGTAGTATGAGATATCCTGTGAACTGTAAGTATTACTCTACAATATTTTATGTTTTCTTGTGTCGGATATATTTCTGAACTATTTAGATATGTTTTTGTTTGTTTCAGATGTATTTCCTTCTACTTTGGTGGAAGAGCAACCACTTCATAGTCTTACAGGTACTTTCCAGGCATTGCATGCAGATGTTGGTGCACTAGTCTTTCCAAATATATCTCCTGCTCAACTTTACCATGATAGATTTTTCTTTTACACACATAGATATGTTGTACCCTCTACAATGAATGGTTTTGGAAGGTTAGAGAGAATTGAAGTACATTCTCTTCTTAGCTTGGAGTGGCCAAAACCTGATATATGGTCCGTATCATCTTTGAAGCAAAAGATGGTAATGGATATACATAACTCTTTGAAATTCACAAAAGTGTCTAGGTCTGTAGCTTTGCACTGGTCTTTTCCCATTCATTGTTTTGTATATTTATTCCAAGGATTCTCATTCCAAGAGACTTCCACCATGTTCATGTGTAAAGATATCACATATGAGCAAGTCGAAAGTCTTCTTGGTGAAAATTGGGGTTTGATGGAAGGAATTGCAAAAGGTGATAAATATCTCTGTAAAATAGGTGGAACAGGTATAGCATTTCGATATTTGAAACAACGTACTTCATTATACATCAGATTCTACTATGATCGTTGGATGTGCAAACTTGGCAAATGGATACCATTTCAAAGTTCAGAGGGATCTTTGCATTCATTTGAAATAAAGCTTAGATTGCCCAACAATGAAACAGAAACTATTTTAGTGAATAATCATTGGACCTTGGCTAATCTGAGAGAACACTTGATGATTATGGGGTTTGAAGGACTAACTCAATCCATCTTCAAAATTCAAGGACATAAGGTGAGAAATGTTTCATGTTTTTGTTAAAGTAATCTTTTTGTTATTGTTTATTTTACTTTAATGACTTCAATTTGTTGCAAATTGATTACAGGTGGGCAGAAGAATGGAATACAAAATGAAAGTCCCTGTAGATTGGAGCAAAGATGGAACAGAGCTCTCATTGTCATAGTTCTTTTGCAACCTGATAATGTCACTTCTTGGGCCCTAGTCATTGTATCTCATGGTTTTTGCACTTTCAAGAACCTTGTAAAAAGTAGAACAATTGATTCATGTTAGATATTGTATATACCTTATTCTCTGCAATGATAATTTCAAAACTTTTGGAATGTCGAAAATTCTGTTCACTACTTTGAAATGTGGTTGCTCATGTTTTTTTCTGTGCATTATTTTGTCATCCAAAACTCATTTTTTGAAATTGCACTTCTTTATTCTATACTTTTAAAAGTGGGCCCAGTCAATTTAAAAACTTGAAACTGCTATAAAAATGGCTCTATGTGCTCATTTCTCACATTTGCACTCTCAAAGAGCTAGAAAGCACAGACTGCAAGCCTCTAGAAATCTCGCGCGCAAGCAATGGCTGCTAGCACTTCCACTCCCATGAAATCTCCTCGAGATTTATTCATGGAGTTTTTGGATACTACAGACTACAATGGTCGTACGGATTTGTATGACCTATTCTGTAGAGTCCCTAATCTTGAAGGGACAATAGCCATGAATTCCGATGTGATCGATGAGATCACAGATTTTATGGAACTCTATATTTTAAGATATGCCATAGATATTCCAGCATATGAGTGTAAATGGGTCCCCTGTGACCTGCTTTTTTACATTCATAAAGGAGATGAGGCATTTGCGAAGCGCTTAAAGCGTTTCATGGCGATTGCTGAGGCTTCAGGGCACCTGTTAGATGACACAGTGCCCTTAATTAAACAATTAAATAAGAAAAGGAAAATGGGAAGAAAATATCTTTCCTACATAGCAACAACAATCTTTTTTGTCAATGAGGAGCCCGAACCTCCACCCATGGACCTACCCCATCTTGTTACTGGGGGTTTTGTAGATGACAAGAAGGAACCCCAGACAGAAGCTCTCAACTTATTAGAAGAGAGTCAAAAAATTTCCAGAGAATTTCCTCAAGGAGTAGTGGACAAATTAAAGGAAGCCAGTACACAGAAGAGTCCACCCTCCAACTTAGACCCCGTGGAACCCACTCTACCAGAGGTAGAGATGGAAATGTTTTCAGTTGTACTTGTTGATGGAGAGGAGTTTTTGTTCCTGCACGATATTGAGAAGGCATTCGGTCTACGCCTCGACGAATGCCTTAGTATTTTCAGCTCAACCTCGGATGTTCCCATGGACAACACTTCCGATATTATCGAAAAGGCAACAATTCCACTTGGTGAATCAGTTGCGGACACCATTGCATTTGTGTGTGAAGAGATTTTGAGCCATGCCAACCAAGATGCCAGTGAAGAAGATCTAGCCACAGCAAGGGAAAGAATTTTGGAGAAGAAGATTCCAACATCCCCTGTTGTGGAGCAAAGTGGCATGGCCCATTCATCAATTCCACTAGATGCAATGGGAAGAGGAGAGGATGAAGACAGGCTTCAAGATGTAAGTCTCTACTGACATTTATGGTTGTCTCATATTCATACAAGATGTATCTATTTAATTTTATGATTGTCTATGTGCAGGAAACAATTGAAGTGGATAAATTTGCAGCAAGGAGTGGTGGTGACCGTGTTTCCCGGGGCCATGGCTCTTCCTTGGCACAATACATTGGAAAATTGCCAAAGGAAGATTTTGTAATAATCCACAAGGACTTTTCCCCTCAAGGACACTTCATGACTTGGTGTATGAAGGCCTTGAGTAAAGTTTTGTGCCTATCTACAATAATGCAAGGGACCAATTGTATATTTCTAGTTAGGAAGTCCCTTGCCCTTACTACCCTAGGAGTTAACTTTAGAGGAAAAATATTAGGTCAAATAGGAATAGCTTTGGGTCTTGGATTGACAGACCCTCAATTAATATCCCAATCAGTTTTGACTTACCAATTGCCTCTATCTTTTCAGAGAAGAAAGAATGTAGTGGAGAGGCTCAAGGCCAAGAGCCAATTGTAAAAACTTTATAATACCAATGTTTTGTTTTTCCAATTTCCATGTGCATTCAATCTATTATATCTTTATGGTTTGACAATCTCATTACTTTTGCACAGTTTAATCAGTCTTTTTCCATTGTGTCTTGTAATTTGTGTTGACCAAAATGCATGGAATGGCTAAGGAATGCAAAAAAAAGGCCTGCCATAGAAACGCGGGGATGGGCCCTGCAAAACTTTTGCAGGGCCCATCCCCGCGTTTCTGTGGCAGGCCTTTTTTTTGCATTCCTAGGCCATCCTATGCACTAGGTTACTTGTATTGCAAGTCTATCTTCTCAATTAGCACCTTCACTTGGGGAAATGTGGAACACTCTTCTTATATGCAATAATTAGAGAAGATTAAGACTCCTCTGGGTGCACATAAGCATGCAGCAGTAAATCAGTGCATGTATGTTCATATACATTGCTTAGCTATTGGTCAGGGGTTTAGCATGCAGTGCACTCTAGCCAAAGCCAATCATATGCCCCTATGTGCATGGCATGGGTTTTCATGGCTTGGAAATGCCAAAAAAAGGCCTGCCACAGAAACGCGGGGATAGGCCCTGCAAAACTTTTGCAGGGCCCATCCCCGCGTTTCTGTGGCAGGCCTTTTTTTGGCATTTCTTGGCCATGAAATGCATTAAATAGCATTACCACTTACAACAAGTACAGAAAAAAGAATGATACAACTATGAAAAACACTTCAAAGATGTACTAGAAAAACACACCTACAAACATAGGAGAAATAAACTTCAAAACATGTACACTAAGAGATAAACATTTGGGAGAGCAAATATGAGAAGACAAAGATTATATTCATCATTTGGGTTTTACAAAATATTCATCGTATGGGATATACAAAAGGTTCTCCAAACAAGGGAGTACAAATTATGGTTAATGGGTATTCCCTCTAATTCTCCTAGCTAGCTGCAAATCTTTAGGTTGTATTGTCACTCTCTTTGCATGGATGGCACATAGGTTAGAGTCCTCCAACATTGATATAAGATACGCCTCTGCAGCTTCTTGGAGAGCTTCAATGGCTATCCCTTGGATACGAAGTCCAGCGCAATAGCGTTGGATCTCTTCCTTCACAACTCTTGCAAATGACCTTCGTGGAATCAGAAGCTCCACAGACTTTTGATAGTGTCGAATCTCCGCAAAGGCTCTGGTTTGCTTTCTGCGCCTTTGTGGTGCTCTTGCATTTGGGGGGATGTTGGGTTGTGGTCGTTGTGGTCTACGACGTGGTTGATAGTTCTTCTTTCTTCTTGGAGGACGCCTAGATGGTCCTGCCTCATCATTTACTTCCTCTGCCCGACCTTGCTCTCTTTCTTCATCGGTTGGTCTTTGTCCTTGTCCTGGGGGGAGTGTCTTGCCTCCTTGTGTTACTCGATGGTTCACAGGGATATCATCATTGTTCCATGGTGGCTCATTTATACTTTCTTCATCTGAGGAACTCGATAAATTTGATGTCTCAATCACAACTCGTCTATGTCCTCGTTGTTTGGGCCTTGCCTTCATTGGTGTCCTGATTGGGGGCTCATCATGAGATCCGGAAGGGGAATAATTTATTTCTTGGGATACATCTCTCTCTGGTGAACCTTCATCCCCCCGCGATGCAATGCTACCGGACTGTGTCCCTGCACCCGAGTTTCGTCTTGAAGAGTGGCTTGTGGTTCGACGTTTCTTGTGGGGTGTCATCCATGTTGGGCGCTGAGTACCTTGCACATGGCTAGGGTAGACGACATGATCCTTCCTAGCAGTCTGCTTTGTGCGTGCCATTCTCTTAGGTTGTAAAGTGGTAAAATGAGGAAGGACACCTCTATTTATAGGCTTTCACTTAAGAATTGTCCTGTTCACATTTAAATGGATAAAAATTAGTTTTAAGACATTAAAAGTATATTCACAAAAATAGTAGAATTTTATTTGAAGTGAAAGGGGTTATAAAAACCTTGAAAAGTATACTGCATTTTAAGAGTTTGGAAAGTATTTCCAAGCAGAACCCTCGCGGACTCTTTGTGCACGCCATTGGGCATGATGTTCGGGTCCTGACGATGACATCCACTTCTCTCTTGCAATATCATGTTGTAGCTTTCGTGTAATCTTTGCTAGTTGTGACTCACATGCCTTTTCCATTACATATTTTCTAGCAAATGTCGCACGAAAGAACCAATTGAACATTTCTTCTAAATAGTTTGATTGGAGTAGACCACCCCCATGACGAGTGTTTTTAAAGTAAACACCTCTAGCACTGTAATGTGACTTCTCCATTCCTTGTGTACTAAAAATGTCCAGTGACCCATATCGATTCATAAAATATACTCCATGTGCAAAAAGAATATGCTATGATCTGGTCAATAAGATATACACATAGTGTTTAAGACCAAATAAAAAAATGTAAGCGAAACTTACTATGTAATGTGTAATGTTGCTTTCTCCCCAAGATAAGATGAATGACTGTGTAAACTCCTTCAAAGTCACTTGGAATAATTCTCGTTGTGAAGCATTAGTGGAAGCCAAACACATCAAATGTAACAATTGATCGAACGATGACCAAACCTTCTTTCGCTTGTTAATGAGATCAACCTGACTATCATTGTCAGTTGTAATTGAACAGAGGTCCTTCCAAAGCTCCCATTTCCCATCATCTTGACTATTCACATCTTTTTTAAAGAAACGTCGTGCCTTCTTCCCAGTCATTGAAACTTGTTGTAAAATCTCTTGAGACTCACCATACTTCTTAACAACTAAAGATACGTGGCCACCATGACAACCTATAGAATTCAAAAGATCTTCTATTTTCTGGATTGCTATTGTAGACCTCTCTAGTGGTTTCATTGCAAATGCATATTCAACATGGAGCTTCAAAAGCCTATCAAAGATCCTCATGAATGCATGCAAAGTACAAAAGTGAACATTGACTAATGGAAATGGGATAATGGGGTTCCAATCATTGCTTATTTTATCACGAGTCGGTTCCTGTAACATTGGACACCTCAAAAGTGATATCTCCCATTCCCTGTGATTCAATGAGTCTGTTTCATCAATTTCTTCAGAGTCATCAACTCTCGTCAATGCCCTTGCATGTTTAGACTGTCTCTTAGATCCTTTGTAACCTTGTGTACAATATGGGCAAGGATAGAGAGAAGATGCTCCTTGTTTACAACCTAACATGCATTTTATACTCTTAAGGTCTCCACCCAAATGCCATTCTACATCAAAATCACCTATATCATCTACAAAAAGCTTTTGCCCATGTATTTGAGAAGAGATTACTTCCGTAATCCACGGAGTCCTACTAAAAATCCATGAAATAACATTATTTGTTTCTTTGGGAACTTCTATAGCACCTAACCACCAGATATCTCTCTCTGATTGCACACTGTAAGTCAAATGGTCCCTCCCTCCTAAAGTTTCATCACTCATTGCATGGTCCATAATTTCGTTCATTAGCGTCACACTCAACCTTTCTAGTCGCCGACCCTTTATGATTTGACACTCATCAAGCTTCAGTATGAACTTTAACTTAACATTACAGTCTGCACAAAAGAGAAAACATTATCTTAATATGACACTTGAATGCAATAGAACTTCAACACCAAATAAAATGTAGTAGGGGTACCTTTGATTGTTGAACTATAAAAGTGAACCATTGCTTGTTGAAGCTTCTGAAGATCCACAAATATATTGTTGAATTTAGTGTAAGTAAATCCTTGTGTAGATAGGATTTTTGATTGCTTCTTGGGAATATTTGGATGATAAATAGAGGCAGGCATAGTTTCTTCTATGAATAAATATTGTCCAATAGTACGAGTCACATCCTCATTTGAAGTTTTTTTATTGATAGACAATTTATATGGGCATGGAAATATACTTTGAGAAATACCTTGTGATTGTAAGGCTTGCCTGAGAAGGGTGTACATTGCAGTATACCCATTTCTACTGATGCCCGCTTCGTCACATATTGCCTGCACATCTTGCACTGTGATAAGATTTTTTAACTTCTTTGAAAACTCAGCTTCAACAACAACTCTAATACACTTTCCTATGCGTGAGTCTAAAGCAGAAGTGATTTCTTTGGTGTTTATACAGCTATTCATCAGCTTGAATTGGTCTTGTGTTGTTGATGAAGCAGTTATGTCTTCAATAAACGACCTACACAATGAAATATTCCATTACAAATCGTCATTAAAACATATAAAAGTAAAACAAACACTCACCTTGTTGCATATATACGTCGTTTGCGTGCTCCACCACCTTTTGAAAGAGCTTCAAAGGATGACAATGATCTTTTCCTATGTCTCATACCAAGTGGAGTCTCTTTCAGCTGCTGGAGATTGGCAGTTAACTTTGAAATTGTGCTTTGTTTTGCTTCAGTATCCTGTTCCAAATCTGCAAGTTGTTTTTGTAAAGATATGATTGTGCTTTCTAAAGTGACCACCCTCATATGATGGATGTGATATTGTTGGAACCAATACTTAGCAGTAGCAAGTGAATGTGTAGATAATCTCTTGCAGTAACCTAATAGTCCAGCTTCACCCGCACCAATGAACTGAAGTAAAGTTGAGAGGTTATGGAATGTTGGATGGTAAGAAGATATTGGATCAAGAGGATAGAGTGAACCATGAGCCCAAAGATCAATACTTTTTTCTCCAGCTGCACGACGTTCATTTTGAGAATTGGCATCATTATTGCATCGTGTATTTGGAGCAAACTCTCTAGGCACACGAACATGGATACTTGTTGATGCAGGAGCATGAGGACGTTCTACTGTGAAGTTTGTGATACATGTCAACACCATCTTTGCTAATGACGAACAATATCAAAAACAAAGATGAAAAACCGGTTGGAAGGGAGTCTAAAGCATAGGTTTTGCTCAAAAAATGTGTTTTCTTGTATGTGTATGGGTTAAAGTGTATTTTTCCACTGAGTATGGCTGAAAATGATGAAATTTGAAAAAAGTCATTTTTTGGGGGAAGCATAGTCACGGATTTGATGATGTGGCACTTACTTTTGGAGGGAGTTTGAAAATTATACTTTTCTAAAAGAAACTTCAGAAAATGGGCCCAAAAAAGTGACTTCTGACATATATATTAAAAAATAGGCTCTTTTGAGTTAATATACACTGAAAATGAGACTTTTTAAAAAAAATCATTTTTTTATTCAAATACATGTACGAGTTTGATGATGTGGAAAGTAGATTCTCTTCTCTCTCTCTAGAATAAGAAAGAGAGAGGCCTATTGAAGCCTAAAAAAAAGCCTACTCCAGCCTACTAAAAAGTGCCCTATTAAATGCACTTTGTCCCCTTAAACAAGAACAGAATTAAGCTTAATCCCTAAAAATTAGGGATCCTTACAAGGCCCATGCAGGGTTCATTTTTTCCCCTAATGCCTTTCAAGAAATGGAAGATCATATGGGAAAATTTCACCTAGGCAACAACAAGAGCCTACCCATCCAAGGGAAATGCAAAGTGAAAACCAGCAATGCCCCAGGAGAGTGCAAATCATTCTCAAATGTCTTATTTGAACCTAGCTTGTCCATGAACCTATTATCACTCAAGGCCATCACTGATCACGATAAACAAGTGTTATTTGATAACACTTCAATTAAGGTGATTGACCCTCAAACCAAAGACATCATCACACAAGGCATAGAAGACAAAGGGCTCTAAAAAATCTCTTGCTTTCTATCGAAGTAGTCAATTTCGAGTCCGTGGCATCAATGGTATGACTACAGTTCCTATTGACCAAGGATTTCTTCCTCTTAGATAGTTAAAGGATTTCCCAAGATCGGGAAAGTCAATGATGTCTTCCAAGACTGCACCCAAGACAAGCAACACAAGGCTTCCGTTCCCAAGGAGGCTTCCACAAGAGCTAGGAACCCTTTAGCCCTCATCTGCATGGACCTTTGTGGACCTACGAGTACCCCTTCCCTTAGTGGATCACTCTATTTCTTTCTTCCTGTAGATCCAGTCACCCTACATTTAGGTATATTTTTTGAAGTCAAAGGCAAAAACTGTCTCTAAGTTTTGAGAGTGGATCAACAAAGTTGAGAATGAAGCATCAAAAACAATCAAGCCTATTTGATCCAATGGTGGTGGAGGATTTATCAATCATAAATTTGAGAATTTCTTAAAACAAAAGGAGATAAAAAGACAAGTCATGCAAACGTATAATCCATCCTAGAATGGAGTAGCTGAGAGAAAGATCCGAAGTGTGATGGAAATGGCAAGAACCATGCTTCAAAACAAAGATTTACCCTACAAGTTTTAGGTAGAAGCAATGCATGCTGTCGTGCATTGCACAACAAGACATCCTTTGAAATGCAATATAAAAGAAAGCCTTATGTTAGTTACTTTTGAGTATTTGGAAGTGAAGCATTTTTCTATGTACCAAAAGAAGATCACAACAAGTTACAGTCCAAGTCTAGGAAGCATATATTCATCGGCTACAATGAACAATCAAAAGTGTATAGACTGTACGATCTTGAGAACCACACCATCAAAATTTCAAAAGATGTTATCTTTAATGAAGCTTCAAGATTCTCAATCAAAGATCAAAATATAAATCTTAGTCCACCCATCTACACTTCAGAGGGGGACACAATCTTTTCAAAGCATACATCTGAAGCAAGTACTTCACATCCACCCAGAAGATCACAAAGGCTTATTGAAAAGAAACAGCCAGAAAAACATCATTATGTAAACTATGCATTGATAATATTTCAAGATTGAATAAAGCAATGAAATGAAATTTTATAGAAGCAAACTAGATAGTACACTGAATCTATACTACTTTAAATTGCACCAAATGATCAAGTATGCACTAAGAACCAAGTCTGGGAAGTTCATTGTTCTGAGATGAACATAACACAGAAGTGAAGTAGAGATGTGATCAATGTATATGTATTAAATTACATAGAGTTAAAAAGCCATTAGCAATGTGTAATTGCACAATGTGAGGGTAGTGATGGAGCTATAGAATGAGCTCACTAAACACTAAAGATCCCTCTCAAATGATCTCCAAATTGGGCTCTACTCACGTGAGATTTTGATCCATTTTTTATAGCTTAGACTTGGATCCATTGTTTGAATTCAAATTCAAATTCTTACCGTAAAGTGAATCCTAAACTTTTGGAATTGCTTTCTCATCAATCACCTACCAAATGATTCATGATTTGATTCCTCTTAACTCCATGTGAGAGTAAGTGCTATGCACTTTTAGAAGAGTAAAAGTAAATGCATTTTACAAGAGGATAGTCATATGTGACTTTAAATGACATTATGAAGTAAATACAAATTGTCCAAGTATGTAGGCTTGGACTCATTTGCACCATCAAATCCAACAGATTCCAGAGGCTTCCAACTACAAAGAAGCACAAGGACAACCTGAGTGGGAAAAAGCTATGCAAGTGGAAATGGATGCAATGGAGAAGAACAAGACTTGGATCCTTGTACCTAAGCCCACAAATCATCAATTCATAGAAGTAAAGTGGCTTGAAAATGGCACATTAGACAAGTACAAAGCAAGAATTTTAGCCAAAGGATATAAGCAACAACATGGCATTGACTATGAAGAAACGTTTGTCCCTACTGCAAGGTTTACCACCATAAGAATCAGTCTAGCACTAAGTGCACATTTAAAGTGGGCCATCTACCAATTGGACATCAAAAGTTCTTTTCTCAATGGCAATATTCAAGAAGAAGAATATGGTGAACAACTTGAAGGTTTCAAGATCAAAAGAAAGGAAGATCAAGTCCACAAGCTTCACAAAGCACTTTATAGACTTAAGCAAGCTCCTAGAGCCTAGTATGAAAAGATTCACAAGTTCTTTGATGACAAACGATTTCAAAGAAGCAGTGTTCATGCAAACTTATACATCTATCAGAAGGAGTCCTTAGTGGCCATCATCATCCTCCATGTAGATGACTTGATTTTGACAAGCTCATATAAAGAACGTATCCAAGTCATCATCACATTCTTTCTAGATATAACATGGACCAGTGTGGCTTAGTATCTACATCACTTGATCCAAACATCAAGCTCACACTTGAGGATTCATCATCACTTGTGGATGTTCATACTTATTGATAGGTTTTTGGCTCATTACTCTACCTTGCCAACACTAGACCAAACATTGCCTATGCAGTTGGTATACTCAGTCAATTTGCACATGAGCCTCCTCAGACTCATTGGGATGCTGTTGAGAGACTACTTCGATACCTTGCCCTCACCTGACATCATGGTCTTTGGTATAGAGGGGGCATCAAACTTGTTGGATATTCAGACTCACATTAGGTCAATGATCTTGATTCTTGATGGTCCACTTTTGGGTACATATTCTTGCTTGGCTCAGGACCTATCTGTTGGGCAAGTAAGAAGTAGCCTACAATTGCTATGTCATCCACCAAGGCCCAGTACGAAGCATCTTTCTTTTGCAGCATGTGAGGCCATTTGACTTGGATGCCTATTATTTGGCATTGGTGTTTTGCAGGTTACTCTGATACGCATCCACACGGACAAATAGTTAGCCTTGGCCATCACCAAGAATCCAGTGTTCCATGCTCGGAAGAAGCACATCGAGATCCAAAACCATATCATCCATGAGAAGCTCGTGTCTCAAGAGAATACTCTAGACCAGTGTACCTCTCAAGAGAACTTGGCAGACATGTTCATGAAGGCTCTACCTCTAGTTCCGCTCCAACACTTGTGGACCTCTACAAGATTAAGCCCCGCCAAAATGGAGCTGCAGAGGGGGTGTTGATGACATGATTGCTCCTACATCATCTACATTTGTATCCGCATGAGTCCATCTCCATTTTGTATCTAGGAGGCACTCCATTTCAAGTCAATTTCCATTTTATATTGTATCTCTTTTGTATTTGGGTACCTTGCCATTTACTTTTTCTGCATCAGGGTATTTTAGTCAATGGCCATGGGTGAAAGCAATGATGTATTCTATATCTTGGTTGTTGAGCATAAGTTGGATGGTACCAATTACCCATTATGGGCTTATACGATGCATCATGTATTGGTTGCAGAAGGGCTCTAGAATATTGTGCAAGGTGTTGAAAAGAATTCTATTACTCCTACAAATAGAGTAGCTGAAGGTGATGCAGATGGCATTGAAGATGATAATATTCTTCAGGTTCCTATTCGTGTTGTAGTTCCTATTGCACCTACTATAGAGCAACTTCACTGAGATGGTAGAGATGCTCAGGCACATGTATTGATAGCCTTGTTTGTCGAACATGCCATTATTACCCACACTACGAAATAGCAAAGGATGTTTGGGATACACTAACCACTTTATACTAGGAAAGGAATGAGGCTCGTGTGGCTTACCTCCGAAAACAATTGGAGAGTGAGCACATGAATAAGGGAAATTCAATGAAAACGTTTTTGACAAACATCAAAGATTTGAAGGAGCAATTGATTTCTAGTGATGTAGCTTTGCTTGATAGTTAGTTGTGCAGACTATTCTAAACGGTCTTCTAGATTCATTTCAGAGTTTTGCTTCTACTCTTTGATTGATGATGAAAGGAAATCCAAGTGCCTTAACATTTGAGGAGTTAGTCTCTATTCTCTTGCAAGAAGATCAGTCTAGGCAAAACACATCCATTATGCACGTTGTAGATCAAGGTTTCTTGGCTAGTCAAAAGGGCAAAAGTAAATGGAGCTCTTCTATTAGTAAGCAGAAATTTGCAAATTCTACACAATCAAAGAAGGATGATAGAGATAAGAAGAAATCAAAAAAGAAAAAATTGTTTTGCAAATATTGTAAAGGAAATGATCATGTCATAAAGAGTTTTCCAAAACTAGGTGCAAAAGAAGAAAAGAAGAAAGAGGCTAGAATGGTTGTTGCAGAGGCCTTTACACCCAAAATAGAGACTGTTAATCTTGTATAGAATGAAGAATGGGCACTTACTACTATTTGCAATTTGATCCATCTTCTCATGAACAATGTATGTCTGTAGTAGACTTAGATGTTTGGTACTTTGATAGCGGGGCAACCAAGCATATTACCTCACACCATAGTTTCTTTACTTCACTTGAGCTTGGCCTACAGGGAATACTATCACATGCTGGTCATGGTATTTTTGTTAAATTTTGAGATGCTTTATTCATGTCAGGGATCAAGACAAATCTATTTTCAATTTTAGCATTAGCCAAGATTGGCTTTGTTGTGAAATTTGTTGATGGTAGATGTACGGTTCATGATCTAGCAAATGGTAATATCATTATTACTTTTGGCATTTTATGTTGTGGGCTGTATAAGCTATCTGTGAATGATTCAACATGTGTAGTTCTAGATTCTCTAGCTATGTTAGATGCAAAGCTTTGGGAGACACGCTTTGGACATCTAAATTTTCGTAGTTTGGTATGCCTGTAGAAATCTAAAATGGTGACCTTTTTGCACTTGGGGCACCTGGTAAACATTTCTATGAAGGCTGCATTGTTGGAAAAATGTATCCTTCCTCCTTTCCAAAAGATGGTTCAATTTGAGCTACTTAGAAATTGTAGCTTGTTCATAGTGATGTATGTGATCCTATGCAGACACCTTCTTTTAGGAACCATCTTTACTTTGTGACTTTCATTGATGATTTTTCCAGGCTGATTAGCAATATCTTTGAGCTTTGTGACAAAATAAGTCACATTTTGCTTGGAAGATTTCTTTAGTGTTGTGAAGTCCAACCATAGTTGGTTCTTTGTGGCCTTTGTGCTTCAAGAGAAGAAGGCTCAAGTGCATTCCACACTTCCGCTGATTTTTTACAACTTCTAATGTGAGGCAACCAAAAATCTGAGATAGAGTTGAGGAGATAAGACTTTGCAAGTGCATCCTTGGAGCACCATGTGCTCAATCTTTCTTGATCTTCTTGTGTAGGTTGACCTTTATTCCTAAAACTTGGCATAGCATTTGTACTTGATGAAGATGAAGTGGTGCTTCACAAACTTTGCACTACACCAACCAAATGAACTCCAAAGATAAGTAGTGGGCCCTTTTAGGTTGCTAAGGGATGTATTAGACACCCTATGTATCTTGGAAGATCACTCTCAAAAAGGTGAGTCAAAATAGATTGGTAAGAGATGATCTAAGAGTAAAAAACTTGCTATTTTTGTCCATACACCTGTTCAATGTTTTGAAAAATTCTCTGAGCACAAGTACAATTGGTTTAAATGCTTCTATGGAACTCTAACTAACTTAGCAAGCTAATGATCATAAGTGATTTCATAAAAAATTATGGACTACATGTAGAGAAGATATTTAGCAAATCATATCTTCATCCCGACATTCATGCGCTTCAAGAGTCATCAGACCAGTGAGCAAAGATATGCTAATATCTGACAATCCTTCATGCATTTAAACAATGATTTTTATCAGTTCCATCATTGTTAATATTTGTTTTTGGTAATTGGGATACCATTTTGTCCAAGTCCATGAATCATTGGGCTTAAAGATCATAGTCTAGAAATTATAAAAGAGGTTGAGAGCTTATTCTAAGGATTTGAGTTTGTAAGAGCATCATCTATCTTGGAGTCAGTGTATAAAACATTTTGCTATTTTATGAATACAAGTTAGTCATGGTAGACAACATCATGAGCACATGCAAAATCACAAAAAAATATTAAAAATTAGGCCTTTTTTTGTCCATCGCAATAGACAGAGTCTTTTATGTGACAAACAACAAACATGGCTTATGAGAGGTTGATCTGTCCATCACAATAGATACACTGATGAGCATCTTGTCCATCATGATAAACTAAATTCCTAGATAGATGCTCTCCACTAGGGACACACAAGGACTACAATAAATTTGTCCATCGTGACAGACAGCCATGATGGACAAGAGATGATAGACGATGTTCTCTCTCTATCACGACAAACTGTTCTATCTTGACAGATGGGTCCATCATGATAGACAACCACTCATGATAGACTCTATCCATTGTGATACACATGCCTATCCATTGCAATAGAAAAAGAAAAGAAACATTTTAGGGCTCTCATTTTTTTATGAATTTTTTACCTATTTTTTGGGATTTTCCACTGGTACTTGGAGCTAGTTGGAAGGACTAAGCAAGATAATGGTGGCCAACATGCTTGGGACCATGCATCTTGGGCAATTTAGCATCAAGAAGGGTATTTTGACTCGAGGTTGGAAGAACTCTCAACCCCCATAGTATTTTTTATAGCCTAGGGGACTCAAGGTTGGAAGAGTACTCAACCCCCTCAATTAAATGTTAGCTTAGGCTAAGTGCACCTAGCATTGTTGTTTGAAATGGGACTTTGATAGGATGCATCAAGTCCAAGAGCCTTAATTTCTCAAGTACAAGAGTAAACTAGTAGAGTGAAATAACAAAAACCCTAAAGAAAAGAACGTAATATCAATGTTGTGAGAATTTAAAGAGACAACAAAAAGTCAATTCCTGACATTTTCATTGAAACAAGACAAGAGTTTAAAAGAATTAAAAACTAAACAAGTAACTGAGAACAAAGAAGTATTGGCGATGAGAATGTGTATTGTGTGCTCAAGGAAGATAAATTCATGAACTTTAGATGAGGAAAGCACATAGGTAAGTCAGATCGATGAAGCCTTAGATCATCAGAAGCAAGTGTGAAGACTACAACACATTCTTGGGCACAACGGTTAAATAGTTATCCGTAGGAATTGAGCTCAGAAACAAGTGAGTCTAAAATGGCTAACAACATGAAAGTGCTAGAAGGAGGGATAAGTGTAGCTTATTTAGAAAGATTAGGAGGACCCTATTGGACCCAATTAGAATACGTCGAAACCAACCACTGAGGTGCTGGCATCTATGAGGATAGTTTGAGAAGATAAATGGTTCAATTGCACAACCCTGACCAACCCATTGGATTGGAACATCCTATGGTAAAGTTTGAGAGAGATGCATACTTAGACAAGGAAGGAATGATGTACTTCGTAACTAATCAGCCTGACCTTACTAATGATTTTGGTGTAATTATTCCCATATGGAAATAGGAGCCCAAGGGCAAGAATCATTAGGAGATGAACCTAGATCATCTACAGGGAAATCCATATAGATAAGAATGTTAAATCTAAAATGGATCCCTAACAATAATAGAAGCATTGAATTGTTCTTGAACAAGAACACCGATGAAGCCTTTCGAAGGTATAGAATGGAACAACCCAATGAAGTAGGTTCAATCACAATTTACAAGTTTAAGGTAGTATACCTGGATAACACATCGGTGTGAGTTTTTGTAGTATTAGACCATGTAAGACAAGCTTATACATGGAGAGGCCAATTGGTGTTCCCCCTATCACAAGCACATGCAAAAACCAGCCATCAAAGGTGTTGGGACATCCTTAGACTAGGGTTACCAAAGAGAGGAGAACAAAGAAAAGCCAGAAGTGAGTTTCACTCATCCCATACGGAGAGATAGATCGGCCATGGAAACAGATAGAGTGGAAAGACCAAGAGAACCAATAATGCAAGGTGGAAGAGATGACTTTCCTTTGCCAGGACCTCATGAACATCCAAGAATATTGAGACCTACCCAATTAGTGAAGTCATTGAAAAATTACTTTGATGGGATAGGAGATCCCTATGACCATGTTGCTGAGTTTAAGCGAGTGTTGGGATTAGGGCAAGTGGAAGATATTTTCACACAATACAATGCCTTTGGGCTTGAGTTAAATAACATGGCTTTAACCTAGTTCCAACCTTTACAAAAAAGGCAATTTAGGGACATTCATCACTTGTTAAAGTCATTCATCACTAAATTCTCTAAAAGTGGAATCACCCATAAAACTTCCTCATTTATTCATAGCTTCAAACAAACCCCCCACGAAACAGCTAGACTAGTAGGACATAGGTTTAGATACTACATTGAGAGATGCCCAATGCCAGATCTGTTCTCACAGGTGAAGCAAGTGTCTTTGCTTTTGGAGGGCCTCTTGAGCTCTAAACTATGATCCTATGTATATTTGAAGGAGTACCAGAACTTTAGAGTAGTGTGTAAGAATTTTTATAAACATTGAGGATACTTTAGGAGATGAATTGGAACTTTCAGAGGTCTACAAAGACTTTGACAGCTCTTCTCAATCATCCTCAAAACATTCCAGCTCGATAGAATACCTAGCAGAAAAGGTGGCCCAGAAATTAGGAGTTTCTAGCAAGCAGATGCCAAGGTTAACATCTATCAAATGTTGTTTCACTTGTGGTGGTGATCATATGGCAAATGTGTGTCCAAATGTAACATGACCCCAAGCCAATCCTAGTGATCAGTACAACACAGTTGAAAGGCAGTACACTAATCACACAACACAATTGAAAGGCGGTACACTAATCACACAACACAATTTTGCCCGTATAACAAACAAGTAGTCAAACAAAACTACCCCCCAACATACCCTCAACCAGGTAGATATCCACGTTAGTACAATGCTCAGCCTCATTACTACAGGCCTCCACAAAACTACCCCTATCAGACTCAGCCAAGACCTCAACCACTTCTAGGTCACTAGCCGCCCCCACCAGCCAACATAATCTCCGTCAAATATGTAGTTGCAGAACAAAACCTGAGTAGTGCTTTAGTGCCTTCTTCACCCCTTATCACTGAAAGTGATCCTAATTCAAACAGTTTTGATTCCACCCATGTAGATAGTCCACCTGCATACTACACTGAGTCACCAAAACACATGGAATCATATAAATATGATAGTCCACCATTGGAACCTGATTGGGAGCCAGACTATGCCAATGTAATGTATGCCAACCCTAACCCACAGCCCCAATTGAGACAGCCAAGACCAGAGGGCCCTAAAGGACCATGCTTTAGGTTCCAAGGAGATCATTTCATAAAGGATTGCCCACATCCTTGGATATTAGGGCAGCCACAATATTATAACATTCAAGGCTTTTGTGCTAAATGTGGTAAAGAACATATCATAAGAGATTGCCCTAAGAACCTTGTTAATGCCTGAAAAGTGATGCCCATTAGAGTGATAGGTATTGTGCACACCTCAGATGGATTCACACCTACGTATGTGCCTATCCAGGCTATAAATAGAGCCCAAGTAGTGCTACCAAACTAACAACCTAACCATGATAAAGTAGTTGAGACAAGCAAAGTTAGAGATTCGAGTGGAAGAAAAACCAAAACTTTGAAGGATTCACGAGAAAGAATGAAGATGAAATGGAATAAGAAGATAAGTGAGTTGGAAGGAAGTCTAAAAGAAACTAGAGATAAAATCTTAGAGTTAACTTCGCAAGATCCAAATCAAGAAACCCCTAACCAAAAACGAGGATCATTTTTAGTTGAACCCATACCTAAAAACCTAGACATGATGTTTTGAGCATACCAAAAAAGATTAAGAGAAGGACCTCATGTAGCTAAATTGAGCAAGAACTATCCAATGGCTGACTTACAAATTGAGAGAACTTAACTTTGCATGAAGATGGTAGAATTAGCCTAGACCATGTTCAAAGCCTCTCGATATATCAATTGGAGTAATATAGAAAAACTAGAGTTACACTTTCAAGGATTACTGGAGAGGTTACAATATTTGTTCACTAGTAACGAGAAGAAGAGTTTGCAAAAGAACTTATTGTGTGAGAGACATAGGAAGGTAATGTACCATCACAGTCTCAAGTGCTGAATATCAAGGGCGAGGACAATCTTTCTTCCATACATAAGTACTCACCAAGGTTTCGGAGGGAAATCCAAGAGGAGAAGTGAAGACCTGAGCAAGAAACCAATCCCCCTATTCAAGAGATAGATGATTTGCGTGTGTGTATTAATCTTAAAAATGTTAATGCAAATAAAGACGATTATCCTCTGCCTATCATGAAGCATTTATTGGAACAAGTTCCGGGCAAAGAAGTATATAGCTTCCTTGATGGATTTTCACGCTATAATCAGGTAGCCATTGCCCTTGAAGATCAATATGAGACATCATTTTCTATAGAGTGGGACATATTTGCATTCCATGTGATTCCATTTGGGCTGACAATCCATAGCTAGTTCTTCCTAGCTCTAGTGTTTGAAGAGAAGAAGGCAGCAAGTGCATTCCAAGCCTCTCTCAAGGTCTTGTATCCTTTCACATGAGGTAAGAGAAAATAAAATTTTCACTTTAGAATATAGGAGTTGGCTAATGCATCCTTTGAACACGAAGTTGTAAGGCTCTCTTGCTCTTCATGTGAGGCTAACCCTTTGAGTCTCATTGTTGGCATGACTTCATCTTCAGATATGTATCCAAAAAGATTTCTTCCTTGAAGGTAGGCCTTCATCCTCAAAGACCAAGCTAGGTAGTTGTTTCTACCCAATTTTTCAATGGTAGAAGGAAAAGAATCTCCCATGTTGATTTAATTAAGCTCTGATACCACTATGAGAAGAGATGGTGGATACCTCCAAAGATGTGCCTAGTGTTGTATAAACCTGCTCTACGCCTGCCAAGATAACTTCAAGGATATCAAGTATACACCTTGTGCTTGCTAAGGATGCATATAAACCATCCTAGTGTTTTGGAGCTTTAATCTTGAATTGATTCATCAAAACAAGCAACTTGATTCCAAATAGATGACTCAAAACTTGCTATTTTGGGATGCGATGGACTCTAGAATTTCACTCAGACCTATTAACCTGTTGGGAATTGACCAAAGATATTTTGCACATCTGTAATTAGATATGTAATGATTCCAAAGCAATAAATTTAATGAATTTTGATAAGCTATATTGAGAGAAATTAATTTAGGAACATTGGGGGTGTCATCCCGTCATTTGAGGAATCATCTACCAAAATACATATGCAACTTCAAATAGATGTATCTCATAGAGTAATGAATAAAAAATAATGAGAATTGATCTGATGCAACTAGACTTCCAAATTAACTATACCAGTTTAAATCTCATCAAAAGACATAGTGTACATTGAGAAATCAATAATTGAAGCTGATCGAAAAATGATCATAGACATGTAGTAGTAGATGAAGAGATCTCCAAGATATAGCTTGAAATATCAATCTATATTGTACATATGGTACATGAATTTAAAGGGCATGAAGCTTCGGAAGGAGGAGCACAATGTGTGCTTCAACAATGGCTTCATACTTGATTAGAGTCTCCTCAAAATGTAGCTTCAAGTGCTCTACATTCCATGACTATTCTCATGTGTATATATAGGAGAATTCTAATTCAAACTTTAGAGGGATGCTACCTAAATGTTTCTTGAAGTTCGGGGAATCTTGGCTAGATCAATTTCTCCTGACTAGAATCGTGATTTGTGCCAAACATGGCTATGAGATTCTCTATTAATTCTTACTTTTTATCTAGTTACTCTTAATTTATTACAAGAGATAGTTTCTATGGCTCCTCTCATTTAGAGTACAAGCAATGTCTTTTATACTAGGGATTAATCAAGCAATAGGCTAGGATGAAGATGCACCAACATGAAGCAGCTCAATGGCAATAAAATGGAGGATATTTTGAGAGAAAAAAATAAAATAGATTACATTGGACCTCAAATTCATAGATTTGTGGAACCTACATATTGAAAACAGAAAAGGGATAAGCCAATAAACTTTGTGGAGCTCCATTATGTGCAAGGGATGTGTATGAGACATGGAGATGTATAGTACCTCTTCTTTTCATTTTCTATGAGTAGCATGACTTGATGGTGCCTAAGGAAGGTTTGGTGAATATGTTTGCCTCATTATCTTGTGTAGACACATATACAGAATGAATATCTATTGCATGAAGCTTGTAGCTCAATGATGAGTAGCACCTCCTTTAATGTCAATCCGGGAAGACGTGAGGATGGTATGAAGACCTCGAGCAAGTGGCGGCACAAGTGCGTGAGTGAGAAGCACACTAGCATGCACACACATACACACACACGCGCACACACGGCAAGACAAAGAGTGAGAATCAATGGAGCTTTTAGATTACTTTCAAAATGCCCTTACAAGTTCGTTTCAATTACAATCTAACCTCAAAAATGAGCTCTCTAGCTCTTTTTATAGTTTTTGACTAGCTTTTGGCCCTGTCCAGACCTAGTGTCCGGCCTAGTTAAAAATTAGGTTCCAGGGCTTATTTGGGGGCTCAAACGAGATCTAAAAAATACGAAAATTGGTACGCAACTACTTCTAAGGCTCCTCAAGCTCAAGGACTCCTTGGCTTGCACAAAATGGAGCTACAAAAATGTGAAATGAGATTTACAATGATTGTTAGTGATAAAAATCACTGTTGTTGTAGGGGTTTCTTCTAGTGATCTGCCATACATATCTTCAAGCTCCCTACTTGCTCTTCCTCCCTGCATGTCCATCTCTTTGATCTGCATTAATGTCTTGAAAAAATATTGGCCTACTTGCCAGATCTTCTTTGACTGCCCTGTTTGCTTGTGCTGTCCCTTCGCTCTGACTCCCTTCTTTGACTTTCACGTCTTGTAAGTCCTGGTGTACCAAGGCTACTGCCAACACCCCCCCCACTCTCGCGTCTGTCGCCCCTGACAGACCCTTGTCTAGCTGCTTTTTGGACGTAATATTGGACAACATCCGCGGCGAGGTGGTGTTCTTCTAGCCTGAGTCCCCTTGCTAGATCTGTCAGCAATGCATCCCAATTGACTGGCCCTGGGACATCTGGATGTGGCACCCGTAACTGCTCTGAGTGAATGGTTCGCTCCACAGCAAATAAATGGAGGAGATGTGAGGGTCTGGGTACAAATATTTCTGAGTGGTATTCCCAGAATCCTGTTATGAACATCTCCTCGAATGTTTGTTTAAAGCAGGCTGGGAGGTATTTTATTCTGGCGTGCCAAGCATATATCACCTCTATGGAAGGGGTGGTGCTCATGTCATAAACTAAATCTTGGTTTCCTGTAAGGAATCCGACGCCTGAGAAGTGTGGGTCCTTGATATTCTTGAATGTCCTGAATGTAATAAGCATTAACTCAAAAATTTTCATGCACATCTGGGCCATTACATCAGGGGTATTCCTTAATCGGATGCTCCAGTGCCGTATAGTGGAAATCATATAATTGACGGTGGGAGGCCCTTGAGGGGGTGCTAGATAGACGTAGTTTAACCATTTGGCGCATCCCTTGATATTCTTGACTGCAATGGTAAACTCTGGCCATGTGCGTCTGCGGAGTACAGGAACATAACAAGGGTTATATTTAATAAAAAGAGGCATATTCGTCCAGGTGCGAACCATCTCCGGGTAGGTTTCGAGGAGTCGGATCCTCCACGTGGGTTGATGAATGGATCCTTTTTGAGCACTCTCTGGGATGTCATCTGGCCCAAATTGTGTAGCAAACGTTGGAGGTTTGCCACATCTTTGTTGGATTTCTGCATTGTAGTCCGCCAGGAGTATACAATATGGCACGTATTGATCATCATTGGTTCCTATCCATCTATGGTGGGACATGCTGCGGAAGTATTCTGATTTAATAATAGTGTCCTCTATCTTTGCCATAGATTGGATTTGAACTGCCACTCGATCTTCATGAGTTGATGCTGTTTTCTCTAGTGTTTGGAGCCACTCAGGTACTTCAATTTCTAACGTATCCATTCCTTCTGCGGTTTGCTCACCACCGGGCATTGGCATAGGAATGTATGGTTCCTCATACGTCTCATCTACCTCGATGGGTACCAAATCCTCGGGTTCTGGTTCGACAACTGGAGAGGGCTGCCTTTCGTGTGTGAGTAATCTTGCCTGTAATTCGGCCACCTGCTCTTTCAATGCCTTGACTTCCTCTGAAGTCGTGGTCGTTTCTGTGACTTTGGGTGCTGTCTGTTGCTCTTGGAGTTGATTGCGCAGCGCATCACGTTCCCTTTCCAAGTCATCATGAGCTTCTAATAGATCTGCATAGCTGTCCAAGATGGTCTTCATTGTCTCTGAGGGCACAGCTTTAAACTGCTCTGGATCAATTTCGTGGGGAGAGCCTTCCATTGCTGCTTCTAGATTTGCTTCATTTTGCTGCTGCAGTCTCTTGTTCTCTTCAAGGGCGGCCGCCATGTGTTTTCTGAGAAGTGCCAGGTTACGCCGGACTTTGAGAGTATCGGCTTGGTATACCTCGAGCAAAGCTTCTAGTTGTTTGACACCTGATTCTGTCGATGGTTGGGGTGCCTCCAATAATGTTTGGTGAGCCTGCTCAAGCGTCGTGTAGCGTTGATTCAGTTCTGCATTTTCTGTTTGTAGAATGTGAAATTGTCTTTGTAAGTTCTGATGGTGCGTTTCCAGTTGCTGATACCGGTTGTCCAGAGCTTTGTACTCATTCTGGAGCTGGTATACACATTGGTTTAATGCTAAAAATATGTTATTTACATTAAATAATGCTGGGAGGGGTGAAGATGCAGGGGGAATGGGGGCGGGAATGGGAGAGGTGAATGATGTGGATGTAAGTGGAGATGTGGGTGGAGGGGGTATGGGTGATGAAGGTGGCATGGGGGGAGGGAGTGGTGCTGTGGCAGGTGATGTTTCCATCGTGTCAACTGTTTGAGTGACGGTGTAGATGGGAATCGTGGGTGGAGTGGATGTGACATCGGTGAACAGGGTGGTGAAGGTGGGCATGGTGACTCCCCCTTGGATTCCCGGAGAGAGTGGGATGCCCATGACAATGGTGGTGGTAGTGGATGTGGTAGTGCTAGTGTCCTGTGGTGGAGTGAATTGTGTAGTGCGAGGTGGGGATGGTGGTGACAACGGTGCTTCCTGATATTCTTCTGCTTGCGCTGCCTCGCCTGGTGCTGATGTATTGATGTGAATTTGCTTCCCGGACCTCCTTGGACGAACGGGAACCCTTTTCTCAAACCTGTGAATGTAGGCCACTGCCTCATGAATGGCCTCGTCCAGTCCTACGGCGTCGGCATGAAGGTTCATGGACTCAATGAACAACTCGTCCACACCTTCCTCAGCTAGCAAGTCGTTGATGAGCCTTTTGCCCTGTTCTAGAGACATCTGATGCTGTTCCTGAACCAGTCGCATGGTTCGATATAGTCTCTTGATTTGTGCCGAATATGCTGGGGCACTTGCTAACTCGGAGAGTTCGTCATATTCTTGATGTTGTTCTTCGTCGGCTTCTTCTTCGTCTCCTCCTGCCTCTTGTTCATCTACATCGACTTCTACAACTTGTGGTTGGGTGGGGGCCGATGTTGTTGTTTGGGGTTGTGGTTCCTGAGCTTGCTCTGCTTCAGCTTCGAGGTTAGAGTCATAGATTAATCTGGCAATTTCTTCATCCGTGAGGTCCTCAAGAGTAAATCCCTGTGGAAATTCCAAATCTGATGGAATGGGTGGAAACACCAGATTAGGCCCCTCTGTGCTTGGTCTTGGTAGCCGGATTGTGAATGGCCTAACTCGTCGTGTCTGGGGAGGGGTGATTTCTGGTGTAGTGGTAGCTCCCCTTGGTTGAGCACAGGGTAATTGGACTCCCCCCCTCATCTTCTTTGATGGGGGACCTGCTGCTGATAGTCTTCTCTGGAATTCTTGGACCCGGGACCATACGAGTGCCCGCTGAACAGGCACGTCATAAGCCAAGCATCTATAGATTATTCTGGTCAGAGCACAACACCCGTGGAGCACATTCTTTTGTTTCTTGTTCCACCTTTGATGCGCTAGGTGGATCTGATCTATGATCCAGTGTGGCACATTGATGGGCAGGCTTTCTGTCTCTGCTAGATACAAGCTGAACCATATTTTCTTCGGAGGCATGGTGAATCGTTCTTGGGCGGGAAAAGCAAAATGTTGCATGATGGTTCGCAGGTGAAGCGCAATGGTAGGTGTCATCGCTACCATGTCCTTCAGCTTATTAATAAGATCTTTGTGCTTCATTCTACCTGGAACCATGGTTTCCTTTTCTGTTGGGATGTGCATGCCATACATACCCAATGCTTCTCTTACCAGATTGAGGGTCAACTTGAATCTTTTAAGCTCATTACCCGGCAGCAGTGATGGCAACACAAAGGTGCTGTCGCCTCCCTTGGCCCTGCTTGGCGTGATTGTACTGATCAGATATGAACATCGTAAAAAATCCAGCTTTGGTAAGTGGGTCCTGAAATAACTGTCCACACCCGCTTTGATCCAAACTGATCTCATAACTTCGGCGTTTTGATAGCTTTCAAACTCGCGTGTGAAAAAGTGGTATCGACCCCATTTGCCATTGAATTCCAATTCTGCTTCCCAGAAATAGGTTCCATCGCCCAGTGGTCCAGCAACATCACTGAACCAATGCGCATGCTTACCTACTTGAGAAGTGTGTCCTTGAGGAGGATCCTGGATGGGGAGCACATGCACTGCTTGAAGCTCTTGCGGTCTTGCGGTGAGACGTGGCTCAAGGAGAAGTGTTTCTATGTCCACAATCTGGGCACCAGATCCGGCTTGAGAACTGGTACCTGCTTCTGCCATGGCCCTGTTTGCTGGTTGGTTCTGTGAGAATATAGAACCAAGTGTTAACATCGTAATGGACAGAATAAATTTGTGTTGTCCCCGTTACAACATTAACATGAGGTGGATGGTGAGTTAGTGGTTAGTAAGTGCATGAAGACAGTGTGTGTAGTTAGTGCTTGTGTTGTCCTAGGAGACTACTGCAGTTAGTAAGTGGGCATGAATTTACAAATTGGGGTCGGGGGGTTTATTACAGGCCCTAGGCTGCCAAATGCAGTGAATGGGCTTTGTTTTCGGTTTCGGAGAGTCTCTAGAGAGCCTCCGCGGTGTCGTGGTTTGAAAACGAGGCCTTTTTGGGACCCATTTACAATTGATTACATGCACGCTCTTGGGTCTTGGTGTGTTCATGAGCGTTGAGAACGAGTGAATACTGGCAGTATGCGTAGCTGCGTTATGCTGTTTAGGTTGTGGCCTCAGCGTAGCGACTTGTGCCATCAAGCAAGCCTTAGGCACCCAAATTTGTCTTGATTGTGGGCTTGCCTTCATCGACTTCTTGGGCACCCAAATAGATTTTACTTTAGCAGAAGAATTTCTGAAAGACTTCTTATTAGTGTCGTGTTGTTGGTCACTAATAAGAGGCTTTGCCCCGGTAGTTGACGGTAGTGCAACCGGTTGTTCGCCTTTCCGCACCCACACCTGGTTTATTTTCTGGGCCATTCTGCTGCGCAGGTACTTTTGATCTCGGACATAGGTAGTACTCTGCTTCTTCTGCCTTTGATCCACCTTGGGTTGCTGCCTCCTTCTAGCCTTTGGAAAAGAAGGGAGTTCCGTTGCATTCCTGACTTCTTTTTTGCGAATATCATTCCTCTGCAACACATAGTTTTGGACAAGAACAGCATGGTCATCTTCATGTGTACCCCTGGAAGGACCAGGAGTCTGTGCCTTTCCTAGTTCCTTGAGTGCTCCATTGTCTAATTCTACTGTAACTCGACTATGATTGATCCAAACCTGGAGAAGTCCACTTCTTAGGTTTAAATTGACTGCTTGGTCATAAATCCAATCTTGACCCAAGACAAGAGGTTCAGTGAGATCCTCATCCTGACACACTAGTACTTTAACTGTCATTGCTTCATCATGAATGTAGAGGGGAATTTCCACCTCGCCCATACAAGGGGTTTCCACGCCTCCCAATCCTATAAGATATGCCTCCACAGGATTGACAGTTAACTATAACTCTTGACAGTAAGACATTCTAACAGCACTAGTGGCTGCACCTGAGTCAATCAAGGCTCTTACAGTCCTTGCACTTTTTCCTTGTCCTATATCTAGGGTTACGAAAGGACGTCGATCAGTTATCCTAGGTGAGCTGGTTCCTGCGACTTCACACATTGCCATATGATATCCTTGATCTGCATAGTCATTTGTCCTAGGCTGCTCTCTACCTTGCCTACGTAATTTCATCCTTCTAATGCGTTCTAAAGCTTCTGCTTGAGCTTCTTCTCGCACTCGCTTTTCTTCCTCTTTGCGTTTCTTAGCAGTGTTGAGTCGGCTAAGCATTTCCTCCGTGAGGGGTTCCTGATACAACTTGACTCTGCAACCGCTAATATAATTTCGGAGAACATCACCCTCTAATGTGGCCAATTGTACTGCTCCGCTTGTGGAGATCCTATTGATGATCATAGGTCCGTAGCCTCTCTTTTCTAGCTTCCTCGCGTGTTGTTTGAGTGTATAGACTAGGACTAGATCGCCTGCTTTCAAGCCTTTATCCTTCACATGGGCATCAAAATATGCCTTCTGTCTCTTCTTGGCTGCATATATTCCTGCAGCGGCTCTTAGTCTTGTTTCCCCTAATCGTTCGAGGTCAAAGATCCTAGAAGAGAGGTCATGACCTGTCCATTCATACTCTTGTGCTACTCTCAATGTAGGAATCAGGAAGTCCAAGGGTAGCACGGCGTTTTGGCCGAATACCATCTGAAAGGGGGTGGCTTGGAGTACCGTTTTGTAGGCAACTCGGTATGCCTAAACAGCATGGTGTAGCTGTTTGTCCCAGTCAGAGCGTTTAGTGTTCACTAATTTCGTCAGTACATTGCATAGGATCTTATTAGTGCTCTCAGCTTGCCCATTAGCTTGAGGGTGATAAGGGGCAGACTTCTTGTGTATTACCAAGAATTCTTGGAGTAGATTTTCAATCACTTCGTTCAAGAAATGAGTGCCTCTATCACTTACAAGCTCTATAGGTAGCCCATATCTCGTGAATACATTCTCAAACAAGAATTTGGCAGTTGTTTGAGCATCGTTCTTTGTCGTAGCCTTTACCTCTACCCACTTGGTGAGATAATCTGTTGCCACAATGATGTATTCCGCATGAGAACCCTTTGCTGGGGGATTAATAGGACCTACGAAGTCTATTCCCCACTTAGAGAATGCACGTCCACCCATCATAGGTTTCAGTGGCATCTCATCTTTGCGTATAGGATACTGAGTCCTCTGACAGACATCACACCGTTTCACATAGGTATGTGCATCCATGTGAAGGGTAGGCCACCAGAAGCCCGCAAACAATATTGCCTTGATCACCCGATCTGGTCCAAAGTGTCCTCCTGCTACACCTTGGTGCGCAGTCTCCAAGATTTTGAGATATTCACCTTCATGGACACATAATCTCAGGTAACCATCTTTACCACGCTTATATAGATTATCACCTATGAGTGAGTACTCCTGGGCTTCTTGTTCTAAACTCCTTTTCCTAGCTAGAGTCAAGTCTGGAGGGAATGTGTTTGTCCTCAAGAATGATACTAGAGGTTCACTCCAATCTGGCACAATGGATACTTGATAGAGAGTGGCATGTTCTACAGGTGGTTTAGTGCAACAGATTGGGCATTCCTTGCACAACTTTTGGACATCAGCTTCCATAGTTGGCCAATGTACTCCGAGTCTCTTTAAGGTCTGTAAAGTTCGTTGCTTTGAATGGTGTTGCTCTAATGCACCTACATGTGCTAATTGCAACCATTTAGCGTACTCATCCTCTTCTACACAACAAGCCAAGATCCCTTGATCTGTGTGCTTGTACATACTTCCTGCCATGATGTGGTACTTTTGGGCTTTTACGATCTCTCTATTCCGTGTGCTTACCACTGGATGGTTGGGCCCGTATGTCAATACTGGCACCAATGGCTTAGCCCACTGCGGTATAACTTCCAAATTAAACAAGTAAGCATCAGGCAGGTCATCTGGCACTCCTTGTGGGGCTTCTCCCGATGTGAGCCTAGAAAGATGATCAGCTCTCAAATGGGTCCTCCCTTTTCTTACCACAACCTCAAAATCATATTCCATGAGCAAGAGAAACCATCTCACTAATCTTCCTGTATTGCAAGGCTTGTTTACGAGGTACAGCAATGCCTGATGGTCAGTAAAAAATTTAAACTTATTTGCAAGCAAATAGTGTCTAAATTTCTTAACTGCATATACCATGCCTAATCCTTCTCGTTCAGTAGTGGTATAATTTCGTTCAGCCGCATTCAATTGTCTACTGGCATAGGCAATTGGAAGATCCATATTACCTTCACCAGTAGGTTGTGCAAGCACACATCCAATAGCATAATTGGATGCATCCACATGAACATGGAAAGGCTTATTCCAATCTGGTGTGGTCAAGATTGGTGTTGAACATAATCTTCGTTTAAGCTCTTGGAAGGAATTCTCACATTCATCCGTCCACTCAAAGTTAGTCAGAAGTCCGTACATGGGCTTTGCAATGACAGCATACATGTGTATAAATCGTCGATAATAACCACAGTGCCCCATGAAAGCTTGTACTTCTTTGACATTCTTTGGCCTAGGTAGCTCTGTTATGGCTCTCACTTTTTCTTCGTCTGTAGATATGCCATTCTTTGACACTATGTGTCCTAGAATCTTGCCTTGCCTGACCATAAAAACGCACTTTTCTGGGTTCAGGCAGACTTGATATTCTCTACATTTGTCAAAGATTTGTCTGAGTTCAGGGATATGGGTTTGTCTAACATTGGAATGAGCACAAAGATCATCAACATAGACTTCTAAACTCTTCCTCAGGAACTCCTTAAACACATGGCACATCAGTCTCTGGAAAGTAGCTGGTGCATTGGTAAGCCCAAATGGCATTACTCTAAAAGCAAAAATGCCCCATTCTGTGGCAAAGGCTGTCTTATGCTGATCCTCTAGAGCTATGGCTACTTGATTGTAGCCCGAAAATCCATCAAGGAAGCTGTACACTTCCTTGCCTGCCACTCTTTCTAAGAGATGTTCTGTGATGGGAAGCGGATAGTTATCTCGAATTGTGGCTGCATTAACCTTTTTCAAGTTAATGCACACACGCAGTTTGCCATTCTTTTTGGGCACCACTACAATGGGGGATACCCATTCAGTGTGCTCAATTTCATAGATAAATCCAGCTTCAACCAGTCTATCTATCTCTTCTTTGATCTTCGCAGCGTAATTATCGTTATATGTATAAGGCTTTTGCTTAGAGGGTTTGGCATTTGAGGTCATGGGGATAGTGTGTGAGCATATGTCAGGGTCAACACCTTTCAAATCCTTGTAACTCCAAGCGAATACATCTCTGTATTCTCTTAGCAAGGCAATCAATTCATGCTCTTCTTCTTCTGTCAGGTCATGGCCTATATACGTGCATCTCTCCTCTCCTTCTTCTATGGCCACTACTATTTTCTTGGTGGTTTCTTTGTTATCATAAGCCTCTCTTGATTGTGCCTCTCGTTTAGGCATTCTTATCATGACTCTCCTGTCATCTATCTCGTACTTCTTAAAATTTTCTGGGACCTCAAACAAAGATTCTTCCTCCTCTGGTGAGACTTCTTTCTTCTTCCGTTTCTTTCCTTCTTCCCTCGGGGTCATATGCGTTGCTAGTCTTACATCATTTATAATCTCTCCGTGCCTCTGGGGTTGAAATTCTACTTCATGGAAGTATTCTTCATCTGATGCAAATGGTGGGTCCATAATGATTGACTCTAGATCGGAGTCACTTGCATCCTCAAATGCATCAGGGCTAGGTTCGCATTCTTCTAGAACTGCCTCTCCCATGATTGGCTCTATGGAGAAGACTGAAATGTCATAGCCATCCTCATCACAGTGAGGTGTCCATTGTTCTTCATTGATGGCTACATCCATTGTTGCCAAAATTTCTGCCCAACCGTGAGGTTCAAATTCTTCGTCTGGAAAAACTACAGGTGCATAAGCTGGGTCTTGAACGGGTCTATGAGTTTCGTTTGCACCTATTTCTCTGGCCTTTTCTCTCTTCTCTTCCTCTACTGCTACTTTGCACATCCATAAGTGGGTGTCTTCATGCATCCATGAGGATCCCGACCCTATGGAATGCACCGATTCTGAATCGTCTTTGGCTCTATGGATGGGATTCCATTGGATAGGAGGGACATCTCTGTGAGAATAATCCTTGAGATTGACTTTGGTTGTAACACCTAAGTGCTGCAGGTACAAAGAATTGGTCCCCCAATCCTGTACCACTTGCAATTGTCGCATAAATGGTCTTCCCAAAATCATCTCATAGGCATGATTTTTGCTGAAGTCACATATAGCAAAGCTATGCTCAAACTCGACACCACAAGTGGTGAGAGTTATTCCTTCTAGCAATCCTAGGGGTCTCTCTATGTGACCATCGGCCATTTGCAATTTCATTCTCGTTGGCCTGAGTGCTGGCTTGCCCCAACGCTTCCATAAGGAGGTGGTGGCAATTGCAACTCTTGCACCTGAGTCTAAAATTGCCTTGGTGGTGTACTCTTGGTAGGTGATGGGAAGATAGGTGTTCCCTTCTTCGCCTTCACACATATCTCCTATCTTATCCAAGGGAATTTCTGGCACTGTCCTATGGGATCCTACCCTGGAACGTGGTTTTGCAACTTCAGTTACTTGACTGGTTGCACATTTCCGCGCGTTTGGTCTATCCTCAGGCAGTTCTTCCCAAGTGAGATCGCGCTGCACTTTGGTGTTCTTTACTATCTCCGTGTTCCTAGGTATGACTGAATCGTCGTTCCTTACCATGACTGTGGGTGCTCTCATACATGTGGACTTTGCTTCCAATGGGCCTGTGAAGTGGGGCAGCTCTTGTATGGAATTAGACTCAAAGTCCAATCTCTCATGAGACTGAGTACTCTCATGTTCCCCGTAAATGGATGGGATGTCTTGTGGGAATTGGTCGTGTGCATCGTCCACAAGTTCAAAGGGAGGGGCGAGCTCGCTTTCGTTATCCCATTTGTCTTCTTGAATCTCTCGTAGGAAGTCTGGTGCAAACCGATTCATAGAAGAAGAAGTGTCTGGCTCCGTAGAATTGGGCGCATAAGCAACCTGGAAAGGAGGGCTTATTCTTTCCTTGGCTCTCTCCTCGTTCTCATAAGTGGCTGGAGCACAAGCTTCTTGGGGAGGATTACCTATTCTATTGCTCTTCCGAGCAGGCTCATAGGCTCCCTGAGAAGGAATGTAGGTCACCTGTGGAGGTACATAGGCTTTCGGGGGAGGCTCCTGTGACTTTTGGGGGGGAAGATAATCTTCTTGGAAAGGCACGCGGGCTTCCTGAAGAGGCTGGCTTTCCCGTTCTCTTGCCCTTTCCTTTCTTTGAGGGTTAGGTTCCTTTTCTGACTGTGCAATTAGCCTCTCCATTCTTTCTAAGGAGGGGAAACTGTCTGGTTTAGTGGAATTGGCCACATAAACTTCCGATTGGGAATGATTCATGTTTTGGCTTGCTTTTTCTTTGTCTTGATTTTTTTCTTCCTTGTCAGATCTTGCAATTATCCTCTCTAACTTCTCTAGGAATCCATCCAAGTGTAATTGCGTTTTGGCTGAGCCCGAGTAATTGAAAAGGCGACTGGCTTCAAACATAGTCTGAGCCAATGCGACCATTTTTGCACACAGTTTGGTTCTTTCTATCTCTAGGTCAGCTCTAGGATAGCACTTGTCGTGATCTGTGACGTTTGGCCCTTCTTGGATTCTGGCCTGATATGCTTTGAGCATCATGTCTATGTCTTCAGGAGTGGGATCAGCTAATACTGATCCTACTCTAGGGGGTGGTGGAATCGCATGGCGTGGGTTGGAAGGTGGCGGGTCGGAGGGCGATGGGAGTGGTGGTGATGGGATAGTGTGAGAGGGGGTTTGAGAGGTAATTTCAGTTATCCTAGCTTTGGTTTCTCTTATGCTTTCCTCAAGTTCACTCATCTTTTTAGCCCATTGTCTTTTCATTCTTTCTCGACTATCTTTCCAAGCTCTAGTCCTTTTCTTAGTTATGCTCTCGGTTTCACTAGCCTCTGGGCCCTTTTCCTGGCTTGTCTCTGGGTTTTGCTGCAATGCCTGAGCTCTAGTGACTACCTGCACTGGTGCAGTGGAAGTGACGCTTCCTGAGGAATCTACAACCAAACCAATCACATTGATAGGAGTGATTTTTGGCATATTATTGGGGTTCTTTGGGCAATCTCGTAAAAGATGTTCTTTTCCACAATCTTGGCAAAAACCTTGGATAGTCACTGACTGGGGTTGTGTAGGTGGGGGCAAGGGACAATCACGAATGAGATGATCTCCTTGGCATCTATAGCACGGTCCTCTTGGGAATGGAGGTCTTACTTGCCTAGGTTGAGGCCTGGGGTTGGGGTTTGCATACATGACGTTCGTGTAATCTGACTCCCAACTAGGTTCACTCGGTTCTTCACTATAGTAAGACTCACCATGTTCTGGAGACTGCATGTAGTAAGCCTGGGGACTATCGACATGTGTAGAATCAAAGCTGTGGTCACTTGGGTCACTTTCTGAGATCAATGGGGTTACTGGTACTATGGCCCTATTCAGGTTTTCTTCTGCAACAGCATACTTTACTGGAATCACGTTAGCAGGGTTTGGGGGCTATTGAGCTAGTACCGGTTGGGGTCTCTGTTGGGCCTGATATTGTGGTTGGTAGGTTTGTTGGGGTCTAGCATATTGTGGTGGTGGATTTTGGTTTTGGTATCTGCCTTGTTGGTAGGGTTGCGGGTAGGGTTGCCTAACTGCCTGCTTGTTGTATGGGCAATCTTGTGCGGTGTGATTGGTGTATCTCCGTTCTATGGTGCAGTACTGGCTACTAGGGTTTACTTGGGGTTGAGCCATAATAGGGCAGACATTCGCCATATGGTCACCACCGCATGTATAGCATCTTTTCACAGGGGCAAACCTTGGGGTTTGTTTGCTAGTTACACCTAATTTCTGAGCTACTTTTTCCGCGAGTTCCTCAATTGATGTAGATTGCGTGGAAGAGTGGCTAGATGCACTATCTGAATCTTTGTAGATTTTGGAAAGCTCTAGCTCTTCCCCTAGGTTATCTTCAATGTCAATGCACATGCGTACACATTCTTCTATAGTCCTAGGGTCCTTCAGATACACATAGGATCTCAATTTTGTACTCAGCAATCCGTCAAGGAATAAGGCTACTTGTTTAGCAGATGTGGGTAGCTCCGAAATAGGATATCTTTCAAGGTATTGCCTAAATCTTCTTCCTGCAAGTCTCACAGTCTCTTGAGGGGTTTGCTTGAAGCTGTGAATCAATGAGGAGGTATTGTGTCTTATGCCGCTCTTAGAGAACTCTACAATGAATGCCTTTAGGAGTTGGTCTATGCTCCTGAACTGACGCTCATCTAATGGCTGAAACCATGTGAGTGCTGTGTTCCTAAGGGTTAGACCGAAGGCATTGTACTGCGTGAACAGATCTTCCACTTGTTCAGCTCTCAAGACTTGCTTGAACTCCGCCACATGATCATAGGGATCTCCTGTGCCGTCAAAGTAATTCTTCATGGACTTAACTAGCTGGGTGGGTCTCAAAGTTCTTGTGTGCTCTCTAGGTCTCGGCAGAGGGAATCCATCTACATTTCTTTGGTTCCTGTGGGCTCTATGCATCTCAGGTTCTACCCTATTAGTCTCTGTTCTCGTTCTTTCTCTGCCCACTGGGTTGGCAAAACTTACTTCTGGTCTATCTCTACTTCTGTCTCTTTGCGTACCATGAGCTTGGGAAGTTCCAGCCCCAGGGTGACCATAGGATACATTTGATCTTGGTTGGGGGAAAATAAATTCACCCTTCCAAGTGTAGGCATTCCTATCATTTTCTGTCACCACAAAGATCCGTTCTGAAGCATGATCTAAGTAGGTCACTCTGCCTGGGCTATCCGGATCCTTAAACTCATAGATCATGATATTTCCTATGTCCGTTGGCTGATTAGACTTATACCTCCAAAAGGCTTCATCAGTTTCTCGATTGAGGAGCAACTCTATGCTCTTGTTGTCTTGGGGGACCCATTCAGGCGTGATAATCCTAGTGAGAACTGATTTACCTCGAGGGGTTCTAGGTTCCGCACCCATGTTCCCTTGTTCCAGGTCACCTAAGTCCGCTTCTGAGATTACATTCCCAAAGTCATCTGTCCTATCAGGGTGACTAGTGACTACATATATAGTTCCTTCTTTGTCCAGGTATGCACCATTTTCAAACTTGACAGCTGGGTGCTCTAGTCCAATGGATTGATCAGGATTTTTAATCTGGACCACGGATCTTCCTAGGCCGTCCTCATAGATGCTAGCACCTAGTCGGTTGGTCCTAAGATATTCCAGCTGTGTTTTGTAAGGGCCTTCTACCCTGTACAAATAAGGCACACCTGAACTTCCCGTAGGTCTGTCCATGCCTTGAGACATCCCTGATTCACTGGTATCCGAGCTAGGGTAATGAGAGTGGTGACTCAACTGCTGGGCCCAAGACCTTGCAGTGTGATTGACACTAGCCTCTGAAGACCTAAGGCTTTGTCTCTCTCTTGCTAGGTGTCGTCCTGATCTAAGGTTCATATGCCTAACTGATTAGCCCAATTTTTTGCCCAGAGTACAACCTCGTTGCCGATCAATTGGTATCAGTTACTTGATTCTTTTTAGTTAATTATTGTGCTTATGGTCTTGTCTGATATCACGTCGTCAGGAACACTTGAATGTTTTCCGTACTTTAGGTTGATCGTTCCACGTTAGGTTCTTTTCCTTTATGTTATCGACAGTGCAGAGATTAAGTTTTTAGCTTGAACTTGAGTTTTTAGGTACTCTTCAACTTGATAACTGCCTACCGTCGCTCTGACTTACTCCTACCTCTCGTCGTTCTTAGCCTAAGCTATGAATTGACAGAGGGGGTTAAAAGTGTCCAACCTTACTTGTTGATCCCTTGCTTTATGGTGCTCAAGAACCCGGTTCTCAAGCTCGCAAAGAAACCTTGCTTTGGATGCTCTCTGTTGCTCTCAATGGACCTGTAAAAGTCCCACGGTTAGCTCAATGCTTAGATTCAAAAGACAAAACCCACCACTTTCATTCATGTAACATAAACACATATTTGCATTGTGACTTTTAGGAAAATAATTCTAAAGACCCCTGACTTTGAGCCCCTTGGGTATGGTCAACTTCAAAATACCCTATCTGAAAATCAACGCATTTTGGGCGTGTAGTATATGCCACGAGCTTTCCAACAAGCCCAAAAGCTCAAAAATTGGATTTCATATGAAAAAGTTAGGACTGTTCAGGGTTTAGGGAGTTAAATCAGAATTCAATACAAGCTAATCAGTCAAACAGGAATACTCGAGTAGCTTGTGGCATGGCCTCGCGATGCAATACTACACCCTAGTGTTTGTCCCACACTCAATCAAAATTTAGACCAATAATTTTGCCTTGAAAATTTGACCTAATTTGCCCTTCTAACGCGTTCGCAAAGTCTGTCGGTCGCGATTGACAGGTCAGTCGCGATCGACGTGTCGATCGCGATTGACAGGTCCGTCGTGGCTGTCAGTCGCGATTGACTGGTCAGTCGCGATTGACACGTGGCCGAAAAGTCAATCAATCGTGGTCAAGGCGTCGTTGACTCTGTCGGTCGCGATTGATGAGTCGATCGCGATTGACAGGTCGGTCGCGAGGGTCTGTCGATCGTGGTCAAACAGTCGTTGACCGTGTCGGTCGCGATTGACAGAGCCGTCGTGGTCTGTCCGTCGTGGTCAAACAGTCGTTGACTGTGTCGGTCGCGATTGATGAGTCGATCGCGATTGATGACTCGATCGCGATTGACACGTGTCACGCGTATGGTCAGTCGGTCGTGGTCAATCGGTCGTTGACTCTGTCGGTGGCGATTGACAGAGCCGTCGTGGGCTGTCGGTCGCGATTGACGTGTCGATCGCGATTGACAGATCTGTCCGTCGTGGTTTGTCGATCGCGATTGACAGAGCGATCGCGATTGACAGAAATCTGTGGAATTTCAAAAAACTAAACACATTTTTGGGAAGCTCTAGGCCTGTAGGTCATGGATATGCACTTTGTTTAGTAATTAGAGCAAGTTTTCAGTCGGTCGCGATTGACAGAGCTCGGCGACACACAGACAGTTACTCAGATTTCCGTACCTGCGCAGGGTGCTGGGGACGATGATGCGGCCTGTACCTGCAGAATGCTCACAAAACATGCAAAAAACAGCACATGCAAATTCGCTCTCTCGCTCTCTCTCACAAGTGAAATGAGGGAAATGAGGTGGAGATGGGGATATGGTCAAAAAACTGAAATTTTCGCGATGATGGAGATGGACGTGGGAGATGGTGATGATGATGATGGTGATGAAGATGGTGAAGAAAGTAAAAGAAAATCGATGAGAGTGAAGAAAATACCTACAACTCCAACGCGTCAACTCTACGTCTTACCATCACACGCTCGTCCTCAAAGCTCGATCCCCGGCAACGGCACCAAAATTTGGTGTAGCTCAATGATGAGTAGCACCTCCTTTAATGTCAATCCGGGAAGACGTGAGGATGGTATGAAGACCTCGAGCAAGTGCCGGCACAAGTGCGTGAGTGAGAAGCACACTAGCATGCACACACATACACACACACGCGCACACACGGCAAGACAAAGAGTGAGAATCAATGGAGCTTTTAGATTACTTTCAAAATGCCCTTACAAGTTCGTTTCAATTACAATATAACCTCAAAAATGAGCTCTCTAGCTCTTTTTATAGTTTTTGACTAGCTTTTGGCCCTGTCCAGACCTAGTGTCCGGCCTAGTTAAAAATTAGGTTCCAGGTCTTATTTGGGGGCTCAAACGAGATCTAAAAAATACGAAAATTGGTACGCAACTACTTCTAAGGCTCCTCAAGCTCAAGGACTCCTTGGCTTGCACAAAATGGAGCTACAAAAATGTGAAATGAGATTTACAATGATTGTTAGTGATAAAAATCACTGTTGTTGTAGGGGTTTCTTCTAGTGATCTGCCATACATATCTTCAAGCTCCCTACTTGCTCTTCCTCCCTGCATGTCCATCTCTTTGATCTGCATTAATGTCTTGAAAAAATATTGGCCTACTTGCCAGATCTTCTTTGACTGCCCTGTTTGCTTGTGCTGTCCCTTCGCTCTGACTCCCTTCTTTGACTTTCACGTCTTGTAAGTCCTGGTGTACCAAGGCTACTGCCAACAAAGCTGCTTTCTCACATAGTGATAATGCACCTCAGTATGTTTGGCCCTTACATCTGACGCTGGGTTTCATGCAAGAGCCAAAGCACTCTAACTATAAGTGAGAATACGCATAGCAGCATCAATCTCCATGCAAAGATCCATCAATAGGCATCTCAACCATATACATTCCACTGTAGCTGTGAAAATTGCCTTGTACTCAGCTTCACAACTCAATGTCACCACTATAGGTTGCTTCTTACTCAACCAAGATATGCATGAGTCTCCAAGGAAAACGAAATTACCACTAGTGGACACACGAGTATCATACCAACGAGCCCAATCACTATCTATAAAAGCATGCAAGCATGGCTGAATATATCTTCCATAAAAGAGACATAATCTCAAAGTGCCTTTGAGATATCTAAACACACATTTTTTTGCTTGCCAATGCTTAGTGCCAGGGCTGTGCATGAATCGACTCAACTTGTAAATTGCATACTGTGTATCCGGCCTTGTGTTGCATGCATATATAGCACATTAAAGAAAGTGTCAAATGCATCACTGAATCCTCAATTGAGAACCTAAATCCTGTCTCTACTGGTGTGGAAACTGGCTTGCAATCCTCAAAGTCAAAATGCTAAAGTATTTTTTCAACATACTTTGCTTGATGCATAACAATTCCCCCCTCAATTGATACAAACTGGATGCCAACATAGTAGCTCAACAGACCAAGATAAGTGACATCAAAAGTATGCTGCAAATCAACCATAAGAATGCCAAGTTTTGCATCACATGATCCATTCAAGAGTATGTCATTGACATAAAGAGCAAGAACTGTAAGATCAGCCCCATATTTGCATACATAGAGTGTGCTTTTGTGATGATGGATTTCCACTTGATGAAGATGAAGTAGTGCTACAAAATCTTTGCACTGCATTAGCCAAATGAACTCCGGAGATATGTAGTGGGCCCTTTTAGCTTAAGCTTGCCAAAGGGTGTATTAGACAGCCCATGTACCTTGGAAGATCACTCTCAAAAAGATGAATCAAAAGAGATATGTTGGAGTTGATCGAAGAACGAAAAACTTGTTACTTTTGTTCTTACACATGTCCAATGTTTTGAACAATCCTCTGAGCATAGTAGCAATTAGCTTAATTCCTTTTGGGGAACTCTAAGTAACTTATTAAGCTAACAATCATGAGTGATTTCATAAAAAAGGATGGACTAGATGCAAAGAAATTAGTTTAGCAAGTTATAGGTCCATCCCAACATAGAGAGGCTGCAACAGTCATCAGAACAGTGAGCAAAGATATGATAATATCTGACAATCGTGAGAAACAATCCTAATGAAACTTTGTAGGATTATAATAGACAATATGCTGATTCTATCATGCTTTAAATAATGGCAAATGATGAACTACACACTGAGATCAAGCTCTTAGAAGATCATTGTTCTGATGGGGTACTAACAAAGAAGTAAAGTATGTAGAGATATAGTCGACTTCTAATGAATATATCTCATGATTAAGAACTTCAAATGCAATGAAGTTTTTGGAGTATATATACGACTTAGAGAGCTAACACTACCAAGTTAAATTACTAAAAATGATGGATCAACTTGTGAGAAACCATTTTTGCAATTTGACTAAAAATCTGAGATGTATGAAAGTGAATAGTACACTCACATAGATATGAAGATATGGTCTCAAATGATCATGAAATCAAATATATATTGAATGAAAATTAAAATGAACTTATTGATAAATGTGTGTGCCTTGAGATCAAAATGTGATATGGCAAGAAGCTCAGCTAATATCTTGCTCACTTAAAACCTCTTTTCCTAATTCTTAGTGATAGATTCTAAACTAAATTTTCACATTGTTGATGACTTGACACATATGATAGCTGAATTTCCTTGCTCACAATCTTCTCTCTTACATAGTGGTAATGTATTTCAATATGTTTAGTACTTGCATGAAAGATTGGATTGACAACCAAGTGAATGGAACTCATGTTATCACCAAAAATACTTGGATTTCCAATCTCCAATCCAAGATCTGTGAATAATGTCTTCATCCACATTGCTTCTTGAGTAGCTATAGCAAGACCTCTGTATTCAGCTTCAGTAGAAGAGAGAGCAACTTGAAGAAAGGAGTCAAATTCAAGGGAGAAGTACTATCGCTTTTAGTGTTTAACCTATTTGGCTCTCCACAAGAGCTAAATATCTTTTTGAAGCATGAAAAGACTTCATGCTTAAATTTTATAAAGTAGAGTATAGTCCATCTACTGCAATCATCAACGAAGGAGACATAATACCTTGATCCATATATTGAAGCATCCTTGGTAGGTCCCCATACATTTGTATGAACCAAGTCCAAGAGGTCTCCATGCATATATCCTTTCTTCATGATTGGTAACCTGTGAGATTTTCCAAATTGACATGCACTACACTTATAAATCATGTGTTTCTTTGATAGATTAGGGAGTCCAAGTACACTTTGGTCCCTACAAATTTTCTTTAATGATCTTTCAATAACACGTGCTAACCTTTTGTTCCATACTTCCAATTCTCTGAGTGTCTAACTACCATAATTAAAGAGAGCAATGTTCCTAGTGTCTTGCAATTCAAATGTGAATAATCTACCTGTCTTTTTAGCCTTTGCAATTATCCTGAATCCTTGACTTGGATCTTCAACAAAAGATCCTCCTTTTGTGAACCTTACATGTAGGCCTTTCTCCACAATCTATCCTACACTTATCAAGTTCTTTGTGATGGTAGGGACATAGAGTACCTTGTTGAGTAGCTTGATGTTTCCATTTGGTGCTTTTACATTTCCTATCTTCTCCACTAGATGCCTTATATCATCACCTATTTGCACTTCATGCTAGTTCCTTGGATCTTCTAAATCTGATAGGATGGCCACATTTCTTGCCACATGATTTGAGCAACCTAAATCTATGTAGAAAACATGCTTATCAGATTTACCTTGTGGCATTGTCATATTCATGAGAAGTAGAGAGTCTTGTTGAATTGATCTCTCTTTGTAATAGTTATAATCTCTTTTCACATTTTAACCTCCTTAGTAGGTTGAATTCTTTTAGTTATTTTGGTTGCCATGGAAATTGTTGAACCTTCCTCTTGAGTAGCCATAACCTCCTCTATTGTAGGCTTTGCCTCTTTGATTCTTGGAGTTCCTAAAGCAATTCGCATTTGTGTGATTAGTTAATCCACAAATAGAACAAGGATTAGAGTCTTTGGGTCTCCCCTTGCCTTGTCTTCCCCCTCTGCCTCTACCTCTACCATGTCTTCCTCTACCTGCATAATTAGCTTAGTGTGTACGTGCTTCATCATCCACTTTATTTCCTTTCCCTTTGTTGTCTTTGGCTTTAATTTTATCAGTATACAAAGCAGAAGATTCATTACCTTTGGAACCTTCTCCGTTCTTCATGAGCTTAGCCTCATGAATAAGTAGTTGTCCCATAAGTGTATTGAAATTTGGTACATGCATATCCATGTATAGATCCGTTGCTATTGTAAAGGCTTCCCACTTATCATCTCCCTTCAGGTCATTGATGACTTGTCTTGCAGGTTTTTCTTCATCTATCACTTCTCCAATGCTTCCTAGCTGATCAACAATATCTTTGATCTTTGTGACAAAATAAGTCACATTTTGCTCAAAAGATTTCTTGAGTGTTGTGAAGTCCAACCATAGTTGATTTTTTTTTTGGCCTTTTTGCTTTAAGATAAGAAGGCCACAAGTGCATTCCAAACTATCTCTGATGTTTTACAACTTCTAATGTGGGGCAACAAGAAATCTGAGATAGATTTGAGGAGATAAGACCTTGCAAGTGCATCCTTGGAGCACCATGTGCTCAATCATTCTTGGTAGGTTGACCCTTATTCCTGAAACTTGGCATAAGTTCATCTCTAGCTATATAAGCAAATAGATTCCTACCTTGAAGATAAGCTTCCATCCTTAAAGACCAAGCTGAGTAGTTAACTCTATCCAATTTGTCAATTGATGAAGGAAATCCATTTTCCATGTTGTCCAACCTTGCTTTGATTCCACTATGATGATAGATTTGCTCTTAATGAAGATGAAGTGGTGCTACAAAATCTTTGAACTACACCATTCAAATGAACTCTAGAGATATGTAGTGGAACCTTTTAGCTTGCCAAAGGATGTATTAGACACCCTATGTATCTTGGAAGATCACTTTCCAAAAGATGAATCAAAACAGATATGTTTGTTCTTACACATGTTTAGTGTTTTGAACAATCCTCTAATCACAAAAGCAATTGGCTTAATTCCTTTTGGGGAACTCTAATTAACTTAATAAGCTAACAATCATGAGTGATTTCATAAAAAATGATGGAGTACATGCAGAGAAAGTAGTTTAACAAGTTAAAGGTTCATCCCCACATTCACGGGCTACAATAGTCATCAGACTAGTGAGCAAAGATATGATAATATCTGACAATCCTAAGAAGCAATGCTAATGGAACTTTATAGGATTATGATAGAAAATATGCTAACTCTATCATGCTTTAAATCATGGCAAATGATCAAGTAAACATTGAGAACAAGCTCTGATAAAATCACTATTTTGATGGGGTACTAACAGAGAAGTAAAATATGTAGAGATATAGTCAACTTCTAATGAATATATCTCACGATTGAGAAATCCAAATAAATGAAACCTTGAGATTATAAAGTAGACTTAGAGAGCTAACATTACCAAGTTAAATTACTGAAGATGATGGATCATGCTCTGAGAAACCGTTTCTACAATCTGACTAAAAATCTGAGATGTATGAAACTGAACAGTACACTCACATAGACATGAAGATATGGTCACAAATGATCATGAATTCAAATGTATATTGAATGTAAATTACAATGTGCTTACGAAAACATGTATGTTCCTTGAGATCACACTCTGATATGGCAAGAAGCTCAACTAATGAGTGTGTAAAACCCACCACTAAATCATGTGCATGTATAGTGATGAATGCAACCAACTTTAGAATTTGAATCTCGCTCACCTAAAACCTCTTTTCCTAATTCTTAATGATAGATTGCCAACTATCTCAATCACAAGTTTGTGGGTTTTCTTTCCCTTCTCATGAAGTGGATTTGACCACTTTGATTCCTTCACTTTTATATCAAGTAAATACTCAAAGAGTTACAAGTTAGAGTTCATAAGTGAACTCTTCAAAGCTTTAGCATTTGCTTCAATTTTTCTATGACTTTTGAAGACTCAAGTCAACACTTATACTTGACATGAACTTGTTCCAACAACTTTCAATTGAGCTACATGTGAAGCCAAGAGCAACCAAGTCCTTATGGATTTTGTCATACCATGCAAGTGGAGCTTGCTTGCAACCATACAAGGCTTCATGCAAGCGACAAACCATATGCTCTTGCCCTTTCATGGAAAATCTAGGAGGTTGCTTCACATAAACCTCTTCTTGCAGATCACCATTCAAGAAGGTTGTTTTTATGTCCAACTGATGCACTTTCCAACCTCGATGGGCAGCCAATGCAACCACGATAGGAATGGTAGTCATCCGTGAAGTAGGTGGAAAAGTTTCCTCATAGTCAATGCCATATTGTTGCGCATATCCTTTGGAAACCAATCTGGCTTTCTAGCAATCAATGCTACCATTAGACTTTCTCTTATTCTTGTAAACCTACTTTGTACCAATGGCATTTTTTCCTTTTGGAAATTCACATAATTCCCAAGTACCATTCCTATGTATAGAATCCATTTATAATTGCATAGCACTTATTCATTGTGTATCATCACATGCATCTTCAAAAGCAAGTGGCTTTTCATTACGTGTTGTTGAAATAAGAGAATAATCCACAAAATTACTTGACACATGGCGAGAGCTTGATCTTGTTCTACCAAGTAAAGATGCACTCAATTTGTTGTCCTACAAGGATTGTTTAAGCCACTTTGGCATACTTTGTGCACTCTTGATAGACATGCGCTCATTATGTTATACATCTTCAACATGTACATCATGTGTGGGCTGAATTTCATGCTCATTTTCAGCCATATTTTTATGCAAATGTTCAACCATATGTCACTGGAAATTTCCAACAGTTTTGATAATTTTTTCTTGAAAACTTTCAGCCATGTTTGGCAGGAAATTTTTTGCATTGTAGCTCTATTTTGCTGGAATTTTTCAACCCTTTGTGCTTCACTTGGCTGGTCTACAAGGCAATAGTCAAGCGCACTATTTCACAAGAAAGGCATGAGTGTATCAAACACATCTTATGAGCTAATTGTTGGCTGTTTTTTGAATTCAACTAGAGGGAAAACTAAATTTTTAGCAAATACCACATCTTGACTCACAATAATTGTGTTTGTCAATGGATGATACAAATGATATCCCTTACTTTTAGCACTATAACCAAGAAATATACATTTCTTTACCTTATCATCAAGTTTGTGACGTTGTTGTGATGGCCAAAGAGCATATGTCAAACAACCAAACACACGCATACAACTAATCATAGACTTATGACCATTCCAAGCCTCATAAAGAGTGATGAATCTCAATGCATTTTTTAGGGTAGCGATTGAATACATAATTTGCACTCATGACCACTTCCATCCAAAACATATTAGAAAGGTGCTTTTCTTTAACCATACACCATGCCATTTCAAGGAGTGTTCTATTTTTACGCTTGGCAACACCATTTTGTTGAGGTGTATATGGCATTGTACATTGGTGTGAGATACCTCTTTCATGAAGAAAAGCATTAAATTTATGTGGCATGTATTCACCGCCATGATCCGTGCATAGAGTCAAGAGCTTTTGTGAAGAAAAATTTCAGCCATAGCTAAAAATGCTTTGAAGCAAGAAAATACCTCATTCTTTGCTTTGATAGGATACACCCATGTATGCTGAGTAGCATCATCAATGAAGGTAACAAAATGTACATGCTTCCCAAAAGATGGAGTCTTGACGGAACCACATGCATCACTATGAACAAGCTGTAATTTTCTTGTAGTGTGTGTCTGACTATCTTTTGGAAAAGAAGCAAGATGCATTTTTCCAAGAATGCAACCTTCACATGAATTGTTTTCAATGGACTCAAGTGTTGGCAAACCAATAACCGTGTCCTCCTTTTGCAAGTAAAGCAAACTATTGAAGTTCAAGTGACCAAAAAGAGTATGTCAAAGCTCCATTTCAGCCATGGAAAAAGTATGAGAAACCAAGGCATTCGAGGCAGCCCTCTTGTATGCATCCATGCAATACAAATCATTACATAATGTACCGGACATCATGATAATATCACCATTGTTGAAATCATGAACCATACACTTATGATCAACAAACTATACATGAAGTCCAACTTTGGCACTCTACAGAACTGAAATTAAGTTTTTCTTCATATCGAGTACATACAATGCATTTTTCAAGAGACTCACACCTCCATTTGTAGTCGTAAGCTCAATTTCCTCCTACTCCAATGATAGGATAAGAGGCATTGTTTGCATACACCACATGTCCTCCTTTGGGTGCATCTTTCAAAGATGCAAAAAAGCTTTTGCATTATGTGATGTGCTTTGAAGCACCACTATCAAAGAACCAATTCGAATCAGCCTCGCTCACAACAATACATTTAGAATGCAAAGATGCATCATAATGACATGTAACAACATATGCCCAAAAATCTTGAGCCATGTTATATTCTTTGCATTTGCTAAATTTTCAACAATAGGCATGCCGCGTTTAGCAAACTTTCTACACTCATCAATAGCATGATCAGCCTTTCGACAATATTTTCATCTCTTTCGCTTTTGCAAATCAGCATCATTAGAGGAATGAGTGGAAGAGGAAGGTTGAGGCTTTGGTTTTGATGAACCCAAAGCTGAACCATACTTGATTTTCCCTTTTTGTGAGATAGCAAGTGCTTGTGTTCCCTCAATCAAACAACTCCTATTTACTCTAGGTTGCTCTTCTTGCAAAAGAAGAGACAAAACCTCATCAAATGCATACATATTAGGATTCCATTTTTGCAACAAAATGGAGTGTAGTGGCAAGGCTTTGAAAAGATTTTGGTAATCCTTTCAACAATGTAGAAACAAGTGATGCATCCGAAATAATCTCAATTGCTCTTTCAAGTCCTTGATGCGTGTCACATACACATCCACTGAGTCATTTTCAACCATACATACATCAAGTTGCTTCCTCAAGTATGCAACAAGTGTTTCATTATGCGTCATACAAAGAAGTAAGAGTGTTTCGTGCTTGTCTTGATGTAGAGCATGACCAAATGTGTGGAACTATATGATGCTTCATAGAAAGTGCAATCAATGCATGAGTTTCTACATCTTTTCCATCCCATCTAAGCTGCTCCTATGTAGGTGGAGAAGGAGAAACCATTGTACCTGAAGTAGAAGCTCCATCTGCAACAGTAGACTCTGAAGTACACTATGTTCCAAAATTATTTTGCAACAAGAAGATGCTTCATCATGCAAGAACACATTGGATAGTTGGTCCCATCAAGCTTATCTTCAGCTTGAAGCATGCCAAAAAAAGTGATTATTGTCGGCCATTTCATGGATGAACAAGAACGTGACAAAATATTTAGCTTGATGAAAGCTCGAATGAATGCTGAAATTTCAGCTCATAAATCGTCACTCTGATGGTGATTTTGACTCTAAGAATGGCTTCAAAATGGGGGTAAAACCCAAGTGCAAAGAGAAAGTGGAAAGGGAAGAAGAAAGGACCAAATCATGACAAAGCCAAGGTCAGAATGTGCAACCTTGTGCCATCTATGATCAGACCAACCACACCACTCAGAATTGTTCGATCAATGGCAAGACCCAGAAAGTAAGTGGAAGAGGTGGATATAGCATCACTAGAGGTAAAGATGGACACAACTTCAACAATAACAAGAGAGGCCATAATAGAAGGGACTACAACAATTATTATGAAGATCAAGCACATGAAGACTCATTGCTTCTAATGAATCTAAGCCACAAAGAAGGTAAATAAGATGATCATTTGTTCTACATAGATTTGAGATGTTCAAATCATGTTGCAGGAAACATTGCTCTTCTATCTGATTTGGACGTCCAAAGCATAGACATGAAGTTCAAACAGGGGATGACACAAAGCACAATGTGGAGAAGATTGGTAATATCAAAGATTCCAATGGTAGGACAAACATTTTGAGTAGGGTTCTCTATGTACCCACTATCACTAAAAACCTAATAAGTGTAGGCCAAATAGTTAAAAAAGGCTTGCAAGTTAGGTTACCCAACATGGAGCTTTTGTGGAAGATCCATCAAGGCTTTAAGAAGATAGCTAAAGGTGAGAAGAACGGTAGGCTCTTTACGTTTGAAGAAGGAGAAACCAAGAACATAGCTCTATTCACTTTTGGATCTCAAACCCTAATTGAGATCAAAGTGTGGCATAAGAGACTTGCTCATGTGAATGAAAGAACTTGAAGGATATATGCAGGGATCAAAGTGTTCTTGGATAACCAAACATACCAAAGTAACACATGATCAAAAACTGTGATGCATGTCAGATTGGAAAGGCACAAAGACACCCATTCAACCACAAAGGCTACATCCACAACAACGTATTGGACTTAGTACATACACGTGTATGGGGACCAAGGCCACAACCTTCATTGGCAGGGTCAAGGTATTATGTCTCATTTATTGATGACCATAGTAGATCGAACCTTCTTTACTTTATCAAGAATAAGAATGAAGTGTTTGATTGCTTCAAAATGTATCTAGCACAATTACTCAAGAAGCTCAAATCTAATGGAGGGGGAGAATACTTCTCCAAAACCTTTGATGAATTTTTGCAGGATAAAGGTATTAAAAGGGAAGCGACTACGAGGTACTCTCCTCAACTAAATGGAATTGCAGAGAGAAGAAACAAGACATTTGTTGGATAAGCCAGAACAATGCTTGAAGAGAAGAGGTTGCCACATTATCTATGACCACAGGCTATTTCAATTGCTATGTACCTTCTCAATAGACTACGATCCACATCACTTCAAGGTATGACTCCTTATGAAGCATGGAATGGAAGAAAACCTAGTCTTCGACATTGCAAGGTGTTTGGTCGTTCAGCTTATGCTCATGTACCATCACCTTTGCCTTGTCTTCCCCCTCTGCCTCTACCTCTACCATGTCTTCCTCTACGTGCATAATTAGCTTAGTGTGTACGTGCTTCATCATCCACTTTATTTCCTTTCCTTTTGTTGTCTTTGGCTTTAATTTTATCAGTATACACAGCAGAAGATTCATTACCTTTGGAACCTTCTCCGTTCTTCATGAGCTTAGCCTCATGAATAAGTAGTTGTCCCATAAGTGTATTGAAATTTGGTACATGCATATCCATGTATAGATCCATTGCTATTGTAAAGGCTTCCCACTTATCATCTCCCTTCAGGTCATTGATGACTTGTCTTGCAGGTTTTTCTTCATCTATCACTTCTCCAATGCTTCCTAGCTGATCAACAATATCTTTGATCTTTGTGACAAAATAAGTCACATTTTGCTCAAAAGATTTCTTGAGTGTTGTGAAGTCCAACCATAGTTGATTTTTTTTTGGCCTTTTTGCTTTAAGATAAGAAGGCCACAAGTGCATTCCAAACTACCTCTGATGTTTTACAACTTCTAATGTGGGGCAACAAGAAATCTGAGATAGATTTGAGGAGATAAGACCTTGCAAGTGCATCCTTGGAGCACCATGTGCTCAATCTTTCTTGGTAGGTTGACCCTTATTCCTGAAACTTGGCATAAGTTCATCTCTAGCTATATAAGCAAATAGATTCCTACCTTGAAGATAAGCTTCCATCCTTAAAGACCAAGCTGAGTAGTTAACTCTATCCAATTTGTCAATTGATGAAGGAAATCCATTTTCCATGTTGTCCAACCTTGCTTTGATTCCACTATGATGATAGATTTGCTCTTAATGAAGATGAAGTGGTGCTACAAAATCTTTGAACTACACCATTCAAATGAACTCTAGAGATATGTAGTGGAACCTTTTAGCTTGCCAAAGGATGTATTAGACACCCTATGTATCTTGGAAGATCACTTTCCAAAAGATGAATCAAAACAGATATGTTTGTTCTTACACATGTTTAGTGTTTTGAACAATCCTCTAATCACAAAAGCAATTGGCTTAATTCCTTTTGGGGAACTCTAATTAACTTAATAAGCTAACAATCATGAGTGATTTCATTAAAAATGATGGAGTACATGCAGAGAAAGTAGTTTAACAAGTTAAAGGTTCATCCCCACATTCACGGGCTACAATAGTCATCAGACTAGTGAGCAAAGATATGATAATATCTGACAATCCTAAGAAGCAATGCTAATGGAACTTTATAGGATTATGATAGAAAATATGCTAATTCTATCATGCTTTAAATCATGGCAAATGATCAAGTAAACACTGAGAACAAGCTCTGATAAAATCACTATTTTGATGGGGTACTAACAGAGAAGTAAAATATGTAGAGATATAGTCAACTTCTAATGAATATATCTCACGATTGAGAAATCCAAATAAATGAAACCTTGAGATTATAAAGTAGACTTAGAGAGCTAACATTACCAAGTTAAATTACTGAAAATGATGGATCATGCTCTGAGAAACCGTTTCTACAATCTGACTAAAAATCTCAGATGTATGAAAGTGAACAGTACACTCACATAGACATGAAGATATGGTCACAAATGATCATGAATTCAAATGTATATTGAATGTAAATTACAATGTGCTTACGAAAACATGTATGTTCCTTGAGATCACACTGATATGGCAAGAAGCTCAACTAATGAGTGTGTAAAACCCACGACTAAATCACGTGCATGTATAGTGATGAATGCAACCAACTTTAGAATTTGAATCTCACTCACCTAAAACCTCTTTTCCTAATTCTTAACGATAGATTGCCAACTATCTCAATCACAAGTTTGTGGCTTTTCTTTCCCTTCTCATGAAGTGGATTTGACCACTTTGATTCCTTCACTTTTATATCAAGTAAATACTCAAAGAGTTACAAGGTAGAGTTCATAAGTGAACTCTTCAAAGCTTTAGCATTTGCTTCAAGTTTTCTATGACTTTTGAAGACTCAAGTCAACACTTATACTTGACATGAACTTGTTCCAACAACTTTCAATTGAGCTACATGTGAAGCCAAGAGCAACCAAGTCCTTATGGATTTTGTCATACCATGCAAGTGGAGCTTGCTTGCAACCATACAAGGCTTCATGCAAGCGACAAATCATATGCTCTTGCCCTTTCATGGAAAATCTAGGAGGTTGCTTCACATAAACCTCTTCTTGCAGATCACCATTCAAGAAGGTTGTTTTTATGTCCAACTGATGCACTTTCCAACCTCGATGGGCAGCCAATGCAACCACGATAGGAATGGTAGTCATCCGTGAAGTAGGTGGAAAAGTTTCCTCATAGTCAATGCCATATTGTTGCACATATCCTTTGGAAACCAATCTGGCTTTCTAGCAATCAATGCTACCATTAGACTTTCTCTTATTCTTGTAAACCTACTTTGTACCAATGGCATTTTTTCCTTTTGGAAATTCACATAATTCCCAAGTACCATTCCTATGTGTAGAATCCATTTATAATTGCATAGCACTTATTCATTGTGTATCATCACATGCATCTTCAAAAGCAAGTGGCTTTTCATTACGTGTTGTTGAAATAAGAGAATAATCCACAAAATTACTTGACGCATGGCGAGAGCTTGATCTTGTTCTACCAAGTAAAGATGCACTCAATTTGTTGTCCTACAAGGATTGTTTAAGCCACTTTGGCATACTTTGTGCACTCTTGATAGACATGCGCTCATTATGTAATACATCTTCAACATGTACATCATGTGTGGGCTGAATTTCATGCTCATTTTCAGCCATATTTTTATGCAAATGTTCAACCATATGTCACTGGAAATTTCCAACAGTTTTGATAATTTTTTCTTGAAAACTTTCAGCCATGTTTGGCAGGAAATTTTTTGCATTGTAGCTCTATTTTGCTGGAATTTTTCAACCCTTTGTGCTTCACTTGGCTGGTCTACAAGGCAATAGTCAAGCGCACCATTTCACAAGAAAGGCATGAGTGTATCAAACACATCTTATGAGCTAATTGTTGGCTGTTTTTTGAATTCAACTAGAGGGAAAACTAAATTTTTAGCAAATACCACATCTTGACTCACAATAATTGTGTTTGTCAATGGATGATACAAATGATATCCCTTACTTTTAGCACTATAACCAAGAAATATACATTTCTTTACCTTATCATCAAGTTTGTGACGTTGTTGTGATGGCCCAAGAGCATATGTCAAACAACCAAACACACGCATACGACTAATCATAGACTTATGACCATTCCAAGCCTCATAAAGAGTGATGACTCTCAATGCATTTTTTAGGGTAGCGATTGAATACATAATTTGCACTCATGACCACTTCCATCCAAAACATATTAGAAAGGTGCTTTTCTTTAACCATACACCATGCCATTTCAAGGAGTGTTCTATTTTTACGCTTGGCAACACCATTTTGTTGAGGTGTATATGGCATTGTACATTGGTGTGAGATACCTCTTTCATGAAGAAAAGCATTAAATTTATGTGGCATGTATTCACCACTATGATCCGTGCATAGAGTCAAGAGCTTTTGTGAAGAAAAATTTCAGCCATAGCTAAAAATGCTTTGAAGCAAGAAAATACCTCATTCTTTGCTTTGATGGGATATACCCATGTATGCTGAGTAGTATCATCAATGAAGGTAACAAAATGTAGATGCTTCCCAAAAGATGGAGTCTTGACGGGACCACATCCATCACTATGAACAAGCTGTAATTTTCTTGTAGTGTGTGTCTGACTATCTTTTGGAAAAGAAGCAAGATGCATTTTTCCAAGAATGCGACCTTCACATGCATTGTTTTCAATGGACTCAAGTGTTGGCAAACCAATAACCGTGTCCTCCTTTTGCAAGTAAAGCAAACTATTGAAGTTCAAGTGACCAAAAAGAGTATGTCAAAGCTCCATTTCAGCCATGGAAAAAGTATGAGAAACCAAGGCATTCGAGGCAGCCCTCTTGTATGTATCCATGCAATACAAATCATTACATAATGTACCGGACATCATGATAATATCACCATTGTTGAAATCATGAACCATACACTTATGATCAACAAACTATACATGAAGTCCAGCTTTGGCAATCTACAGAACTGAAATTAAGTTCTTCTTCATATCGAGTACATACAATGCATTTTTCAAGAGACTCACACCTCCATTTGTAGTCGTAAGCTCAATTTCTCCTACTCCAATGATAGGATAAGAGGCATTGTTTGCATACACCACATGTCCTCCTTTGGGTGCATCTTTCAAAGATGCAAAAAAGCTTTTGCATTATGTGATGTGCTTTGAAGCACAACTATCAAAGAACCAATTCGAATCAGCCTCGCTCACAACAATACATTTAGAATGCAAAGATGCATCATAATGACATGTAACAACATATGCCCAAAAATCTTGAGCCATGTTATATTCTTTGCATTTGCTAAATTTTCAACAATAAGCATGCCGGATTCCTTCTCCTTTTCATTGCGTTTAGCAAGCTTTCTACACTCATCAATAGCATGATCAGCCTTTCGACAATATTTTCATCTCTTTCGCTTTTGCAAATCAGCATCATTAGAGGAATGAGTGGAAGAGGAAGGTTGAGGCTTTGGTTTTGATGAACCCAAAGCTGAACCATACTTGATTTTCCCTTTTTGTGAGATAGCAAGTGCTTGTGTTCCCTCAATCAAACAACTCCTATTCACTCTAGGTTGCTCTTCTTGCAAAAGAAGAGACAAAACCTCATCAAATGCATACATATTAGGATTCCATTTTTGCAACAAAATGGAGTGTAGTGGCAAGGCTTTGAAAAGATTTTGGTAATCCTTTCAACAATGTAGAAACAAGTGATGCATCCGAAATAATCTCAATTGCTCTTTCAAGTCCTTGATGCGTGTCACATACACATCCACTGAGTCATTTTCAACCATACATACATCAAGTTGCTTCCTCAAGTATGCAACAAGTGTTTCATTATGCGTCATACAAAGAAGCAAGAGTGTTTCGTGCTTGTCTTGATGTAGAGCATGACCAAATGTGTGGAACTATATGATGCTTCATAGAAAGTGCAATCAATGCATGAGTTTCTACATCTTTTCCATCCCATCTAAGCTGCTCCTATGTAGGTGGAGAAGGAGAAACCATTGTACCTGAAGTAGAAGCTCCATCTGCAACAGTAGACTTTGAAGTACACTATGTTCCAAAATTATTTTGCAACAAGAAGATGCTTCATCATGCAAGAACACATTGGATAGTTGGTCCCATCAAGCTTATCTTCAGCTTGAAGCATGCCAAAAAAAGTGATTATTGTCGGCCATTTCATGGATGAACAAGAACGTGACAAAATATTTAGCTTGATGAAAGCTGGAATGAATGCTGAAATTTCAGCTCATAAATCGTCACTCTGATGGTGATTTTGACTCTAAGAATGGATTCAAAATGGGGGTAAAACCCAAGTGCAAAGAGAAAGTGGAAAGGGAAGAAGAAAGGACCAAATCATGACAAAGCCAAGGTCAGAATGTGCAACCTTGTGCCATCTATGATCAGACCAACCACACCACTCAGAATTGTTCGATCAATGGCAAGACCCAGAAAGTAAGTGGAAGAGGTGGATATAGCATCACTAGAGGTAAAGGTGGACACAACTTCAACAATAACAAGAGAGGCCATAATAGAAGGGACTACAACAATTATTATGAAGATCAAGCACATGAAGACTCATTGCTTCTAATGAATCTAAGCCACAAAGAAGGTAAATAAGATGATCATTTGTTCTACATAGATTTGAGATGTTCAAATCATGTTGCAGGAAACATTGCTCTTCTATCTGATTTGGACGTCCAAAGCATAGACATGAAGTTCAAACAGGGGATGACACAAAGCACAGTGTGGAGAAGATTGGTAATATCAAAGATTCCAATGGTAGGACAAACATTTTGAGTAGGGTTCTCTATGTACCCACTATCACTAAAAACCTAATAAGTGTAGGCCAAATAGTTAAAAAAGGCTTGCAAGTTAGGTTACCCAACATGGAGCTTTTGTGGAAGATCCATCAAGGCTTTAAGAAGATAGCTAAAGGTGAGAAGAACGGTAGGCTCTTTACGTTTGAAGTAGGAGAAACCAAGAATATAGCTCTATTCACTTTTGGATCTCAAACCCTAATTGAGATCAAAGTGTGGCATAAGAGACTTGCTCATGTGAATGAAAGAACTTGAAGGATATATGCAGGGATCAAAGTGTTCTTGGATAACCAAACATACCAAAGTAACACATGATCAAAAACTGTGATGCATGTCAGATTGGAAAGGCACAAAGACACCCATTCAACCACAAAGGCTACATCCACAACAACGTATTGGACTTAGTACATACACGTGTATGGGGACCAAGGCCACAACCTTCATTGGCAGGGTCAAGGTATTATGTCTCATTTATTGATGACCATAGTAGATCGAACCTTCTTTACTTTATCAAGAATAAGAATGAAGTGTTTGATTGCTTCAAAATGTATCTAGCACAATTACTCAAGAAGCTCAAATCTAATGGAGGGGGAGAATACTTCTCCAAAACCTTTGATGAATTTTTGCAGGATAAAGGTATTAAAAGGGAAGCGACTACGAGGTACTCTCCTCAACTAAATGGAATTGCAGAGAGAAGAAACAAGACATTTGTTGGATAAGCCAGAACAATGCTTGAAGAGAAGAGGTTGCCACATTATCTATGACCACAGGCTATTTCAATTGCTATCTACCTTCTCAATAGACTACGATCCAGATCACTTCAGGGTATGACTCCTTATGAAGCATGGGATGGAAGAAAACCTAGTCTTCGACATTGCAAGGTGTTTGGTCGTTCAGCTTATGCTCATGTACCATCACAAATAAGAGGTGAGCTAGATGAAAGGGCAAGAAAGGTAGTGTTTATTGGGTATGAATCTACTCAGATGGGTTACAGGTTCTATAGTCCTTCAACCAAGCAACTCACTACAAGTAGAGATGTTGTGTTTGAAGAACACAGTTCTTGATATGATGAAGACAAACAAAAGGTAACTCTACCATAAGATCTTGATTCTGATTGACATCAATTGGGAAGCAAGCATGATACACAGGTCCACGATCCAAGAAGTGACACAGATGATGACCAACATGAAAGGGGAAAGGATTAGAAACTATGGAAGTCAAGAGGCAAAGGAAAGATTCATGTTTTGTTTTAGATAATTGTGTTTGATGCAAAATATTGTTTCTGTTTTTCTCAAAATAGTGATTGTCAACACACAATCTTTATTTGTTTTTTTGCAATTTGAAACCTCTGATTTAACTCTAACATGGCCAGCTTTGTCTTGGTTCTAGATTTTGAAACAGGAAATGTTTTTGCACGTCAGAAGAACTCATTGGTGAATTTATTGAAAGAGGAATCAAGCATAGCACAACTACATTGATTCACACTCTTAAGTAAAAACTTGATGAAAGTGTAAAAATTGTTGCAAGAATATTTAAGCAATACTTGGATAGTTGTCCCAATGATGAGAAGTCATCAATGTGCAAAAAGGTGCTTGAAACTATTCATTGGACTATAAATGCTTAGTTAAGAAGTATGGTCTATTGCAGAAGATGCAATTATCTAGATGCTCGTATAAGAGAAGCTATTGATTTGGAAGAAGCAGGGAACAAATCTCATGGTGTATGAGAAAAATGTGAGTGGGGAAAAATTTCCCAAGAGTAATATATTTTATATGTTTGAAAAAAAGTTATAATAAAAGTTATGTTATTAATAGATCTTGAGAAAATGCAAAAATCAGTTTATAGATCACGAATTTAGGATCCATAAGTATTGATATATGAAAATATGTCAAAATATGGTTTTTTTTTTTCTGTAAATCCTTTTATGGTTAAAGAAGCTATGGAATATTTTTGTGAAACTTGCCAAAATGGGATGTAGGCTACCAATCGTTTGGAAATGCAATAGTTCAAAGAAATGTGATTCTTGATTTAATTCACAAAGATTTTTGGGGAACTTTTCAGGAATATAATTTTCCTAGAAATAACTATTATTTGAATTTTATTTTTGAACTCTCAAAATAGTCTTTCTTTTATTTAATGAAAATCAACCATGAACAATTTAATATGCTTTTAAGCGTCAAGGATTTCATTGAAAATCAAATAGATAGATTTATTCAAAGGCTGAGATTTAATGGTGGAGTAAAATATTTCTGAAATGAATTAAATCCCTTGAAGGTTATGGGATTAATAGGAAGCAACAAAAATGTAAGCTTCTCAACCATAATGTGTTGAAGAACAATGAAATCAACCGTTCCTTGAAATCGCAAGGTGTATGAAGAATGAAAAATGTTTTCACATGAGGTTTTTGCATTGAAGCTTAAGATATGGCTATACATATTTTTAATCATGATAGAATAAGGATTCAAAACATGATTCTATCCCTCACAATTTTCACAAACCATGATTATGAAAACATGACTTTGAGAATAAAACATGATTTTGTGATAAATACGATTTTGTGCACATAAAGAAAGAAATACGATTTTGAAAAATTGAGCATTGTCATTTTGTCTTTGCTCTGGAATGTGATTGTCTTTGGAGATTCACAATTTTTTCTAATCAATGTGATTCTCTTCTAGGAATCGAGATTGAGGAGATAATCATGATTTTTTAGGATTGCAATTCTGACCATAGAATCCCGACTTTCACAAAATCAGAGTTCTTTTGAAACATATATAAAGGAAAAACATGATTCTCTAAATAGGATCTTGATTTTCCATATCAATTTCATAACACAATTGCAAGTTGGAAATTGTATTTTTCATTATACTCATATTATGAGCTAAGGGAAAAAATACAAAATATTTTGACAGTGTATATCTAAAGAATTGCGAATTAAAGTTGAGAATCATGAATATCTGTGCGAATTGCAATTATAATCAAATAATCATGGTTTTCTTGTCGAAAACCATATTTGAGAATCTTTTCATATGAGCATTTGGTAAGTCATTCATCAAAAGCTTAGTTAAGTCCTTCGTGACATACAAAGACATAAGATCAACTAAACCCCACAAGAAATACAAAACCCTAATTTTTAAAAGAGAGGTAGAGAAGAGAGATTAATCATCAAATAGGAGAAAAATAGTTTGAGAAAATGATAAGGGTAAACCATAAACTTAAGTTAAAGCAAACTTAAAGAAACAAGAAAAGAGGCCCTAGACATAAGCAGCCAGTGATGAAATTGAGGTTTGGGTTGGTAAGAAGGGACTATATATAGTCAAAAGAGAGATAGACGATATCAAATTCATTCAAATAATAGTCTAGAAGCCAGAAATACATCAATACTACAAATAAACCAAGAAGTCCATAATTTGGAGCCTAAAGTGGAGGAATTTCCTATTAGGAGAAGAAATGGCTCGTACAACCAAGGGAGAAAACTTAGACAATCACAAATAATTGTGTATAAAACATGATTGTGGTTTAAGAATTTGATGAATTGATTAAAGTTCATTGAAAATTCATAAGCCAGTCCTTATGATAATGTGGTAATTGAAGGTCAAACTTGTGAAAAAGGCAAGATACATTTTTTAATCATTGGAAGATATCACAAAAGTGAGGAAAAACTTAAAGAAATTTCAATACTTGAAGAAAACACGATTCTCAGCAAGGGAAATTTATTCAATATTTGGAGAGAAAATTGATAAATCATAAGAAAAAGGTAAATGGAGGATGGGATGAAGGTAATATACAAAATAAAAATTTTAAAAATGGATCTTTTTTAGTTCAACATCTTAAAATCTTGATTTTTGAGGGGACAAAAAAATTTAATATTTGGAAATTTTTTTCTTCATTAAGTGATAATGACAAACCAAGCTAAAAAATCATGATCCTGAACATATTGGAAATTTCATTGAGTTCTTCAAAATATTTTGAGCACAAAGTGAAGGTAATACCTTACTCTATTGTTTTCACTATTATGAGTTGAATTTCGATTTCCAAAAGAAAATATATTCAGAGAAATAGAAATTCATGACTTTAAAAGGTATAAAGGAAGCATTAAAAAACCATGATTCTTTCATATGTTTTTTATTTCATGATCATAAAACAAATAGATGCCTATGTGGCATATAAGAAAATGGGAAAATTGAAAAAAAGTACACAAGAAATTGTTATTTTGAGATGAAAACCCATTTAATTTACAAAAAAACTCTTATTACTATACAAAAATCTTTGAACATTCACACCTTCTTTTTGAAATTAACATATAGTTTCTTTAGGGATTCTTGAATTTCTTGGAACAAAATGGTGATTTTTAAATTTTCACATTTAAAACATCACATCCATCAAGTATCACTTATTTTAATGAAAATATTTCAAAGGATGATTCTCAATTGAAATTTTAATGAAATTTAAATTTAGTTTCCTCTATGAATTTCCTTATTTTTCCTTGCATGCCTTCCTTTCACCTCAAAATTTATTAAGTGAGTCTTAAAATCTTGTAGTAGAAAAGAGAATTAATCACATCAATGTGTATAAAAGTAAAGAGAAAGCCTTTTGAAAGAAAATCAATAAATCTTCCCAAGGAAAAAATTGCACTCTACTTTTCCTCCAGGTTTTAACTTAAAGATTTCAAACGTATAGTTGTGCAAGTGTTTCTTACCATCAACAAAAAAGATCTAGAAAGGCTCAAAGTATTATTCTGGAAACTAACACCAAAAATGTTTGTTGTACTTTGAAGTTGTCATGTCCATTCATTATAACATAAAATATCAAAAACCACAAACCTTTAATTATAAATCCGTGAATTATACAACAACCCTATTCCTTTTGTAATCAATGAATTATAAGATCTATCAAGCATAGATCTACAAATTCATTAATCCATACAATGTAAGCAAAGGAATTCACGAACTTGTCATTTTATACATAAATCTTCATTTGATCATATATTGAAGAAATTATTTTTAAAGATCTAAGTGTCAAGTGTGACATCTTAGATAAGGAGTATATTTCTAAAATTAGAACTTTTGTGTTTGTAACCCTTTTATGTGAATGTGATGATTTTTACAACTTCACATAGTCACTAGAAATTAGTTTCTAACTTTGATTTACAATCACTAAAATTGAGAATAGATCAATGAAGTCACATATACACATAAAACAAGAAATCTCTAAGGTAAATCCATGTAAAACACTCACCAATCTCACTTCAAAATCAAATAAAACAAAAGTGATAATATTTATGTTTGGAAGAGCTCTGTGACTTCTCTCATTCATGAAAAATAAATCCCCTCTACAAAATGTCTTTCATTGTCTTTTATACCATTTTAAGTGTCCATGTTCACACTTAAAAGTTGATTATTCTTGTACCTCCTAAACTAAAAATACATACATTAGAGAATTCTAAAAAATCTATTTAAAATACATAAGGTTGATATGATCATAAGGAATAATCTTCTCTATCTTTACACAAAATTGGGATAATTTACCATTTGAAAAATGCATTTTCTAACTTTTTTCTTCATTAAAGCTTCACTAGAATTTTCTCTTTGAATTTACCGTTTCCATATTATTTGAAACATTCATTCGATATTTATAACATTCATATGTTCCTTCCTTGATAACAAGTTTTGGGGTCTTTTGTTCTGTGGAAAAAGGTTGTCATTTCCTCCTCCATAGATTCTTTCCATTTTTCCTTCAAATAGCTTTCCAAAGGATGATGGCTCCTTTTTTTCTCATGAACGTTGAGCATATAAAAAATTATTTATGAATATAATACACATATATATAGCATTTGGAGCTTTCCTCTCACATGATGGATATTGAGGTTGGATTTGCCACCACTCCCTTTTCACATATCTTTAAAAGCATCTTCTTTCTAGTAGAAGATGAGTCAATCTCTTTTTTTGTATATTGTTTGATATCCTAAAAAACAAGATCAATAATGTTGGAAGCTATTGAGTAGAAGTTGAACGACCTATTTTGTGAGTTAGATCACTTAAATAATATAAGGAGGTATATGATTATTTTGGTCCTCCTCGTTATTCATAGTTTTATTAGAGTCAAACATTATTACGATAGTGCCATTAATATCCAATCTATCACTAGTATTGGTTACTCGTATTATTAAGAGGGGAACACTAATCAAAGAAAACTCTTTCTACCCCAAGGATCTAGTAGCATACGATTTTGATGCATACAAAATTATGAAATAAGAATTAAGAGGATCCACAAATGAAAATGACCCCCATTGGTCAATCAGACAACTCTTGGCTGTGCAAGCTTTAGGTGGATAAAGGCATCAAAAGACCTTAATGTGGACAAAATTCACGACTCAAATCACTTAGGGTGGTCTCAATGTGAAACACGATCAGGAAAGGCAGTCCTAAGGTGGTGGAAAAGTCGGGACAGGCATCCAAAAGCTATAAAATGAGGTGAAGAGTCACCAAATGGATGGAAGTCTTGTAGGTCATTGAAGATTAAGAGACATATACTCAAGGAGGCTCAAGAAGAGAGTCATCCAAGGCTGAAAGAGCTAAAACAGAGCAGTCCAACCTAGGAAAAATGCAAAGGAGGGTGTTATATGCACAGACAAGAAGCAAGGATGATCTACAAAGCTCACACCCCCTCTAGTCTCTTGTCAATATAGACATAGTCTACTTATAACAATCCTAACTCTTTGTGTACATATCCAATTCAAGACATTTAAAGTGCATTTTGTAGCTTATGTATGTTTCTTACTTTTCCTAAGAGGGCATCTTCAAATCCATCTTATATGTAGAGGAACTGATATATTTAGATAGTGATGTGTGTGAACACACTAGGACTGTCAGGGCACTTTTTTCCCTCTTTAAGAGTTTTTTTCCCCCAACTTGTAGATACGCCCATAACCCTAACGGGTGACTTATCCTTTTACATTCTAGTGATAATACATTCAGTATTGTGTGTTCTGATCCAAGCTTCTTCTTCTTCTTCCTTGTGTTGTTCATGTGCTTTCACAAACCTCAAACTCCAACAATTGTTATCAGAGCAGGTTGCTATTTCATCTAGGGCATCATCAACACCTATCCAGTCATAGTCTAAGAATCACACAAAAATCGCTCGTTTTGACCTTCAAATGCACTATCATAGTGCTTGTGCAAGCCATCTCATCTTTTTGTGCCAAAGATATATATAGGTTTCGATTTGCCAATATAAGCACCTTGAAGTTTGCTACACATTTAGCAGATCTTGATAGGGTAGTTCTGTTTAACATTTTAAGATACATTCATTTTTTGCATGAGGGTATATGAGTCAGTGGCCATGGCTAAAACCAGTGATATATTCCATATGTTGGTTGTTGAGGATAAGGTTGATGGTACCATTTATCCATTATGGGCTTATATGATGCATCATGTATTGGTTGCAAAAGGACTATGGAATATTGTGCATGGTGTTGAAAAACGTCCTATTACTCTTGCAAATACAATTATTGAAGGTGATATAGACGACGTTGAAGATGAAGATATCTTCAGATTCCTATTTGTGCTATGGTTCCTACTACACCTACTATAGAGCAACTTCATTGGGATGGCAGAGATGCTCACACACATGCATTGATAGCCTTGAGTGCCAAACATGCCATTATTCCCCACATTTGCTCGTGCAAAATTGCAAAGGATGCTTGGGATACATTAACCACTTTGTACTAGGCAAGGAATGAGGCTCGTGTTGCTTACCTTTGAAAATAGTTGGAGAGTGAGCACATGAATGAAGGAGATTTCATGGATAGTTTTTTGAAAAAGATCAAAGATTTGAAGGAGCAATTATACTGATGAAGTCTTGCCTGATAGTTCACTTGTGCAGAATGTTCTGAATGGTCTTCCATATTCATATCAAAGTTTCAATTCTTCTCTTTGATTGATAATGGAAAGCAATCTAAATGCCTTAACATTTGAGGAGTTAGTCTTTGTTCTAGTGTCGAAAGATTAGTCTATGCAGAACAAGTCCATTATGTGTGTTGTAGATCAAGCTTTCCTCGCTAATCAGAAGGGCAAAGGTAAATGGATTTCTTCTAGTAGTAAGCAAAAATCTATTAATTCCGCATAATCAAAGAGGGATGATAGAGACAAGAAGAAAACATAAAAGAAAAAATTATTTTGCAAAAACTATAAATAAAATGATCATGTCATAAAGAGTTCTCCAAAAGTGGCAGTTTCTTCAAATCACCTTGAGCCTGCCTATACAGGGAATACTATCACATGTGCCAACAAATCCTCTTATCCTATTATGGGAGTTGGTAAGATCATTTTGACTACTGCTGATGGTAGTTCTTTTACATTGTTGAAGACTTTATTTTACCAGAGATCAAGAAGGATCTTTTATCAATTTTTGGCTTGGTTCTCAAATTTGTTGATGAAAGATGTACAGTTCATTATCTATCAAATGGCATCGTCATTATTGCTTCTTGCATTTTATATCATGGGCTGTATAAGCTCATAGACTATGAAAAATATGTGAATGATTCAGCATGCGAAGCACATGATTCTCTGGCCTTGTCAAATGCAAAGCTTTGGCATGCACGCTTTGATCATCTAAATTTTTCTATTTTGCTACGCCTATAGAGCTCAAAAATAGTGTCCTCTCTACCAAACTTAAGGCACCTGGTAAACATGTCTATGAAGGTTGTATTTTGAGCAAAATGCAACATTCCTTGTTCCCAAAAGATGGTTCAGTTCGAGCTACTAAAAAATTGTAGCTTGTTCACACGATGTCTGTGGTCCTATGTAGACACCCTCTTTTGGAAACTATCTTTACTTCATGACTTTCATTGATGATTTTCTAGGCATGCATGTGTATATCCATTAAAAGAAAAGTCTGAAGTATTTATGTGCTTCAAACATTTTCTAGTATTGGCTGAAAATCTATCAGCATGAAAATGGGCACACCCCCATTCTAATCGAGGGGGGAATATATGTCTTCTTAGTTTAATGCATTTATCACTAAACATGGGATAAAACATCAGTGTTTATTTCCATATACACCTCAACAAAATGGAGTTGCTGAAACGAAGATCAGGTCACTCATGGAGATGGCAAGGTGTATGGTTAAGAGTCAAGCTTTACCACATAGTTTTTGAATTGAGGATGTTATGTGTGCATCATATGTACTTAACAGGTGTTCCACTAAAGCATTGCATCTATCACTCCATATAAGGCTTGACATGGTTGCAAGCCATTTGTTGACCACCTGCGTGTTTTTGGTTGTCTAGCATATGCATTAGTGCATGAACAAGAACATAGGAAATTGGATGATAAAGCAATGAAATGTATTTTTGTTAGGTAGATTTGTGAAAGCAAAGGCTATCATCTATATCATCCACAGAGTTAGTGCATTTTGGTTAGCCATGATGTATTTTTGTGGAAGATGTTATTCAACCATTACTTTCATGTACTAAGAAGACATCATTCAGCTCTGACGACATGTATGAAACTTTGCTACCACTTTTTACAAGTGGAGATTCTAGTGCTCGTGTCCTAATGAGGAAAATTCTCAAGCTTTATAGGTTTCATGTGATGATGCAAATCATTCCATTTCTTATGCAGACTTACATGATGCACTTGTTGATGAGAGAGATGATATGGAGGAGGCAAAAGATATGCCAAAATGGCTTGTGTAGACTTTGTGTGACAACAAATTAGATGCATCTCTGTCATTTCATACTCATTTTGGCTCTCATAGTGCTTCTTTTGCATCAGATTGCTATGCTATGGCTGCCTCTAGTCTCTATGATGCGAATGAGCCTGTTTCGTCTGATGAAGCACAAAATTTTGAAACTTAGATTTCTATTATGCAATCATAATACGATGCTATTATGGAAAATGGTACCTGGTCTTTATGTGACTTGCCTCCTCGCAAGAAGGCCAATGGCACTAAGTGGGTACACAAGTTGAAGCATAAGCTTGATGGAACAATTGACAATTATAAGGATAGTCTGCTTGCAAAGGGTTATGCTCAGGAAAGAGGGATTGATTTTGATGAGATCTTTGCTCCTACTTGCCGAATGACTACTCTTCATAGCATCTGTGCACTTTCATCTGATCATATTTGGAATGTACATCAGTTGTACATCAAAAATCCATTTGTAAATTGACATTATATTGTTTGAAACAAGCACCATGTGTTTGGTATGAAAAGATACATGCCTATTTGATTGCACACGGTTTTGAGAACAATCCAACTGAGAGCACCTTATAGTTAAGCGTGCAAATGATGTGCTTTTGATCATTGTTGTCTATGTTGATGACATGCCCTGTGGCTTTGTGTAGAAAGGGCATGAAAACAAAGTTGAAAAAGGCTTTCTATGGAAGTTGAAAAAGACATTGTATTGTTTGAAACAAGCACCATGTGCTTGGTATGAAAAGATACATGCCTATCTGATTGCACATGGTGTTGAGAACAGTCCAACTGAGAGCACCTTATAGTTAAGCGTGCAAATGATGTGCTTTTGATCATTGTTGTCTATGTTGATGACATGCTTCTCACTAGTCCTGATGAGAAGCATATTGCTGATTTTAAGGCTGATTTAGATGTCTCATTTGGGATGTCAAATTTGGGGAATTTGCATCATTATTTGGGTTCAGTTTATGCACATTGATGGTAGAAAAGCTTTATGTCAAAACAAATATATTGACATATTATTGTAGCATTTTGGCCTTGAAGACTGCAAACGTATTGCCACTCCTATGGAGATAGGTTTATGATTGAGTCTTCATGATGCTAGAGATGCATTTGCTGTTGTTCTCTTGTAGGAGGTTGTTGGATGCTTGATCTACTTATGCGTTACTTGGCGAGATATTCAGTTCGATGTCTCATAGATGAGCATGTTTATGCATTGCCCAGGTGTCACTCATGTGAAGAGATGGATTTGTAGTTGATGAAGATGAAGTGGTGCTGCAAAAACTTTGCACTACACCAGCCAAATGGACTCCAGAGATATGTGGTGGGCCTTTTTAGCTTGCCAAAGGATGTATTAGACACCCTATGTACCTTGGAAGATCAATCTCAAAAAGTTGAATCAAAACAGATAAGTTGGAATAGATTCAAGAGCAAAAAACTTGATATTTATGTTCATACACATGTCCAAAGTTTTGAACAATTCTTTGGACACAGCAGTAATTAACTTAATTCCTTTTGGGGAACTCTTAATAGCTTAGTAAGCTAGAAATCAAGAGTTATTTCAACAAAAATGATGGAGCACATAAAGAGAAATGAACTTAGCAAGTTACAAGACCATCCTAGTTTTCATGGGGTATAGTAGTATTCAGACCCATGAGTAGAAAAATGATTATAACTCAAGATCCAGAAATCCAATGCTTATGAAATTGTGTAGGCATATATTGGATAGTATGAAAATTCTTACGAGCATTGAATCATGGAAAAGGCGCAAGTACACACTGAGAAAAAGCTCTGACAAAACTGTTATGAGAGAATGCTGACAGAGAAGTAGAAAATGAGGTGACACAGTTGACATCAAATGATCATATCTCACGATTGAAACATCCAATTGCAATGAAACTTTTTTATCATATAGTGGACTTAAAGAGCTAATGTTATGAAGTTAAACCACTAAAAATGATGCACCAACCTTAGAGAAATCATCTCTGCAATCTGACTGAGAAAACTGAGAGATATGGCAGTGAACAATACACTTCACAAGAACATGAAAATATGAACTCAAATGATCATGAAAATGAAAGTATATTAATTTTAAAATACAATGGACTTACTGATACATGTGTGCCTTGAAACCAAACCTTGATATGGCATAAAGCTCAGCTCATGGAGGTCTTCTCTTCACCATGACTAAAACTGCCATGTATTTATAGTTGATCTTGGGAGCCTAACTTCCTACAATCACTCTCCAATCTGTTAGTGATTGATTTGATTCTCAAACTACCTTCAATCACAAGGCCAGGGATTTTCTTTCCCTTTTTGATCAAGTGGACTCAACCACTTTAGATGCTTTCACTTTTACATCAAGTAAGGACTTCAAAAGTTACAAGAGGTAGTTTGCAAGTGAAGTTTACATTGTCTTCACTTTAAGGCTTCTTCTATCACTTTGTGAGACTCAAGCCAATACTAAGGCTTGTCATAGACTTGCTCCAATAGCTCCCCCTCAAGCCAAGTATGCTTGAGGTCTTCAATCTTCCAAGATTACCTGCAAACCAATCATGGCTTTGAATTTGCAAATCTTTGTACCATCCAATGCTTTGGTTAGAATATCTGCACATTGTTGATGAGTGGACACATATGATATTTGAATCTCCTTGATCACAATCTTCTCTCTTACATAGTGATAATGAACTTCAATATGTATATTTCTTGCATGAAAAATTGGAGCTAAGTGAATAGAGCTCATATTGTCACCAAAAGTAGTTGCAGTCCCAAATTCCAATCCAAGATATGTAAATAGTGTCTTCATCCACATAGCTTCTTGAGTAGCTATAGCAAGACCTCTATATTCAGCTTCCGTAGAAGAGAGAGCAACTGTGGTTTGCTTCTTGGATGACCATGAAACAAGTTTTGAACCTGCAAAGGTAAGATAACCTGAGTTGTTCCTTCTATCTTCCTTGGAGCCAGCCCAATCTGCATCAGAGAAAAATTTCAAACTTAAATCACATACATAAGGGTAATATAACCCCTCATTCATGGTCCCTTTGAGATATCTAAGTATCCTCTTGGCAGCCTCCATGTGAGGTTTCGTGGGTGTGTGCATAAATTGACTTAGCACACTCACACTATAACATATATCAACCCTTGTCAATGTGGCATAGTTCAAACTACCCACAAGGCTTTGATAACCTGTCACATCTTCTATGAGTTCACCTTCATGTGATCTCAATTTATGATTAACCTCCATTGGAGTACCTGCAATCCTGCAATCTTGCATCTTGAATTTTGCCAATATGTCTTTAATGTACTTTCTTTGAGTAAGAAACAAACCATGATCTTTGTAGACAACTTCCAATCCTACGAAGTAGGTAAGTGAACCCAAATCACTTATCTTGAATTCTTCTCTCATCTCTTCTTTGATTCTCTTCATGCCATCTGTATCATTTCTTGTAAGTATAATATCATCTACATACATGCACAAATATATTACTTTAGCATTACTCCTTTTTATGAATAGTGATGGATCTACCTTGCTAGGTTGAAATCCTTTGTCGTGCAAGAATGAGACAAGCCTGTGATTCCAAGCCCTTGGGGCTTGTTTGAGTCCATATAAAGCTTTATTAAGTTTACACACATAATCAAGATATATGTGATTCTCAAAACCAGGTGGTTGTGCCATATATACCTCTTTTGTTATACATCCATAAAGAAATGCATTTTTTACATCCAATTGAAGTATCTTCAAATTCTTGGAAGAGGCAATACTAAGCAAAACCCTAATAGTAGGCATCTTTGCTACAGGAGAGAAGTTCTTCTCATAAACAATTCCCTGAGTTTGTGCAAAGCCTTTTTCCACAAGCCTTGCCTTACACCTGTTAATGGAGCCATCTGAATTCTTCTTCAATTTGTAGATCCACCTTGAGCCTATCACTGTCATTGATGGAGACTTGGGAACCAACTCCCAAGTGTTATTCTCCTCATGAGCTTGAATTTATTCTTCCATTGCATCCCTCCATTCTGATTTCTTCTTTGCTTCCCCAAATGTTGAAGGCTCCTCTTGGTTTATGTCCCATGCTAGGTAGATTGAATGTTTAGTGACTAGAGAAGTATCAAACCCATACCTTTCTGGCTTTCTTTTCTCCCTCATGGACCTTCTTAGGCCATGATGTGATGATTCTGCCTCTTATCCAAGTTCCTACATTTTTGCTTTACCTTTAGACTTCCACATTTTGATTTTTCATACTAAGTTGCTTCATCATCTTCTGAGGTATCCTGCTCTTCAACTTTAGAAGAATTATCCTTAATAAGTTTTGGAAAATCTTCTTCAAGATCATAAGGTAGGTTGACCTTTCTACGTGAATCTTCATACCAAGAACTATTCTCATCAAATACTACATCTCTACTCACCCAAAATTCTTTGGTTGCTGGGTTGTATAATATGTATCCCTTTTGATTGTTGTCATATCCAATGAATACATGCCTTTCTGCTTTGGTATCCATCTTGCCTCTAACCTCTGAAGGAACATGAGCAAAAGCAACACATTAAAAAATCTTACAATGATCCATGCTTGGTCTTCTTCCATTCCATTCCTCATATGGTGTCATGCCATCAAGTGATTTTGAAGGTATCTTGTTAATCAAATAAGTGACTGTGGATACACCCTCAGCCCATAAGTAATTAGGTAAGTGCTTTTCATTTAGCATAGACCTTTCACCTTCAACAATTATCTTATTCCTTCTTTCTACCACTCGATTTTGCTCAGGAGTGTACCTTGTAGTGATCTCTCTTTTGATTCCTTTTTCTTGAAGAAAGGAGTCAAATTCATGGGAGAAGTACTCTCCCTCTCCATCTGACCTTAGCCTTTTTAGTGTTTTACTTGTTTGATTCTACAGAAGAGCCAAATATCTTTTGAAGCATGAAAAGACTTCATCTTTGTGTTCCATAAAGTATAATACAGTCCACCTACTACAATCATCAATGAAGGAGAAATAATACCTTGATCCAGATATTGAAGCATCCTTGTTAGGTCCCCATACAAATGTATGAACCAACTCCAAGAGATCTCCATGCATATATCCTTTCTTCATGAATGGTAACCTGTGAGACTTCCCAAATTGACATGCACTACACTTGTAAATTATGTGTTGTTTTGATAAGTTAGGGAGGCCAAGTACACTTTGGTCCCTGCAAATTTGCTTTAATGATCTTTCACCAATATGTGCTAACCTTTTGTGCCATACTTCTAATTCTGTAAGTGTTTGACTACCATAATTAAAGAGAGCAATGTTTCTAGTGCATTGTAATTCAAATGTGAACAATCTACTTGACTTTTCACCTTTTGCAATTCTCTTGAATCCTTGACTTGGATCTTCAAAAAATGCTCCTGCTTTTGTGAACCTAACTTGCAACGCTTTCTCTACTATCTGCCCAACACTTATCAAATTCTTTGTAATGGTAGGGACATAGAGTACCTTACTAAGTAAGTTGATGTTTGCATCAGGTGCTTTGACATTTCCTATTTTCTTCACAAGGTGTCTTGTATCATCTCCTATTTGTACCTCATGCTTGTTCCTTGGATCTTCTAAATCTGATAGGAGGGCCACATTTCCTGCCACATGATTGGAACAACATGAATCTATGTAGAAAACATGCTCATCAGATTTACCTTGTGGCATGGTCATATTCATGATTAGCAATGAGTCCTCTTGATTTGAGTCTTCTATGTAGTTATTGAATTCTCTTCTTCCCCTATTGCCTCCTTGATAGTTTGAATGGTTGTAATTGATGTGGTTACCATGGTAATTGTTGAACCTTCCTCTTGAGTAGCCTTAGCTTCCTCTATTGTAGCCTTTGCCTCTTTGATTCTTGGAATTCCTAAAGCAATTTTCAGTTGTATGATTATTTCATCCACAAACAGAGCATGAATTAGAGTCTTGGGATCTCCCCCTACCTTGTCTTCCTCCTCTGCCTCTACCTCTACCATGTCTTCCTCTACCTGCGTAGTTAGCTTGATGTGCACCTACTTCATCATCCACTTTCTTTCCTCTTCCTTTGTTTTCTTTGGACTTGCTTTTATCACTATACAAAGCTGAAGATTGATTACCTTTGGAGCTTTCTTCATTCTTGATAAGCTTGGCCTCTTGAGTAAGTAGTTGTCCTATCAGTGCGTTGAAATCTGGTACATGCATATCCATGTATAGATCCATAGATGTGGTGAATGCTTCCCACTTGTCATCTACCTTCAAGCCATTGATGAACTACCTTACAATTTGTTCTTCATCGATCACCTCTCCAGTGCTTTCCAACTGATCTGTTATGTCCTTGAGCTTTGTGACAAAATCAGTCACATTTTATTTGGGAGCTTTCTTGAGAGTTGTGAAGTCTAGCCATAGTTCATGCTTCGTCACTTTTGTACTTGAAGAAAAGAAGGCTTCAAGTGAATTCCACACTTCCTGAGATGTTTTACAAGCTCTAATGCGAGGCAACAAAAAATCTGAGATAGAGTTGAGGAGATAAGACCTTGCAAGTGCATCCTTGGAGCACCATGTGCTCATTCTTTCTTGCTCTTCTTGTGTTGGTTGACCTTTGTTCCTAAAACTTGGCATAACTTCATATCCAGCTATATAACCATATAAATTCCTTCCTTCAAGATAAGCTTCCATCCTGAATGAGCATGTTGAGTAGTTACCTCTATTCAATTTGTCAATTGATGAAAGAAATCCATCTTCCATGTTGTCCAACCTTGCTCTGATACCATTGTGAAGAGATGGATTTGTAGTTGATGAAGATGAAGTGGTGTTGCAAAAGCTTTGCACTACACCAACCAAATATGTTGGGAAAGAAGGATGGACACTCCAGGAGATTGAGTAGGTATTGCCAAATCCTGCTTTGTACCAGCCCTTTCTTGCTTCAAAGTTGATAAGCGAACCTCCTTACCTTTCCAATGACACCATAAATTGTCCTATGTACTTTGGAAATGATGTGTATAAAGATTGAATCAAAACAGATAACTTTGGAACTCAATCCTTCAAGAAAACCTTCTATTTTTGACTTGACACCTGCTGGATCTTTTACTCAGTATGACCAGCACAGTAGGAATTGAACAAATTCCTTTTAGTGGTATCTAATTAGCTTAGCAAGCTAAATTTTCCAAGTGGAATGATGTAAAAAGATTAACATGCTCAGAGAAATCAATTTAGCAAGTAAACCTTTACCCTCGATTTTTTAGGACTGTTGCAAACTTTGACTAGTGAGCACCTCGATGAGCTTTTCTCTGAAATGGCTAAATATAATCTCTTCACATTTTGATAGCATGTAGAGAATATTGAGCTGGTTCCAACAAGCGATAGATCTTTGAATTTGGTGACGAAATGACTGAGATATGCTCTCCACAAGTTGATAGACTCTCAAGTAGTATGACAGAGAACGCAGAAATGAACAATGTGAATATATGTATTAATGAACACTTGTATACAATACCATTGGCATGAATATCATTGCCTAATGGTGTAGATAGGTGTGGGCTAGAGTGAAGGCCTCACACACACTCAGAAATGGTAATGAGAAGCTCGAAAATGCTGAGTTCTGACTGCGACTTTTTCATGATCACTTTTATAGTGATTAAGTAAAATTTTGAATTCAAATTCAAACTTTTGGCTCCCTATGATCTAGCTCCTATATCCTAGGAGATATTCCATCAATCAAAGCTAACTCCTTTAGGATTTTTCTCTTGGTAGGTGTTTACAAAGACTCCAAAGTCAAATGTGACTTTTACAATGTGGTAAAGTGGTAATTAACCACTAGCATGTGTTCCTATGCTTCTCCATATGTGTATGGACTTTAATGTATCCTTGATAAAGCAACAGTAGGTTGCTTCTTTGAAGACCATGATATTGGCTTATCACCTGCAAATGAAATGTATCCAGAGGTGCTCCTCCTATCATCCTTGCATCCTACCCAATCTGCATCTGAATAAATCTTGATATCCAAATATGAAGTGTAAGGGAAATACAAACCATGATTTTGTGTACCCTTGAGATACTTCAAGATTCTCTTGGCAGCCTCCATGTGAGTTACCCTTGGCTTGTGCATAAACTGACTTAGCACACTAACTCCATATGCAATGTCTATCCTTGTTAAGGTAGCATAATTCAAGCTACCCACCATGCTTTGATAACCTCTAATGTCATTAATTTCACCACCTTCATGGGCACTTAGTTTTAGGTTTACCTCCATTGGAGTAGTTGCAACTTTGGCATCCTGGAAATGAAACTTCTTCAACATATCCTGTATGGATTTTTTCTGAGTAATGTATATTCCAGAGTTAGTATAGACTAACTCAAGCCCAAGAAAATACTTTAGTAGACTATGATCATTGATCTTGAACTCCTTCATCATCTGGCTCTTGATTTGTCTGATTCCATTAACATCATTACCTGTAAGTATGATGTTATCAACATAAACACATAGTTATATTACCTCTGAATTACTTCTCTTGATGAATAGAGAAGTGTCTGCCTTGCTCATGACAAAACCTTGGTCTTGGAGATATGTAATTAACCTGTGATTCCATGCCCTAGGTGCCTGCTTCAATCCATATAAAGCTTTACTCAATTTGCATACATATGATACCTTATTAGGGTCCTCATAGCCAGGAGGTTGTGACATATATACCTCCTCTAACATCCATCCATTCAAGAAAGCATTTTGGACATCCAAGTGGTACATGTTCCAATTTTTTGATGCAGCCACACTTACCAACACTCTAATGGTTGGCATCTTGGCCACAAGTGAGAATGTCTCTTCATAGTCAATGCTTTGGGTTTGTGCAAAACCCTTGGCTACCAATCTGGCTTTGTACCTATTAATTGTTCCATCAGAATTTCTTTTGAGTTTATAGATCCATCTCGATCCTATTACCTTCATGGACTCTTTCTTTGGTACTAGTTCCCATGTGTCACTTTCCTTGAGTGCTTCAATCTCCTCATCCATAGCTTCCTTCCATTCTGCCTTGGTTATGGCTTCTTCATATGATCCTTGTTCTTCAATTGACAAATCTTTGGCAAGATAAACAAAGTGTTTAGTAACAAGAGATGTATCATACCCATATCTGATAGGTTTCTTGCTTTCTCTTTGTGATCTTCTGATTGATTATATCTTCAAGTTTCTTCATCTTCATTTTGCCCTTGGACTTCCATGCCTTGAACTCTTCAAGGTTTATAACATCTTCATCATCTGAAGTTGAGTCTTCATTCTGAGTAGGTTCCTCCTTAGCAAGACTTGGAAACTCCTCCTCCAAGTCATAGGGTAGTTTAAACTTCCTGCATTCATTCTCATACCAAGAATCATTTTCATCAAAGACAACATCTCTACTAACCATGAATCCCTTATTGGAAGGGTTATAAAACCTGTATCCTTTCTGATTTAGATCATATCCAATAAAGATACACTTCTCAGCCTTAGGGTCTAGCTTACCTCTTATCTGCGAAGGAATGTGTACATATGCTACACATCCAAATATCCTGCAATGGTCTAGTGAGGGTCTCTTACCATGCCATGCTTCATAGGATATCATCCCATCAAGGGACTTAGATGGTAACCTATTTATGAGATAAGTGGCAGTAGATACACTCTCTGCCCATAGGTAGTTAGGTAACTTTTTCTCATTCAACATAGACCTAGCTGTTTCAACAATCAACCTATTTCTTCTCTCAGCTACCCCATTCTCTTCAGGAGTATACCTTGTGGTGATTTCTCTTTTGATGCCTCTGTCCTGCAAGAAATCTTCAAACTCATTGGAGAAGTACTCACCTCCTCCATCTGACCTTAGTCTCTTCAAATTCTTCCCTGTCTGATTCTCAACAAGGGCAATATATTTTTTAAAACAATTAAACACTTCATCCTTGTGCTTCATGAAGTACAATACAGTCCACCTGCTATAATCATCAATAAAAGATACATAGTACCTTGATCCTGATATTGAGGGGTCTTTGCTTGGTCCCCATACATCGGTGTGGACAAGTTCTAGGTATTCATCATGCATGTAGCCTTTCCTTGAAAAAGGTAACCTATGAGACTTCCCAAATTGACAAGCACTGCATTTATATATCATGTGTTGTTTGGAAATATTGGGTATTCAAATTACACATTGATCCCTGCATATCTATTTCAATGTTCTTTCTCCTACATGCCCTAATCTTTTATGCCAAATCTCAAGCTCTGAAAGTGTTCGATCTTTATAACTGTATAATGCAATATTCTTTGTGTCTTCTAGCTCAAAATAAAAAGTCTACCTGATTTTTCTCCTTTTGCTATTCTCTTGAACCCATGCCTTGGATCCTCCACAAATGCTCCAAATTGATTGAATCTAACCTGCAAACCTTTCTCCACAATCTATCCAACACTCATCAAGTTTTTGGTAATAGTTGGTACATATAGTACCCTACTCAACAAGTTCTGATTTCCGTCATAAGTCTTAACATTTCCAACTTTAACTACTGAGTGCTTGGTGTCATCACATGTTTGTACTTGATGCTTACCTTTTGGTTCCTCAAGATCAGAGAGTAGTGCTACATTGCCAGCCACATGATTTGAGCATCTTGAGTCAATGTAGAATAGGTGGTCATCATTTGTACCTGGTTTTGAAGTCATATTCATGATTAGAAGAGAATCATCTTGCTCTTCTGTATAGTTGTTGTAGTCCTTCCTAGATTTGAATCCTCCTTGGTAGTTGCCATTGTAGTTGTTGTTGTAATTGTTGTTGTAGCCTTGCTGATGGTTGAATCTACCTCTTGACTGTGAGTATCCACCTCTTTGATATCCTCTTCCTCTCTGATTCTTGTAATTCCTGAAACACTCATCTGTAGTGTGATTTGATAAACCACAAATGTTTTTGATGGTGAGGAGTTATAGGATCTCCCCCTACCTTGCTTACCTCCTATGCCCCTTCCTCTTGATGATCTACCTCTCCCTGCATACTTGGCTTGGGAGGTAGTGCCTTCATCTTCCACCTTCTTGTTCTTGCCTTTACCTTTAGACTTTTTATCAGTATATAGGGCAGAAGAGTTATTACCTTTGGGTGTCTCCATTCTTGTTGAGCTTTGCTGCATGAGTGAACAATTGTCCCATGAGAGTTCTAAGATCTGGAATTTGCATGTCCATGTAAAGGTCCATGGCAGTGGTGAAGCTTTCCCATTTGTCATCAGCTCTGAAATAGCTTGCTTAGGTTGCTTTCTTAATGTGGTGAATTCAATCCACAACTGATTTTTTCTAGCCCTTGTGTTGGAAGAGAAATAAGATGACAAGGTTTCCCAAGTCTCTTGGGATGTCTTATAGTTCCTAATATGTGGCAAAAGAAAATCAGAGATGGAGTTGAGTAAATAAGACCTTGCTAATGCATCCTTAGCACACCATGTGTTGAGCTTTTCATATTCTTCCTTTGTTGGTAATCCTCTTGTTTTGAATGAGGGCAATTCGTCATCTCCTGAGATATATCCATAGAGACTCCTTCCTTGTAGATATGTCTTCATCCTTAGAGACGATGCCTCATAGTTGTTCCTATCCAATTTTTCAATAAATGAAGGAAAACCATCTCCCATTTTACCTTAGTTTGCTTTGATACCACTGTTGGGAAAGATGGATGGACACTCCACGAGATTGAGTAGGTACTGCCAAATCCTGCTTTGCAACAGCCCTTTCTTGCTTCAGAGTTGATAAGTGGACTTTTTCTACTTTGGAAATGATGTGTGTAAAGATTTAATCAGAACATATAACTTTGGAACTCAATCCTTCAAGAAAACCTTCTATTTTTGACTTGACACCTGCTGGATCTTTTACTCAGTATGACCACCACAATAGGAATTGAACAAATTCCTTTTAGGGGTATCTAATTAGCTTAGCAAAATAACTATTCCAAGTGGAATGATGTAAAAAAATTAACTATGCTCAGAGAAATCAATTTAGCAAGTCAACCTTTACCCCCGATTTTTTAGGACTGTTGAAGACTTTGACTAGTGATTACCTCGACGCGCTTTTCTCTGAAATCGCTGAATAGAATCTCTTCAAATTTTGATAGCATGTAGAGAACTTTGACCTGGTTCCAACAAGCTATAGAACTTTGAATTTGGTGACGAAATGACTAAGATATGCTCTCCACAAGTTGACAGACTCTCAAGTAGTATGACAGAGAACTCTGAAATGAACAATGTGAATATGTGTATTAATGAACACTTGTATATAGTACCATTGGCATGAATATCATTGCCTAATGGTGTAGATAGGTGTGGCCTAGAGTGAAGGCCTCACACACACTCAGAAATGGTAATGAGAAGCTCGAAAATGCTGAGTTCTGACTGCGACTTTTTCATGATCACTTTTATAGTGATTAAGTAAAATTTGGAATTCAAATTCAAACTTTTGGCTCCCTATGATCTAGCTCCTATATCCTAGGAGATATTCCATCAATCAAAGCTAACTCCTTTATGCGTTTTCTCTGGGTAGGTGTTTACAAAGATTCCAAAGTCAAATGTGGCTTTTACAATGTGGTAAAGTGGTAATTAACCACTAGCATGTGTTCCTATGCTTCTCCATATGTGTATGGACTTTAATGTATCCTTTAAGCCAAATGTGTAGGCTTGTGAATTGCACCAACAAAATGGACTCCAAAGATATGTGGTGGGCCCTTTTAGCTTGCCAAAGGATGTATTAGACACCCTATGTACCTTGGAAGATCACTCTCAAAAAGTTGAATCAAAACAGATAAGTTGAAGTAGATTCAAAAGCAAAATACTTGCTATTTATATTCATACACATGTCCATTGTTTTGAACAATTCGTTGGCCATAGTAGCAATTAACTTAATTCCTTTTGGGTAACTCATACTATCTTACTAAGCTAACAATCGAGAGTTATTTCAACAAAAATGATGGACCAAATTGAAGATGTTGAAGGACTGGGAGGATAGGAATAGGAGAGCTATCTTCTACATATCACAAGTAATCTCTAACACTATGATTTGTCATATATCAAAGTTTGATCATGCTAGAGATGATTGGGAGGCCTTAGAGAAGATAAATGCCACTTCCACAAGAATAAAAAAGATGTAGCTTAAGAATGAGCTCCATTCCTTGATGAAAGGTAGTGGTCAGTTTATTGTTGACTACACCTTGTGGGTGGAGTTGAGGGAGCGCTTGGCATCCACTGGATGCAAAGTAGATGAGAAAGACCTTGTGCAAATTAATCTAAATGGGCTGAGAGGGGAAGACAAGTGGAAACCTCTCAGTACTACAATCTTGTATAGAGATCTTCTACCAACTCTTGAGGAGTTCATACCACACCATGTGGCAAAAGAGGTTGTCATAGGAGACACATCCAAGAAGGATGATCACTCACAAGTCCTATATGCTAGCAAAGAAAAAGGAAAGAGTGGCAAGAAGGGGAAAGGAGGAAAAATTAAGTGGAAGCAGTCCAAGCAAGAAGATTCCAATTCAGAAAGAGATAGCAAGGCATCATCTTCAACGAAGGGCAAGAATGGCAAAGGGAAGAACAACCCTCATCAAGATAAAACGTATTTTATATATGGTAAGTAGAATCATATTTCTTCAAATTGTTGGTTCAATGATGACAAAGGCAAGAAGAAGGAGCAAGGGAACTATGCTACAACTCCAAGAAGGATGATGAGAAGTAGACCCTCCTAGCCATGAGACATGGCTACACTAGTGATCCCAAGGACAAAAATTGGTACATGGACTCTCTAATCACATGACATGTATGGAGGAATCTTTTGTTCATATGCAGGTCCCAAGCGCAAAAGTTTGTGTGGATCGAGGAGATAACATTGAGCATCCCATTACACATGAGGGATATGTGAAGATAGGTGAAAGTAAATCTTTCAACACTCTTAAATATGTGCTCCATGTTCCATCTATTTCCATGAACCTTATCTCTATGGGATAGATGGTAGAGAGATGTATGCTGATTATATTTGATGCAAAAGGATACATGGTGAAGCAAGGAGGCAAGGTCATTGCCAAGGGAAGGAAAGAGGGCATAGTGTTCACACTAGATGTTGCTCCTACACACAACAAGATATGTTATGTGATGATTAGTAAGAAAAGGATTGCAGAGAGCAAGTTAAAAAGCATGTGCAAAGCACGTTTAGTGCAAGGATTACCAAATCTTGAAGGCCAAGGTCTAGATGAGTTTTGTGATGCTATATGTGTCAAAGAGATGTTGTATTTGATGATTCAAGGTCATGGTATGGAGTCAAAGGCAAGAAAAAATTGGATAAAGAGGATCAAGATGAGGTAGAAGAGGAAGAGCTTGAGGAGACCATTATTCCTAATGTAAAGCTCAAGACTCAAGAAGCAATATCCTCAAGGTCAACAGAGGGGGTCTACAAGGAAGAAGGCACCCCACAAATGTATACATATAGTTCTTTCATGGCAAAGAACTATGCATACATGATGAACGTCATTGCATATCAAGAGCCAGCTTCTTATCAAGAGGCAAAGACCAAACCAGAGTGGAGGAAGGCTATGTATGAAGGTTTCAAAGCTCTTAAGGAGAACAACACTTGTGAACTAGTAACTGAGAAGGAAGGCATGAAGATAGTCCAAAACAAGTGGGTGTACAAGACCAAGATGATGATAGAAGTTCAACTTCTAGCTATGTTTTCATGCTAGGTACGAAAGCAACTTCATGGATGAGCAAAAAGCAGCCCACAATTGCATTGAGTTCAATAGAAGCTGAATATAGAGCTTTAGCCCTCACTACATGTAAAGCAATGTGGCTTAAGAAGCTCTTCAAAGATTTTAATATACAACTTGGAATAGTTCTAGTGTATGGAGATATAATGTCAAGCCTACATCTTGCGAGAAATCCCATGCATCGTGCAAGGAGCAAGCACATTGAGGCACATTGAGGCAAAACTTGAAAGTGGGGACATTAATGTTCATTTTGAAGGTACAAAGGACCAAGTTGCAGCTATCCTCACCAACCAAAATCTTCAATGTGACCAAGTTAACAAATTTTTCAAAAGCTATGAGCTTACTTGATATAGACATTACAAACTTAGGCTTGAGGGGGAGTGTTGAAAATGTGAACTATGCAAGCTTTAGGTGGATAAAGGGGTCAAAAGACCTTGATGTGGAAAATGTCATGACTCAAATCACTAAGGGTAGCCTCAAGGTCCAACAAGGTCAGACAAGGTAGTCCTAAGGCACTGGAAAAGTTGGGAGAGGTATCCAAAAACTATAAAAGGAGGTGAAGAGTCACCAATTGCATGGAAGTCTTGTAGGTCATTGAAGATTAAGAGACATATACTCAAGGAGGCTCAAGGTGAGAGTCATCCAAGGCTCATGGAGCTTAAATTTAGTAGGCTAAGCTAGTAAAAACATAGAGGAGGGTGTTATATGCACAGAGGACGAGCAAGGAGGAGCTATAAATCCCACACCCCCTCTAGTCTCTTGCAGGTATAGACATAGTCTACTTATAATAGTTATAACTCTTTGTGTACATATCCAATTCAAGAGATTTAAAGTGCATTTTCTAGCTTATATGTGTGTCTTAGTTTTTCTAAGATGGCTTATTGAAATGTGTTTTATCTGCAAAGAAACCAGTGTATCTCTATAACCCTAATTTTTACATATCCTACATCTCTCCATAGTCTGTTTTGTACAGAGTTGTTGACTAACCTTAACAGATACATTTGCGGTTTTCTATACCTTGTTGGAAATCTATTAACCATACTAACCATGTCTAAAATCTTAGGTTATTTGGATCAGTGTAAGGTAGGTGAATCAGAGTTTTGCTACAAGGTAGCAAAAAAGGTGTATGAAGGGACCTAGGTATTGGGTTCATTTCACTTCTAGTGTGAAAATCTAAGATATTAAATTCCATCATTGGATACTCTAATCATAATCAATGGAATAAGCCAAACAATAAAAGCACCCCCTTTCCCATTCTGGTGCTTGGTAAATTACCACTTATGATAAGAATAGACAAGATTAATGTTGTTCTTAAGGTTGTTGCCACCTATCTTCATATTATGACGACTAAGAAGGTTGGGGAAAAATGAAAGGCCATGAGGTTAATAAGTAATAACTTTGGATCTCACTAGATCATTGATACATTTTTAATTGCGGGAAACACACCTCAAGGACGACCAATTCATGTATTATAGTTCTTTTCAGGTTTAACATATAAATCGAATGGTCCTACTACTTCTATTCTCTTTGGCTTGTTTACCTTAGGCAATATGTTTTCTTATCTCCTTCATTTTTTCATAAGGATGTCTTCCTATTCATTTGAAATTTTTGAGGTATCATTGAACAATTTTTTATCCATAGCCTTAAGTTAAGAGGTGAAAACCATTTCAGAATTCGTTTTATAAATAACAAGAATAAGTTTCCTTTTTTCTAGTCTACGGAGATATGTTATTAAGGTTGTCAAAATTATTTGTATTCCTATGGCTTTACCCATATGTGTTTGGTCCTCTGAAGCTTGAATTTTCATTTTATATGAATGGACAAGGACTCATGTTTGGTTTTCCGTTGGAGTTTCCTTCAGCTTTGGCAACACCCTTCCTTTTCTCTAAGGTTAATGAGCTTGCACAATTCATAATTTCAACACCATCTATATAAGTTAGAGTACTAGGTTCCCATTCTTGAATAATCAAGGGAAAGAGAAAGAGAGTCACTCTATTGTACCATCTCTCCCTCTCATGCTACTTGCATCTACTTTTAATGGATGCCATGGGTGCCTCCTAGACTACTCATCTCGTGGCTTAGGGGTGTTCAAATAGGCCTTCTAGGGGTCCATTCATACCCACATAAGGGGGTCATATTGCACACCTTTTTGATACCAAAAAGAAGAAAATATACTGGATCACAAAGATGGATCAAGTCATGAACTTTCATGCATAAGAAGATAAATGAATGAATGCAAGCTCCTGATACCAATGTTAAATCATCGTGGTAACTACAAGCACAATAACTAGCAAAGCTGCAGAGCCAACTAGCCTAAACCACCTAGGTGAAGAGAGAGCATGTCTTCGCCCAATCAATGCCATCCATATATACACCTCAAGTCAAAGGGGGCACATTCCATTGGGTTTGTCCATGTATCTAGTCAAGTTTCAATCATGTGGACACATCACATGCCTTCTAATTTCCCAAGTTCTATCACATGCCTTCTAAAACGAAAGAGGATTCTTCTCTCACATACACCTCAGGTCGACTTTTAGAGTAGCTTCTCCCAAGGTTAAGGTTTCCACACCTTAGGATAAATCATCCCTAAGGTTCAAAGTCTTTTAGTTGGGAGATCATATGAATAAATAGCCAGAGGGTTAAAACCAATGGTTCAAGCATGTTCCAAGGGTAAATTAGGAGATAAATTACGGCAAATGTACACCATATTCTAGCCTTTAGGAACTATATATTTAGCCTTCTCAACCCATGAATTAATCAATAGTATCCCTCTTAGTTTACTCCATTAAGAGGCTCACTTGCTTACTTAACTCATTTTCACATGATTTTGCTCCTCTCTATCTAGAGGTGTAGTTAAGGCCTCACAAGTCTATTCATGCCAAATTGTAGAGCATGATTTGCCCTCTCAATGTAATCATTTGTGTGTGTAATTTTCTAAGGTATAGTATGCTAGGATGTTCCATATTTTCATAGATAGACAATGCTATACTACGGAACACGAGATGAGTACTGTATTTGGCGTATGCAAATATTTTCTGTTTGTCTACAGTTCTGAATATCAATATGATGTTGATGTAATCTGCAAAAAGAGAAGACCTACATTCGAAAAAGGAACTACGTCGATAGTCTTTTCCTTAATTAGGTTAGCATTTTATTGCATTATCCACTGAGATGATAGAAATCATGTTTGCCCATTGGGAAAGCGGCACATAGCGACAGAGAAAGAAAGAGAGAAACGTGGAGTTATAACCATTAAAATCACTTCTTACAATGTAGGTTATGATAAACCTTAAAAGGCATAGCGGGAATGACAGATGACGCTTCTCTGAGAGGAAACATTCAGGATGCAGCTTCCAGAGAATCGAGAGAGACTTGATTCAATCCACATTAAGACACAGCTTTCGGATACCTTGGTGAGGAAAAGGAGGGCTAGTAGACGCATGTGCATTTCCACAGAGCATGCTGCTGTTCATTGATTCCATAGCCATGGTCATCGAATACGTAGCTTGGCAGCGGAAGGCAACTGCCGACGCAATGAGGACATAAGCCGTGGCAATTCGGTGGCTGTGATCCTGGCGTTCGCTTATCGCTTTTATGGGTCCAAATCCTGGAGGTCCGTATTGTCCTCATCCTACCATAAACATCTTGAACCCAACCCTGTCATTCCATCACCAAGAAAGGTAGAGAACAAAGAGCAGACTTTCAGCACTGCAGCAATACTGAGGAACATATGATTGAAGGAACCATGAATGGAAATAAGAAAACAGATCCCTGGGAGCTAATTAGAAGAGAAATGCCCCCAGATTCAACAGATATATAAAGAAAACAAAAAACTAATGGAGGATACCATACTGACTAGAAACTGTCCAGAGAACTCAAAACCTCAGAGACTTGTAAACTAAAATCGATCTTGTATTATCCATATTCGCGATGGAGGAAACAAATATACAATCCTCAACGGACACCACAATCTAAAGATCGAGCTCAAATACAGTCAGAAGGAAGGTTTAGTTTCGGAAATTCAGTTTTCAATGAGTCTAGATTTCCTTACATTGGCACCTTTCCAAGGTGTGGATTCATTTCTAAGCATCTGACAAATATTTTCAGAAAATTTGATCTCTAAGATGGGCCGATTTAAACCATTCCGAGGATGCGAATTCGACAAATATCTTCAGAAATTTGATCTCTAAGAGTAGTGGAGATAAACCATTCTGAGAATAAGCAGTTGTCAAGTATGTTCAGAAATTTGATCTCTAATAGTAGCCGGTATAAACCATTCTAAGAATGTAAAAAGAAAGATGATGTTACATTGAAAGACCGAAACCATCACCTTGAAGAACTGGGTCCAGGACATTTAGAGTCATCGTAGTTAAATGTGCGCAAATGTGCAACACGCAGTAAGCGAAACCTGTGTTCTTATGATCTGTAGACTCAAAGGCCTTCTGCTTTCCTGAGAAAGAGGTTTGTTTCGGACAACTGTTAACAAAATACGGATCAGGACGTGTACGCATACATGTTGGACGTTTTGAAAATCATAAGCAGCTTACGGCGAATAGACACAAGCGTTAGAGACGATCTAGGTGGTCTAAACTATGTAACACATTGCCGGGATGGGAAGTAGATGCATTCGATCTATCAGATTCTGAAGGTTTCCGAAAAGGACGGCGTTGTCTAGGAAGATGAACTCCAGATAACTCTCCCTCTACACATATGGAAATCAGATTCTGAAGGTTTCCGAAAAGGACGGCGTTGTCTAGGAAGATGAACTCCAGACAACTCTCCCTCTACACATATGGAAACACCTACCTTCGATTGTCTGTTGTTTTGACGTCGAACAGGCTCTCCGGAAGATGTAAGCATGCCGTTTGAGATATCTGCAAGACAGATCGTTTGCATCTCTCTCTCACACACACACACACACAGACAAACTCTCACTCTCTCTCTCTCTCTCACACACACAAACAATCGGAGACTGCGTACACTCTACGCTATGAACATTCTATACTATGAAGGGAAATAGAGGGGAACTGAGTATTGCAAATTGAAACCTGGTAATAGTAGAAGTAGCAACAGGAGAGAAAAAAGAAAACGATGAAATATGACACGAAACATGGTTTCTCGGCTTGCCAACGAAATAGAAAGTCCTGAAGGAGAAGACGTAACTGAGCAACGACAATCTCCTTTCAGCGACAGGTAATGGCCATAGTATATACGTGCTTCGCGGCAGGCAGCAGTCTCAACGCCTTGGAAGTAGCAAGATGGATTGCCTGTCTGTTTCATGATAATGTTCGTACTTTCCAGGACCTTTCATGTCGGCAGCTTAGCCGAGCTCTGTCTCTTGTCGTCGTTCACATTAACTCACTGATGCGGTAACCATATGTCTGATTCTTTTCAGATAATATACATTAGGAAATTTAACATCGCATGTATCATGTCATGAAGTGAGTCATCCAAGTTATCCATCGTTTGTCTTTGTTGACATCAGTATGATTGAAACGAGTGGTGATTTCAGAACCTGGGTAACTTAGTAGTTTGACATCTTGAGTCTATGAGGAAGTCTTGAGTTTAAGTCTTGGTTGGACATGATTGAAACGAGTGGTGATGTGAGAGCTTGCGTAACTTAGTGATTTGACACCTTGAGTCTATGGGAGGAAGTCTTGAATCTATGAGAGGAAGTCTTGAGTTCAAGTCTTGGAGAGACATAAAATGAATGTCTCTACCTTACATGGTCAAGTGTGTGAGTGTTTTCTAATTCATTGTAGTCTCAGGAAAAAAAGAAACGGTGGTCTTTCGTATGCCTCCTTCAAAATGTTCTTGACACAGTTCTTTCAAGTGCATCAAACAGTCCTCTGTTTCACTCTGTAGAATCAATGAGACATAATTCTTTGGAGTGCACCAAGCAGTCCCATTTCACTCTGTAATAAATCAATAAGCTTGATCATTTAGCAGTCCCTGTTTCACTATGTCATCACAAACATAGTTAAATTTTGATGCTTGTATTGCCCGCTCATGCTCATTTTAGACCTTAAAATAAGTATTTTAAGGTCATAAGTTTAAGGAGACCTTCATAAATTAAATTAAAACTGTGAAATCTGTTAGCAGGAATTTGTTTTTGAAAATTCGAAATTAACGGTTTTGAAAGATTAAAATAAATTTGAAATTATGTTTTGAAAGATTAAAATGAAAAACACACACAATTCATCATTTTTATCCATCATTTTCCAAGGGTTATATATAAGACCACACCCAAAGTTTTATCACTAGTCTAATTCATATTTGTTGATAACAATTCTCATTTCATGTACATAAAACTTTACGTAGTGACTTCTATGTATATTACTTAGTAGTAACATCAAGAGAGAGCGCATAGGAAAACTCGGTGTTTTGAATCCGTCTCACATATGTTACCTAGTTGGAGCATGCAAGGCAAACGTTATGGAGATAGCAAGCTATTAAATATTCTACAAATATTTGAACTTTTGTACCTTGAAAATGTCCTCAAGTTCATTCCTTCATGTATTTGAACTTTTGTACCTTGAAAATGGGAGAACGTAGAATTAAAATAAATAAAGCAAAGATAGACGTCCAAGGGATCATTCCGTCGTCAATGTTTCATCTTCAAGGGCATGTCAAACATAAGTAGTTTGAACTCCTAAATTTTCTATGAAGAGCATTTAACATGGCTTTCACCTTAAAAATTATCTATCTATCTCAAATATGCATCTTCGCTTTACCAAACAAGAAAATAAGTATGTATTAATGGAGTTTTACAAAAGACTCAATATGACTATCACAAAGAAAAGAGCATCTTGAACCTTACATGATATATTTCAGAGATGTAAATGCCTCGAGGAACTAGAGGTTCCTTGCTCGGGGGATACCTAAGGTCAAACGTTTGAGAGCTTAGATGAGGTACCTACTCATGATGGTCCTATGAATAAAGGAATTTTAGAGAGAACTCTAGATTGTGACTAAGTGAGAGCTATAAATTTGTTGATAGGTGAGTCCACGCATGTCATTCTTGTTGGTGCATTACAAGCCTTCACACTTGGCTAGGACATTTGATTTGAAGACTCTACATAAGGAAAGACCCATAGGAACTTATGCTTAAAGTTTCTTACCATTTTACTCTTTTGTAAAAGTCTAGAATGACTTGGCATCTCATGTAATCATACCTACTTGATTAGAGTCGTGGAAAAAGTTGTTGAAAGATTGAGGGAATATCTCAATAAACTTTTAGGTGAAAGATTCTAGGAGATAGATTTGAATTCAAATTCAAATCACCATCCAACTCCTATAAAAGTTACATTGGAAAAGTCGCACGTGTCCTTCATCAATCCCGAGGCTGTTCTGTACTATCCATTGAGTGTGTGAGGTATACATCATAGCCTACACCTCTGAGTACCATTGTGCTATATTTATCATGCCAATGGGAATGTACATTCATATGATATAATACAAATACTTACATTCATCATCTCTGTTTTGTCTGAGTTATCTACCCCACGTCTGTCAACTTCAAAGGAGCATATCTCAGGATCTACTGAACCAAATCAAGTGATTCAAAGCACATTGGAACCAGCTTCAAGTCTACTATACACCTACAAAGTTTCAAATCAATTGGATCAGCCATCTCAGAGAAATCTCGCTCAAAGTGCACACTGGTCTGTGTCTGCAGAGTTCCTAAAATATCGGGGGTAACTACAATTTTGCTAAAGTGATTTCTCAGTGAGTAGTTTATCATTTCTTCTCATTCCACTTGCAAATGGTAGCTTGTTAAGCTAATTTAATATGTCCAGAAGGAATTAGATCAATTGCAAGTGTGCTGGTCACATTGAGTGAAAGACTGAGCAGGTGTCACTACAGAAATAGAAAGTTTTTTCTTGATTTTTGAAGTGCCAAGTTATCTGTTTTAATTTGGTCATCACACATATCATTTGCAAAGTACATATATGCATTCTTGGTATCATTTGGAAGCTTAAGATGTGTACAAAGCATTTCTGGAATCAAAGGAGGGCTGGTGTGAAGCAGGTATAGCAGCACCAACTCAATCTCTTGAGTGCATCCAACCATCACTCCCATTAGTGGTATCAGAGCAAATAAGGTAAACATGGGAGATGGATTTCCTTCATTCATTGAAAAATTGGACAGGAACAACTATCAAGCTTGGTCATTGAGAATGAAGACCTATCTACAAGGAAGGAGCTTATTTGGATACATATCAGGAGATGAGGAATTGCCCTCATTCAAAGCTAGAGGACTACCCACCAAGGATGAACAAGAGAGACTCAACCAATGGTGTGCAAAGGATGCTTTGGCAAGGTCTTACCTTCTTAACTCTATATCTGATTTCCTTTTACCACATGTAAGGAATTGTAAGACTTCCCAAGAGACTTGGGAAACCTTGTCAACATACTTTTCTTCCAACACAAGGGCCAAGAAGAATCAACTGTGGATTGAATTCACAACCCTTATGAAGCAGCCCAAGCAATCAGTCTCAGAGTATGTGACAAAGATTAAAGATGTGGAAGACCAATTAGCAAGCATTGGAGAGGAGATTGAAGAGGAGCAAATAGTCAGGCAAGTAACAAATGGACTCAAGGCAGATGATAAGTGGGAAAGCTTTACCACTGCAATGGACCTCTATATGGATATGCATACCCCAAATCTCACAACACTTATGGGCCAACTTTTCACACATGAAGCAAAGTTTACAAAGGCAGGAGATCAATCAAAAGGTAACAACCCCTCTGCTCTCTATACTGATAAGAAAGTTAAAGATAAAGGTAAAGGGAAGAAACAGGATGAAGAAGGCTCTACCTCTCAAGCTAATTATGCAGGGAGAGGTAGATCATCTAGAGGAAGAGGCAGAGGAGGTAAGTCAGGTAGGGGGAGACCCTACAATTCATCACCATGCAACATTTGTGGATTGTCCAATCATACCACAGATGAATGCTACAAGAACTACAAGAATCAGAGAGGAAGAGGCTACTCAAGAGGTGGATACTCTCAAGGGAGAGGCAGATTCAACCAACATCAAAGCTACAATGGATACAACAATCAATACAACAACAATTACAACAACAATCACAATGGAAATTACCAAGGTGGATTCAAAAATAGAAGAGACTACAACAATTACACAGAGGAGCAAGATGACTCCCTATTGATCATGAATATGATCTCCAAGGCAGGTACAAATGATGATCATTTATTTTATATTGACTCAGGATGTTCTAACCATGTAGCTGGCAATGTGGCACTACTTTCTGATTTGGAAGAACCCAAGGGCAAACATCACGTACAAACAGGTGATGACACTAAACATTCTGTTGTAAAGATTGGGAATGTGAAGACATGTGATGGTAGCCAGAACTTATTGAGTAAAGTACTCTATGTACCAACCATCACCAAGAATCTAATGAGTGTTGGTCAGATTGTGGAGAAAGGTTTGCAGGTCAGGTTCACTCAACATGGAGCATATGTGGAGGACCCAAGACATGGATTCAGAAAGATAGCCAAGGGAGAAAAATCAGGTAGATTGTTTACTTTTGAACTAGAAGACACCAAGAACATTGCTTTGTATAATTACAAGGATCAAACACTTTCAGAGTTAGAAATATGGCACAAGAGGTTAGGTCACATAGGTGAAAGAACCCTAAAGCAAATGTGCAGGGATCAATGTGTGCTTGGGATACCTAATGTATCCAAGCAACACATGATTTACAAATGTGGAGCATGTCAGTTTGGTAAGTCTCACAGGTTGCCCTATTCAAGGAAAGGTTTCATGCATGAAGACTACCTAGACTTGGTACACACAGATGTTTGGGGACCTAGCAAGGACCCTTCCATTTCAGGTTCAAGGTATTATGTGTCCTTCATTGATGATTATAGCAGATGGACCATTTTATACTTTATGAAGCATAAAGATGAAGTGTTTAATTGTTTCAAGAGGTATCTTGCACTTGTTGAAAATCAAACAGGAAGAAGCTTGAAGAGGATAAGGTCAGATGGTGGAGGAGAATACTTCTCCAATGAGTTTGAAGATTTCTTGCAGGAAAGAGGCATCAAAAGGGAGATTACTACAAGGTACTCACCTGAACAAAATGGGGTAGCTAAAAGAAGGAATAGACTCATTGTAGAAACAGCTAGGTCTATACTTAATGAAAAGAAGTTGCCAAATTATCTTTGGGCAGAGAGTGTATCCACTGCCACCTATCTCATAAACAGGTTGCCATCCAAATCACTTGATGGCATGACACCATATGAAGCTTGGCATGGTAAGAGACCATCTTTGGATCATTGTAAGATTTTTGGTTGTGTAGCATATGTGCATATACCCTCACAGGTAAGAGGAAAGCTAGACCCTAAAGCTGAAAAGTGTATCTTCATTGGTTATGATTTGAACCAAAAGGGATACAGATTCTACAACCCAACAAACAAAGGCTTCAACGTAAGCAGAGATGTCATCTTTGATGAGAATGACTCATGGTATGAGAATGAATGCAGGAAGGTTAGTCTACCCTATGATATGGAAGAAGATTTCCCAAAGCTCACCAAGGAGGAACCAATCCAGAAAGATGAATCAAGCTCAGATGATGATGATACAATAAATCTTGAGGAGTTCAAGGCTTGGAAGTCCAAAGGAAAGATGAAGATGAAGAAGCTAGAAGATACACCAGAATCCTCAACTCAAGCAATGAGGAGATCTCAGAGAGAAAAGAAGAAGCCTATCAGATTTGGGTATGACACATCACTTGTAACTAAACATTCTGTATATCTTGCAAAGGACTTGTTGAATGAAGAACCAGGTACCTATGAAGAAGCAATCACCAAACCAGAATGGAAAGAAGCTATGGATGAAGAAATGGAAGCTCTCAAGGAGAGTGATACTTGGGACTTGGTACCCAAGAAAGACTCTATGAAGGTGATAGGATCCAGATGGATCTACAAGCTAAAGAGAAATTCAGATGGAACAATAAACAGGTACAAAGCTAGGTTGGTAGCCAAGGGTTTTGCACAAACCCAAGGCATTGATTATTAGGAGACATTTTCTCCTGTGGCTAAGATGCCAACTATCAGAATATTGGTAAGTATAGCTGCATCCAAAAATTGGAACATGTACCAATTAGATGTCAAGAATGCTTTCTCGAATGGATGGATATCTGAAGAAGTCTACATGTCACAACCACCTGGCTATGAAGACCCCAAGAAGGTAAATTATGTTTGTAAATTGAAGAAGGCTCTATATGGTTTGAAGCAGGCACCTAGAGCATGGAATTACAGGTTGACAACCTATCTCCAAGACCAAGGATTTGTGATGAGTAAAGCTGATACTTCTCTATTCATAAAGAGGAGTAATACAGAGGTAATCTACTTGTGTGTTTATGTTGATGACATCATCATTACAGGCAATGATGTCAATGGGATTAGACACATCAAAGGACAGATGATGAAAGAATTCAAGATCAATGATCTTGGATTATTGAAATACTTCTTAGGTCTTGAGTTAGTCTACACCAACTCAGGTATATATATCACTCAAAAGAAGTATGTACAGGATATGGTCAAGAAGTTTGGTTTGCAGGATGCTAAAGTATCTACTACTCCAATGGAGGTCAACCTAAAGCTAAGTGCTCATGAAGGAGATGAATTACAAGACATTACAGGATATCAAAGCATGATAGGTAGTTTGAACTATGCTACCTTGACCAGAATCGACATAGCATATGGAGTTAGTGTGCTTAGTCAATTCATGCACAAACCAAGGGTACCTCATCTAGAGGCAGCAAAGAAAATCTTGAAGTACCTCAAAGGAACTCAAAGTCATGGTTTGTATTTTCCATACACATCAGATATTGATCTTAAAGTGTACTCAGATGCAGATTGGGCAGGATGCAAGGATGATAGGAGAAGCACATCAGGTTACATTTGTTTTGCAGGAGATAAACCTATTTCTTGGTCAGCTAAGAAACAACCTACAGTGGCATTGTCATCCACTCAAGCAGAGTATAGAGGGCTTGCCAATGCCACCCAAGAAGCTATCTGGTTGAAGCTCTTATATACAGAGTTAGGTCTATACACTAGACCTCCAATCATATTTGGAGATAACACAAGCTCTCTTCACCTTGCAGCTAATCCAATATATCATGCCAGAACCAAACACATAGAGGTTCATTACCACTATGTGAGGGAGAAGTTGCTAAGCAAGGATATACAATTGATTTATGTGTCTACTAATATGCAATGTGCAGATTTACTTACAAAGGCATTGGATGGAAACAAGCTATGCAGATTCAAATCCATGATTGGATTGCAGGATGTGATTGAAGACTAAAGATGAAGAAGATGAAGACTTAAGCCAAAGTGTTTGGCTTGAGGGGGAGCTGTTGGTGCATTACAAGCCTTCACACTTGGCTAGGACATTTGATTTGAAGACTCTACATAAGGAAAGACCCATAGGAACTTATGCTTAAAGTTTCTTACCATTTTACTCTTTTGTAAACGTCTAGAATGACTTGGCATCTCATGTAATCATACCTACTTGATTAGAGTCGTGGAAAAAGTTGTTGAAAGATTGAGGGAATATCTCAATAAACTTTTAGGTGAAAGATTCTAGGAGATAGATTTGAATTCAAATTCAAATCACCATCCAACTCCTATAAAAGTTACATTGGAAAAGTCGCACGTGTCCTTCATCAATCCCGAGGCTGTTCTGTACTATCCATTGAGTGTGTGAGGTATACATCATAGCCTACACCTCTGAGTACCATTGTGCTATATTTATCATGCCAATGGGAATGTACATTCATATGATATAATACAAATACTTACATTCATCATCTCTGTTTTGTCTGAGTTATCTACCCCAAGTCTGTCAACTTCAAAGGAGCATATCTCAGGATCTATTGAACCAAATCAAGTGATTCAAAGCACATTGGAACCAGCTTCAAGTCTACTATACACGTAGAAAGTTTCAAATCAATTGGATCAGCCATCTCAGAGAAATCTTGCTCGAAGTGCACACTGGTCTGTGTCTGCAGAGTTCCTAAAATATCGGGGGTAACTACAATTTTGCTAAAGTGATTTCTCAGTTATTAGTTTATCATTTCTTCTCATTCCACTTGCAAATGGTAGCTTGTTAAGCTAATTTAATATGTCCAGAAGGAATTAGATCAATTGCAAGTGTGCTGGTCACACTGAGTGAAAGACTGAGCAGGTGTCACTACAGAAATAGAAAGTTTTTTCTTGATTTTTGAAGTGCCAAGTTATCTGTTTTAATTTGGTCATCACACATATCATTTGCAAAGTACATATATGCTTTCTTGGTATCATTTGGAAGCTTAAGGTGTGTACTAAGCATTTCTGGAATCAAAGGAGGGCTGGTGTGAAGCAGGTATAGCAGCACCAACTCAATCTCTTGAGTGCATCCAACCATCACTCCCAACAATTCTCCACTTATAAGATTTGATATCAAAGAATCTTTACCTAAGGGATCGAGAGAGACAGACACGGAGAAGTCTTGAAATAGAGATGAAGGTAGAAATAAAAAGGATGAGATTCTAATTTTCTTGATGGCCACCATGTGCATGATCATGCATCCATTGAGATCGGGTTTGTCTACGTCAAATGGCATGCAACAGCTTTGTACGAAAGAAAAAACAAAAAAAAAAAGGTTCTTGATGTCATCTTCATCCACAAACGTGCATGTACAATAGGTAGGTACTTGATGCTTTATAATCAATATAAACACACGCACTCGACTAGCCCATGGTTATTGAACCCAATCCCTCCCAAATTCCCAATCGAGAGTAAATCGCTTTATCCACTAGGCCACTCTCGTTTCATGTGAAGCTAATATATATATATATATATATATATATATATATATATATATATATATAATTGAAAGCATGCTGAGAGAGATAAGAAGATAGAGCAAGAGAGGAAAGACATAGAGGCAAAGGATGAAAGAAGAGGAAGAGAGAAAAACAAGGAAATTAAGAGTGAGAAAGAGTAGAGCGAAAAAGAGAACATTAGAGAGAGAGAAACAGAAGAGTAGATAAAGAAAAACAGAAGAAGATAGGAAGAAAGAGAGGAAGAGATAAAAAAAGAAATGAAGAGAAAGAAAGAAGGAATTAGAACAAAGAGAAATAGAAGGAGAGAAAGAAATAGACTAAAGTAGAAAGATAGAGAGAGAAAGAGTGAAGTGAAAAAATAAATTAAAAAAAAAGAGAGAGAAACACGCTCAGACATACATTTTCAAAAAAAAAGGAAAGAGAGAGAAATAGATAGAGAGATACATATGCGCTCTAGTGTACTTGCTCAAATACATGCATTTAATTATGCATCTATGTATGCTAATATGCACTATAAGAATCTATACAATTATGCATCTATGTATGTCAATATGCACTATAAGAATCTATACATACATGCATATATGTGTGCATCCATGCATACTAATGCACATATAGGTATATCATCCAGATATACATGTGTACATATGCATTATAAGTATGTGTACGTACATACGTGTCTTTATACATCCATACTGATGCATAAATAATTAAATCAATATATACATTCATAAAAGAATGCATCAATTTTCACTATTTATACTTCAGATTTTTCTATATTAAGCCAAATTAAATGCTTTATATTGCTCTAGATTCCTTGTTCCCCATGTTTTCCAATGAATGCTTGGAAAACCAATATATACTACTGCACAAAAGTAGTGGAGATCTTTTTTTTTTTTTTGCTTATCTCTTCAAAGGAGATATGCTGCCCATGTACCTAGGTCCATTGTTTTGGTCATAACTTCTTTGTAGGACATCCAAATGGCAAAATCTAACTTGGCATAGATTCTATACCTCAAGAACTATCTTGGAGCGGTCATATGCCACATTAAACATGTGCAACCTATCTCCACACAAGCTTTTATTTGGTTCTTGACTAGAGAGAGGTTCTTTTGGAATGACATTTTTGTTTAGTCATGATCACAAATGCCATATCAAAAGAATATATTAAACCTCTACAACCTAGCTCCATAGAAGCTCTAGTTGTTTGTTTACTAGAGAGGGGTTCTTTTGGAATGAAATTTCAGAATAAAATTTAGCATCATTTGGGACTTGAATATACTCATTATTGCATCTTCGCACATGCAATTTCTATTACTTCTGTTCTTTAATAAGAGCATGCACATGTTTTCTCTTGTGTTTGAATGTTTTGTAAGATCTAAAATGAGAGAAAAATTACATTTTCATGAGGATGTGTAGTGACCATCAACAAGTTTATGAAGTGAAGAGAAAGTGGTTTTCCCACTACGATGTGAATGAGATTTTAGTCATGTTGACTTTTTTTGTTTCAATTCAGTTTTACTAGGGAAATGTTGCTCAACTTTTTGTAACCACAGGGTATTATATGCCATGGAAAGGCTAGAGATATAGTATCTGAGAGATTAAGTCTTATATATATCTATGAAGAAGTCACAAAATTACATGCTTGTGAAGTAATTTAACTATATACGAAGATGCATGAGTGCATGCATAATAAGACTATAATTATGTGAAGCATGTCAAAGATTTGCTTTGAGGAACATCTTTATTTTTATATATTTTTGCATCATTAAGAAGAGTAAGAATTTGGTAGAAACATAAACCAATTTGTAAATGTTAACTTAACATGGAGAGTCTCATTGTACTTAGACAAAGCCTGATAAAAGTAAGTAATTTCTCTCACAGATAATTATTTCTAAGAAAACTTAGAGGATAGATTCCAGGAGAACAATCAAAATTTCTTCAAGTGGCATGTAGAGAATCATATAGATGACGTGTCGACTTGAAACCATGTAAATCCACATCAAGGATCCTCTTCTCTATACCAAAGTTTTAATTAATTGGTAATTCATGAGTGTGTGAATCAATTTTCATGAAAGTCTATGTGGTTCCTAGTTGAACAAGATTGCGCAACGTTTACGATCATCCATACATGTATCACATGCTTGTATGGATATTCAAGATCATCCATACATATATCACATGATTATGTAATATAAGAATAAATATCATGGACATAAAGAAGACCCTCCTGACCTTAGATTTCATGTGACTTTATATATCTCGTGATCGATTCAAAAGTTCCACTATCTACATCCTTGATTTTGACATCCAAAGGTCTTGTTTAGGTTTGCTGACATCATCAATTCATAACCACCCTTGAACACCTATATAAGGAGGGCTTGGGCCCTTACATCCTCAACCTTGCTGATTCTAGTCTTGGGAGCTCAAGGAGTCACATCTCCAAGTAAGTACTTTCCAAGTTCTAGTTTGAATACTAATCTTGGACCTTGTTCTAGCTTTCTTTTATTCTAGTATTGTGGAAAACCAGTCTTGGTCTCTTGTAATCTCATAGTATGAGATCTTGTAAAGTTATTTCTTGTATCTAGTTCATCTCCCTCAAGGGAATTCTTGTAATTCAGATATTGTGTTTCATACCTATGGTCTCGGGTTATGGGATCTCTTGAACCATGTCTAGTCTATTTTTCTATACCTGTCAATCCCTGATTGTTGGACTTCTTGTATCAATTGCATATTCTTGTATGAAGTTCTTTACGTGGGTGATCTTGTAATGAGAAGTAGAATTTTGAAATATTGTGTAGTCTAGTGAGAGGGTGCAATATAGTGCTCCCCTCACATTTTGGAAAGACTTACTTCAATTTAGGACCAAGCACCATGGATTCCATATGAAGGGAACTCAATCTACCATAAAGGATTTGATAGGAAAAGTACAAGAGCTAAAATGATATCAACAACAAGGTGATCGATTAATTTGAAGCTATGCCTTAGATATCAAGATATTATTTCATTGATCTACAAATCAAGACGACTTTATGGTTGATTAGTTCCAAAAGAGCCTCAAACCTGAAGTGAAGTATCTCGTATTATCCATACCTCAAGCAATTACTATGGAGGGTGTTATCAATGAGGGATCTCAATGTGGGAATCAGTTGTCCAAAGATCAGCAAATCAATGATATGGAGCATACACATTATGAAGATAACCACAATCAAGGAGGTATGCTTAATCAAGTCTCTCCATCAAATATCTTGAAGTCACCACAATGTACCATTAGAAGTTTGAAGGATATATCTTGTGAAGAATCCATGCAACAACTTACACCAAAGGAAAGACAACATCAGATAGATAATGGTTTGTGCTTTTATTATGGAGATCATGATCACATGGTATTCAAATTTCCTAAGAGAAAGAAGTAAGTTGGACTCATGAATTCCAGAATCACCATCCCAAATCAAAAGAATCATCAAGAAATTCAAAGGAAAAATACATCTCACCATCAGAATCATACTTTTGCAACTAGATATACTACAAACCCTTTCTATTTTCATCATGGATATCCATCATCATTGTGTTTGAGTACTACATATCAAGAACTCTACAAAGGACAAGTTCTATGAATATTAAAGTCCTAGAGGATCTCATAGTCATATAACTAGTCCTCATGGAATTGATCACTTGAGGGGGAGATGATGTCGTGGAGATAGAGGAAACCATTCTGAACCTTATATTTCATGTCACTTTCTATATCTCTCATGGTTGGAGAGGCTAATGCTTCCATTGTGTTCTGAACGTGTCAAAACCCTAACAATGATTGTTTACTACCTTGATTCTAACATCTAGATGCCATCATGTTTTCGATTGCTCACATGATCAGTGATATTATCAATTCATAACCAACCTTGAATACCATAGTTTTATTTTCTTTGGAAGGGTAGAATAGTTGAGGACCAACTTTAGACATGTATAGGGTCATCTTCTTCAAGCCCTTATACTTTTGAAATAGCTTTCGAGTTTCAATTTCTTTGTTTCCAAATCTAGATGAATCATTCTAGTGTGTTCTTACAAAAGTTCAACTTAAAATTCAATTAAATACACATTGCATTTTTTCATTCTATAACTGCTACAACTATGCTTAGGTGAGCTTGAAGAAAATGCACTTGCACATTTAGAATATCTTCTAACTATGAACATAGCTTACTAATTCTTAGAAATTTATATATTTCATAAATTCCATATTAGAGTTTCAGTTCCAATATAAAGACTATTAATTGGATCTTCCAATATGAAATACAAATGTGTGCATAAGATGCATGTCATGCTCTTTGGAAAATCCTTGCTAGAGATTGTTGTGAAAACTAGAGGACACATGACCTACCAAATGATCTCTATTTTCTTCCAGTTTTGGGTTACACATAGTGCAAAATTTTATAATTTTAATAATATATATTTCAAAGAATTTGGCCATTTTAATCTTTTACAATGATCAAAATGCGTAGAGTCTATACCTAAAACATTTACACATGCTAACTTTCACTCTTTTAATCATATCTTCTAAATGGAGGTGTATCTGATATTGAGATTTTATAAACATCATCTTGATGTGGTTAGATAATGTTAGAAAGATAAACCACCCAAGCTTGATAATTAAAATAAGACAAACAAACACCTCTAGGTGACATGATCCCTGGTGAATAAAGAAATACCACATTCTATGCTTCTATGTGTAAAGGTCATCTAGCCTCTCAAATGATCTTAAAAAATGTTAAAACTCACGTGGCCATATTTCATCTATTACACTTGCATGGGAAATAAAAATCATTCAATTTTTTATTATCCATGAAGCGAAATTACTTTGCTAAGAGACCTACATCACTTGTTCCATGCCTTTGCTAACATTAGCAACAAATTTCATGCAAATCTCATATGATTTCTATAAAAGTTTCTGAAATTCTTGAAAATGAGAAGGATTCAACTAGATTGCTTGAGCTTTCTTCTTTCTAAATTGCAATGAATTTAGGCATTCCCTCAAAGGATAATATTCAAATCTTTTGAGGCTCCTACATTTTTTACTATTTCTTCAATTCATTTTTTTTTACTTAAAAATGGTGAGACATGTTAACCCCTATGATTATACATGATCATCCATTCTTCTTAGTGATTTATTACATGATTACATATCCATGCATTCACCAATACTTTAACATCAGTCAAATCAAATTAGCAATCCAAGTCACCTCATGGAATTGGATTCTTTTAATAGTATCCACATCTCAGTGAAAGTGTACATTGATGGATTTTATTCTAATCATTGTGCTCCTTGCACACTCATTAAGTGTTAGGGGAGCACTAGATTGTGATCTTTGACTAGACTAAATAAGATTTTAAAATTAAACTTTTGATTACAAGATTAACCAAATGGTATAGCAACCATGAACAAGTCAAAGAGGACTTCATCTTTTCATATAGACAAAGATAAAGTGAAAACAATAGTTGATTGGTTTTTTCCTAAACTATAAGCTATGTTAGAAGTTTTCTAGGATTGGTGTAATATGAGAGAGCAAATATTAAGGATTTCTCCAAGATAGATAATCCCCTGACATATTTGACTAAAAAGAATGTTGTATTTGTGTGAAGTGACATCTATCAAAAATTATTTGAGTCATTGAAACAAAACGTCATTGAAAATTGTGTTTTGAAAATAGTGGAATGGGAAAACCTTTTTGTGGTCATGTGATGCAAGTGATAGTCAAATTGGATGTTTTTTCCATAGGATGGTAGAATGTTACATATGAGTTCAAAAAATTAAGAAAACATGAAGTTAATTATCCTAATTATAATCTAGAAATGTTTGCTATTCTACATGCACTTAAGTAGTAGAAAGATCATATAGTAGGTGCGTTGGATTAAATTATTAAGTGAATTGTAGTGCGTTGTAGTGTGTTGGATTAAACTTTAAATTCAAAATAGATCATTAGAGTCTAAAATACATTGTCAAAAAACCATTGTATAACAATAGGCAAGAGCGTTGGATTAAATTATTAGGTGAACATAATTTTGACATAAAGTTTATAAAGTATTTGGGTGGTAAGGAAAATAAGGTCGTTGATACATTGAGTCGCAAACCTTTATGTAATCTCCTTTCTATAATAAATCGTGATTTTCTCAATAAAGTTCAAGAAGAAATATAACATGATTCTTTTTACGCATTTATTTTGAATTTCTTCCATGCAAAGAAGGGATTGATGTATCAAAATAAATTTCACTTGCAAAATTGATCTTTATATTGTAACAATCAAATATGCATATCTTTGGAGTCTCCATTCAAAGTTTAGATATTACATGATTTTATGATGCACCTTTTTCTACACATCGAAGTTATTTGAGGACTTATGTCAAAACAAAATTTCTTACTTTGCCCATGTATGAATCAGGATATTACAAAATATGTTAGTGAATTTCAAATTACCAATAGGTGAAATTTAACTTAAAGAGAACGCCTAGATTGGTGCAACCATTAGATGTTCCAAGTCAAATAAGGACTCTATCTCCATGGGCTTCATCAATAAATTTTCTTTGAAAGGCATAAACATGATACCATATATGTGGTAGTTCATCGACTTATGAAGGTGCCACATTTCTTTCAAAGATTGATAATGCCTTGAATGTTGTAAAAATCTTTGTAAAAGAAAAAATCAATTGCATCAAATGTCTAAAAGCATAATTTTAGATAGAGACTCTAGGTTCACATCAAAAATCTAGAAATCAACATATGAATCAAATGATACTCAACTTTGTATGATTACAACTTTCCATCCACATACAGATGGGGAAATCGAGAGGTTTAATTGGGTACTTGAAGATATGTTGCATATGTATGTGAGTGAAAATCAAGATAATTTGAGTGAATACTTGTCCTTAGTTGAGTTTGCATATAATAGTGCATGGCATGCATATATAGAAAAAACTCCATTTTGAGGCTATGTATGGTCATAACTGTTTGACTAGACCTTCATTTTCAAAATTTTCAAATAAAGTAAAAGTATCCAAAGAAATGCTTCAGAAGCTCAATGAAGAACTTAGAAAAGTTAAGTATCACATAAAAGAATCTCAAAAAAGAAAAAATAAATTCTACAATTTTAAGAGAAGACAACTTGAAATCCAAATAGATGACATGGTATTTCTTAAATTCAATCCTCACTGATCTAAATTGTTGATAGGAAAGGATCGTGGTCTTTCTTGATGATACACTAGTCCTTTTAAAGTTTTATAAAGGATTTGATCTCTTCATTATTTGTCAGAATTGCCTAAACATTTAAGTGTGTACCCTTTATTTCATGCTAGCTTTCTCAAAAGATATGTACCTTATGCTAGTCATGGTTTCCATGACAAGTAAAAACTAAAATATGATGGATCTTTTGAGCTTTCGCCTGAGATAATATAAGATACGAGGGGAACATTGCTTAGAAATCAGTCTACGGTAGAGGTTTTGGTAAAATGGCACACATATCAAGTTTAATATTTGAACTGGGTGAACTTAGATTATTTTTTGCTAGATTATTGTGCTTTCCAACCTTAAGGGTATGGTTCTTAAAAGGAGGGAAGTATTGTAATAGGCCTTTCCATAGTGAAATAATTCATTTGAAATTTTTGTTATACATTATGTGGATACTATTTAGAATAAATACTTAGGTTCTTTTATGCATATAGACAAAATGTAGGGATGAAAAGTTTTATATTCTCTCTCTAAACCTCAGTTGCATCATGTTTTGTCGTCAAAACTTTAACATGAAGGTGAAAGAATTAGGGACAATGGTGTATGAGACAAAGGTAGAGCACACAATGGATAATTAATATGTCTCTTTGAAAATTTTGTAAATCATGTATAAGTATCTCGTTTTGGTCTCTCAAGTTAGTTTAGTGTAAGATAATGTCTTGATTTTATTCTTTCTCTAGAATTTCTAAGCTTGTAGGGCTTAAAATAGATGCTTGGAGGCTGGTTCAAACTTAGGGCATCTCTAACATTATTGTACAGATCAAAGAGCTGAACATTTTTACTTCTCTCAAGCATGTTGGAATTGCACACTATATTTGAGTTACAAGGCCCAAAAAAAGTGTGGATTTTTCCAACTCTTAAAAAAAAGTTTGCTTCTCTATTATTATTCAAATTTGTGACGTTGATGCATACGTGTTCTCATGCATATTGTGGATGTCAATGGATATGTCTTTTTGTTGATTTTACTTCTACTTTTGATAGGTGTCCGAAAAGATCAACCTACCATGAAAATGCATGCTTTTTATGAAAGTTATACATGCGACATAGAGATGTGCAACTTTTGCTAAATTTAGCAAATCATTCACTTTGTTGGATAGGGACATTGAGCTCTATTTTGAAGAGATTTTTGTGTCATGCAAGAGGAGGATGAAAATCTTAAAACTAGAGAACTACTTTAAGATTGTGATTTAGAGTGAGGTTGTGAGTGAGAGTGAGATTGAGAGTGTGACTGTGAATGAGATTGTGATAGCTCAGGGGTGGTTGGGAGGTTGATGCTTCATTAGAAAGCTATTTTGCAAGAGCTATTGTATATGATTCAAATGTATACTACCATATCTTCTCTTTTTTCGCATCACATCTTGTCTACTATTTTGCATTTGATGGAGCTGGCACTCATGTATAAGTAAGTGTGAATCTATGTGGAAAGAAATCAATCTTCAAAAGGAAGCAAGTCAAAATATTTGTAGAAAGCTTTGAACATATCCCTAGGCAAAGTATTTCTCAAAAGGTACATGATATTATCCTTTGTGGGCACATAAGCCAAACTGACCTCTTCCAATAGATAATTTCTCCTTGACATAATGATAGTGTATCTTAATGTGCACTATGTGAGCATGGAACATAGGGTTCCTTTTAATTTCTAGTGCACACTTATAGTTAATAAAATGGTGGTGGAAGAAGACTAATCAACACCCAAATGAGGCAACAAGCATATGAACCACACACACATAATGCTCCTTGTGAAAGTTATCCTATACTTAGCCTCACAAGTAGAAGTGTCCAGAATACGCTACATCTTTGTGAATCAAGATATGCATGAGCCAGCAAGCATGAAGAAAAAAACATTGGTGGACGCATGTCATAGAAAACAACCCAATTTGAGTCATAAAAAGCATGTATTTTGGCAATAATGATCCCCATTGGGATAAAACAACCCAAGTAATGGGTACTCCTAACTTAGTGAAAGATGCACTTAACCTCATGCCAATGCTTGACACTTGTTCAATGCATAAGCATATTCATGTGAGAGACAAAAAAGATAATATCAGGGCATGTTATTCATAGGTAAATCAAGCATCCAACAACATCCTGATATAGAAAAACATCAAATGAATCTCCAACATCATGAATATTGAACCATAGAAGTGTTTCCATGGAAGTGGTAGTATATTTGCAATCTTCAAGGGCAAAATGTTACAATAATGTGTGCAAACAAGGCATGCAAATCAACCTTAAATTAGCAATATGCTTCTCATTAGGATGAGTGATCATCATATCATCAACATTCGAAGTACATCATCTACACACTTAACATATATATTAAGGTGTTGTAGTTGGACTATTATCAAAACCATGTGCTAGCAACTAGGCATGTATCCTCTCATACCAAGCATGTGGTGCTTGTTTCAAACCATATAATGCCTTTCTCAACCTTCCCACTTTGTATTCATTTCCTTTCTACACAAAGCCATGAGGCTAATTAAAAACATGCACTTCTTCATGTAAATCACCATTCAAAAATGCACTTTTTTTGTCCAAGTGATGTTCATTCCAACCATGATGAGCTCCAAGTGCACATATGCTATGAACCATGGTCATTCAAAAAGTGCACAAATGCTTCAATACCAATTTTGGACTTCTTGGTTTGTGAAAGCATATGAACAACACAAGGAAGAGGAAGAAGCTTGGAGCACAGCATAATACAAAATGTATTACCAAGTGAATGTAAAAAGATTCGTGAGTAGTAAAGGTTTTAGGCATACATACAATTTGGGTTAAAAAAACCCATCAAGAGGGAAAGAAGTGCCCTAGCAGTCCTATGTGTTTTCATACACATCACTACCAAAATATATCAACACATGTACTGTGACTATCAATGATAATATGCATAGAGACATCAATCTCCAGGCATATATCCATGAATAGGCATATCATCCATATACACTCTATTCTACTTGTTAATACTACCATGTACTTAGCTTCAAAACTTGATGTGGCCATAATAACTTGGTTCTTACTCAACCTAGATGTGCATGATCCTCCAAGGAAAAAGAAATGACCATTAATGGACACTTCTGTATCATAACAACTAGATCACTCATTATCTATAAAACCATAAAAGAGAACCAAAGGCAAAGAACCTTTGTGATATTTAAACACACATTTTATTGCTTACTGATTCTTAGTGCCACAGCTATGCATAATTCACCTCAACATGGAATTTGTATATTGTACGCCTACCCTTGTGTCACATGCATATATCAATCATCCCATAACTTGATGATAAAGAGAACTATCAAATGCATCATCTACATCCTCAATGGAGAATTTAAATGTTGTTTCCATTGGTTTTGAGATAGGCTTGCAATCCTCGAATACAAAATGTTGAAGTAGTTTCTCAATGTACTTTTCTTGATGCAAAAGATTTTCCTCCTCAAAGGATTTAAACTAGATGTCAAGAGAATACTCTAAAAGACCAAGATATTTGACATTAAAAGTATGCTATAAAATAGTCATGGGCATGCCAAGTTTATCATTACATGAACTAGTCAAGAGAATGTGATCAACATAAAGAACAAGCACTATAGGATCAGCCCCATGTTTGCATACATAAACAATGATTTTAATTATACTTCATGTAAAATCAAGAGTTGTTAAATGCTTATGTATGTTTTCATACCCTACATGTGGATTTTGCTTAAGCCCATACAAATCCTTACACAAGCATCAAACAATATGCTCTTAGTCTTTGATGGTGAATCCAAGAGGTTGCGTCACATAGAAATCTTCTTGCAAATCACCATTCAAGAAAGCTTTTTCTATATCCAATTAATGCACCTTCCAACCATGATGGTCATCCATTCAATCACAATATCAAGAAGTATGTTCATACAGATCTTCATAATCAGTGCCATATTTTTGCATATAACCCTTTGCAACAAATTTGTCTTTGTGACAGACAATGTTGCTATCTACTTTTCTTTTGATCTTGTAAAAACACTAAGTACCAATGGCACTCTTACCTTTTCTAAATATTGAAAACTCCCAAGTGCGATTTTTGTGAATAAAACCCAATTCCAATTTTTTTGCCCTCATCGAATTAGAATAATCACATGAATCTTCAAAGATGAGTGGATTTTCATTAGATCCAGTTGCAATAAAAGATACATCCACAAAGTTAGTGATAGATGGCAAAAGCATGATCTTGTTCTACCATGTGAAGCACTCAACTTGCTAACTTGCAGTGTCTTTTGTAGCCATTTTGACATAGATTTTGTATTTGTGATAACATGCATTCATTAATTAATACATTTTCAAAATGTACATCAAAAGTGGACTAAATATCATTTGATTTTAGCCATATGTGACTACAATGTTTGCAACTTTTAGCATGTTTGGTTGGACATTTTCAACCATCATTGCCAAAAATTTTGTTAACCATATTTCTTTGCAAACTCTGAAAATTTTCAACCATGTTTGGCTAGAGAAGTTCAACCATGTTTGGCTAATAATTCACATCTCTTTGAACCTAATCTACATCATTTACATGGTCATAATCAAGCACACCACTTTGAAACAAAGGCATGAGTGTATCAAACACATCTTCTACGGTAATTCTTGGATGCACTTTACATTCAAATAAAGGATAAGATGACTTCTTTCCCTCTTTAGGATATTTTTTTTCTGAGCTTGTATATATGCATATAACCCTAACAATACACTTATCTTTGTACATTCACTTGGTAATCCACTCTGTATTGTGTTGTGCTCTAAGCTTCTTCTTCTTCTTCGTTGTGATGTTTGTGTGCTTCCATACACCTTGAACTCCAAAAATTGGTATCAAAATGTTACCATTAGTATGAATGTGAAAGGCCAAATGTCTCTTAGAAACTTTTGTATATAAAACATATGGTGGTCTGGTCAGCCATAGACTCGATGTTTGATAGCATTTGTAAAACCTAGGAAATTTGTGTTCATTCTCTCTTTGTACTTTGTGGTTTTCATGTATTCTATAGGTACCATATAGAGTACTGTGTATGGAATCTAGACGTTGGTTTTTTGCCACAGGTATATCATTCTGAAGCTCACATGAAGGGGAATCTATTGTGGTGAATTGCCATCACATTACTCCACTACTATCATAGTTATTCAAAGCAAAAGGTTTTTTGTTGTTGTGCGATTGAAGCGAGCACCCACCCATGAATTTTTCTAAGGATTATGACTAAGGTGGTGACCAAATCATAGACCTTGTCATACCTTGTCATCCAAGTAACCAAATTCACCATTGACATTGTCACCTATGCACGAGGGAGCACCTCAACGGTCAAGGAGGATGGAGGTTCCTAGTACTTCTCAGGGAGTGTTTTGAACCTTGGTAATGTATTCCATTGAAGTCTCAATTGAAGGTTTTTTACCCTTATGAATAATTATTCTAAGGTAAGAGAACCTTAGACTTGGGTCATTGTGCAGGATATCATTTTGAACCTTGGCAAGTTGGAAATTTTTTGAGAAGATCAAAATACTACACCATTTTTTGCCTTGAAAATTATGCCCACATGAAGAGAACTCTACATTGGACATTGTGCTTGACAATACTTTTATTCTCTATGAGCTTCTATAAAAATTTTGTGTTTATATGCCCGAAGGCTCGCCTCCTATCCACCCAAAGGCTCATCGAAGGAGGACTTTGAGGAGGTTCTATGGGAACCCCCTCCAATGAGATCCCCCCCAGCCACCCACGTGGGTGGCCATGAGATGTGTCCATGCCCCCTCAGTATCTAAACACAGATATTGGCACATCTTGCACTCCAACCTCCTTGAAGTTGTGAATAATGAAAGCACTCTTTTGAAATTATACCCACCCAATCCCTTTTTTGCTCGACATATGGGATAATTTGTAGGCATTCAAAGGCTCATGAGTAGTTATTGTTCCTCTCTATAACTCCAAAGTTTCTCACAATTTGAAGTTTGAACCCGAGGTAAAGAAGGCAATTTAGAGAACCATATTGAGGGTCATTATGAAGCTATTTTTGCCCAACATTTTGGGCAAAGGGAGGACATTTTGGGAAGTACAAGTAAGATTTAGTTCAAGTTATTTGTAAGAGGATACTCCTTCCAAAAGAGTTTCAAAGAACGTGTTTATTCACTTTGTGTCCACTCCTTGTCACAACAAAGAGTGTGAATATTTTGAATATTGGTGGGCAATGGAAGGCCCATAACACTTCAATGTGGATCATTAAGAAACCAGTAGAGTAATGAATAGTCTAAGGAGAACCAAGGTGACCTACAACTAGATGGAAACCTCAAAGATAATCAGGGAATTACTCAACTTTTTCCCATCTGTTTTTCCTTGGAAATTAGGAACCATATTTTTCATTTTCGTTGATTTCCAAAGAATTTGATGGAGGGGTATTTGTATGCTAGCAATATGTTGTTAGACATGAGTAGACAAGTTGCACAACAGGAAGGGGTTAGGTAGGTAGATTGTATTGTGGGTCATCCTCAAATAAGAAAACAAGATAGACAAGAAACGAATATTTATTAAGATCTGAATGAGTTAGACAAAAAGTTGAATGATATCAAATAAGATATGTTCATCGTCAAGGAGGTCCAAACTGAGATGGAGACCCTTTACACTTCAATTAATGAAGTGAAAGGGAACATGGAACAAATTTTGAATACACTTTGTCCAACTTTATCCCTACCTACCCAAATGGGTTCCTTGTCAACTCCACCAAGAAACCCACTCTTAAGTAAAGGACCGGATGCTCCTTTGCCAATCCATATAACTTGTCTTTAAAAAATAACACCCAAGAAGTAACTATAAATCCTCCTCCCACTTCCATTAGGTCTAAAAATCTTTCATTTGCCAAAGACATACAATTTCCTTAGTTTCCATGAGAAGAAAAAGACCAAAACAAAGCCACAATCTTGATTATGTTGCAAAATTGGCAAGACTTACATCAATTGAAAAACACCCTTGAAGCGTATCAAGTCTTAGAAACAAGTTTGTCACTTGGACGTAAGGCTTATAAATGGTGGATGTAGTAACAGAATCTCAAATGATTCCTAAAACTCAAAACAATTTGAGGAGCTCTTTAAAAAAGAGTTCCTACTTGAAAATGAAGAGGAGCATAAATGGGAAAGTGGGAAATGTAGAGATTTCATCAGTGGCCTCGACAAGCAGATCAAACGTGAAGTGAAGAGAAGTGCTTCAAAAACTTTAGAAGATTTTGAGCAAAAAAGGAAAGAAAAGGTAGGACTTCACTTAGTCCAAAGTTTAAATCTTGAAAATAGTAAAGTTTGGAAAAAAGTGGAGGTCATGCACGAATACTAGATGCATCAATGTTGTTTGTCTAATTCAATGTGGGTCCAAAGTCACTATGAACCTCATGAATTAGTCATACTTCATGCCTGCATAAGAGGAGAAAAGTCCAAAGTCATGATAGGTTACTCGGCCACCCATAATTTCCCCTTGATTTCAAGTAGGGAACTAAAAAATTTTATAAATACCTAGAAAGTGGAAGTTTATATGATATTTCCAACTTATGTAAATAATGTTTATAATATGAATCCAGTTCCATATGTTGCATCTCCATTGTGTGATCCTGAAAAGTTTTAATTTAAGTATTTAATGAATAATTATTGGGATGTTTTTCCTGAAGAACTTCCTCATGGCTTACCTCCTTCTCATGTGCAAGTTGATCATGCTATAGACTTGCACCTAGAAACTAAGCCGATATGTAACCCCCCTAACAATTCCCATTTTCCCAACAAGTAGAAGTAGAGAAACAACTAAATGAATACCTCAATAAGGGATTCATTCAGCCTAGTCATTCACCCTAAGCAACACCCACTCTCTTAATTAAGAAAAAATATTGATCAATGAGATTATGCATTGACCATCGAGCCTTGAATAAAGTTAGGATCAAGAGAAAATATACAATGCCTAGAATTGATTATTTTATTTGATCAACTAAAAGGAGCTAAGATGCTTTCAAAGCTTGATCTCATCAAGGATACCATCCAGTTAGAATTAAATATGAAGATGTTTCTAAAACATCTTTCAGAACTAAATACAATCATTTTGAATTTTTAGTCATGCTTGCAGATTAACAAATGCCCTTGCTACATTAATGACTCTAATGAACATAATACTAAGTCATTATTCAGGAATTTTTTTTAGTTGACTTCCTTGATGACATTCATGTCTATAGTCAAGATACAGTTTCTCATTTAGAACATCGGGAAAGGGTTTTCCAAGTTACAAGAGAAAATAAGTTGTTTGAAAAGAAGCTAAGTGTGAATTGTTTTCAATAGAAATTAGATATCTTGAGCACATTATATCTCAAAAAGGAACTAAATTAGATCTTGAAAGGTCCAATTTATTCTCAACTAGCTTCATCCTAAAAGTATTACTAAACTTCATTTTTTTTAGGGTTAGCACAATAGTATAGAAATTTTGTGCCAAACTTTGCAAAAATTGCCATCCCTTTATTTGAAAATAAAGAGAGAACCTAAAAGCCTTAACTAGGAGAGAAACTAGATCTAAAGTCTAGAATGACTTAAGAAAGCCTTACCTTTGGTCCCATTTCTACAAATAGTAGATCCAAATGAACCTTTTGTAGTTGAAACAAATGCTAGTGATCTAGCAACCAAAGCTCCGCTGAATCAAAATGGTCGACCAATTGCTCTTGAAAGTCAAACGACAAAATAAGCTCAAAGAAATTATTCCACCTATGAAAAAGAGCTTTATGGCATTGTGCATGCTCTAAAAGAAGTGGAGACACTTCTTGTTTGGTGCCAAGGTAAATATAGTTTCTGATCAAGGAAGTACTAAATGGTTTGCAAACTAATCTAAGTTATTAGGTAGAAACGCTAGATGGGACAAGATACTTCGGGAATTTGAATATGAACTTAGATATAAAAGAGGAAAATTCAATGTATTGGAAAATGCATTAAGTAGAATGCCAATGTTGAGTTCTCTAAGTTTCATACAAATTTCTAATGAATTAGTAGCATTAATGAAAGGGACATATCACAAAGATACAAACTTCAAAGAATCTTGGAAGAAGGTTTCAACGCAAGATACAAACTTATCAATTGAAGATAAGTTTAAACACTATAGTATTCAAGGTGAATATCTACTAGACAAGGGAAAAGTATATGTCCATTGTGACTAAGAACTAAGAAGATGATTTTGTTTTGAATTCAAGATGCGCTGAGTGCTCGACACCTTGGAATCAATAAAATGTATGAATTGGTCAAAAGGCAATTTCACTCGCTGAGTGTACATAAAGGCATACATGATTATGTACTTGGATGTACAAAATTCCAAGTAAATAAAGCCAAAAGATTTAAGATAGGAGATCTGTTACACCATTTGTAAATTCCCAATGGAAAATGTGAAAGCATTTCCATGGGCTTTATCAAGGGCTTGCCTCGAACCCAAATAGATCCTGATGGAGTATGGGTCATAGTCTATCGATTGGGCATAATGACTTGTTTCATACCTACTCATACTATAGTTAAAACTTCATAATTAGCTAAAATATTTATAGAGAATCTCTACCAACTCTATGGTCTACCTCAAGACATTGTATTTGATAGAGATAGAAAGTTTACTAGTCATTTTTCGAGACCTTTGTTAAGTAGGTAATAATCCAAGTTAAACATGGCTAACATAGAACATCCACAAACAGATGGTCAAACTAAAATAGTGAATAAAAAACTAGAAGATATGTAATGAGCTTACATATCTTCAACCCAAAATGATTGGGAGGACTATTTACCATTAATCGAGTTTGCTTACAATACTGCTAAGAAATTTGCAATTGAGTATAGCCCCTTAATGTTAATGTATGGGTTCCAGCAAAGATCCCCATATATAGTTGGACCACAAAATCAAAAAGTCCAAGCAGTTAAATATTTCTTGAAAGATATGAACTTTAAACTAAAAAGAGCCAAGAAAAACTTCATGAAAGCCCAAGATAGAGATAAAGTATTTAGAGACCCACAAAGGCAAGATATTTCCTTTCAAGTTAGAGAATAAGTATATGTAAAGGTTCCCGAGAGATCTACAACATTAAAGAGAGGACCCTGTCCTAAACTTTCTCTAAGGTTTTGTGGCCCTTTCAAGGTTCTCAAAATCCTAAACTTTGGCTTATGATTTTGAGCTAGTAGATGATTGTTTACTTTACCGAGTGCTTCAGGTAAGTAGACTAAAAACAAAACTAGCTGAACAAGACAATCTTGTATCTAATTTGGATACAACATTCCAACCAATTTCTCTTCATGACATTTGTCATGAGCAAAAAAGGTACTACACGCTCGAGATAAAAAGACTAGGAATTATTTATATATAGAGTGTCTGGTTAAATGGAGCAAAAAAGGGACCACTTGGGAGTGAGCAAGTTCCATAAACAAATGATTTCCCTCTTTTCCAACTTCAAGATAGGAATGAGGCAAAATCTTTTAAGAGTGAGTCTATGATCAAAGAGTTATATCATCATGCATGGGGAAATACTCCACATATTATACCAATACACAATCTCAAGGATGAAAATGTTAAAGGGGATCAGAATGTTGAATAGCCCTTGGATTAGGCCCTTGGGTATTGGTATTTATCCTTGGAAACCCTTCAGTTATTTAAATGATTTAGAACCTTGAAATTGAAACTCATGTTCTTGGTTTTAACCCTTGGAAATTTATTCAATTGAAGTCTCAATTGAAGGGTTTTTACTCTTAGGAATAATTATCCTAAGGTAAGAAAATCGTAGACTTGGGAAAAGATTCTGGCAAGTGACACCTTGACTTATAGTGAAGGAAAGGCTTCAATTGAAATAGACGCCATGTGGTTAACCTTGTAAAGTGTCCACATGAAGGACACCTAGAAGGACACATGGAAGAATATCAAGACATGCACCCCTTGGAACTCTCTTGGTTGATATTATACTCTAGGAAGTAAGCTTTACAACAATTAGGGTCTAGTGTCAGTGTTCCCAAGAGGAGCTATAACTTGAGAGGAAAAACCCATTTTGAGGGTTGAAAATTTGATGGCACAAACGATGATGTGTTGATTCAAAGGAGGTAGTGAAAGCCACTAAATGAAATCCTGAAGAAGCCTCTTGATATTTATAATGATGTTGGGGATGATTTGGATGAAATGGTCAGGTTGAGACACAACAGAGAGAATAGTTCTCTTCTTATGCAGCAAAGCCTCTTGGTACCACGAGACTTGATGAATCTTACCACTGTGACATTGCTAGGATTGGAGATTTGGTTGTGCACTTCATTCATGGTTCAAAATTTACTTTGCATAATGCATGTTGTTGTAATGATTCCACTTCATACTTTTTATTGCTTTGGAAATGTTTCTGATGAATTGACTTGGAGGATCACACTCGAAGGAGCTTATGTGATATTTGAAGTTTTCCTATACTCGGATCAAAATTCTCAACATCATAAGCATTTGTGATGAGCAACAATATGGGAAGGAGGTTGCTAGTTGGTGCGCATTCGATCCATGATGAAGAATGAAGTCGGCAAGAGAAGGCATACTTTTTGGGAAGTTTGCTATGCTTTAGGAGGGGAATACAAAGAACTAGAAGGACGGCCAATAGAGGATCAAGAGGACAACGCTTCGTTTTTGAGAGGGTCCCCATGACATTTTAGGAAGAGAACAGATGGCTCGGGGAAGCCTGTAGAAGGATGCAAGAGAGATTGATAAAATAAACAGGGAGAGCGGCATCTATTATGTCTCTCTAGCCTCTATCTAATAGTGTAAACAAGGGGGAGGAGGAAGGTGTATTGGGGAGTGCTTGTGTTACGCAAACGGGTGCTCAGTGGTCTGCATGCTTGGTGTCTTCGAGCTTGATTCAGCACTCTATGAGCTAGTGGATTTGTACATGCACACACATGCATGTAAATATTAAGAGATTATTGCAAACACAGGTACTGGGAGTTTATGAGGTGTCTTTATGTCCATAGATCTTTGGCCTAGGCATCCATCTTGCCCATTGATGCTAGAAAATTTTATTGAAAACATCAAGGTTATCCTTATTCAAGACCTCGTGTGTATTATATGGGATTGCAACCAGTATGAGGCATCCAATCAAGTAAGAGATCGAGGTTGACGATAGCCGATCATATTTCTGCCACAATAGATTTATGGAGAGGAAGAGCCACTATATCTTAGACTTTTTTATTTTGAATCTTCCCTAAGCCCAGTTAGGGTTCCCATCATTACTAGGTAGGGTGACATGGCTCGGGTCTACACATGTCATCCATGATTGGTGCTAGGACCACATGTGTGTGTGAAGCATATAGGAGAAGGAAGGAGGCAACAACACTTGGAAGATTGCCCAAGTCAGAGAGGCATGACAAAGTCCATGAATGTGGTAGATGATTTTAAGAATGAGCATAAAGATAAAGAGCTCCTAGATTCTGTTTGGGAGGAGTCTCTTGGAATGGATGGAGGCCTCATTGCCCTACTTTGGAGTGGATGTAACAAATGGGCCACTTGAGGGGGCATCAATGTCTCAATTCGTGGGATTGCGAGAACCTAATATGTCTCATCGAATGGGGAAGAAGACACTAGAAACCACTAGGAAAGAAGAGGGAATCGTAAAAAAAAAAAATTGAATAAGTAATGGAAGCTGAGTGACTACCTTTTGAAGAAATTAATTTCCCTAGGGTGGTTGTAAGATAAAGACAAATATATAAATATTTATTGCACTAGAACACAACAAAAATACCATGAGGAAAAGGCTAAGAGAATACAAAAACTATGAAGAAGAAGATTTGAATGGAGATAAGGATGAAACGCTCATGCATCAGTCACTCTAACCTGGGATCAAAAGATTATCCGAAGTCCATTATGTTGGTATCATGGCCCTAGGAGAATCCTAAAATGCGGAGAAAATAGTCACCTTTATGAAAGAATGTATAGATATTATTGCATGGGATTTTAGGGACTTGGAAGTATCTATAAATATCTAGGATACCACATGAGTCAACTTATAAAGGAGGAAAAATCTATGCGATGAAGAATTTGCTACCTCATTTTTAAGTGTGTAGAAGAAGTTCATGAAACAATCAAGAAGATGGAAGAGCTCCTAAATACTCATTGTTGTAGAGCATCGAGAATGGTTATCTCCAAAAAGAATTAGTTCATAGGAAGAACTCTAAAAAGATTTGTATCTATCTAGATACTTATTTAAACAAGGAGACTATTCCAAAAACTTTCCTTGCGCCCTTTGTAGAACACATGCTAGAGAACTTCATGGATAGCATCATTGAGCACAATGGCATTGAAAGACACCTAGAAGACCACTCAAAGACTTCCTTTATGAAACTCTAGGGAACATATGAGTATATTGAGATAACTTTCAGACTAGGCAATGGTTTGGCAACTTCTAAGAGGATAGTGAACATAATCTTTGGCCCTCTTTTATTTCATTTCCTATGAATTTTATAGATGTTCTTCTTGTTTTTCTAAAGAAAGAACTATTAAACATATTGAGTATTATGAGGAACACTCGGAAAAAATAGGAATGCTGTTTCAAATATGTTTAGAAATCAAGTTGAAGTTTAAATCCTAAAAAGTGTCATTTCTTGGTCAAAGAGGACATCTTATTAGGATATGGCGTTTGTGAAAGGAATGGTTCTACTCCCAAATACGGAAATAGCCATTTTCAAAAAGCCTAGATTGTTTTATTGTAAAAAAATTTAGGGATTACTTTGTCACAGAGATTGTCATAAAATATTTATGAAGATGTATGCGGAAATAGCAAGAACATCTTCAAGGTTAATAAGGAAAAATTCCCTTTTCTAGTCTCTACATGAAGAACACAAGGAATTTTGTTGATAATGAAAGAAACCAATAGTAGCTCCAATCCTCACTACTCCTGATCGAATGAAGATCTTCCATGTGCATGCTCATGGGAGAGCACAAGGGGAAGGTACTATTCTACCACAACCAACTATAGAGTATAAGGTATTCATAGGAATACAATATGCTTGTTGATCACTTATTCAAGATGACAAGAAAAACAATACTAAAAAAAGGGAGGCTTTGAAAATAGTATTTTCTTTAAGGAAATTTAGACACTATTTTCTTGGATCAGAATTTATCTTGATCATAGATTATTAACTAGTCAAGTACCTTCTCAACAAGCCACATGCAATAGATAGATTCTAGCATGGCGTCTTTTTTTTCAAGAGTTTCAATTTCAAATTGTTCAAAGGATAAGGAGAGAAAGCATGTTATGGCACCCCATTTGTCAAGCACTAGACATATACAAAGAGAAAAATGTGAAGATGGGTTACTAGAGTCCACCTTATTTAGCATAAACATGAAAAAAGTAAGCAACTGGTAAGATATCTATTATTTCAAGAGTATAGGTACTTCCCAAGTGAGTCCACTCTCATGGAATGAAGAAGGTTGCTCATAGAGAGAACGCCTTTGACTTTGATAAATCATACTCTTTATAAGTTTGGAATGGGTGGAACAATAATAAAAATGTGTAGAGCCCACATTAGATTTTCAAGTTCTACAAAAGGAACATGAGGTTCCTAGTGATGAGTATCTCCTATGCCATATCTTAGTAAGAAGGAATCAAGATGGCATACTACAATGGCCCGTATTTCTCATAGAGTCCAAAGAATATGCAAAGACGTCTTATTTTTGTCAAAGATGTGGGCCTAAGCCCACCAAATCGAGAAAATTCCCCCTCTTCATTTCCACATCATGAAAACCTCTATAGAAATGGGGTCAGATTTCATAGGCCCCATATTTCCCAACAAGGATACACATACACACACACACATGCACACACATATACACACACACATACACACACACACATATATATATATTTTCCTTTTTTTTCTTGCTTTTCTATTTTCTTCTCTTCTTTGTCTTCTTTCTTTGACTCTGCTATATTTACCATTGCCCTTCTAACAATCTAAGAAAGATTGATCTCCAACACACATAATTTTCATCTTCTACCTAGACTAATCTTCCTGCAACAAAACAAATACTAACTCATCAAATATTAAGGTACTTAGATTGCCTTTCATCATCAATCGAAGAGTAGAAGTAAATTTTTGCTATGAATCTACAAGATTGTTAAGACTAATCTAGACAAGTGAACTATCTAGAAAGATTTCAACAACAAAAGTCAAGTTCTCCTTCAAAACTTTGATGTTTTTATAAAACTATTGATAGAATCTCCTTCATAAATATGCTCATTGTCCTACTGATTTTGGAGCTAAACAAAAAAAGCCTCATTTTTTGCCTCATATATATTTTTAGTTGCATCCCAACCATATTTTGTTGTCTTTTAGTAGTGAATGTGATGGATAATGGCATGTTTGACACAGAGAGCTATCAATGCATATGCGTGAGCATCTCTGCCATCTCAAGGAATTTTTCTCTATAGTAGGTGCAGCAAGAACCATAACACAACTAGGAAATTGAATATCATCATCCTCATAGCCATATTCCTCACCTTCAATAATTGTATTTGTAGGTCTAATAGGATGTTTGTCAGCACCTTGCACAATATTGCATAGCCCTTTTGCTTCCAATACAAGAAACATCATATATACCCACCAACATATGGAATGCATCGTTGCTTTAAGCCATCGTTAGTGAATAAATACCCTTATGCAAAAGATTGATTGTATCTCAAAAATTTGAACAGAAACACCTTGTCAAGCTTTGCCTAACTTGTAGCTAACTTTGAGTTGCTAGTACTAGAGAATCAAAAGTTGTATATATTTTTGGCATAGAAGGATAAAACTGCATGCACACTTGCTAGAATAGTGCATTACAAGGCCGAAAGAAGCTCAAATAAAGATTTTGAGACCATAATGCAAAGCCATTTTCACCTCCTAATTGCGTTGAGTATGCTGAGCAAAATTGGTGAGATTCTAAGACTATGATCATAGGGGTGTCGGTGATGCCCTAGATGAAAAATGACATGGTTTGTGAAGTGTTGTGATTGCAATGCACCACACTCGATTCCCCTTCACATGAGCTTCACAATGATACCTTGGTGGTAGAAAATTGAGCTTAAGATGCAGTGCACAGTACTCCACATGTTACCTATAGAATACATAGAAATCACACACTACACAAAAAGCATCAACACATATTTCCTAGGTTTTATGAATGTGGTGCAACGTCAAGTCTGTGCTTCACCAAGCCACTATATTTTTTATTAAATAATATATACAAAAGTGTTGAATGGGCATTTGGCCTTTCACATGGACACTAAGGATAACAATCTCCCACTAAAGACCAATATGCCCAAAGTCACTAGGGGAGAAAAATAAAGAATGATAAAGAATACATGAGTGTAAGTATATAAACTATACCTCCCATTTGATGGAAATGTTACACAATGTACAAGTAATTGTGCAAGATCATCAAGTAAAAATAGTGTCAAAAGCTATCCTATGGTATAAGTTTAGTCAAAGCATCTACAACATTATCTTGAGTATGAATCTTCTCAAGAATAATGTGATCAGTGGGTAAGCAGTCTCTAATGAAATGACACCTCACCTCAATATGCTTGGTCTTTGCATGGTAGACCATATTCTTAAACAAAGCAATAGAACTCTGACTATCACTAAGCATACGAGGTACATGGTGAGGTAGACCCATATCACAAGCAAGATGAGAAATCCACAATGCTTCTTTACATTTCGCATTTGTTGCAATAGACTCTACTTCTATAGTGGAAAGAATTATACATTCTTGAAGGTGAGATCTCCAAGAGATAGCACCTCCAAAAAAGTGAAAAATTTACCCTAATGTAGATAAACAATAATGGATGCCTTTCCTCTATCCAAGCATGGACACTCGTTGTTAGTGGCACTGAGATATCTCAAAATCATCTTGACCAATTCCCAATGCTTCTTTATAGCATTAGACATATATCTGCACACAACTCCCACTACAAATGCAATGTCTCATCTCATAGCTATCATAGCATACATGAGACTACCAACATCAGATTGATAAGGATATTTTTTTCATGAATTCCTTTTTCTCATTTGATTTGGGGAAATGATCCTTGCTCAATTTCACATATGTAGGTAAAGGTGTATTCAATACCTTCTTACCCTACATATTGAACCTCTAAAGTAATTTGGATATGTGCTCACTTTGAGAGTACATATCCTATCATGGGTAATGTGCATGCCAAGAATATGTTTGGCATCCCCCAAATCCTTCATACCAAATGTCTCATTCAACTTCTTTTCAAACAATGACAAATCATCATCGGACTTCCCAACAACCAACATATCATTGACATAAAGTATCAAGCATATCCAAATTCCATTTGAGCTTCTCTTTGTGTAGAGATAATGATCCTAATTGCTTTGAGAATAGCCTTGAGACTTCATAAAAGCATCAAATGTTTTGTACCATTGTCTAGGGGCCATTTTAAGTCCATATGAGATCTTCTTTAATTTCCAACTAGAATTTGCTTTCTAGGAACTACATTACCCTCTTGTTGCACCATATAGATCTCATTTGTAAGATTTCCATGCAAGAAAGTAGTTCTCACATCTATTTGGACTAGCTCTGAGTACTCCATTAGAATGAAACCAACCAACATGCACAGTGTAGGTATCTTGACTACAAGAGAGAAGATCTCCTTGAGATCAACACCATGTTGTTGCTTAAAACCCTTTGCAACAATTCATGCTTTATACATTGGAGGAGCACTATTTGATGTGAGTTTCAACTTATATACCCATTTACATGGTAAATCTTTCTTGCCCTTTGGAAACCCAAGTACCATTCTTGTGACTAGAATCCAATTCGTTCTTCTTGGCATGATCCTCTATGTGCATAGCCTCTTTGTAGCAAGAAGGCTCACTAGCTTCCTTTAACATAACAAAATCCAAACCTAGATGTAGCTCAGTGATGAGTAGCACCTCCTTTAATGTCAATCCGGGAAGACGTGAGGATGGTATGAAGACCTCGAGCAAGTGGCGGCACAAGTGCGTGAGTGAGAAGCACACAAGCATGCACACACATACACACACATACACACACACGCGCATACACGGCAAGAAAAAGAGAGAGAATCAATGGAGTTCTTTAGATTACTTTCAATAGCTCTTACAAGTTCGTTTCAATTACAATCTAACCTCAAAAATGAGCTCTCTAGCTCCTTTTATAGTTTTTGACTAGCTTTGGCCCTGTCTAGACCTAGTGTCCGGCCTAGTTAAAAATTAGGTTCCTGGGCTTATTTGGGGGCTCAAACGAGATCTAAAAAATACGAAAATTGGTACGCAACTACTTCTAAGGCTCCTCAAGCTCAAGGACTCCTTGGCTTGCACAAAATGGAGCTACAAAAATGTGAAATGATATTTACAATGATTGTTAGTGATAAAAATCACTGTTGTTGTAGGGGTTTCTTCTAGTGATCTGCCATACATATCTTCGAGCTCCCTACTTGCTCTTCCTCCCTGCATGTCCATCTCTTTGATCTACATTAGTGTCTTGAAAAAATATTGGCCTACTTGCCAGATCTTCTTTGACTGCCCTGTTTGCTTGTGCTGTCCCTTCGCTCTGACTCCCTTCTTTGACTTTCACGTCTTGTAAGTCCTGGTGTACCAAGACTACTGCCAACACCCCCCCCACTCTCGCGTCTGTCGCCCCTGACAGACCCTTGTCTAGCTGCTTTTTGGACGTAATATTGGACAACATCGGCGGCGAGGTGGTGTTCTCCTAACCTGAGTCCCCTTGCTAGATCTGTCAGCAATGCATCCCAATTGACTGGCCCTGGGACATCTGGATGTGGCACCCGTAATTGTTCTGAGTGAATGGTTCGCTCCACAGCAAATAAATGGAGGAGATGTGAGGGTCTGGGTACAAATATTTCTAAGTGGTATTCCCAGAACCCTGTTATGAACATCTCCTCGAATGTTTGTTTAAAGTAGGCTGGGAGGTATTTTATTCTGGCGTGCCAAGCATATACCACCTCTATGGAAGGAGTGGTACTCATGTCATAAACTAAATCCTAGTTTCCTGTAAGGAATCCGACACCTGAGAAGTGTGGGTCCTTGATATTCTTGAATGTCCTGAATGTAATAAGCATTAATTCAAAAATTTTCATGCACATCTGGGCCATCACATCAGGGGTATTCCTTAATCGGATGCTCCAGTGCCGTATGGTGGAAATCATGTAATTGACGGTGGGAGGTCCTTGAGGGGGTGCTAGATAGACGTAGTTTAACCATTTGGCGCAGCCTTTGATATTCTTGACTGCAAGGGTAAACTCTGGCCATGTGCGTCTGCGGAAGACAGGAACGTAACAAGGGTTATATTTAATCAAAAGAGGCATATTCGTCCAGGTGCGAACCATCTCCGGGTAGGTTTCAAGGAGTCGGATCCTCCAGGTGGGTTGATGAATGGATCCTTTTTGAGCGCTCTCTGGGATGTCATCTGGCCCGAACTGTGTAGCACACGTTGGAGGTTTGCCACATCTTTGTTGGATATCTGCATTGTAGTCCGCCAGGAGTATACAATATGGCACGTATTGATCATCATTGGTTCCGATCCATCTATGGTGGGACATGCTGCGGAAGTATTCTGATTTAATAATAGTGTCCTCTATCTTTGCCATAGATTGGATTTGAACTGCCACTCGATCTTCATGAGTTGATGTTGTTTTCTCTAGTGTCTGGAGCCACTCAGGTACTTCAATTTCTAACGTATCCATTCCTTCTGCGGTTTTCTCCCCACCTGGCATTGGCATAGGAACGTATGGTTCCTCATACATCTCATCTACCTCGATGGGTACCAAATCCTCGGGTTCTGGTTCGACAACTGGAGAGGGCTGCCTTTCGTGTGCGAGTAATCTTTCCTGTAATTCGGCCACCTGCTCTTTCAATGTCTTGACTTCCTCTGAAGTCGTGGTCGTTTCTGTGACTCTGGGTGCTGTCTTTTGCTCTTGGAGCTGATTGCGCAGCTCATCACGTTCCCTTTTCAAGTCATCATGAGCATCTAATAGATCTGCATAGCTTTCCAAGATGGTCTTCATTGTCTCTGAGGGTACGGCTTTAAACTGTTCTGGATCAATTTCGTGGGGAGAGCCTTCCATTGCTGCTTCTAGATTTGCTTCATTTTGCTGCTGCAGTCTCTTGTTCTCCTCCAGTGCTGTGGCCATATGTTTCTGTAGTAGCGCCAAGTTGCGTCTGACTCGCAGGTTATCGGTCTGGTATACTTCGAGCAAAGCTTCTAGTTGTTTGACACCTGATTCTGTCGATGGTTGGGGTGCCTCCAATAATGTTTGGTGAGCCTGCTCAAGCGTTGTGTAGCGTTGATTCAGTTCTGCATTTTCTGTTTGTAGAATGTGAAATTGTCTTTGTAAGTTCTGATGGTGCGTTGTTAGTTGTTGATACCGGTCATCCAGAGCTCTGTACTCATTCTGGAGCTGGTATACACATTGATTTAATGCTAAAAATATGCTATTTACATTAAATAATGCTGGGAGGGGTGAAGATGCAGGGGGAATGGGGGCGGGAATGGGAGATGTGAATGATGTGGATGCAAGCGGAGATGTGGGTGGAGGGGGTATGGGAGATGAAGGTGGCATGGGGGGAGGGAGCGGTGCTGTGGCAGGTGATGTTTCCATCGTGTCAATTGTTTGAGTGACAGTGTAGATGGGGATCGTGGGTGGAGTGGATGTGACGTCAGTGAACAGGGTGGTGAAAGTGGGCATGGTGACTCCCCCGAATTGGATTCCCGGAGAGAGTGGGATGCCCATGACAATGGTAGTGGTAGTGGACGTGGTAGTGCTAGTGTCATGTGGTGGAGTGAATTGTGTAGTGCGAGGTGGGGATGGTGGTGACAGTGGTGCTTCCTGATGTTCTTCTTCTTGCGTTGTCTCTCCTGGTGCTGATACATTGATGTGAATTTGTTTCCCGGACCTCCTGGGACGAACGGGAACCCTTTTCTCAAATCTGTGAATGTAGGCCATTGCCTCATGTATGGCCTCATCCAATCCTACTGCGTCGGCATGAAGGTTTATGGACTCAATGAACAACTCGTCCACACCTTCCTCAGCTAGCAAGTCGTTCATGAGTCTCTTGCCTGCTTCAAGTGACATTTTATGCTGTTCTTGAACTAGCTTCATGGTTCGATATAGTCTTTTTATTTGTGCCGAATACGCTGGGGCACTTGCTAACTCGGAGAGTTCGTCATATTCTTGATGTTGTTCTTCGTCGGCTTCTTCTTCGTCTCCTCCTGCCTCTTGTTCATCTACATCGACTTCTGCAACTTGTGGTTGGGTGGGGGCCGATGTTGTTTGGGGTTGTTGTTCCTGAGCTCGCTCTGCTTCAGTTTCGAGATTAGAGTCATAGATCAACCTGGCAATTTCTTCATCCGTGAGGTCCTCAAGAGTAAATCCCTGTGGAAATTCCAAATCTGATGGAATGGGTGGAAACACCAGATTGGGTCCCTCTGTACTTGGTCTTGGTAGCCGGATAGTGAATGGCCTAACGCGTCGTGTTTGGGGAGGGGTAATTTCTGGTGTAGTGGTGGCTCCCCTTGGTTGAGCGCAAGGTAGTTGGACTCCCCCCCTCATCTTCTTTGATGGGGGACCTGCTGCTGATAGTCTTATCTGGAATTCTTGGGCTCGGGACCATACGAGTGCCCGCTGAACAGGCACGTCATAAGCCAAGCATCTATAGATTATTCTGGTCAGAGCACAACACCCGTGGAGCACATTTTTCTGCTTCTTGTTCCATCTTTGATGGGCTAGGTGGATCTGATCTATGATCCAGTGTGGCACATTGATGGGAAGGCTTCCTGTCTCTGCTAGATACAAGCTGAACCATATTTTCTTCGGGGGCATTGTGAATCGTTCCTGGGCGGGGAAAGCAAAATGTTGCATGAGGGTCCGCAGGTGAAGCGCAATGGTAGGTGTCATCGCTACCATATCCTTCAACTTATTAAGATCTTTGTGTTTCATTCGGCCTGGAACCATGGTTTCCTTTTCTGTTGGGATGTGCATGCCATACATACCCAATGCTTCTCTTACCAGATTGAGGGTCAACTTGAATCTTTTAAGCTCATGACCCGGCAGCAGTGATGGCAACACAAAGGTGCTGTCGCCTCCCTTGGCCCTGCTTGGCGTGATGGTACTGATCAGATATGAACATCGTAAAAAATCCGGCTTTGGTAAGTGGGCCCTGAAATAACTGTCCACACCTGCTTTGATCCAAACTGATCTCATGACTTCGGCGTTTTGATAGCTTTCAAACTCGCGCGTGAAAAAGTGGTATCGACCCCATTTGCCATTAAATTCCAATTCTGCTTCCCAGAAATAGGTTCCATCGCCCAGTGGTCTAGCAACATCACTGAACCAATGCGCATGCTTACCTACTTGAGAAGTGTGCCCTTGAGGAGGATCCTGAATGGGGAGCACATGCACGGCTTGAAGTTCTTGCGGCCTTGCGGTGAGATGTGGCTCGAGGAGAAGTGTTTCTATGTCCACAATCTGGACACCAGATCCGGCTTGAGAACTGGCACCTGCTTTTGCCATGGCCCTGTTTGCTGGTTGGTTCTGTGAGAATATAGAACCAAGTGTTAACATCGTAATGGACAGAATAAATCCGTTGTTGTCCCCGTTACAACATTAACATGAGGTAGATGGTGAGTTAGTGGTTAGTAAGTGCACGAAGACAGTGTGTGTAGTTAGTGCTTGGGTTGTCCTAGGAGACTAATACAGTTAGTAAGTGGGTATGAATTTACAAATTGGGGTCGGGGGTTTATTACAAGTCTTAGGCTGCCAAATGCAGTGGATGAGTTTTTCTCTTGGTTTCGGAGAGACGCTAGAGAACATTATAGGTGTATTAGCTTGAACATGAGGCCTTTTAGGGACCCATTTACAATTGATTCTGTTCATGCTCATGGGCCTTGGTGTGTTCGTGAGTGTTGAAAACGAGTGGATGCCGGTTGTGCGAATGAATGGTTTACGCTGTATAGGTTGTGGCTTCGGCGTAGCTATTTGCGCCCGCAAGCAAGCCTTAGGCACCCAAATTTGTCTTGATTGTGGGCTAGCCTTCATCGACTTCTTGGGCACCCAAATAGGTTTCACGTTAGCAGAAGAATTTCCGAAAGACTTCTTATTAGTGTCGTGTTGTTGGTTACTAATAAGAGGCTTTGCTCGTGTGGTTGGCTTGAGTGCAACCGGGTGTTCGCCTTTCTGCACCCACACTTGTTTCACTTGCTGGGACATTTTGCTGCGCAGGTACTTTGGATCCCCGACATAGGTAGTACTCTGCTTCTTCGGCCTTTGATCCACCTTGGGTTGTTGCCTTCTTCTGGCCTTTGGAAAAGAAGGGAGTTCCTTTGCATCCCTGACTCCTTTTTTGCGAATATCATTCCTCTGCAACACATAGTTTTGGACAAGAACAGCATGGTCAACTTCATGTGCACCCCTGGAAGGACCAGGAGTCTGTGCCTTTCCTAGTTCCTTGAGTGCTCCATTGTCTAATTCTACTGTAACTCGACTATGATTGATCCAAACCTGGAGAAGTCCACTTCTTAGGTTTAAATTGACTGCTTGGTCATAGATCCAATCTTGACCCAAGACAAGAGGTTCAGTGAGATCCTCATCCTGACACACTAGTACTTTAACTGTCATTGCCTCATCATGAATGTAGAGGGGAAGTTCCACCTCGCCCATACAAGGGGTTTCCACGCCTCCCAATCCTATAAGATATGCTTCCACAGGATTGACAGTTAACTGTAACTCTTGACAGTAAGACACTCTAACAGCACTAGTGGCTGCACCTGAGTCAATCAAGGCTCTTACGGACCTTGCACTCTTTCCTTGTCCTATCTCTAGGGTTACGAAAGGACGTCGATCAGTTATCCTATGTGAGCTGGTTCCTGCGACTGCACACATTGCCATATGATATCCTTGATCTGCATAGTCATTTGTCCTAGGCTGCTCTCTACCTTGCCTATGTAATTTCATCCTTCTGATGCGTTCTAAAGCTTCTGCTTGAGCTTCTTCTCGAACTCGCTTTTCTTCCTCTTTGCGTTTCTTAGCAGTGTTGAGTCGGCTGAGCATTTCCTCCGTGAGGGGTTCCTGATACAACTTGACTCTGCAACCGCTAATATAATTTGGGAGAACATCACCCTCTAATGTGGCCAATTGTACTGCTCCACTCGTGGAGATCCTATTGATGATCATAGGTCCGTAGCCTCTCTTTTCTAGCTTCCTCGCGTGTTGTTTTAGTGTATAGACTAAGACTAGATCTCCTGCTTTCAAGCCTTTATCCTTCACATGGGCATCGAAATATGCCTTCTGTCTCTTCTTGGCTGCATATATTCCTGCAGCGGCTCTTAGTTTTGTTTCCCCTAATCGTTCAAGGTCAAAGATCCTAGAGGAGAGCTCATGACCTGTCCATTCGTGCTCTTGTGCTACTTTCAACGTAGGAATCAGGAAATCCAAGGGTAGCACAGCGTTTTGGCCGAATACCATCTGAAAGGGGGTGGCTTGGAGTACCGTTTTGTAGGCAACTCGATATGCCCAAACAGCATGGTGTAGCTGTTTGTCCCAATCAGAGCGTTTAGTGTTCACTAATTTCGTCAGTACATTGCATAAGATCTTATTAGTGCTCTCAGCTTGTCCATTAGCTTGAGGGTGATAGGGGGCAGACTTCTTGTGTATTACCAAGAATTCTTGGAGTAGATTTTCAATCACCTCATTTAAGAAATGAGTGCCTCTATCACTTACAAGCTCTATAGGTAGCCCGTATCTCGTGAATACATTCTCAAACAAGAATTTAGCAGTTGTTTGAGCATCGTTCTTTGTCGTAGCCTTTACCTCTACCCACTTAGTTAGATAGTCTGTTGCAACAATGATGTATTCCGCATGAGAACCCTTAGCTGGGGGATTAATAGGACCTACGAAGTCTATTCCCCACTTAGAGAATGCACGTCCACCCATCATAGGTTTCAGTGGCATCTCATCTTTGCGTATAGGATACTGAGTCCTCTGACAGACATCACACCGTTTCACATAGGTATGTGCATCCATGTGAAGGGTAGGCCACCAGAAACCCGCAAATAGAATTGCCTTGATCACCCGATCTGGTCCAAAGTGTCCTCCTGCTACACCTTGGTGAGCAGTTTCCAAGATCTTGAGATATTCACTTTCATGGACACATAACCTCAGGTAACCATCTTTACCGCGCTTATATAGATTATCACCTATGAGTGAGTAATCCTGGGCTTCTTGTTCTAAACTCCTTTTCCTAGCCAGCGTCATGTCTGGGGGGAATGTGTTTGTCCTCAGGAAGGATACTAATGGTTCACTCCAATCTGGCACAATGGATACTTGATACAGAGTGGCGTGTTCAACTGGTGGTTTTGTGCAACAGATTGGGCATTCCTTGCACAACTTTTGGACATCTGCTTCCATAGTTGGCCAATGCACTCCGAATCTCTTTAGAGTCTGTAAAGTTCGTTGCTTTGAATGGTGTTGCTCTAACGCACCTACATGTGCTCATTGCAACCATTTAGCGTACTCATCCTCTTCTACGCAACAAGCCAAGATCCCTTGATCTGTGTGCTTGTACATGCTTCCTGCCATGATGTGGTACTTTTGGGCTTTTACAAACTCTCTATTCCGTGTGTTTACCACTGGATGGTTAGGTCCGTATGTCAAGACTGGTACCAATGGCTTAGCCCACTGCGGCACCACCTCCAAATTAAATAGGTAAGCATCAGGAAGGTCTTCTGATACTCCTTGTGGGGCCTCTCCCGATGTGAGCCTAGAAAGATGATCAGCTCTCAAATGAGTCCGACCTTTCCTTACCACAACTTCAAAGTCATATTCCATGAGCAAGAGAAACCATCTCACTAATCTTCCTGTATTGCATGGCTTATTTACGAGATATAGCAATGCCTGATGATCAGTAAAAAATTTAAACTTATTTGCAAGCAAATAGTGTCTAAATTTCTTAACTGCATATACCATGCCTAATCCTTCTCGCTCTGTAGTGGTGTAATTCCGTTCAGCCGCATTCAATTGTCTACTGGCATAGGCAATTGGAAGATCCATATTACCTTCACCAGTAGGTTGTGCAAGCACACATCCAATAGCATAATTGGATGCATCCACATGAACATGGAATGGCTTATTCCAATCTGGTGTGGTCAAGATTGGTGCTGAACATAATCTTCGTTTAAGCTCTTGGAAGGAATTCTCACATTCATCCGTCCACTCAAAGTTTGTCAGAAGTCCGTACATGGGCTTTGCAATGACAGCATACATGTGTATAAATCGTCGATAATAACCACAGTGCCCCATGAAAGCTTGTACTTCTTTGACATTCTTTGGCCTAGGTAGCTCTGCTATGGCTCTCACTTTTTCTTCGTCTGTAGATATGCCATTCTTTGACACTATGTGTCCTAGAATCTTGCCTTGCCTGACCATAAAAACGCATTTTTCTGGGTTCAGGCAGACTTGATATTCTCTACATTTGTCAAAGATTTGTCTGAGTTCAGGAATATGGGTTTGTCTAACATTGGAATGAGCACAAAGGTCATCAACATAGACTTCTAAACTCTTCCTCAGGAACTCCTTAAACACATGGCACATCAACCTCTGGAAGGTAGCTGGTGCATTGGTAAGCCCAAATGGCATTACTCTAAAAGCAAAAATGCCCCATTCTGTGGCAAAGGCCGTCTTATGCTGATCCTCTGGTGCTATGGCTACTTGATTGTAGCCCGAAAATCCATCAAGGAAGCTGTACACTTCCTTGCCAGCCACTCTTTCTAAGAGATGTTCTGTGATGGGAAGCGGATAGTTATCTCGAATAGTGGCTGCATTAACCTTCTTCAAGTTAATGCACACGCGCAGTTTGCCATTCCTCTTGGGCACCACTACGATGGGTGATACCCACTCAGTGTGCTCAATTTCATAAATAAATCCAGCTTCAACCAATCTATCTATCTCTTCCTTTATCTTAGCAGCATAATTATCGTTATATGTATAAGGCTTCTGCTTAGAGGGTTTGGCATCTGAAGTCATGGGGATGGTGTGTGAGCATATATCAGGGTCAACACCTTTCAAATCCTTGTAACTCCAAGCGAATACATCTCTGTATTCTCTTAGCAAGGCAATCAATTCGTGCTCTTCTTCTTCTGTCAGGTCATGGCCTATATACGTGCATCTCTCCTCTCCTTCTTACATGGCCACTACTATTTTCTTGGTAGTTTCTTTGTTATCATAGGCCTCTCCTACTTGTGCCTCTCGTTTAGGCATTCTTATCATGACTCTCCTGTCATCTATCTCATACTTCTTAAAATTTTCTGGGACCTCAAACAAAGATTCTTCCTCTTCTGGTAAGGCTTCTCTCTTCTTTCGTTTCTTTCCTTCTTCCTTCGGGGTCACATGTGTTGCTAATCTTACATTAGTTGTATCCTCTCCATGCCTCTGGGGTTGAAATTCTACTTCATGGAAGTATTCTTCATCTGATGCAAATGGTGGGTCCATAATGATTGACTCTAGATCGGAGTCACTTGCATCTTCATATGCATCAGGGCTAGGTTCGCATTCTTCTAGAATTGCCTCTCCCCTGATTGGCTCTATGGAGAAGACTGAAATGTCATAGCCATCCTCATCACAGTGAGGTGTCCATTGTTCTTCATTGATGGCTACGTCCATTGTTGCTAAAATTTCTGCCCAGCCATGGGGTTCGAATTCCTCGTCTGGGAAAACTACCGGTGCATAGGCTGGGTCTTGAATGGGTCTATGAGTTTCTTTCGCACCTACCTCTCTGGCTTTCTCTCTCTTCTCTTCTTCTACTGCTACCTTGCACATCCATAAGTGAGTGTCTTCATGCATCCATGAGGATCCAGACCCTATGGAATGCACCGATTCTGTATCCTCTTTGGCTCTATGGATGGGATTCCATTGGATAGGAGGGACATCTCTATGAGAATAATCCTTGAGATTGACTTTGGTTGTGACACCTAAGTGTTGCAGGTACAAAGAATTGGTCCCCCAATCCTGCACCACTTGCAACTGTCGCATAAATGGTCTTCCCAAAATCATCTCATAGGCATGATTTTTGCTGAAGTCACATATAGCAAAACTATGTTCAAACTCGACACCACAAGTGGTGAGAGTTATTCCTTCTAGCAATCCTAGGGGTCTCTCTATGTGACCATCGGCCATCTGCAATTTCATTCTCGTCGGCCTGAGTGCCGGCTTGCCCCAACGCTTCCATAAGGAGGTGGTGGCAATTGCAACTCCTGCACCTGAGTCCAAAATTGCCTTGGTGGTGTACTCCTGGTAGGTGATGGGCAGATAGGTGTTCCCTTCTTCACCTTCACACATATCTCCTATCTTATCCAAGGGAATTTCTGGCACTATCCTATGGGATCCTGCCTGGGAACGAGGTTTTGCTATCTCTGGTACTTGTTTGGCTACATGTTTCCATAATTCAGGTCTAACCTTGAGTAGCTCTTCTAACTTGAGATTACACTGCACGTTAGTGTTCTTCACTACCTCTGTGTTCCTAGGTATGACTGAGTCGTCGTTCCTTACCATGATTGTGGGAGCTCTCATACATGTGGATTTTGCTTCCCATGGGCCTGTGAAGTGGGGTAGCTCTTGTATGGAATTAGACTCAAAGTCCAATCTCTCGTGAGACTGAGCACTCTCATGTTCCCCGTAAATAGATGGGATGTCTTGTGGGAATTGGTCGTGTGCATCGTCCACAAGTTCAAAAGGAGGGGCGACCTCGCTTTCGTTATCCCATTTGTCTTCTTGAATCTCTCGTAGGAAGTCTGGTGCAAACCGATTCATAGAAGAAGATGTGTCTGGCTCCGTAGAATTAGGCACATAAGCAACCTGGGAAGGAGGGCTTATTCTATCGTTGGCTCTTTCCTCGTTCTCATAGATAGTTGGAGCACAAGCTTCCTGGGGAGGGTTACTTATTCTATTACTTTTCCGAACAGGCTCATACGCTCCCTGAGAAGGAATGTAGGCAACCTGTGGAGGTACACAAGCTTCCGAGAGAGGCTCTTGTGCCTGTTGGGGGGGAAGATAAGCTTCTTGAGGAGGCACATGGGCTTCCTGAAGAGGCTTGCTTATCTGTTCTCTTGCCCTTTCCTTTCTTTGAGGGGCAGGTTCCTTTTCTGATTGTGCCATTAACCTCTCTATTTGCTCTAGGGAGGGGGAATTGTCTGGTTCCATGGAATTTGGCACATAAGCTTCCGGTGGGGAATGGGTCATGATTTTACTTACATTCTCCCTTCCTTGATTTTTTTCTTCCTTGGCAGCTCTAGCGATTATTCCCTCTAATTTCTCTAGAAGTCCATCCAAGTGTAATTGCGTCCTGGCTGAGCCCGAGTAATTGAAAAGGCGACTGGCTTCAAACATAGTCTGAGCCAATGCGACCATTTTCGCGCACAGTTTGGTTCTTTCTATCTCTAGGTCAGCTCTAGGGTAACACTTGTCATGATCTGTGACATTTGGCCCTTCTTGAATTCTGGCCTGATATGCTTTAAGCATCATGTCTATGTCCTCCGGAATGGGATCAGCTAATACTGATCCTACTCTAGGGGGTGGTGGAATCATATGACGTGGGTTGGAAGGTGGCGGCTCGGGGGGCGATGGGAGTGGTGGTGATGGGATAGTGTGAGAGGGGGTTTGAGAGGTGATTTCAGTTATCCTAGCTTTGGTTTCTCTTATGCTTTCCTCAAGTTCACTCATCCTTTTAGCCCATTGTCTTTTCATTCTTTCCCGACTATCTTTCCATGCTCTAGTCCTTTTCTTTGTTACGCTCTCGGTTTCACTAACCTCTGAATTCTTATCCTGGTTTACCCCTTGATTCTGCTGCAAGGCTTGAGCGCGAGTGACTACCTGTACGGGAGTAGTGGAAGTGACACTTCCTGTGGAATCTACCACTAACCCAATAACGTTGATCGGAGTGATTTTTGGCATATTATTAGGATTCTTAGGGCAATCTCGTAAGAGATGTTCTTTTCCACAATCTTGGCAAAAACCTTGGATCGTTACTGACTGGGGTTGTGTAGGTGGAGGCAAGGGGCAATCACGAATGAGGTGATCTCCTTGGCATCTGTAGCACGGTCCTCTTGGGAATGGAGGTCTTACTTGCCTAGATTGAGGCCTAGGATTGGGGTTTGCATACATGACGTTCGTGTAATCTGACTCCCAACTAGGTTCGTTTGTCTCTTCGCTATAATAGGACTCACCATGCTCCGGAGACTGCATGTAGTAGGCCTGGGGGCTATCAACATGTGTGGAATCAAAGCTATGGTCACTCGGGTCACTTTCAGAAAGCAAGGATGTTACAGGGACTATAGCTCTATTCAGGTTTTCTTCTGCAACAGCATACTTTACCGGAATCACATTAGCTGGGGCAGGGGGTTGTTGAGCTAACACTGGCTGAGGCCTTTGTTGGTTTTGGTAGGGTTGCTGATACGGCTGATGTGGCCTGCCATATGGTTGTGGAGGGTACGGGTTCTGGTATCTTCCTTGTAACTCAGTGATGAGTAGCACCTCCTTTAATGTCAATCCGGGAAGACGTGAGGATGGTATGAAGACCTCGAGCAAGTGGCGGCACAAGTGCGTGAGTGAGAAGCACACAAGCATGCACACACATATACACACACGCGCACACACCGCAAGACAAAGAGAGAGAATCAATGGAGTTCTTTAGATTACTTTCAATAGCTCTTACAAGTTCGTTTCAATTACAATCTCCCCTCAAAAATGAGCTCTCTAGCTCTTTTTATAGTTTTTGACTAGGTTTTGGCCCTGTCCAGACCTAGTGTCCGGCCTAGTTAAAAATTAGGTTCCAGGGCCAATTTGAGGGCTCAAACGGAGTCTAAAAATTACGAAAATTGATATGTAGGTACTTCTAAGGCTCCTCAAGCTCAAGGACTCCTTGGCTTGCACAAAATGGAGCTACAAAAATATGAAATGGTATTTACAATGATTGTTAGTGATAAGAATCACTGTTAAAAGATGGGAAAAATTGAAGGGCCTATCTGCCAGATTTGCGTCGACTACTTTGTCTACTTACTCCTTCACTTTGTTCTGACTCTCTCCGCTGGCTTCTTTGTCTAGTCAGTCCTTGGGTGCCCATACTGCTCTCAACACCCCCCCCTCTCTCGCGTCTGTCGTCCCTGACAGACCCTTGTTGCTGGGAGTGTTGGATGTAATATTCCACAACCTGAGTGGCAAGCTGATGTTCTTGTAAGCGTAGTCCTCTGGCCAAATCTGTCATCATACGATCCCAATCGATTGGTCCTGGAATGTCCGGATGTGGCAGACGTAACTGATCTGCATGGATCACTTGTTCTACTGCGAATAGATGTAGCAAATGTGTGGGTCTGGGAATGAAAATTTCGGAATTGTATTCCCAGAATCCCGTAGAGAACATTTCCTCAAATGTCTGCTTGAAGCATGCGGGCAAGTACTTTATTCGTGCATGCCAAGCAAAGGTGATAGCGACCGAGGGGGTTTGGCTCATGTCGTAGACTAAATCCTTGTTGCCTTGAGAGAATCCAGGGGCAGAGATGTATGGAGCTTGGACATTCCGAAAGGTTTTGAAGACAATGGTCATGAGCTCGAATATCTTCATACACATTTTCGCCGCGATGTCGGGTACATTATTCAGACGTGTAGACCAGTGTCGAATTGTTGATATCATGTAGGCTACGGTTGGAGGTCCTCGAGGTGGAGCAAAATACGGATAGTTAACCCAAGCCGAGCACTCTTTATTGTTGCGTACCTTAATTGCAAATGCTTGCCAGGATCTGCGACGTACCACTGGACAATAGCATGGATTATACTTGATGTATAGTGGCATGGTTGCCCAGGTACTCATCATCTCTGGGTAATCGGTGAGTAAACGTGCACGCCAATTAGGTTGGAAAATCGAGCCAGCACGTGCATCGGTCGGTAAATCCCCTATCTCAAATTGAGTAGCGAATGTGGGCTCCTTCCCTGTATGTCTTTTGACTTCGGCATTATAATCATGTAGTAAGACAAAATAAGGCATGTATTGCGATTCTGATGTTGTGATTAACCGTTGATGGGATAATTGTTGAAAGTAAGAAGACCGAAGGACCGTTTCTTCCAGATTCGTGAGAGATTGCATTTGCACGGCCACACGATCATCATGTGTCTTACCCACTTTCTCGACCCTTCTGACCCAATCTGGAACTTGAATTTCTAACGTGTCTTGTCCTTCTTCTGTAGTTCGACCACCAGGCGTCGGCATAGGCTCGTATGGCTCTTCGTAGCTGTCCTCGACGGGGATTTCCACTACTGTTTCAGGTTCTGGTTCTTCAATGGGCAAGGGTGGTCGTTCATATGGTAAGAGGCGTGCTTGGAGTTCTGCCACCTGTTTCCGAAGGGTCTCCATTTCTTCTGTAGATTGTTGCAAGATTACCGGCTCCTGTTGAGCAGTGGGTACACTGGCTAACTGTTTCTTTAGATCGGCACATTCAGTCTCTAGTTTTTCATATGACTCCAGGAAATTTGCATGCTCCTCAAGTAGGATGCGGATGTCTTCTGATGGAACTGCTCTATATCTGGTAGGGCTAATGGTTGCTCCTACGGTTCCTTCCATAGCCGCTTCAAAGTTATCTTGGTTTTGTTGTTGAAGTCGTTTGTTCTCTTCTAATGCTGCTGCCATATGCTTTCTTAGTAGCCCAATGTTGCGTCTGAGTGTAGCGTTAGATATCATTTGCGCTTGAAGCACTGTTTCTAGTTCCTTGACTGCTTGGTCATCTACAGTTGATGCCTTTGATTCCAATTCGGAGTGAGCCTGCTGTAGTGTGGTATGCTCGTCTAGGAGCGTCAGGTAGTCAGCTTCAAGAGTGGTGACTCTAGCTTGGAGATGTTGAGATTCTGCCTGGAGGGCAGCAGTGCGTTCTTCCAATTGATGGTAGTCTTGTTGTAGCTGATGTGCACACTGAAGTAATGTGTTGAACGTGCTATTTACATTATGAGATGCAAGGGGAAAAGTTTGAAATGCAGAGGAGGTGGGATTGGGTAGGGGGGTAGTGACTGCTGTGTGTGCCAATGATGTGAGTGGTGAGGTGGGGGGCAAGGGAGGGGAAGGTGGGGAAATCGTGGGGAGAGGTGCTGTGGTTGGTGAAATGTCCATTGGGTCAGACAAGGTGGTGTGTGCAGGGGCTACCATATAGGTGGGTATGGTAGGTGAAGTGAGTGTGGTGTTCGTGTAAATTGATGTCGTTGCGAACATCGGAGGAAGGTGCCTTTGAAACATTGGAGAGCGGAAGAACTGCTCCACAAAGGACGGGTATTGGGGTGGCGCGGTCAGGTTGAAAGAGGTGTGGGGACCAGATGGGAAGTGAGGGTCATGGAATGGAGGTACCCGTATTGGGGGATAGGTCGGGAAACACAGGGTGCCTTCTGTGGGTGCTGGGTTTCCAACTACACTTGTAATTATGGGATGGCCAGTCATGGGTTCAGAGGATAGACGGGATGAAGTGTACAAGGGATTGGTGACGAAGGAGAAGAGGGTGTCTTGTGAGGTGGGTTCTCAAAATGAGAATGATTTGAATGAGGATGGGTTATAAGTGAATGTAGAGGTGATGACTGTCGTTTCTTCCGAGGTGGGAGGTGGTGGTGGGGGTGGAGAAGGTGGTGATGGAGGACGCTGGGGTGAGATGGGTGATGTCTGAACGAAGGTTTCAGCGGAGAGGTCAGTGGTGGTTGTGGGAGTGGCTGTGGTCTCAATAGGTACTTCTGGTTCTGTGACGGGTATCCTGATAGTCTTACCTGCTCGTGGTAACGTGTCCACTCTGCGTTTGTCATATCTTACGGACTGGCGGACTGCGGTGTGGACAGCCTCTGGAACTCCTAAAGAGTCTGACACTAATTTGAGGGTGTCAATGAAGTGTTGGTCCACCCCTTCATCTGATAGCATTTCTTGCATCAAAGCTTGACCTGATACCAGAGAGAGTTGATGTCTTTCTTGTACTGCTTTGATAGTGTCATATAGCCTTCGTAGTTGAGCTGTATATGCAGGTGCACCTACAAGTTCTGGCACTTCTTGTTGCTCCTCTTGTTGCTCTTGATCATACTCCTCCTCATCATCCTCCTGTTCTTCATCTCCGTCCTCTTCTTCCTCCACTTCAACAGGTGTGACAGGTGCTTGGGAGGTTGTGGCCTACGTTTGTACATTCTCCGCTTGTTGTGCCTCTTCTGCCTCCAGCTCTACATCTTGTAATAGTTGTTCGAAGTCTTCATTAGTGAGTTCTTCTAAAGGTGCACCACTAGGAAATTCGAGATCCGTTGGGATGGGAGGGAATATCAAGGTGGAACCATCCGTGCTGCGTCTTGGAAGTCGGAGTGTGAATGGTCGGACTCTTCGGGGTGGCGGGGTGACGTCTGGTGTTAGGGTGGCTCCACGTGGTTGAGCACATGGGACTTGGACCGTGCCTCTCATCTTCTTAGAAGGGGGTCCAGTGGATGTCCTGCCTCGAAACTGCTCTACCCGATTCCACATCAGGGCTCGTTGGATTGGAATGTCATAAGCCAAACACCTATAAATGATTCTTGTCAGAGCACAGCAACCATATAAAACCTGTTTACGCGGCCAGCGTTTGTGAGCTAAGTGTATCTGATCAATTATCCAGTGGGGTAGGTTGATGGTGAGGCTCTGTGTCTCTGCCAGATACAGGCTAAACCAAATCTTTTTGTGCGGCATGGTGAATCTATCCTGCGCCGGGAAAGCAAAGTGTTGCATGCACATGCGAAGGTGTATTGCAATATTAGGCGTCATGGATACCATGTCCTTGAGTTTGGTGAGACTTCGATTCTTCATGTAGTCCGGTACTAGGGTTTCCTTCTCTGTAGGAATATGCATGCCGCGCATATCCAGAGCTTCTCTCACCAAATTGTTTGATAGCCTAAACCTCTTGAGCTCATTCCCCTTTGTCAGAGATGGAATCACAAATGAGCTTGCACCTTTTGGGTTCGGATTTGGAGTCAAGGTGTTGATGAGATAGTAGCATCGCATGAAGTCAGGTTTTGGGAGTCGGGCACTGAAATAGGCACTCAATCCGGCTTTTTCCCATATCGGACGTAGACCTTCCGCATTTTGTAACTTCTCAAATTCTCTTGTAAAGAAATGGTATCTGCCTTGCTTTCCATTGTAGTCCAACTCTGATTCCCATAGATACGTTCCTTCCCCCAAAGGTCCTGCTACCTCGGTAAACCAATGTGAAGTCTTTCCCACGGGCATGGTGTGGCCACGCGGAGGGTCCGCAATAGGTATGATTTTGACGGCCTGCAATTCTTCTGGTCTTTCAACTGTCTCAGGCAAAACGGGTAAGCTGTCCAAGTCCACCACTTGCGGGTTTGTTTCTGTGTGAGAGCTAGTTCCTGCTGCCTCCGCCATGTTGAAAATGTCGCAGCTGATTCTGTGAGAATATATGAATAAACGTTAACATTGCACTGGACACAAAAATGACATGGTGTCCCTTGTTACAATATTAACTTAAAGTTCTGGAGTGGTTAGGAGTTAACAAGTGCTCGGTGCTGGTGTGTGTAGTTAGGAGTTAGGTAGACCTAAGAGCTAAGCGAAATGACGTGAAGCGGTTAGTAGGTGGTCATGGATTTATAATAGGGTCAGGGGGTTTGTTACAAGTCTTGGGCTGCCAAATGCAGTGGATGGGTTTTACTCGTGGTTCCGTAGAGATTCTCGAGAGCTTTATAGGTGTGTCAGCTTTAACCTGAGGCCTTTTAGGGGCCCATTTACAACTGATTCTGTTCATGTTCATGTGCCTTGGTGTTGAAAATGAGTGGATGTAGGCTGTGCGAGTGAATGGATCATGCTGTGTAGGGTGTGTTCTTGGTGTAGCTATCTGAGCCCGCAAACAAGCCTTAGGCACCCAAATTTGTCTTGATTGTGGGCTAGCCTTCATCGACCTTTTGGGCACCCAAATAGATTTCACGTTAGCAGAAGAATTTCCGAAAGACTTCTTATTAGTGACGTGTTGTTGGTTACTAATAAGAGGCTTTGCCCGTGCGGTTGGCGTGGGTGCAACCGGGTGTTCGCCTTTTCGCACCCACACTTGGTTCACTTGTTGAGACATTCTGCTGCGCAGGTTCTTTTGATGTCCGGCATAGGTAGTACTCTGCTTCTTCTGCCTTTGCTTCACCTTTGGTTGTTGCCTCCTTCTGGCCTTTGGAAAAGAAGGGAATTCCTTTGCATCCCTGACTCCTTTTTTGCGAATATCATTCCTCTGCAACACATAGTTTTGGACAAGAACAGCATGGTCAACTTCATGTGCACCCCTGGAGGGACCAGGAGTCTGTGCCTTTTCTAGTTCCTTGAGTGCTCCCTTATCCAACTCTATTGTAATTCGACTATGATTGACCCATACCTGAAGAAGTCCACTTCTTAGGTTTAAGTTGACTGCTTGGTCATAGATCCAGTCTTGACCCAAGACAAGAGGTTCAGTGAGATCCTCATCTTGACACACTAGTGCTTTAACTGTCATTGCCTCATCATGAATGTAGAGGGGAAGTTCCACCTCGCCCATGCAAGGGGTTTCCACGCCTCCCAATCCTATGAGATATGCTTCCACAGGATTGACAGTTAACTGTAACTCTTGACAGTAAGACACTCTAACAGCACTAGTGGCTGCACCTGAGTCAATCAAGGCTTTTACAGTCCTTGCACTCTTTTCTTGTCCTATATCTAGGGTTACGAAAGGACGTCGATCAGTTATCCTAGGTGAGCTGGTTCCTGCGACTTCACACATTGCCATATGATATCCTTGATCTGCATAGTCATTTGTCCTAGGCTGCTCTCTACCTTGCCTTCGTAATTTCATCCTTCTGATGCGTTCTAAAGCTTCTGCTTGAGCTTCTTCTCTAATTCGCTTCTCTTCCTCTTTGCGTTTCTTAGCAGTGTTGAGTCGGCTGAGCATTTCCTCCGTGAGGGGTTCCTGATACAACTTGACTCTGCATCCGCTAATATAGTTAGGGAGAACATCGCCCTCTAATGTGGCTAATTGTACTGCTCCACTCGTGGAGATCCTATTGATAATCATAGGTCCGTAGCCTCTCTTTTCTAGCTTCCTCGCGTATTGTTTCAGTGTATAGACTAGGACTAGATCTCCGGCTTTCAAGCCTTTATCCTTCACATGGGCATCGAAGTATGCCTTCTGCCTCTTTTTAGCTGCATATATTCCAGCAGCGGCTCTCAGTCTTGTTTCTCCTAATCGTTCAAGGTCAAAGATCCTAGAGGAAAGCTCATGACCTGTCCATTCATGCTCTTGTGCTACTCTCAATGTAGGGATCAAGAAGTCCAAGGGTAACACAGCGTTTTGGCCGAATACCATCTGAAAGGGGGTGGCTTGGAGTACCGTTTTGTAGGCAACTCGGTATGCCCAAACAGCATGGTGTAGCTGTTTGTCCCAATCAGAGCGTTTAGTGTTCACTAATTTTGTCAGTACATTGCATAAGATCTTATTAGTGCTCTCAGCTTGCCCATTAGCTTGAGGGTGATAAGGGGCAGACTTCTTGTGTATTACCAAGAATTCTTGGAGTAGATTTTCAATTACTTCATTTAAGAAATGAGTGCCTCTATCGCTTACAAGCTCTATAGGTAGTCCATATCTCGTGAATACATTCTCAAACAAGAATTTGGCAGTTGTTTGAGCATCGTTCTTTGTTGTAGCCTTTACCTCTACCCACTTGGTGAGATAATCTGTTGCAACAATGATGTATTCCGCATGAGAACCCTTGGCTGGGGGATTAATAGGACCTACGAAGTCTATTCCCCACTTAGAAAATGCACGTCCACCCATCATAGGTTTCAGTGGCATCTCATCTTTGCGTATAGGATACTGAGTCCTCTGACAGACATCACACCGTTTCACATAGGTATGTGCATCCATGTGAAGGGTAGGCCACTAAAAGCCCGCAAATAGGACTGCCTTGATCACCCGATCCGGTCCAAAGTGTCCTCCTGCTACACCTTGGTGAGCAGTTTCTAAGATCTTAAGATACTCACTTTCATGGACACATAGCCTCAGGTAACCATCTTTACCACGCTTATATAGATTATCACCAATGAGTGAATAATCCTGGGCTTCTTGTTCTAAACTCCTTTTCCTAGCTAGAGTCATGTCTGGAGGGAATGTGTTTGTCCTCAAGAATGATACTAGAGGTTCACTCCAATCTGGCACAATGGAGACTTGATAGAGAGTGGCATGTTCCACAGGTGGTTTAGTGCAACAGATTGGGCATTCCTTGCACAACTTTTGGACATCAGCTTCCATAGTCGGCCAATGTACTCCGAGTCTCTTTAGGGTCTGTAAAGTTCGTTGCTTTGAGTAGTGTTGCTCTAACGCACCTACATGTGCTAATTGCAACCATTTAGCGTACTCATCCTCTTCTACACAACAAGCCAAGATCCCTTGATCTGTGTGCTTGTACATGCTTCCTGCCATGATGTGGTATTTTTGGGCTTTTACAACCTCTCTATTCCGTGTGTTTACCACTGGATGATTAGGCCCGTATGTCAGTACTGGTACCAATGGCTTAGCCCACTGCGGCACCACTTCCAGATTAAACAAGTAAGCATCAGGAAGGTCATCTGATACTCCTTGTGGGGCTTCTCCCGATGGAAGCCTAGAAAGATGATCAGCTCTCAAATGGGTCCTCCCTTTTCTTACCACAACCTCAAAATCATATTCCATTAGCAAGAGAAACCATCTTACTAATCTTCCTGTATTGCATGGCTTATTTACAAGATATAACAATGCCTGATGATCAGTAAAAAATTTAAACTTATTTGCAAGCAAATAGTGTCTAAATTTCTTAACTGCATATACCATGCCTAATCCTTCTCGCTCCGTAGTGGTGTAATTCCGTTCAGCCGCATTCAATTGTCTATTGGCATAGGCAATTGGAAGATCCATATTACCTTCACCAGTAGGTTGTGCAAGCACACATCCAATAGCATAATTGGATGCATCAACATGAACATGGAATGGCTTATTCCAATCTGGTGTGGTCAAGATTGGTGCTGAACATAATCTTCGTTTAAGCTCTTGGAAGGAATTCTCACATTCATCCGTCCACTCAAAGTTAGTCAAAAGTCCGTACATGGGCTTTGCAATGACAGCATACATATGTATAAATCGTCGGTAATAGCCACAATGCCCCATGAAAGCTTGTACTTCCTTGACATTCTTTGGCCTAGGTAGCTCTGCTATGGCTCTCACTTTTTCTTCGTCGGTAGATATGCCATTCTTTGACACTATGTGTCCTAGAATCTTGCCTTGCCTGACCATAAAAATGCACTTTTCTGGGTTCAGGCAGACTTGATATTCTCTACATTTGTCAAAGATTTGTCTGAGTTCAGGAATATGGGTTTGTCTAACATTGGAATGAGCACAAAGATCATCAACATAGACTTCTAAACTCTTCCTCAGGAACTCCTTAAACACATGGCACATCAGCCTCTGGAAAGTAGCTGGTGCATTGGTAAGCCCAAATGGCATTACTCTAAAAGCAAAAATGCCCCATTCTGTGGCAAAGGCTGTCTTATGCTGATCCTCTGGAGCTATGGCTACTTGATTGTAGCCAGAAAATCCATCAAGGAAGCTGTACACTTCCTTGCCTGCCACTCTTTCTAAGAGATGTTCTGTGATGGGAAGCGGATAGTTATCTCGAATTGTGGCTGCATTAACCTTTTTCAAGTTAATGCACACACGCAGCTTGCCATTCTTCTTGGGCACCACTACGATGGGGGATACCCATTCAGTGTGCTCAATTTCATAGATAAATCCAGCTTCAACCAGTCTATCTATCTCTTCTTTGATCTTAGCAGCGTAATTATCGTTATATGTATAAGGCTTTTGCTTAGAGGGTTTGGCGTCTGAAGTCATAGGGATGGTGTGCGAGCATATGTCCGGGTCAACCCCTTTCAAATCCTTGTAACTCCAAGCGAATACATCTCTGTATTCTCTTAGCAAGGCAGTCAATTCGTGCTCTTCTTCTTCTGTCAGGTCATGGCCTATATACGTGCATCTCTCCTCGCCTTCTTCTATGGCCACAACTATTTTCTTGGTGGTTTCTTTGTTATCATAGGCCTCTCCTGATTGTGCCTCTCGTTTAGGCATTCTAATCATGACTCTCCTGTCATCTATCTCATACTTCTTAAAATTTTCTGGGACCTCAAACAAAGATTCTTCCTCTTCTGGTGAGACTTCTTTCTTCTTTCGTTTCTTTCCTTCTTCCTTCGGGGTCATATGCGTTGCTAATCTTACATCATTTGTAACTTCTCCATGCCTCTGGGGTTGAAATTCTACTTCATGGAAGTATTCTTCATCTGATGCAAATGGTGGGTCCATAATGATTGACTCTAGATCGGAGTCACTTGCATCCTCAAATGCATCAGGGCTAGGTTCACATTCTTCTAGAATTGCCTCTCCCATGATTGGCTCTATGGAGAAGACTGAAACGTCATAGCCATCCTCATCACAGTGAGGTGTCCATTGTTCTTCATTGATGGCTACGTCCATTGTTGCTAAAATTTCCGCCCAGCCATGGGGTTCAAATTCTTCGTCTGGAAAAACTACAGGTGCATAGGCTGGGTCTTGGATTGATCTATGGGTTTCTTTCGCACCTACCTCTCTGGCTTTCTCTCTCTTCTCCTCTTCTACTGCTACCTTGCACATCCATAAGTGAGTGTCTTCATGCATCCATGAGGATCCAGATTCTATGGAATGCACATATTCCGTATCATCTTTGGCTCTATGGATGGGATTCCACTGGATAGGAGGGACATCTCTATGAGAATAGTCCTTGAGATTGACTTTGGTTGTGACGCCCAAGTGTTGCAAATACAAGGAGTTGGTTCCCCAATCCTGTACCACTTGCAACTGTCGCATAAATGGTCTTCCTAAAATCATCTCATAAGCATGATTTTTGCTGAAGTCACATATAGCAAAGCTATGCTCAAACTCGACACCACATGTGGTGAGAGTTATTCCTTCTAGCAATCCTAAGGGTCTCTCTATGTGACCATCGGCCAACTGCAATTTCATTCTCGTCGGCCTGAGTGCCGGCTTGCCCCAACGCTTCCATAGGGAAGTAGTGGCAATTGCAACTCCTGCACCTGAGTCCAAAATTGCCTTGGTGGTGTACTCCTGGTAGGTGATGGGAAGATAGGTGTTCCCTTCTTCACCTTCACACATATCTCCTATCTTGTCCAAGGGAATTTCTGGCACTGTCCTATGGGATCCTACCTTGGAACAAGGTTTTGCAGCTTCAGTTACCTGACTGGCTTCATATTTTCGAGCTTCTGATCTATCCTTAGGCAGTTCTTCCAAAGTGGGATCGCGCTGCACCTTGGTGTTCTTTACTACCTCCGTGTTCCTTGATATGACTGAGTCATCGTTCCTTACCATGACTGTGGGTGCTCTCATACATGTGGACTTTGCTTCCCATGGGCCTGTGAAGTGGGGTAGCTCCTGTATGGAATTAGACTCAAAGTCCAATCTCTCATGAGACTGCGTGCTCTCATGTTCCCCGTAAATAGATGGGATGTCTTGTGGGAATTGGTCGTGTGCATCATCCACCAGTTCAAAAGGAGGGGCAACTTCACTTTCGTTATCCCATTTGTCTTCTTGAATCTCTCGTAGGAAGTCTGGTGCAAATCGATTCATAGAAGAAGAAGTGTCTGGCTCAGTAGAATTAGGCACGTAAGCAACCTGGGAAGGAGGGCTTATTCTATCGTTGGCTCTCTCCTTGCTCTCGTAAATGGCTGGAGCACAAGCTTCTTGGAGAGGATTACTTATTCTATTACTCTTCCGAGCAGGCTCATACACTCTCTGGGAAGGAATGTAGGTCACCTGTGGAGGTACGTGAGCTTTCGAGGGAGGCTCATCTGCCTTTTGGGGGGGAAGATAAGCTTCTTGAGGAGGCACATGGGCTTCCTCAAGAGGCTGGTTCATCCGTTCTCTTGCCCTTTCCTTTCTTTGAGGGGCAGGTTCCTTTTCTGATTGAGCAATTAGCTTCTCTATTCTTTCTAACAGTCCCTCAAAGTGTAATTGCGTCTTAGCTGAACTAGAGATGTTAAACAGGCGACTGGCTTCAAACATGGTCTGAGCCAATTCCACCATTTTGGCACAAATTTTGGTTCGTTCAAGCTCTAGCTCGGCTCTAGGGTAGCACTTCTCATGATCAGTTACGTTTGGCCCTTCTTGGATTCTGGCCTGATATGCTTTCAGCATCATATTAAGGTCTTCGGGAGTGGGATCTGCTAGGACTGATCCTACTCTAGGGGGTGGTGGGATTTGATGAGGCGGTGGGGAAGGTGGTGGGTTGGATAGAGATGGGAGTGGTGGAGGCGGGGTAATGTGAGAGGGAGTTTGAGCTGTGAGTTCAGTTATCCTCGCTTTGGTTTCTCTTATGCTTTCCTCAAGCTCACTCATCTTTTTCGCCCATTGTCTTTTCATTCTTTCTCGACTATCTTTCCACGCTCTAGTCCTTTTCTTTGTCACACTCTCGGTTTCACTAGCCTCTGGGCCCTTTTCCTGGCTTGCCTCTTGGTTTTGCTGCAATGCCTGAGCTCTAGTGACTACCTGCACTGGTGCAGTGGAAGTGACACTTCCTGAGGAATCTACAACCAAACCAATCACATTGATAGGAGTGATTTTTGGCATATTATTGGGGTTCTTTGGGCAATCTCGTAGAAGATGCTCTTTTCCACAATCTTGGCAAAAGCCTTGGATCGTTACTGACTAGGGTTGTGTAGGTGGGGGCAAGGGACAATCACGAATGAGGTGATCTCCTTGGCATCTGTAGCACGGTCCTCTTGGGAATGGAGGTCTTACTTGCCTAGGTTGAGGTCTAGGGTTGGGATTTGCGTACATGACATTTGTGTAATCTGACTCCCAACTAGGTTCGTTTGGCTCTTCACTATAGTAGGACTCACCATGTTCTGGAGACTGCATGTAGTAAGCCTGGGGACTATCGACATGTGTAGAATCAAAACTGTGGTCACTCGGGTCACTTTCTGAGATCAATGGGGTTACTGGTACTATGGCCCTATTCAGGTTTTCTTCTGCAACAGCATACTTTACTGGAATCACGTTAGCGGGGTTTGGAGGCTGTTGAGCTAGCACCGGTTGGGGTCTCTGTTGGGCCTGATATGGTTGCTGATAGGGTTGCTGTGGCCTGCCATATGGCTGTGGAGGGTACTGGTTCTGGTATCTGCCTTGTTGGTAGGGCTGAGGGTAGAGTTGCCTAACTGCCTGCTTGTTGTATGGGCAATCTTGTGCGGTGTGATTGGTGTATCTCCGTTCTATGGTGCAGTACTGGCTGCTAGGACTAACTTGGGGTTGAGCCATAATGGGACAGACGTTCGCCATATGGTCACCACCGCATGTATAGCACCTCTTCGCTGGGGCAAACCTTGGGATTTGTTTGCTAGTTACACCTAATTTCTGAGCTACTTTTTCGGCAAGTTCCTCAATTGATGTGGACTGCGTGGAAGAGTGACTAGATGCACTATCTGAATCTTTGTAGATTTTGGAGAGCTCTAGTTCTTCCCCTAGGTTATCTTCAATGTCAATGCACATGCGTACACATTCTTCTATGGTCCTAGGGTCCTTCAGATACACATAGGACCTCAATTTCGTACTCAGCAATCCATCAAGGAATAAGGCTACTTGTTTAGCAGATGTGGGTAGCTCCGAAATAGGGCACCTTTCAAGATATTGTCTAAATCTTCTTCCGGCCAATCTGACAGTCTCTTGGGGGGTCTGTTTGAAGCTGTGAATCAATGAGGAGGTATTGTGCCTTATGCCGCTCTTAGAGAACTCTACAATGAATGCCTCTAGGAGTTGGTCGATGCTCCTGAACTGACGCTCATCTAATGGCTGAAACCATGTAAGTGCCGTGTTCCTAAGGGTTAGGCCGAAGGCGTTGTACTGCGTGAACAGATCTTCCACTTGTTCAGCTCTCAAGACTTGCTTGAACTCCGCCACATGATCATAGGGATCTCCTGTGCCGTCAAAGTAATTCTTCATGGACTTAACTAGCTGGGTGGGTCTCAAAGTTCTTGTGTGCTCTCTAGGCCTAGGAAGAGGGAATCCATCTACATTTCTTTGGTTCCTGTGGGCTCTATGCATCTCAGGTTCTACCCTATTCGTCTCTGTTCTCGTTCTTTCTCTGCCCACTGGGTTGGCAAAACTTACTTCTGGTCTATCTCTACTTCTGTCTCTTTGCATACCATGAGCTCGAGATGTTCCAGCCCCAGGGTGACCATAGGACACATTTGATTTTGGTTGGGGGAAAATGAATTCACCCTTCCAAGTGTAAGCATGCCTATCATTTTCTGTCACCACAAAGATCCGTTCTGAAGCATGATCTAAGTAGGTCACTCTGCCTGGGCTATCCGGATCCTTAAACTCATAGAGCATGATATTTCCTATGTCTGTTGGCTGATTAGACTTATACCTCCAAAAGGCTTCATCAGTTTCTCGATTGAGGAGCAACTCTATGCTCTTGTTGTCTTGGGGGACCCATTCAGGCGTGATAATCCTAGTGAGAACTGATTTACCTCGAGGGGTTCTAGGTTCCGCACCCATGTTCCCTTGTTCTAGGTCACCTAAGTCTGCTTCTGAGATTACATTCCCAAAGTCATCGGTCCTATCAGGGTGACTAGTGACTACATATATAGTTCCTTCTTTGTCCAGGTATGCACCATTTTCAAACTTGACAGCTGGGTGTTCTAGTCCAATGGATTGATCAGGGTTTTTAATCTGGACCACAGATCTTCCTAAGCCGTCCTCATAGATGCTAGCACCTAATCGGTTGGTCCTAAGGTACTCCAGCTGCGTTTTGTAAGGGCCTTCTACCCTGTACAGGTAGGGCACTCCTGAACTTCCCGTAGGTCTGTCCAAGCCTTGAGACATCTCTGACTCACTGGTCTCAGAGCTAGGGTAGTTCGAGTGGTGGCTCAACTGCTGGGCCCAGGACCTAGCAGTGTGGTTGACACTAGCCTCTGAAGATCTAAGGCTTTGTCTTTCCCTTGCTAAATGTCGTCCTGATCTAAGGTTCATATGCCTATCTAAGTAGCCCAATTCTTTGCCCAGAGTACAACCTCGTTGCCGCTCAATTGGTATCAGTCACTTGATTCTTTTTAGTTATTTTATCACGTTTGAGTTCTTGTCTGATATCACGTCGTCGGAATACTTGAGTGTTCTTCGTACTTTCAGGTTGATCGTTCCACGTTAGGTTCTTTCCTTTATGTTACCGACAGTACAGAGATTAGATTTTTATCTTGAACTTGAGTTTTTAGGTAGTCTTCAACTTGATAACTGCCTATCGTCGCTCTGACTTACTCCTACCTCTCGTCGTTCTTAGCCTAAGCTATGAATTGACAGAGGGGGTTAGAAATGTCCAACCTTTTGTTTCCTGCTCGGTTGCCCTTGAGTGCCCAGGAAATGTGTTCCCAAGCTCGCACTTACACTTGCTTAGAACGCCTCTCGATGCTCTGTAAGAGTTTCAAAGTTAGCTTTGAAATTTACATTCCAAAGACAGAACCAATTATTTTCATTCATGTAGCACAAACACAAACTTGCATAGTGATTTTCAAGAAAACAATCCTAAGGACCCCTGACTTTGATCCCCCTGGGTATGGTCAACTTCAAAATACCCTATCTGAAAATAAATGCATTATCTTTATAAAAAACAGTTGAGGGCGCGTAGTATATGCCACGAGCTTTCCAACAAGCCCAAGAGCTCAAAAAATGGATTTCGTATGAAAAAGTTGTGACTGTTCAGGGTTCTAGGGTTACGACAGGGTTCAAACAGGATCACTGTGCAACAGGTTTTCCCCAAGTTGTTTTCCTAAGGCTTCCTCATGTGCTCAAGAGTATAATATTTATGCCCAAAATTAGCCCAACTCTTCAATTAACAATCCTTAAAAAATTTGGCTAAAATTGGCTGTCAATCGCGATGGACAGGGCTGTCAATCGCGATGGACACTCAGTCAATCGCGATGGACAGAGACTTTCAGTCAATCGCGATGGACTGGCAGTCAATCGCGATGGACAGGGGGTTGAGTCAATCGCGATGGACAGGCAGTCAATCGCGATGGACAGAGACTTCAGTCAATCGCGATGGACAGGCAGTCGGTCGCGATGGACTGGCAGTCAATCGCGATGGACATAGCTTTTCAGTCAATCGCGATGGACAGGCAGTCAATCGCGATGGACAGGGGGTTGAGTCAATCGCGATGGACAGGCAGTCAATCGCGATGGATAGAGACTTCAGTCAATCGCGATGGACAGGCAGTCGGTCGCGATGGACTGGCAGTCAATCGCGATGGACAGAGCTGTCAATCGCGATGGACAGGCAGTCAATCGCGATGGACAGAGACTTCAGTCAATCGCGATGGACAGGGCTGTCAATCGCGATGGACTGAAATTTTGCAAGATTTTCAAAAATTTTAGTGGGAATGTGGTGTGCAGGGTCTCTAGTCCACTGTGGTGCACTCAGATTTACCAACAAGTGAAAATTTCTGTCAATCGCGATGGACAGAAGGCGGCGACTGCGAGACAGTTTCGTCGAGTTCCGTACCTGCGCGGGAAGCTGGAGATGGTGATGTGACCTGTACCTGCAAGATAGCTCAAGAAACATGCAAAAACAGCACATGCAATTTCGCTCTCTCGCTCTCTCTCACAAGTGAAATGAGGGAAATGAGGTGGAGGTGGGGATATAGTCAAAAAACTGAAATTTTCGCGATGATGGAGATGGAGGTGGGAGATGGTGATGATGATGATGGAAATGAAGATGGTAAAGAAAGTAAAAGAAAATCGATGAGAGTGAAGAAAATACCTACAACTCCAACGCGTCAACTCTACGTCTTACCATCACACGCTCGTCCTCAAAGCTCGATCCCCGGCAACGGCGCCAAAATTTGGTGTAACTCAGTGATGAGTAGCACCTCCTTTAATGTCAATCCGGGAAGACGTGAGGATGGTATGAAGACCTCGAGCAAGTGGCGGCACAAGTGCGTGAGTGAGAAGCACACAAGCATGCACACACATATACACACACGCGCACACACGGCAAGACAAAGAGAGAGAATCAATGGAGTTCTTTAGATTACTTTCAATAGCTCTTACAAGTTCGTTTCAATTACAATCTCCCCTCAAAAATGAGCTCTCTAGCTCTTTTTATAGTTTTTGACTAGGTTTTGGCCCTGTCCAGACCTAGTGTCCGGCCTAGTTAAAAATTAGGTTCCAGGGCCAATTTGAGGGCTCAAACGGAGTCTAAAAATTACGAAAATTGATATGTAGGTACTTCTAAGGCTCCTCAAGCTCAAGGACTCCTTGGCTTGCACAAAATGGAGCTACAAAAATATGAAATGGTATTTACAATGATTGTTAGTGATAAGAATCACTGTTAAAAGATGGGAAAAATTGAAGGGCCTATCTGCCAGATTTGCGTCGACTACTTTGTCTACTTACTCCTTCACTTTGTTCTGACTCTCTCCGCTGGCTTCTTTGTCTAGTCAGTCCTTGGGTGCCCATACTGCTCTCAACATTCCTTGCTGCGGGTATGGCTGAGGGTAGGGTTGCCTAACTGCCTGCTTGTTATATGGGCAATCTTGCGCAGTGTGATTGGTGTACTTCCGTTCTATGGTGCAATACTGGCTACTAGGATTAATTTGGGGTTGAGCCATAATGGGACAGACGTTCGCCATGTGGTCGCCCCCACAAGTATAGCATCTTTTCACAGGGGCAAACCGTGGGATTTGTTTACTAGTTACTCCTAATTTCTGAGCTACTTTCTCTGCGAGTTCCTCAATTGATGTGGATTGCGTGGAAGAGTGACTAGATGCACTATCTGAATCTTTGTAGATTTTTGAAAGCTCTAGTTCTTCCCCCAGGTTATCTTCAATGTCAATGCACATGCGTACACACTCTTCTATAGTCCTAGGGTCCTTCAGATACACGTAGGATCTCAATTTCGTACTCAGCAATCCATCAAGGAATAAGGCTACTTGTTTAGCAGATGTGGGTAGCTCCGAAACAGGGCACCTTTCAAGATATTGTCTAAATCTTCTTCCGGCCAATCTGACAGTCTCTTGGGGGGTCTGTTTGAAGCTGTGAATCAATGAGGAGGTATTGTGTCTTATGCTGCTCTTAGAGAACTCTACAATGAAAGCCTCTAGGAGTTGGTCTATGCACCTGAATTGCCGCTCATCCAATGGCTGAAACCATGTAAGTGCTGTGTTCCTAAGGGTTAGACCGAAGGCATTGTACTGTGTGAACAGATCCTCCACTTGTTCAGCTTTCAAGACTTGCTTGAACTCCGCCACATGATCATAGGGGTCTCCTGTGCCATCAAAGTAATTCTTCATGGACTTAACTAGCTGGGTCGGTCTCAGAGTTCTTGTGTGCTCTCTAGGTCTCGGCAGCGGAAATCCATCCACGTTTCTTTGGTTCCTGTGAGCTCTAAGCATCTCAGGTTCTACCCTATTCGTTTCCGTCCTCGTTCTTTCTCTGCCCACTGGGTTAGCAAAGCTTACTTCCGGTCTATCTCTGCTTCTGTCTCTTTGCATTCCATGAGCTTGGGATGTTCCAGCCCCAGGGTGACCATAGGATACATTCGATCTTGGTTGAGAGAAAATGAATTCACCCTTCCAAGTGTAAGCATGCCTATCATTCTCTGTCACCACAAAGATCCGTTCTGAAGTGTGATCTAAGTAGGTCACTCTTCCTGGGCTATCCGGATCCTTAAACTCATAGATCATGATACTCCCTATATCAGTTGGCTGATTAGATTTATACCTCCAAAAGGCTTCGTCGGTTTCTCGATTGAGGAGCAACTCTATGCTCTTGTTGTCTTGGGGTACCCACTCAGGTGTGATAATCCTAGTGAGAACTGATTTACCTCGAGGGGTTCTAGGTTCCGCACCCATGTTTCCTTGCTCTAAGTCACCTAAGTCCGCCTCTGAGATTACATTTCCAAATTCATCCGTCCTATCTGGGTGACTGGTGACCACGTATATGGTTCCTTCTTTGTCCAGGTATGCACCATTTTCAAACTTGACAGCTGGGTGCTCTAGTCCTATGGATTGATCAGGGTTTTTAATCTGGACCACGGATCTTCCTAGGCCGTCCTCATAGATGCTAGCACCTAATCGGTTGGTCCTAAGGTACTCTAGCTGCGTTTTGTAAGGGCCTTCTACCCTGTGCAGGTAAGGCATACCTGAACTTCCCGTAGGTCTGTCCATACCTTGAGACATCCCTGATTCACTGGTATCAGAGCTAGGGTAATGAGAGTGGTGACTCAACTGCTGGGCCCAAGACCTTGCAGTGTGATTGACACTAGCCTCTGAAGACCTAAGGCTTTGTCTCTCTCTTACCAGGTGTCGTCCTGATCTAAGGTTCATATGCCTAACTGATTAGCCCAATTTTTGCCCAGAGTACAACCTCGTTGCCGATCAATTGGTATCAGTCACTTGATTCTTTTTAGTTATTTATCGTGTTTAAGGTCTTGTCTGATGTTACGTCGTCGGAATACTTGAATGTTCTTCGTGCTTTCAGGTTGACCGTTCCACGTTAGATTCTTTTCCTTTATGTTATCGACAGTACAGAGATTAAGTTTTTAGCTTGAACTTGAGTTTTTAGGTAGTCTTCAACTTGATAACTGCCTATCGTCGCTCTGACTTACTCCTACCTCTCGTCGTTCTTAGCCTAAGCTATGAATTGACAGAGGGGGTTAAAAGTGTCCAACCTTTTGTTTCCTGCTCGGTCGCCCTTGAGTGCCCAGGAAATGTGTTCCCAAGCTCGCACTTACACTTGCTTAGAACGCCTCTCGATGCTCTGTAAGAGTTTCAAAGTTAGCTTTGAAATTTACATTCCAAAGACAGAACCAATTATTTTCATTCATGTAGCACAAACACAAACTTGCATAGTGATTTTCAAGAAAACAATCCTAAGGACCCCTGACTTTGATCCCCCTGAGTATGGTCAACTTCAAAATTCCCTAGCAAATATTCCTGGTCTTAATTTAACTATAATTTTTGTTGTACTCCCTGTGAGCTTTCCAACAAAACAAAAATCACGGCAAACGGATTTCGTATGAGGAAGTTATGCCGGTTCAGGGTTTTGGGGCTAAAACAGGATTGCGCTCGGTTATCAGGCAAACAGGAATTCTAAAGTTACTTGGGTCGTGTCCTCGTAATGCAATGCTACACCCTTGTGTTTGTCCCACACTTGGCCAAAATTTAGACCACTACTTTTGCCTTGAAAATTTGACCTAAATTGCCCTTCTAACGTGTTCGCAAAGTCTGTCGGTCGCGATTGACAGGTCCGTCGTGGCTGTCAGTCGCAATTGACAGGTCAGTCGCGATCGACGTGTCGATCGCGATTGACAGGTCCGTCGTGGCTGTCAATCGCGATTGACTGGTCAGTCGCGATTGACAGGGGTTACGAAAAGTCAATCAGTCGTGGTCAAAGGGTCGTTGACTCTGTCGGTCGCGATTGATGAGTCGATCGCAATTGACAGGTGTGGTCTGTCCGTCGTGGTCAAACAGTCGTTGACTGCGTCGGTCGCGATTGATGAGTCGATCGCGATTGATGACTCGATCGCGATTGACACGTGTCGCGTGTATGATCCGTCAGTCGTGGTCAATCGGTCGTTGACTCTGTCGGTCGCGATTGACAGAGCCGTCGTGGGCTATCGGTCGCGATTGACGTGTCGATCGCGATTGACAGGTCTGTCCGTCGTGGTTTGTCGATCGCGATTGACAGAGCGATCGCGATTGACAGAAATCTGTGGGATTTCAAAAAACTAAACACATTTTTGGGAAGCTCTAGGCCTGTAGGTCATGGATATGCACTTTGTTTAGCAATTAGAGCAATTTTTCTGTCGGTCGCGATTGACAGAGCTCGGCGACACACAGACAATTACTCAGATTTCCGTACCTGCGCGGAGTGTTGGGGATGATGATGCAGCCTGTACCTGCAAGACAGCTCAGAAAACATGCAAAAACAGCACATGCAGATTCGCTCTCTCGCTCTCTCTCACAAGTGAAATGGGGGAAATGAGGTGGAGATGGGGATATAGTCAAAAAACTGAAATTTTCGCGATGATGGAGATGGAGGTGGGAGATGGTGATGATGATGATGGAAGTGAAGATGGTAAAGAAAGTAAAAGAAAATCGATGAGAGTGAAGAAAATACCTACAATTCCAACGTGTCAACTCTACGTCTTACCATCACACGCTCGTCCTCAAAGCTCGATCCCCGGCAACGGCACCAAAATTTGGTGTAGCTCAGTGATGAGTAGCACCTCCTTTAATGTCAATCCGGGAAGACGTGAGGATGGTATGAAGACCTCGAGCAAGTGGCGGCACAAGTGCGTGAGTGAGAAGCACACAAGCATGCACACACATACACACACACGCGCATACACGACAAGACAAAGAGAGAGAATCAATGGAGTTCTTTAGATTACTTTCAATAGCTCTTACAAGTTCGTTTCAATTACAATCTAACCTCAAAAAGGAGCTCTCTAGCTCCTTTTATAGTTTTTGACTAGCTTTGGCTCTGTCCAGACCTAGTGTCCAGCCTAGTTAAAAATTAGGTTCCAGGGCTTATTTGGGGGCTCAAACGAGATCTAAAAAATACGAAAATTGGTACGCAACTACTTCTAAGGCTCCTCAAGCTCAAGGACTCCTTGGCTTGCACAAAATGGAGCTACAAAAATGTGAAATGATATTTACAATGATTGTTAGTGATAAAAATCACTGTTGTTGTAGGGGTTTCTTCTAGTGATCTGCCATACATATCTTCGAGCTCCCTACTTGCTCTTCCTCCCTGCATGTCCATCTCTTTGATCTGCATTAGTGTCTTGAAAAAATATTGGCCTACTTGCCAGATCTTCTTTGACTGCCCTGTTTGTTGGATGTGATGGCTGGGTACAATCAGAAGATCAAGTTGGTGCTGCTAGACCTGCTTCACACCTGCCCTCTTTTCCTTTCAGATATGGTTAGGAGACTCCTTGAGCTTCCAAATGACACCAAGAAACTATATATGTGCTTTACAAAATGATTGAGTAATGACCAAATCAAAACAGATGATTTTGAACCTTCACTACTTCAAAAACTTTCTATTCCTGTATTGATACCTGCTCAGTCCTAAGCTTAGTGTGTCCAGCACACTTGCAATTGGTTCAATTCCTTCTGGGAGTATTAAATTAACTTAACAAGCTACCATTAGCAAGTTAAATCACTCCAAATAACAAACTATACACTGAGCATGATCTTTAGCAAAATCAGAGACATCCCCGACTTTTTAGGAACAATCACAGAAATATACCAGTGACTGCTTCGACTATGATTTCTCCCAATTGGCTGAATAGAATAACTTGAAATTTTGTAGTGTTGTAGAATGCTTTAAGCTGGTTCCAATGAGCCTTGGATCATCAAATTTGGTGCAGTAGATCTTGAGATATGCCCTGTTGAAGTTGACAGACTTTGAGGTGAATGACTCAGAGAACACAGAGTTAAGAACTATGAGTATATGTATTGAAACTATCAAATATACATTCCCATTGGCATGTAGAGTGATGCCCAATGGTACTCAGAGGTGTAGGCTAAGTAGTAGCTCTCACACACTCTATGATCTGCTTGGATTAACCTCGGGGAGTGAGCTGCAAGACCCGCGACTTTTTCATAGTTTTTTATAAGTCATCACTTGAGATTTGAATTTCAAATTCAAATGTAGGCTCCCTCAAATCTCTCATCTAATCTCATGGAGATATTCTCTCCATCCATAACTTCTAATTTCCACGACTTTTGAAGGTGGGTGAGATTACAAGAGGTGAGTTAAGTCACTTTGACTTTTACATTGGATAAAAGATAATAAAGCATAGGCATGTGTTCCTATGGTATATGGTTCACATGAATACATCCTTCAAGGGTCCAAACTTTTATGCTTTCCAAGGGTCCAATAGTCCAAGCTTTATGTTGAGTCTTCAAGGCACACAACAAAGCCAAGTGTTAAGGCTTGTTTTGCACCAACAGCTCCCCCTCAAGCCAAACACTTGCTTGAGTCTTCATCTTTAGTCTTCAATGATATCCTGCAATCCAATCATGGATTTAAACCTGCATAGCTTGCTCCCATCTAAAGCTTTTGTAAGCAAATCTGCACATTGAATATTAGTGGACACATATGATAATTGGATTTCCTTGCTAAGTAATTTCTCCCTCACATAGTGGTAATGAACCTCTATGTGTTTTGTCCTAGCATGATAAACAGGGTTAGCAGCTAGGTGAAGTGAACTTGTGTTATCACCAAATATGATTGGTGGCCTTGTGTATAGGCCCAATTCTGAATAGAGTAACTTCAACCATATTGCTTCTTGAGTAGCATTGGCTAGCCCTCTGTACTCTGCCTCAGTAGATGATAGGGCTACTGTGGGTTGTTTCTTGGATGACCAAGAAATTGGTTTATCACCTGCAAAGCATATGTAACCAGATGTACTCCTCCTGTCATCCTTGCAACCTGCCCAATCTGCATCTGAGTATACCTTGATGTCAATGTCTGATGAATATGGATAATATAAACCATGATTTTGTGTTCCCTTTAGGTACTTTACTATCTTCTTAGCTGCCTCCAAATGTGGTACTCTTGGCTTATGCATAAATTGGCTAAGTACACTAACACCATATGAGATATCAATCCTAGTTAAGGTAGCATAATTAAGACTACCTACCAAACTTTGGTAACCTGTAATATCCTTGAGTTCTTCTCCTTCATGTGCACTGAGTTTGTGGTTGACCTCCATAGGAATGTTTGAGGCTTTAGCTTCCTGCAGATTAAACTTCTTGACCATGTCCTGAATGTACTTCTTCTGAGTAATGAATATACCTGAATTTGTGTAGACCAATTCAAGCCCTAGGAAGTACTTTAATAATCCAAGATCATTGATCTTGAATTCCTTCATCATTTGACCTTTGATGTGTCTAATTCCTTGAACATCATTTCCTGTAATAATTATGTCATCAACATAGACACACAAGTATATTACCTCTGAATTGTTCTTCTTTATAAACAATGAAGTATCTGCTTTACTCATCACAAATCCTTGATCCAAGAGATAGGTTGTCAATCTGTAATTCCATGCTCTAGGTGCCTGCTTCAATCCATACAGAGCCTTCTTCAATTTGCAAACATGATTTACCTTATTGGGATCCTCATAGCCAGGTGGTTGTGACATGTAGACCTCTTCAGATATCCATCCATTCAAGAATGCATTCTTCACATCCAATTGGTACATGTTCCAATTCTTGGATGCAGCTACACTCACCATGATTCTGATAGTTGGCATCTTTGCCACAGGAGAAAAAGTCTCCTCATAATCAATGCCTTGGGTTTGTGCAAAACCCTTGGCTACCAACCTAGCTTTATATCTGTTTATTGTCCCATCTGAGTTCCTCTTGAGTTTATAGATCCATCTGGATCCTATCACCTTCATGGAGTCCTTCTTGGGTACCAAGTCCCAAGTATCACTCTCCTTGAGAGCCTCCATTTCTTCATCCATTGCTTCCTTCCATTCTGGTTTAGTAATAGCTTCCTCAAATGTACCTGGTTCTTCACTTAAGATATCCTTTGCAAGATATACAGAGTGCTTGGTTACAAGTGAAGTATCATAACCATACCTAATAGGTTTCTTCTTTTCCCTTGAAGATCTCCTCATAGCTTGAGTTGAGGATTCTGGATTATCTTCAAGTTGCTTCATCTTCATCTTCCCTTTGGATTTCCAAGCTTTGAATTCTTCAATGTTGATGGTGTCTTCATCATCTGAGCTTGTGTCCTCATTCTGAGTTGGTTCTTGCCTGACAAGCTTTGGAAAGTCTTCCTCCATATCATAAGGTAGGCTAACTTTCCTGCACTCATTATCATACCATGAATCATTTTCATCAAAGATTACATCTCTGCTTACCTTGAAGCCTTTGTTTGAGGGGTTATAGAACCTGTATCCTTTCTGATTCAAATCATAACCAATGAAGATACACTTTTCAGCCTTAGGGTCTAGCTTTCCCCTTACCTGTGAGGGAATATGCACATATGCAACACACCCAAAGATCTTGCAATGATCCAAAGATGGTCTCTTACCATGCCAGGCCTCATAGGGTGTCATTCCATCAAGTGTCTTTGATGGCAACCTGTTGATTAAGTATGTGGCAGTAGATACACTCTCTGCCCAAAGATAATTTGGTAGTTTTTTCTCATTAAGCATAGACCTAGCTGTTTCCACAATGAGTCTATTCCTTCTTTCAGCTACCCCATTTTGTTCAGGTGAGTACCTTGTGGTAATCTCCCTCTTGATGCCTCTTTCCTGCAAGAAGTCTTCAAAGTCATTGGAGAAGTATTCTCCACCACCATCAGACCTTAACCTCTTCAAATGTCTACCTGTTTGATTTTCTACTAATGCAAGATACCTTTTGAAACAATTAAATACTTCATCTTTATGTTTCATGAAGTACAAAACAGTCCATCTGCTATAGTCATCAATAAAAGATACATAGTACCTTGATCCTGATATGGATGGCTCTTTGCTTGGTCCCCAAACATCTGTATGCACCAATTCCAAGTAGTCTTCATGCATAAAACCTTTTTTGGTATATGGCAATCTGTGTGACTTACCAAACTGACAAGCCCCACACTTGTATATCATGTGTTGCTTGGATACATTAGGTATCCCAAGCACACATTGATCTCTACTCATTTGCTTTATGGTCCTTTCTCCAATGTGACCCAATCTCTTGTGCCACATCTCCAATTCTGATAGGGTTTGGTCCTTATAGTTGTACAAGGCAATGTTCTTAGTATCTTCAAGTTCAAAGGTAAATAGTCTACCTGATTTCTCTCCCTTGGCTATCCTTCTGAATCCATGTCTTGGATCCTCCACATAAGCACCATGTTGAGTGAACCTGACCTGTAGACCTTTTTCAACAATCTGACCTACACTCATCAGATTCTTGGTGATTGTTGGAACATACAATACTCTGCTTAGCAAATTCTGATTACCATCACTTGTTTTGACATTACCTACTTTAACCACTGAGTGTTTAGTGTCATCACCTGTCTGCACTTGGTGCTTGCCTTTAGGTTCTTCCAAATCAGAGAGTAATGCAACATTCCCAGCTACATGATTAGAACAACCTGAGTCAATATAGAACAAATGATCATCATTGATACCTGATTTAGATGTCATGTTCATAATCAACAAGGAATCATCTTGATCCTCTGCATAATTGTTGTAATCCTTTCTGTTCCTGTATCCTCCTTGATAATTGCCATTGTGACTGTAGCTATTGTTGTAGTTATTGTTGTAATTATTGTTGTAGCCATGGTAGCCTTGAGATTGATTGAATCTGCCTCTGCCTTGGGAGTATCCTCCTCTTTGGTGACCTCTTCCTCTTTGATTCTTGTAGTTCTTGTAGCATTCATCTGTAGTATGGTTAGACAAGCCACAAATATTGCATGGAGATTGATTATAGGGTCTCCCCCTACCTGACTTACCTCCTCTGCCCCTACCTCTAGATGATCTACCTCTCCCTGCATAGTTTGCTTGGGAGGTGGATCCTTCTTCATCAACTTTCTTACTTTTACCCTTGTCTTTAGACTTCTTATCTGTATATAGGGCAGAGGGATTGTTACCTTTTGATTGCTCTCCATTCTTTGTGATCTTTGCTTCATGTGTGAATAGTTGTCCAATCAAAGTTGTTAGATCAGGTGCTTGGATGTCCATGTACAAGTCCATTGCAGTGGTAAAGCTTTCCCACTTGTCATCTGCTTTGAGTCCATTGATCACTTGTCTGACTATTTGCTCTTCTTCAATTTCTTCTCCAACACTTGCAAGTTGTTCTGCAATGTCTTTGACTTTGGTGACAAAATCTGAGACACATTGTTTTGATTGCTTCCTGAGAGTTGTAAACTCAATCCATAGCTGATTCTTTCTGGCCCTTGTGCTTGATGAGAAGTATGTTGACAAGGTCTCCCAAGTCTCTTGGGAAGTCTTACAGTTCCTAACATGAGGTAGAAGGAAATCAGAGATAGAGTTTAGAAGATATGACCTTGCCAAAGCATCTTTAGCACACCATTGATTAAGTCTCTCATGCTCATCCTTTGTAGGTAGGCCTCTGGTTTTGAATGAGGGCAACTCCTCATCTCCTGATATGTATCCATACAAGCTTCTCCCTTGTAGATAGGTCTTCATTCTTAATGACCATGCCTGGTAGTTATTTCTATCCAATTTGTCAATGAAAGAAGGGAAACCATCACCCATGATTACCTTGTTTTGCTCTGATACCACTGTTGGATGTGATGGCTGGGTACAATCAGAAGATCAAGTTGGTGCTGCTAGACCTGCTTCACACCTGCCCTCTTTTCCTTTCAGATATGGTTAGGAGACTCCTTGAGCTTCCAAATGACACCAAGAAACTATATATGTGCTTTACAAAATGATTGAGTAATGACCAAATCAAAACAGATGATTTTGAACCTTCACTACTTCAAAAACTTTCTATTCCTGTATTGATACCTGCTCAGTCCTAAGCTTAGTGTGTCCAGCACACTTGCAATTGGTTCAATTCCTTCTGGGAGTATTAAATTAACTTAACAAGCTACCATTAGCAAGTTAAATCACTCAAAATAACAAACTATACACTGAGCATGATCTTTAGCAAAATCAGAGACATCCCCGACTTTTTAGGAACAATCACAGAAATATACCAGTGACTGCTTCGACTGTGATTTCTCCCAATTGGCTGAATAGAATAACTTGAAATTTTGTAGTGTTGTAGAATGCTTTGAGCTGGTTCCAATGAGCCCTGGATCATCAAATTTGGTTCAGTAGATCTTGAGATATGCCCTGTTGAAGTTGACAGACTTTGAGGTGAATGACTCAGAGAACACAGAGTTAAGAACTATGAGTATATGTATTGAAACTATCAAATATACATTCCCATTGGCATGTAGAGTGATGCCCAATGGTACTCAGAGGTGTAGGCTAAGTAGTAGCTCTCACACACTCTATGATCTGCTTGGATTAACCTCAGGGAGTGAGCTGCAAGACCCGCGACTTTTTCATAGTTTTTTATAAGTCATCACTTGAGATTTGAATTTCAAATTCAAATGTAGGCTCCCTCAAATCTCTCATCTAATCTCATGGAGATATTCTCTCCATCCATAACTTCTAATTTCCACGACTTTTGAAGGTGGGTGAGATTACAAGAGGTGAGTTAAGTCACTTTGACTTTTACATTGGATAAAAGATAATAAAGCATAGGCATGTGTTCCTATGGTATATGGTTCACATGAATACATCCTTCAAGGGTCCAAACTTTTATGCTTTCCAAGGGTCCAATAGTCCAAGCTTTATGTTGAGTCTTCAAGGCACACAACAAAGCCAAGTGTTAAGGCTTGTTTTGCACCAACACTGTTTGCTTGTGCTGTCCCTTCACTCTGACTCCCTTCTTTGACTTTCACGTCTTGTAAGTCCTGGTGTACCAAGACTACTGCCAACACTAGATTATATGTATCGGGTGGATGCAAGGCACATGCAAAACATCTCAATGATTGTTGGGTAGGAACATTTGCATAGTGATTTTATTGGAAATTCTCTTGAACATCCCTATGTGTAGCATGTTTATGCATGCTAACAAGAGGACTAGTATCCTCAAACACCACTCTTCTCACTTCAACCTCCTTACTAGATTGTTTATGCATCTTACACTCATTAAAATTGATGTCACTATCGTTGATCACTAACCATGTTTCAGGATCCCATAAGCAATGTCCAATTTGTCCTTCTCCACCATATCCAAGAAAAAATCATTTCTTTGATTTATGGTCTAGTTTTTCTCTATGATTCTTGGGTATATGAGCATATTAACACCCAAAAACCCGAAGATGATCATACTATGGTGGCTTCCCTATCCGTAACTCTTGTTCCACTTTCAAAACTTTGGTAGTACTAGGTGAAAGGTTAACCACATGAACTTCTATAAATATTGCTTCTATGAACTTTGGCATAGAAACTGCTCTATCTTGAATAGTTCAATTATGGGGTATAAGGAGATGCACATGCACTACAAATTCCTCTAGACAAATAGAAAAGATTCATGTGAGGTATACTCACCTCCATGATTTGAATGTAAAGCCTTGAGCTTAGTTCTTTTTTCAATATCAACTCAGGCAAACCATTTTCTAAAACAAGGGAATAGGTCATCCTTCAATTTGATAGGATATACCCAAACTTTTCTAGCAGTATCATCTATGAAAGTGATAAAGTAAAGAGAACCACATAATGACATGGGCAATATAGGAACACACACACCTATATTAACAAGATCTAAAGGCTGAAGTGAAGAGTCATGTGTACCTTATGCACATTCCTAGTTTGCTTTCCATATTGAAAATTCTGAGAAAATGAAAAATTAGAGAGAGACAACACAGTAAGTAGCCAGACTAAGAAAGATTTTCCATTCGACTATGAGATATGTTGCATAAAAAAACATAAAAAATACAAGCCCTGGGTTTCTCAATAAGAGCTAACAAGTGTTCCTTCTAGGATAGAATTAAAGAATAAAGTCAGCCAACTTTGCTTACTTTTGCAATAACCATATTGTCCTTTAATATGCAAACGGATTGAGCATAGAAAACCACCTTGTAACCAAGGTCATCAAGTTGATCAAATTACATCAAAGTGCATGATACCTTAGGTGGCATTGTCATAGGGACATTGCACGTCTAGGGGTGCACACAAGGTGTCAAAGATAGTGGCCTTCAATAAACATGACAAAGGGGGGGAGGTAAGATTTCCTTAAAGGAAGGAGTGAAGATTTTTGGAGTTTGAGGTGTGTGTAAGCACGTGAACAACACAAGGAAGAAGAAGAGTGTGTTCACAAACATCACTACCTAAATATATCAACAAATCCCCCTAGGAGTGATGCAGTGAACAAGGAGCCGGCACTCAAGTATAAGGAAGTGCCATGCAATGTGGAATAAATCCACAAAAAGAAGTAAGCCCAAAGATTTGTGGAAAGCTTCAAACTTCTCCCTAGGCATAGCCTTTGTGAAAAGGTATGCAATGTTCTCCTGTGTGGACACATACGCCAAACTGATCTATCCAGCAGAGAACCTCTCCCTGACATAATGATAGTGCACCTCAATGTGCTTAGTGCAAGCATGGAACAAATGGTTCCTTGCAACTACCAATGTGCTCTGACTATCGGTGAGGATGATGGTAGTAGAAGAGTGAACAACACCCAAATGAGCCATAAGGCGTATGAGCTACACACACTCAACAATCGCTATGAAAGCTTCCCTATTTTTAGCCTCACAACTAGAAGAAGCCATATTGGGCTGCTTCTTGCTCAACCAAGATATACATGAGCTACCAAGCATGAACAAAAGCCACTAGTGGACATATGAGTGTCATAGCAACCAATCAAGTGAGAGTAAGAAAAAGCATGTAAATCAGGTTAGGGATCCCCATAAGGATAGGACAATCCAAGTAGTCATGTACTACCCAAGTAGTGAAAGATGCGCTTAACCACCTACCAATTCTTGACACCTAGGCAATGCATAAACCTGCTCATCTGTGAGAAAACAAACTGAATATCTAACTGAGTAATGCATAAATAAATCAAGCATCCAACAACCTACTAATAGAGAACAACATCAAATGCATCTCCAACATCATGAAGAATCAATCATAAACCTGTCTCCATAGGAGTAACAATAGGTTTACATTCTTCAAGGCCAAGTACTGAATTCCACCATCAAGTTTCATAAACTAAATTCCCAAATACTAATGCAAATGCCGTAAATCCAACATCTCAAAGGAGGCATTCAAATCAACTTTAAAATCAGCAATATGCTTTTCATGAGGACAAGTGAGCAACATGTCATCAACGTAGACAAGAAAGATCAAAAGCACATCATTTGCATGCTTAACATATAAGGTGCTCTCATTGGGACTGTTCTCAAAACCATGTGCAATTAGGTAGGAATGTATTTTTTCATACTAGGCAAGTGGTGCTTGCTTCAAACCATATAATGCCTTTTTCAACTTGCACACTTGGTTTTCATGCCCTTTGTGCACAAAGCCACAGGGCTAAAAAACATAAGTTATAGGGCTGAAAAACATACACTTCTTCATGCAATTCACCATTCAAAAATTGAATTTTAATGTACAATCCAACCATGATGATCTGCAAGTGCACAAATGTTATGAACGATAGTCATTTGGCATGTGGGAGCAAAGGTCTCATCAAAATCAATGCCTCTTTCTTGAGCATAACCCTTTGCAACAAGCCTATCCTTAAACTTGTAAACGGGCTTACCCTTCTGCTTGTATACCCACTTAGTGCCAATGGCCTTCTTGCCACGAGGCAAGTCACATAGAGAGAAGGTACCATTTTTCATAATAACATCATAAATAGGCTCATTTGCATCGCAAAGACTAGAGGTAGCCATAGCATAGCAATCTGATGCAAAAGAAGCACTATGAGAGCCCTAACAGGTATGATATGATGGAGATGCATCTAATTTTCTATCATGCAAAGTCTGGTCGAACCATTTCGGCATAGTTTTTGCCTCCTCAATATCATCTCTCTCATCAACAAGTGCATCATGTAAATCTGCCCATGAGAAATGGAATGATCTGCATCATCATATGGAACTTGTAAAGGTTGAGAAGTTGCCTCATTAGGACTAACAATAGACTATCCACCTCTAAAAATAGGCTTGCTGGAAACCTCTAGGTAAATTTCTTGGACTACCCTAATAAAACGCTCTGTTGTGGAATTCCCTTGGATTAATCGCATTCATGTGCATCATGCACTACTTTTCCACACATTTGAAAGATAAAGGTAGTTTTACATTTTGCGGGCACATAACCTTTCTTATCACGATTAGAATACCATATGATAGCTTTGGTATCATGTGCATTGAGTTCTCCTATTTATAGCCACAATTGGGATATTTCATCCATAATCATCTTCTCCTATATCTATGAATTTTTTACCTTGAATGTGAGGGTGTTCTCTTCCTCCTATTTGAGCTTGAGACTTCTGCTTGGTTGAAATGTTTCTTGACATCATCCTTTTAACATCTACATTCCAAGAAAAATTAGAGAGAGGGTTGAAAGAAAACTTAGACTTGGATCCAAATCTCCTAAATATGCCCTAGCATGCTTAATCCTTGTAGCTACTAGTATGAAATCATCTAAAGTGGCCACTGATAGAAGAAACTACTTTAACTTGCATTGTGTTGAATAGGATAGTACCTTCTCTACCCATTTTTTGATAAAGAAATCGTATGAGGCACTTTCCTAAAAGTGATATTGTTGTTAAGAGAAGCTCTAGATTCTTGGTTTGAGATTGCGAGTCTCATACTCATCAAAGGTTCTTTTTACTATATTCCCTAGTCTAAAATTATCTTTCAAGGAATCTCATATGAGAGTCCAAGTGAAAAAGTGTCCATCTAGAAACTTATTGTGCCACTTATCACCCAATCGCTCTAAGATGGTTAGGAAGAGAAGCATAAATGCATCCCTTCTAACTTCAAGCCCATGACTCTTACAAAAAGCCACAAATTTTCTCACATAGTTGTTAGGGTCTCCATTAAGGTTAAACTTGCTAGGTCATTAGCAGTAGCTACCTTTTCTAGTCTGATTCTTCTCCTAGTATTTATAAATGCTCAAGGTTTGCAAAGACAACGAGTTGCAATCATGGTCATGTTGGTGCAATTGAACCCAAGCCCACATACTTGGTTAATTCACTTATGCTTAATTTATTGGCATAACCTATGCAAGACTTCATATGATTAGTCTCTTGTAAAAATCCTTCACATTTATCCTTGTAAAAGTGGATTACACCCACGTGGAGTTAGAAAGCTCTAAAATCATGAATCAATCCGTTGTTGAGTGACTAGGTGTAGCTCAGTGATGAGTAGCACCTCCTTTAATGTCAATCCGGGAAGATGTGAGGATGGTATGAAGACCTCAAGCAAGTGATGACACAAATGTGTGAGTGAGAAGCACACCAACATGCACACACATACACACACACGTGCACACACGGCAAGACAAAGCGAGAGACAATGGAATTCTTTTAGATTACTCAAAAAGTGCTCTTAAAATTTCCATTCTACAACAATCTAACCTCAAAAATGAGCTCTCTAGCTCTTCTTATAGTTTTTGACTAGCTTTGGCCCTGTCTAGACCTAGTGTCCGGCCTAGTTAAAAATTAGGTTCTAGGGCTTATTTGAGGGCTCAAACGAAGTCTAAAAATCATGAACATTGGTACGATGATACTTCTAATAATCCTCAAGCTCGAGGACTCCTCCGCTTGCACAAAATGGAGTTACAAAAAGGTGGAATGGTATTTACAATGGTGTGGAGTGACTAAAATCACTATTTGGGAAATATTAATTCAGGAAAAATGATGGCCTACTTGCCAGATCCTCTTTGACAGCTTTGCCTGCTTGGCCCTTCTCGTTGGCTCACTTGTCTTGTAAGTCCTTGACCGCCCTGACCACTACCAACACTCCCCCCTCTCTTGCGTCTGTCGTCTCTGACAAACCCTTGTTGAGTGGACCGTTGGATGTAGTAATTCACGACATCTGTGGCCAGATGATGCTCTGCTAACCTCAATCCTTTCGCCAAATCAATGAGTAGGGCATCCTAGTCTACGGGCCCAGGTACCTCCGGATGTGGCATGTGTAGCGCTTGTTCTATCGCAAATAACTGTAATCGATGAGATGGTCTGGGTATGAATATCTCTGAATGATATTCCTAGAATCCTATGATAAATATTTCCTCAAACGTTTGTTTGAAGCAGGCTAGTAGATACTTGATACGAGCATGCCATGCATAGACAACGTTGATGGGTGGTTTGGTGCTCATACTAGCATGAGCTCAAATATTTTGAGGCACATCTGTGCCATGTTATCTGGTACATTTTTTAATCTGATCCCCCAATGCCAAATGGTTGAAGTCATGTATGCTACTGTGGATTGGCCTCAGGGTGGTGCCAAGTACACATAGTTTAAGCATTTGTCACATCCTTTAACTGTCAAAACTATTTTGGTGTACTCGGGCCATGATCTTCGTCAAAAGACAGGGCTGTAGCAAGGGTTATACTTGATGTATAGGGGCATATTATTCCAAGTGCGTACCATCTCGGGGTATGTTTCAAGCAGGCATATCCTCCAGGTAGGTTGAAATATATTACCATGCATGGCACTTGCAAGAATGTCATCTGGTGCAAATTGTGTTGCCAAGATTGGTTCTTTTGTTCTGCGCTGCTTTATCTCAGCATTATAATCTGCCATTAATATACAGAATGGAACATATAAATCATTGGAAGTGCCAATCCACCTATGATGGGAGAGGTTTCTGAAGTAATCCGATTGATGACAACTTCTTCCAGTCAGGACATAGACTGTATCTGTACTACAACTCTCTCATCATGGGTTGGACCAACCTTTTCTAACTTTTGCATCCATTCAGGAGATTCGATCTCAATTGTGTCCATTCTGTCGTCTGTGCTCTTACCCCCCGGTGGAGGCATGGGTACATATGGGTCTTCAAAAATCTCCTCAACTTCAATTGGAACTAAGTCCTCAGGCTCCGGCTCCATGAGGGGAGAGGGTTGACGCTCATATTGAAGAACTCTATTTTGCACTTCTTCTAGTTGTGCTCTGAGTTCTGTGACTTCTTCAGATGTGTCAGTTGCGGCTGTGACTTCTTTGGGTGACTCTTGCTGAGCTGCCAGTTGCTTGACTAGGTCATCCCGCTCTTTTTCTAAGAGAGCGTGTGCTTCTAGGAGATCGGCGTGTGTTTCCAACACGATTTTCATACTTTCCGATGGGATGGCCTTGAAGTGCTCTGGGTCAATTTCCTGCGGTGATCCCTCCATTGCTGCTTCTAGGTTTTCTTCATTCTGTTTCTGTAGCCTTTTATTTTCTTCTAGTGCTGCATACATATGTTTGCATAGTAAGGCGAGGTTGCATCGAAGCTTGAGATTGTCGGTTATCTGGGCTTGTAACATTTCATCGAGTTGTTGTTTTTCCTCGGTATCTAGTTGGGGTGGATTGGCTACTATCTGATCATGCTGTGATTGCAAGGTATTATACTGCTGTTGTAATAGCCTCTTGTCCTTCTCTAAGTTAATGAATCTCTCTTGTAATGTTTCGTGGGTTCGGAATAGATTCGTATGCTGAGCATCTAGATGCTGGTAATGCTGTTGTAATTGAGACATACATTGGTACAAAGTATTAAATACATTATTGATAGGAGTGGATGATGGGAAGGTGTTGAATTCAGGAGGGTAGGGAAAAGGGAATGGGAGTGTGTATGTTGTGCTTGAGAAGGGTGAAGTGGGTGGTGGGGGAATGAGAGATTGTGGGAATATGGGGGCAGGGAGAGGTGCGGAAGTGTAACATAATCCTAGTAGGAGATGGTTGAACTACACCCTAAGAGAGTTAAGAAGTAATCCTCAACCATGGCTTTTGGTGCAAGTGGTTAGCCCATCACATTCCTAACCAAGAGGTTGTGAGTTCAATTCCTTACATTGGTATCAAAGCTTAGGAAGTAGGCTTGGGCAAGGTGGAATGATCCAATGGCCTCTAAAAAAGGCGTTTGGGCATCCTTCATGTGAAAGGGTAGGAATTGTGGAAGGCGCGTGCGTCGGTTTCAAGGATGGACCCAACAAAGAATCAAGTGTATCTCTCAATCCGTAGGTCGGATTGAGGCATGTAATATACCGTTGGAAAGCTCTCGGAACAAACTTTCCAATGAATTAGCTTGGAAGTGTGAATTCTTTGGGAATAATTGGGTGACACTTGATTGAGTGTTCAAGATACTAAGCATGGGTGAGAACAAGGTTCAAGACTGAGGTTGAGAACAAGGGCTCGAGACACCAAGGTTGCGAACAAGAAGGTTCAAGACACCAAGGTTGAGAGCAAGGGTTCAAGAGACCAAGGTTGCGAACAAGGTTCAAGAAACTGTGTGAGGTTGAGGAACATCAATTCAAGGGCACCTAGGGAGTTCAAGGGACTGATCACCAAGGCTAGAGGGATACAAGAGTAGATCATTGATGACAATGATCGACCAAGGGGGGAAGAATGTAACATTCCTAGTAGGAGATGGTTGAACTACACCCTAAGAGAGAGGATTAGGAAGTAATCCTCAACCATGGCTTTTGGGGCAAGTGGTTATCCCATCACATTCCTAACCAAGAGGTTGTGAGTTCAATTCCTTACAGGAAGTGGGTGATATGTCCATGAAGTCATATGTGGATGCAGTCGTGGGAGTGATTGTGAACATGGGAATTGTCGGTGTGGTGATGGTTGTGAAGGTGTAAAGTGGTGTGTGCAGTTATGAATATGAACCACCAGGAAGTGTGATAGGGGGCATGGGGTTCTCAGTGGCTACAATTAGAATTACAATGTCCATGGTCGCATTTACAATAGTGGAGGTGTCAGGTTGTACGGATTGTGAGTGTTGACTCACGGTCTGTGCTTCAGTGTGGGAAGTGGAATCTGTGGCTGTGACAGTGGTGGTGACAGTGGTGGTAATAGGTGAAGGTGGTGGAGTTGGAGGGAAGGGTGGTAAAGGGGGTGATGGGGTTGCACTTGAGGTATGGGCTTCCTTAGTGTGATGAATGGTATGAGCTCTGCTTGTGGTTGTGGATGTGGTGCCCTGTGGTTCTGACACCAAGACATTTATCTGTTTCCCTAGTCTAGGGGGCCGTCTCTCGTGTCTTCACTCCGATCTTCGCGAGTGTGCGAGAGTGGTGTGCACTGTCTCTGGTACCCCCAATGCATCAACAATCATGTCAAGGGTTGCCCTATATTGATCATCCACACCTTCATCTTCAAGGTTGTCCGTCTCTGGGATCACATTCCCGAATTCGTTTGTCCTATCTAGGAGGCTGGTGAATACGTATATGGTTCCTTCTTTGTCTAGGTATGCACCATTTTCAAACTTGACTACTGGATGTTCGAGTCCAATGGGTTGGTCAGGGTTTTTAATCTGGACTACAGATCTTCCCATGCCGTCCTCATAGATGTGAGCACCTAATCGGTTGGTCCTAAGGTATTCCAGTTGAGTCTTGTAAGGACCTTCTACCCTTTGTAAGTATGGCATGCCTGAACTTCTTGTGGGTCTCTCCATACCATGAGACATCTCGGACCCACTAGTTTCAGAGCTAGGGTAGTGCGAATAGCGGCTCAACTACTGGGCCCAAGACCTAGCAATATGATTAACACTAGCCTCTGAAGACCTAAGACTCTGTCTATCTCTCCCTAGGTGTCATCTTGATCTAAGGTTCATATGCCTAGTCGAGTCGCCCCAATTTTACCCAAAGTACAACCTCGTTGAAGCTCAATTTGTATAAGGTACTTGGTTCTTTTTTAGTTGATTATCATGTTTATTATCTTGTCTGATATCACGTTGTCAGGAATACTTGAGTGAGTTTCCGCACTTTAAGTTGATCGTTCCCCGTTAAATTCTTTTCCTTTAAAGTTATCGACTTTAGAGGAATTATGTTTTAGTCTTGAACTTGAGTATTTAATAGTCTTCAACGTAATAGATGCCTATTGTAACATAATCTTGGTAGGAGATGGTTGAACCACGCTCTAAGAGAGAGGATTAGGAAGTAATCCTCAATCATGGCTTTTGGGGCAAGTGGTTAGCCCATCAGATTCCTAACCAAGAGGTTGTGAGTTCAATTCCTTACACCTATCATTGCCCTGACTTACTTTTAGCACTACACACACTTAACTTAAGCTAGGAATTGACAAAGGAAGTTGCAAATATTCCAACCTCACTTCCTGATCCCTTGCTCTTTAGTGCTCAAGAACCTTGTTCTCAAGCTTGTAGAATGTCCTTGCTTTGGATGCCCTCTAGTGCTCTTAATAGACCTGTAAAAGTCCCAAAGTTAGCTCAAGACTCAGAATCAAATGACATAACAAATCACTTTCATTCATGTAATTCAGATATCAATTTGCACCGTGTCTTTATAGAAACAATTCTAGAGATCCCTTAGTTTTGTTCCCCCTGGGTATGGTCCAATTGAAAATACTATATCTAATAACGAGCCTAAGATCACCCCAAACGGATTTTGTATGAGGACGTTATGACAGTTCAGGGTTCTAGGGTTAAAACACGGCTCAAAGAGGCTAACAGTTCACAGGATTTTTCTCAAAACACAAGTGTAGGGATCTCACCAACTGCTAATTGATTGACAAGTATGCCCAAATTACCCCAAAACTTGGAACACAAAAACCCTAAAAATTTAGCCGAAAATGCCTGTCAATCGTGATCGACAGGTCTGTCAATCATGATTGACAGAGGTGTCCGTTGGGCCTATCAATCCCGATCGACATGCTAGTCACAATTGATAGTGTCAATTGCGATCGACAGAGTCGGTCGTGGGTCCTGGCAATCGCGATTGATGGTGTCAATCGCGTTCGACACTTTTTGTGCAAATTCCGGCGTAATTTCAGTCAATCGTGGGTCTATCCATCGCGATGGACATGTGGGCACGCGAAATTATGTGTCAATCGTCAAAATTCAATCGGTCATGATCGACAGTGTCAATCACGACTGACAGAGGTGTCGGTCGTGGCTGTCGATCGTGATCCATGTGTTGGTCGCGATTGAGAGAGCTGTCCATCATGGGTGTCGATCGCAATTGACGGTTCAATCGCGATTGACAAAGAAGCACAAAAGTTTTTGATTTTAAGTAGTGATTTGGAATGTGCTCCTCATGTGTGTCATTGTGGTGTGCTTTGTTGGTGCAGATCAATCACCAATTGAATGTTTGAAGACTAAAGAATGAAGGATGAGATCAATTCTTGAAGCTTGGAAGAAGGATACATTTAGAATATATGAGGAATGTACACATATATACATAGTTCACTTAGATATTTGATTAGTCATAGACTTGTACAAATTTATCTATAAATACCTTGAAAATGTCGAGGCGTGATATGAGATCATATGTAAGAATAGATAGAAGTCAAGAAAGATGAAGATAGATGTCATGAGACATGTGAAAAGTTAGTTGAGTTTCCTCTCATCACTCAACTGTAACTTTCTGAGTAATTGAAGAAATATTGCGCCCGATCTTTTCGTGTCTGCTCCGTCTGTGTTTGATCATTTGTAAAATCCTTTTGAGGATATCTAAGTTGGTAGTTAATGAGTCTTTGACCTGAGTTTCAGAGTCTAATTGCAAACAGGCTAGGAGAATTGTTAGTAGGAACATTCATATGTGTTGAGTGTTCACAGTTCTCTGAAACAGGCGCAAATCTTGATCTTAATCTTTTGGTTAGTTCTCACTCCATAGTTTAAAGTTTTGTGCAAGCAAGCACTTAATCTTTAAGTTGGAAGGTGATCTACTCGTGGCTAGAAGCATTTGCTTAAACGGGTTTTGTACTGAGAGAATTGAAGTTAAGAAGTTAGGGGTGTCTAAATCGACTTCTCAGAAGTGCAGATTCAGACATAGGTAACTTGTGAAGTTGATTTCTCAAGTTATACTAAATCTTTTGAAGAACTTTAACTTGGAGGAGGTGCGCAACCTCTAGGCGACATTCCATACAAAATTTCATAGAAAACTTTACATGTTTGATAGGTCAATGAGAAGAAATTGTGCAGCAGACTTTCTGTGTTTTATCTTCTTCACATAATTTCTTAACTTTTGATAATTTGGAGATTGAATCTCTAATTTGGTGAAGGTTTTGACTTACTCTTGATATAGAGGTGTTCTAAATTCAAGAGTAGGTTGTTCTTTTGGAGATTAACACTCTCCTTCAGTGGTATCAGAGCAGGAGACATCAAAATCAAGGAAAGGAGGATTCGGATTGCTGCAGATTCAAGAAGTTCAACATTTGAAGAACTAAAAGGTGAAAGTTTGAAGGCAAATCCTGAGGAGGAGACCATACGACATCAAGAAGGACAAAAGGAGTCTAATTCGAAGTAAAGGTACATATATTGTTCATAAAGCCTGAAGATTTCAATACACAGGTGGAGACAAGATGGGAGATTCTCTACAGATAGAGAAATTGGATAGGGAAAACTATCCTGCATGGTCAATGAGGATGGAAGCTCATCTTATGAGCAAAGATTTAATAGCCTACATCACAGGAGAAGAAGAAAAGCCACAATTCAGAGATCCTAGTGTTCCAACTAGGGAAGAGTTAGCAGATTTGAAAAATTGGATGAAGAAAGATGCTCAAGCTAGGAGCATTATCTATATGGGAGTCAATGATTACTTGTTACCTCATATTCGAGGTCTTGAAAGTGCAACTGATATTTGGAATGCTTTGGAAGAGCATTTGCAGAATACTACAAAGTCAAGGAAGGCATCCTTATGGGCAGAATTTACAACCTTCAAGAAGAAGGCTTCTCAATCTATTTCAGACTATGTGACAAGGATGAAAGACATTGCAGATGCATTAGGAGCTGTTGATGAAGACATTGAGGAGGATAAATTGGTAAGGCAAATTCTTACAGGTTTGAGAGGTGATGACAAATGGAAGCCATTCATTTTGTCTACAGAGTTATCACTTGATCATTTCACTCCTGATTTAAATCAATTGCTAGGTCATATGCTAACATTTGAGCAAGATGTTAAAGGAGATGGTGACAAGAGTGCAGGTCATGCAATGTACTCAAAGGACAAGAAGAAGAATAGCAAAGGAAAGCAAGAAGCAGGTGAAGATGAAGGTACAACTAGTCAAGCCAACTTCCTAAGAGGAAGAGGAGGTGGCAAAGGTAGAGGAAGAGGCAGGAATAACAAAGATGGAGGCAAAGCTTGCTGGATTTGTGGTAAGACAAATCACTTAGCTAATGATTGTTGGCATAATAATCAGAGTAATGGTGGATATAATCAGAACTATAATTCAAGAGGAAGAGGAGGCAAAAATCAAAGAGGTAATTTCAGAGGCAGAGGTGGTAGGAGTTACTTTGGAAGAAATGCAGGTAGAGGATTCCAAAGTCAACAATATAACAACACCTACTACAATTATGCTTCAGATCAAAAGGAGGATTCAACATTGATAATGAATGCAACTTGTGAAAAGCAAAGTGAAGATCAAAGAGTCTTCTATATTGACTCAGGGTGTAGCAATCACTTGAGTGGTAATATATCTTTGATGACTGATTTGGAGAATAATGTTTTTAATCATGTTGTTCAGATAGGTGACAACACAAAGCACAATGTGAAGTCAATTGGATCAGTGAAGGCCAAGGATGGTAGTACCTTATTGAGTAAGGTCTTGTATGTTCCTACAATTCCTAAGAATTTGATAAGTGTAGGACAAATTGTTGTAAGGTTCACTAATGATGGAGTATATGTGGAAGACCCTAGCCAAGGGTATAAACAGATTGTTTCAGGGAAGAAAGAAGGAAGATTATTTACATTGAAGATTCAAGGCAATATTGGTCATGCTATGTTCACATATGGAGGACATAAGATCTCTGAGTTAGATCTTTGGCACAAGAGGCTTGGACATTTCAATGAAAGAGGTATCAAAGACATGATTAACAATGGTTCAGTGCTTGGATTGCCTAATGTTGCAGGTCAACATATGACATACAAATGTGAGGCATGTCAATTAGGTAAGGCTCATAAGAATTCTTACTCCAAGCATGGTTTTATGTACTCAGAGAAGCTTGAATTGGTACACACAGATGTGTGGGGACCATCAAAGGATTTCAGTATAAATGGGTCAAGGTATTATGTGATTTATGTTGATGATGCTACTAGATGGATCACTATCTATGTGATCAAAGATAAGTTAGAAGTGTTTAATACATTCAAACATTATCATGCATATGCAGAAAGAATTACAGGTCATAAGTTGAAGAGATTAAGGTCAGATGGAGGGGGAGAGTATTTCTCTAATGAGTTCAGTGATTACTTATGGAATGCAGGTATAAAAAGGGAAGTTACTTGCAGGTACTCTCCTCAACAAAATGGTGTAGCAGAAAGGAGAAATAGAACACTTGTTGAGTTTGCAAGATCCATGATGAAGGAGAAAAATTGCCCTAATTATTTGTGGGCTGAGGCTGTAAATACAGCCACTTATTTGGTCAATAGGTTACCATGTAAAGCCTTGCAGGGTATGACACCATATGAGGCTTGGTGGGGTAAGAGATCTACCTTGGATCATTGCAGAGTTTTTGGATGTGTGGCATATGCATATGTGCCATCACAATTAAGGCACAAGTTGGAGCCTAAAGCTGAAAAATATGTTTTCATTGGTTATGATGATAAGCAGATGGGCTATAGATTGTGGAGTCCATCTACAAAACAATTTATGGTTTCTAAAGATGTTACATTTGATGAGCAAAGCACTTGGTATGCAGGTACAATCAATATCAATACAGGTGATGAAGAAGAAGTGAGCCAAAGGAAAGGTAAATCAAACGTTCAGATATTTGATGAACAAGAGAATAATGAAGTGCAGGTTGAAGTGGAAGAAACCCCAAGATTTGATCCTGAATATGAAGAACCAGAAACCTCAAGAAGTGGAGAGCTAAGGAGGTCTACAAGGAATAAATGGCAACCTACAAGGTATAGCTATGATACTTCATTTTTGGCCACAAAAGATTATGCTTATATGATGAAAACAGATGAAGACCCTTCTACATATGAAGAGGCAAAAGGTAAGGAAAAATGGGAGAAAGCTATGCAGGAAGAATTTGATGCACTAATGGAGAATCAAACATGGGATTTGGTTCCAAAACCAAATAGTCAGAAAATCATTGGATGCAAATGGGTTTACAAGACCAAGAGGTTTGCAGATGGAAGTGTGTCTAGATACAAAGCTAGACTTGTTGTCAAAGGGTTTGCTCAGACTTATGGTGTTGACTATGATGAGACTTATAGTCCTGTGGAAAAGATGACAACCATCAGGACACTTATAGCTATTGCTGCATGTAAAGGTTGGAAGTTATGTCAACTTGATGTGAAAAATGCTTTTTTGAATGGTTATATTTCAGATGATGTGTTCATGGAGCAACCTCAAGGGTTCAGAGATACAAGGTATCCAGATCATGTGTGCAAGCTCAAGAGAGCTTTGTATGGCTTGAAGCAGGCCCCAAGGGCATGGAACTATAGACTTGTAAAGTTCTTGAAAGAACTTGGATTTCAGGTGTCTAAAGCAGATAGTAGCTTGCTTGTCAAGGCAAGTGATAATGGCTTCATATACATGTGCATATATGTTGATGATATAATCCTTACAGGTACAGATGAAGAAGGAATACAAAGACTCAAGAAGCAAATGGAAAAGGAGTTCAAAATAAGTGACTTGGGAGACTTGTCATACTTCTTGGGCATGGAGATTACATATACTCAACATGGAGTATTTGTGACCCAAGAAAGGTATTTGAAGAACTTGTTAATCAAGTTTAAAATGGATGATTGCAGGGTAGCACCTACACCAATGGAGGTGAATCATAAATTGAGTAAGTTTGGAGGTGAAGAATTCAAGGACATGAGACAATATCAGAGTTTAGTTGGTAGTCTTATCTATGCTACTTTAACTAGACCTGATTTATCGTATGCAGTAGGGGTTTTGTCTCAATTCATGCATTGCCCAAGGAAAGAACATTGGATTGTAGGTCAAAGAGTGTTGAGGTACATTAAGGGTACACTCAATGAAGGTTTGTATTATGGGTTTACCTCAGATACAAATATCAAAATTTATAGTGATGTAGATTGGGCAGGTAATCCAGATGATAGAAGGTCAAGTTTTGGATACATGTGTTATGTGGGAGATAAACTTATCTCATGGTGTTCCAAGAAGCAACATACAGTTGCTTTGTCTTCAACAGAAGCAGAGTACAAAGGCATGGTTGAAGCTGCAAAGGAAGTGATTTGGCTCAAGACTTTGATGAAGAGTTTTGACATTGTGCATGGGGTACCAATTATATATGGAGATAACATGAGTTCATTGTATTTAGCTGCTAATCCTGTTTTTCATGCCAGGACCAAACACATTGAGATTCAGTATCACTTTCTAAGAGAGAAAGTGATGGATAAGGAGATTGAAGTCATACATACTTCAACAAAAGATCAGATAGCTGATATGCTTACAAAGAGCTTGGATGGACCAAAGCTACAGAAGTTTAAAGACATGGCAGGTATAAAGAAGAAAAGAGAAACCTCAATTGATGATTGAGGGGGAGCTGTTGGTGCAGATCAATCACCAATTGAATGTTTGAAGACTAAAGAATGAAGGATGAGATCAATTCTTGAAGCTTGGAAGAAGGATACATTTAGAATATATGAGGAATGTACACATATATACATAGTTCACTTAGATCTTTGATTAGTCATAGACTTGTACAAATTTATCTATAAATACCTTGAAAATGTCAAGGCGTGATATGAGATCATATGTAAGAATAGATAGAAGTCAAGAAAGATGAAGATAGATGTCATGAGACATGTGAAAAGTTAGTTGAGTTTCCTCTCATCACTCAACTGTAACTTTCTGAGTAATTGAAGAAATATTGCGCCCGATCTTTTCGTGTCTGCTCCGTCTGTGTTTGATCATTTGTAAAATCCTTTTGAGGATATCTAAGTTGGTAGTTAATGAGTCTTTGACCTGAGTTTCAGAGTCTAATTGCAAACAGGCTAGGAGAATTGTTAGTAGGAACATTCATATGTGTTGAGTGTTCACAGTTCTCTGAAACAGGCGCAAATCTTGATCTTAATCTTTTGGTTAGTTCTCACTCCATAGTTTAAAGTTTTGTGCAAGCAAGCACTTAATCTTTAAGTTGGAAGGTGATCTACTCGTGGCTAGAAGCATTTGCTTAAACGGGTTTTGTACTGAGAGAATTGAAGTTAAGAAGTTAGGGGTGTCTAAATCGACTTCTCAGAAGTGCAGATTCAGACATAGGTAACTTGTGAAGTTGATTTCTCAAGTTATACTAAATCTTTTGAAGAACTTTAACTTGGAGGAGGTGTGCAATCTCTAGGCGACACTTCATACAAAATTTCATAGAAAACTTTACATGTTTGATAGGTCAATGAGAAGAAATTGTGCAGCAGACTTTCTGTGTTTTATCTTCTTCACAGAATTTCTTAACTTTTGATAATTTGGAGATTGAATCTCTAATTTGGTGAAGGTTTTGACTTACTCTTGATATAGAGGTGTTCTAAATTCAAGAGTAGGTTGTTCTTTTGGAGATTAACACTCTCCTTCATTCTTTGTTTTACCAAGGAAGCGATTTTTCTGTCGATCGCGATCGACGGAGGTCTGCGACATAGAGACAGGGCCGAGCTTCTCCGTACCTTCGCAGCGTGCTGGAGATGATGATATAGCAAAAACCTACAAGGAAGCTAAAAAAACATGCAAAAGCAATGCACACAAATTGCTCTCTCACTCTCTCTCAGAAGTGGAATGAGGGAAATGGAAGGGAGAAGGTGATATGATAAAAAAACTGAAATTTTTTGCGATGATGGAGATGGAGGTGGAAGATGGTCAGGATGATGATGGTGATGATGATGATGAAGTAAGAAAGAAAAAAGTAAGAAAAAGTAAGGAAATTACCTACAATGCCAACGTCACAACTCTACGTCTTACCATCACACGCTCATCTTCAAAGCTCGATCCCTGGCAACGGCACCAAAATTTGGTGTAGCTCAGTGATGAGTAGCACCTCCTTTAATGTCAATCCAGGAAGACGTTAGGATGGTATGAAGACCTCAAGCAAGTGATGGCACAAATGTGTGAGTGAGAAGCACACCAACATGCACACACATACACACACACGAGCGCACACGGCAAGACAAAAAGAGAGACAATGGAATTCTTTTAGATTACTCAAAAAGTGCTCTTACAAGTTCAATTCTACAACAATCTAACCTCAAAAATGAGCTCTCTAGCTCTTTTTATGGTTTTTGACTAGCTTTGGCCTTGTCTAGACCTAGTGTCTGTCCTAGTTAAAAATTAGGTTCCATGGCTTATTTGAGGGCTCAAACGAAGTCTAAAAATCATGAGAATGATACGATGATACTTCTAATACTCCTCAAGCTTGAGGACTCCTCCGCTTGCACAAAATGGAGTTACAAAAAGATGGAATGGTATTTACAATGGTGTGGAGTGACTAAAATCACTATTTGGGAAATATTAATTCGGGAAAAATGATGGCCTATTTGCCAGATCTTCTTTGACTGCTTTGCCTGCTTGGCCCTTCTCGTTTGGCTCCCTTGTCTTGTAAGTCCTTGACTGCTCTGACCACTACCAACACTAGGGAGTCTATCCTACACTTTAGGATTCACCTTTTAGGTAGAAGTTTGAATCTGAATTCAAACCTTCGCTCCAAACTTGACTATAAAAAGAGGATCTAAAAGACCCACCTATATCTCAAGTTTGAGAGATCATTTTGAAGTACACTCATTGAGAAGTGAGAGATCATCTCATAGCTCATTCACCTCTCACACATTGAGCAATTTATGATTGCCAATGACATTGTATTTGTACATGTTTTAATACATATATGATCATTACATTCTCATTTCACATCTCTATTATATCTCCATCAGAACAATGATTGTCTGAGAGCTTGTTCTCGGTGTGTAGTTGGTCATTTGCCATTATTTAAAGTGTGTTGGATTTAGCATGCTGTCTACTACACTCCTAAAAAGTTTCATTAGCAATGCTTCTCGGGATTGTGAGATAATAATGTACTTTTGCTCACTGGTTTGAAGACTGTTGCAGCCAATGAATGTCAGGATGGAGCTAAGACTTGCTGAACTTCTTTATGTGCATGTAGTCCATATTTTTCTATGAAAGCACTCATAATTGATAGGTTACTAAGTTAATTAGATTTCCCCAAAAGGAATTAAGTCAATTGCTGCTGTACTCAGAGAATTGTTCAAAACACTGAACATGTGTAGGAACAAAAATAACAAGTTTTTGTTATTGGATCAACTCCAAGTTATCTGTTTTGATCCATCTATTAGTGGATCATATTCCAAGCTACATATATGATTATATGTGCTCATTAGGAAGCAAAAGAGGCCCACTACACTATCCAACCATCATTCTTAGCACGTGTGAAGTAGGATCTAGCTACACCACTTCATCTCTTATGACTATCCACCATCTACTCCAATAGTGGTGTCAGAGCAACAACAAGCAAGATGGGAGATGGATTTCCATCCTTCGTTGACAAATTGGACAGGAACAACTACTCAACATGGTCACTTAGGATGCAAGCCTAACTTCAAGGGAGAAGTCTATATGGATACAGCTCAGGAGATGCAAAGATGCCAATATTTAGGAGCAAGCAACAAGCTACAAGGGAAGAGCAAGAAAGGTTGACCACATGGTGTGCAAAGGATGCTCTTGTGAGGTCATATCTACTAAACTCAATCTCTCATTTCTTGTTACCACATGTTAGGAATTGCAAGCCCTCCCAAGAGACTTGGCAAGTACTCTCATCATATTTCTCCTCAAACACAAGAGCTAGGAAGAATCAATTATGGATGGAATTTACAACTCTAAAGAAACAACCAAAGCAAGGAGTGGCTGACTATGTAACCAAGATGAAAGATGTGGCTGATGAGCATACAAGCATTGAAGAGGAGATAGAAGAAGAAGATATAGTGAGGCAGATCATTAATGGAATCAAGGCTAATGAAAAGTGGGAGTCCTTCACCACAGCAATGGACCTCTACATGGATATGCAAATACCTGGCCTCAATGCCTTGATGAGGCAACTCTTCACCCATGAGACAAAGCTCAACAAGAATTGTGACAACTCTAGAAGTAAGCAATATTTTGCCCTTTATATAGATAAGAATAAAGCTAAGGATAAAGGTAAAGGCAAGAAACATGAAGAAGATAATAGTACCTCTCAAGCTAATTATGCAGGAAGCAAAAGAGGTGCTCGAGGAAGGGACAGAGGAGGAAAGCAAGGTAGGGGGAGATCCTACAACAATTCATCTTGAAACATTTGTGGTCTTAACAACCACGCCACAGAAGAATGCTTGAAGAATACTAGGAATCTAAGGGGAAGAGGCTTCCATAGAGGTAGCTATGGACAATCAAGAGGTTGATACAACAATGGTGGAGGCAACTGCAACCATAACTACAATCAAGGCTACAACAACAATTATGAAGGAGGCTTTAGAGGAAGAAGGGACTGTAAAAACTATACTGAAGACCAAGAAGACTCATTACTCATCATGAACATGACGTCCAAGCAAGGCAAAGATGATGAACATCTTTTCTACATTGATTCAGGTTATTCCAATCATGTGGCTGGAAATGTAGCTCTATTATTTGATCTTGAAGAACCCAAAGGGAAGCATGAAGTACAAATAGGTGATGATACTAAACACTCAGTCAAGAAAATTGGAAATGTCAAAACATCTGATGGTACCATGAACCTTTTGAGTGAAGTTTTGTATATGCCAACTATAACCAACATCTGAAAAATGCTTCTTTGTCCTGTATTAGGAGAATCAGAGATGCCTCTTGTAATAACTATGATGTCTTCAAGATTTTGTCTGAAAATTCTCCCTCTAGATGGAAAAAACTGTTAGCCGAACAGTACTCTTGTAAAAGGCTAGACATGTACTACTATTTGTAAATTGTCCTCTGGGGCAGGTGTCTCCTGCCCAAGGAACTTTGTATATGGCCACCATTAATTTAAATTTTCCTTGTTTCTTCAAAAAAAAAAAAAAAACCTAATTAGTGTTGGGTAGATTGTTGAGAAAGGTTTACAGGTGAGATTCACTAAGCATGGAACATATGCGGAAGAGCCTCAACAAGGCTTCAAAAGGATTGCCAAAGGTGAGAAGTCTGGTAGATTATTTACATTTGAAATCGAAGACACAACGAACATAGCACTATTCAGTTATAGAGATCAAACCTTATCTGAGTTAGAAATATGGCACAAAAGGCTAGGACACATAGGAGAAAGGACTCTGAAGCAAATATGCAAGGATCAAAGTGTGCTTGGCATTCCCAATGTGACCAAGCAACATATGATATACAAATGTGGAACATGCCAATTTGGCAAAGCTCACAAGCAACCATTCAACAGGAGAGGATACATTCATGAAGACTATTTGGAGCTTGTACACACTAATGTGTGGGGTCCTAGCAAAGATCCATCCATCTCAGATTCAAGGTACTATGTTTCATTTATTGGTGATTACAATAGATGGACAATCCTTTATTTCATGAAGCATAAGGATGAGGTATTTACATGTTTCAAGAAGTACTTTGGACTAGTTGAAAATTAAACAGGAAGGATCTTGAAGAGGATAAGATATAATGGAGATGGCTAGTATTTTTCACATGAATTTAATTTATTTCTATAGGACAGAGGCATAAAGAGGGAAGTAACAACAAGATACACTCCTGAATTGAATGGAGTGGTACAGAGAAGGAACAAGTTAATTGTTGAAGCTGCTAGGTCTATGTTAAATGAGAAGAAGTTACCTAATTATCTATGGGAAGAGGCTATTTCCACAGCCACTTACTTGGTCAATAGGCTTCCATCCATATCATTGGATGATATGACACCCTATGAAGCATGGAATGGCAAGAGACCCTCATTGGACCATTGCAAAATATTTGGGTGTATTTCTTATGCACACATCCCCTCACAAATCCAAAGAAAGCTTGACCCTATAGCTGAGAAATGTATATTTATTGGGTATGATCAGAACCAAAAGGGGTATAGGTTGTACAATCCCACTAACAAAGCATTTATAGTTAGTAGGGATGTAGTATTTGATGAGAATAATTCACGGTTTGAAGATGATTGTAGGAAATTCAAGTTACCATATGATTTGGAAAATTATTTTCCAACCCTCACTCTAGAAGATCAACACTTAGCAGAAGATATCAACTCAGAGGATGAAGAACAGATTGACTTCAAGGCTTGGAAGTCAAGAGGCAAGGTCAAACTCAAGCAATTAGAAGAACTAATAGAGTCTTCAAATCAAGCACTAAGGAGATCACTAAGAGAAAGCAAGAAGCCCATAAGGTATGGATATGATACATCTTTAGTCACCAAGCACTCTGTGTATATCACAAAAGGCTCTATGACAAAAGATCCTTCTTCATTTGAAGAGGATAGGAAGAAGAAAGAATGGAGAGAAGCTATGCAGGAAGAAGTGGAAGCACTACAGGAAAATCATACTTGGGATCTCATCCCCAAGAAGCCAAGCATGAAAGTAATTGGATCCAGGTGGATATACAAAATCAAAAAGAATTCAGGTGGCTATATAAAGAGGTACAAGGCAAGGTTAGTGATAAAAGGATTTTCCCAAACTCATGGAGTGGACTATGAAGAAACATTTTCACCTATGGCAAAGATGCCAACCATGAGGGTTTTGGTAAGTGTTGCTGCTTCTAAAAATGGGAATCTATATCAGTTGGATGTCAAGAATGCATTCTTAAATGGATGGATATCAGAAGGAGTATATATGGCACAACCTCCAGGTTTTGAAGATGAAGATAAAACAGGTTATATATGCAAGTTTAGGAAGGCACTCTATGGTCTCAAGCAAGCTCCTAGAGCTTGGAACCATAGACTTTTTACTTATTTGCAGGACCAAGGCTTTGTGGAAAGCAAGGCAAACTCTTCTTTATTTGTTAAGAAGAACAAGTCAAACGTTATCTACTTATGTGTCTATGTAGATGACATCATTATTACAAGGAATGATACTGATGGCATCAAGCTAGTCAAGGCTCAATTAATGAAGGAATTTAAAATCAATTATCTTGGTTTATTAACCTACGTTCTTGGCTTAGAGCTTGTGTATACAGATTTTGGTATATTTGTCACTCAAAGGAAGTACATACATGATATGTTGGTAAAGTTTAAGATGGAGAACACTAAAATTGCATGTACTCCTATGGAACTCAGCCATAAATTGATTCTTCATGAAGGTGAACTACTTGATGATGTTACAAGTTATCAACAACTTGTGGGAAGTCTTAATTATGCTACTCTAACAAGAGTAGACATTGCCTATAGAGTGAGTACATTGAGTCAGTTTATCCATGCACCAAGGAAGCCTCATATGGAAGCTGCAAAGAGGGTGCTTAAGTATCTAAAGGGTACAATGAATGAAGGGTTGTTCTATCCCTTCACCTCTGACATAGATATAAAGATGTATTCTGATGGAGATTGGGCTGGCTCCAAGGATGATAGGAGGAGCACTTCAGGGTACCTATCCTTTGTAGGTTCAAAGCTTATATCTTGGTCATCTAAGAAGCAACCAATTGTGGCCTTATGTTCCAGAGAAGCAGAATATAGAGGTTTGGCAAATGCAACTCAAGAAGCTATGTGGCTTAAGCAACTATATGCAGATTTGGAGATACATTCCTACACTCCAATGATATTTGGAGATAACACTAGCTCACTTCATTTGGTTGCTAATCTTGTATACCACGCAAGGACTAATCATATTGAAACTATCATTATGTAAGGGAGAACTTGCTTAGCAAGGATATTCAACTATCTTATGTATCAACTCATTTACAATGTGTAGATATAATCACCAATTCATTGGATGGAACAAAGATGAATAGGTTCAAATTGATGATTGGTTTGTAGGAAATCAAGGAGCAATGAAGACCAAGAATATTAGGCTTGAGGGGGATATGTTGGTGCAATTAAACCCAAGCCCACATACTTGGTTAATTCACTTATGCTTGATTTATTGGCATAACCTATGCAAGACTTCTTATGATTATTCTCTTGTAAAAATCCTTCATATTTATCCTTGTAAACGTGGATTACACCCACGTGGATTTAGGAAGCTCTTAAATCATGAATCAATCAGTTATTGAGTGATGAGGGAATCTATCCTACAATTTAGGATTCACCTTTTAGGTAGAAGTTTGAATTTGAATTCAAAATTTGGCTCCAAACTTGACTATAAAAAGAGGATCTAAAACACCTGCATGTATTTTGAGTTGGAGAGATCATTTTGGAGTACACTCATTGTGATGTGAGAGTTCATCTCATAGCTCATTCACCTCTCACACATTGAGCAATGTATGATTACC